>OX589607.1:0-1200000 GCA_951329385.1 Polia nebulosa
TAACCTAACCTAACCTAACCTAACCTAACCTAACCTAACCTAACCTAACCTAACCTAACCTAACCTAACCTAACCTAACCTAACCTAACCTAACCTAACCTAACCTAACCTAACCTAACCTAACCTAACCTAACCTAACCTAACCTAACCTAACCTAACCTAACCTAACCTAACCTAACCTAACCTAACCTAACCTAACCTAACCTAACCTAACCTAACCTAACCTAACCTAACCTAACCTAACCTAACCTAACCTAACCTAACCTAACCTAACCTAACCTAACCTAACCTAACCTAACCTAACCTAACCTAACCTAACCTAACCTAACCTAACCTAACCTAACCTAACCTAACCTAACCTAACCTAACCTAACCTAACCTAACCTAACCTAACCTAACCTAACCTAACCTAACCTAACCTAACCTAACCTAACCTAACCTAACCTAACCTAACCTAACCTAACCTAACCTAACCTAACCTAACCTAACCTAACCTAACCTAACCTAACCTAACCTAACCTAACCTAACCTAACCTAACCTAACCTAACCTAACCTAACCTAACCTAACCTAACCTAACCTAACCTAACCTAACCTAACCTAACCTAACCTAACCTAACCTAACCTAACCTAACCTAACCTAACCTAACCTAACCTAACCTAACCTAACCTAACCTAACCTAACCTAACCTAACCTAACCTAACCTAACCTAACCTAACCTAACCTAACCTAACCTAACCTAACCTAACCTAACCTAACCTAACCTAACCTAACCTAACCTAACCTAACCTAACCTAACCTAACCTAACCTAACCTAACCTAACCTAACCTAACCTAACCTAACCTAACCTAACCTAACCTAACCTAACCTAACCTAACCTAACCTAACCTAACCTAACCTAACCTAACCTAACCTAACCTAACCTAACCTAACCTAACCTAACCTAACCTAACCTAACCTAACCTAACCTAACCTAACCTAACCTAACCTAACCTAACCTAACCTAACCTAACCTAACCTAACCTAACCTAACCTAACCTAACCTAACCTAACCTAACCTAACCTAACCTAACCTAACCTAACCTAACCTAACCTAACCTAACCTAACCTAACCTAACCTAACCTAACCTAACCTAACCTAACCTAACCTAACCTAACCTAACCTAACCTAACCTAACCTAACCTAACCTAACCTAACCTAACCTAACCTAACCTAACCTAACCTAACCTAACCTAACCTAACCTAACCTAACCTAACCTAACCTAACCTAACCTAACCTAACCTAACCTAACCTAACCTAACCTAACCTAACCTAACCTAACCTAACCTAACCTAACCATCGATTTCTCAGCCTTCAGGAGTGCTAATTTGACCTAGTTTTTTGCATAGTAATTACAGGACGGGCTAGTTCCTGCTATCCTGACTATAGAAATTGACCATCGAGGTTTTATTTTTCGAATACCTACAAATTGTGATTTTTTCAAAAAATTTTTATTTTCAAAATTACATATCTCAAATTCTACTCGTTAGATTCTTTTGGTTTAAACTCCATAGGACTCCATCAACCATTACCTGTGCCCCGGTGCGTGTTTCGCGTATCCGAGTCCTGGTTTTGGAACAAATTTTCAAAATTTTTCTCAAAAAATCTAGTTTTTTGCCCATATTCAAAAATTTTTGTTCTAGATAAATTTTTATTTTTATAAAATCCGTTAGCCCGTGCGGAGACGCAACTTTTGACACCCCACACGTGGGCCTAGCTCTCACGAAACGTCAAAAAATTGCAGATTGTGTTTTCCGGAAAACGGGTTTTCCACCCCCTGTGTTTTAGCCCTTCAGGCGAAAATTCCGAAATTAGTATAGCTCGTTAGATCTTGCGGGGCCGCGTCTTTTGACACCTCTCCCGTACGTCTAGCGTGCTGGGCACCCTAAATATTCGAAAAATCCTAAAATAAATCTATTAAATTTGGTCAATTTTATCCAGAAAATCCACCTACCTGAGCCAGCGCGAAACAAAACCATCGATTTCTCAGCCTTCAGGAGTGCTAATTTGACCTAGTTTTTTGCACAGTAATTACAGGAGGGGCTAGTTCCTGCTATCCCGACTGTAGAAATTGACCATCGAGGTTTTATTTTTCGAATACCTACAAATTGTCATTTTTTCAAAAAAATTTTATTTTCAAAATTAGATATCTCAAATTCTACTCGTTAGATTCTTTTGGTTTAAACTCCATAGGACGCCATCAACCCTTACCTGTGTCCCGGTGCGTGTTTCGCGTATCCGAGTCCTGGTTTTGGAACAAATTTTCAAAATTTTTCTCAAAAAATCTAGTTTTTTGCCCATATTCAAAAATTTTTGTTCTAGATAAATTTTTATTTTTATAAAATCCGTTAGCCCGTGCGGAGACGCAACTTTTGACACCCCACACGTGGGCCTAGCTCTCACGAAACGTCAAAAAATTGCAGATTGTGTTTTCCCACCCGGTGGTCTTTTAAGCTGTATACAATAAGACGAAGAGAAAATCGATAAAAATTTTAAAATTGACAAAATAGTTTTTCTATTGATTGACTATTTTAGAAACTTTTTGACATTTATACCAGACGTGACTAAAAACTCTAGTCACAATATTTAATTATTGACTTTTTATTGAATTTTAACATTATATTTTTTATCTTATTTTTATTGAATTTTATTATTTTATCTTTTTATCTCATTTTAATCTATATATTTGACGGATCCCTCCTTTACAGGGATCTAGTCCTAGTGATATTTTGACGCAAATTGTATATTTGACGGATCCCTCCTTTACAGGGATCTAGTCCTTGTGATTTTTGACAAAATTTTATAGTTGGCTGATCCCCCCTTTACAGGGATCTAGTCCTATCGTGTGATTTGGCGCAATCCATATAGTTGGCTGATCCCCCCTTTACAGGGATTCAGTTAATTATTATTATATTGACCCCTGACCTTTGACTCCATCATGATGCGTACGCCGGCCAAGGACGCAGATGTGCAGGGCTCTGGAGGCTCGCCGCGATCGGCAGAGGAAGCTGGGACGTCGCTTTCGAGTGTCAGGCGCAGCATTGGGGAATGGGAGGCTGGGCGGGTAGAGCCCAAGGCTAAGTCCCCGGCCAACCTAAAACCAGCTGCGTCCCAACCAACCACACACAGAATCCCCGGCTCTCTGGTGACGCGTCGGGCCTCTGCGGGCGCTGCAGACCCTGCTAAAAAGGCCGAACTCAAGTACCCCAACCTGACAGCGGAGGCGAGAGCTTGCCTAAATAAGGCGAAGCTGCATTTGGGCAACTCTCGCAATCTCAAAACAGAGATAAAGACGGAGGTACTTGGGGCCATAAATAGGCTGTATGAAATCGTGAAGGAGTCGGAGAAGAAAAAATCGTCCGTCACACCGCCTGCAATAGCGTCGGAAGTGGATCCGACCTGCCAACCCACCCCTATTGAGGAACAGAGGGTTCCGATGACAACCACAGTTGTTCCGACAGAGCTTGTGAAACAGCTCATAGGAGACCTCCAGCAGCACAAACGGGCGCTGGAGGAAAGCCAACAGCACACGCAGGCCCTGTCGGAACAGCTCAAAAAGGCACCTCACTACGTCGCCGGCCAAGGACCAACATTCGCCGAAATCGCTGCCGTCTCCAAACAGCAGTTCCAGCGACCTCTTCACTCGGTGGTCGTCTCATCTGTTGATGACCAGGACACCGGTGAAGTGGTTGTTGAGAAGCTGAGGACGGCAGTTGATGCTAAAAACACGGGCACAAGGGTCGAGCGTGTACGGAAAGTGAGGGACCAGAAGGTGGTGGTCAGTTTTAAAACTGAGGAGGAGTTGGCAAGGGTCAAGGAGAGGATTAAGAGGGCAGGGAACCTGGTGGTAGAGGAGGTTAAGAATAGGGACCCCCTCGTCATCATAAAAGACGTCCTCTCCTGCCATTCCGACGTGGAGACTATCGAGGCCATAAAACGGCAAAACCAGCATCTGCTTGGGGACGTGCCTGCCAGAGAGGTGAGGCTGGCTGTGAAGTACCGTCGCAAGACCAGGAACGCCCATTTGTGCCACATCATCTTGCAGGTGTCCCCAGCGATATGGCAAAGGCTCACAACGGCGGGTTGCGTGCATATTGACCTACAGAGGGTGCGTGTACTGGACCAGTCGCCGCTGGTGCAGTGCACTCGCTGTCTGCGCTATGGCCACAGCCGTAAGCTGTGCACGGAACCCGCCGACTTGTGTATCCATTGTGGTGACCCCCACATGCGCGCGGATTGCCCCTCGCGACTGGCTGCGGGAAAACCGTCATGCCGGAACTGTGTGACGGCAAAACTTGCCACAACCGACCACAACGCCTTCGACAGTGAGTGCCCAATTCGTGTTAGGTGGGACGCGTTGGCGCGCCTGTCGGTGGCGTATTGCTAAGGTGGTGACGGCCGCAGCCAGGAATATTCAACCAGGCAGCCGCACTCGAACAAACCCCGGCGTCCACACGGGATACCACGTCATCCAAGCGAATTTGCAGAGGAAGAACCTAGCAACCCAAGAGCTCTTACAAGTGGCAAGCGAGCGGAGGGTTGCTTTCGCGCTGCTCCAGGAGCCTTATGTGGGTGGGATCAAGAGGATGCGAGACTACCGGGGAGCGAGAGTCTACCAGTGCGCTGATCAAGGAAGTGGAACTGTGAAGGCGGCGATAGTCGTATTCGATCACGAACTCGACGTCTCACAGTGTCCAGAACTCACTACCAACAACATCACGGTAGTGAGGATCCAAACCAGCGCCTGGGAAATCGCAGTGGTCTCCTTCTACTTTGAACCCGGCAAGCCCATAGAGCCATACCTGGAGCACCTCAGGCGGATTCGCGAGGAATTGGGTCAAACCAAAATAGTGGTTGGTGGGGACGCCAACGCCAAGAGCCACTGGTGGGGTAGTGCGGTTGTCGACGATAGGGGCGAGGAAATGTCCGGGACGCTGGATGAGTTGGGCTTGCAGGTGCTCAACGTCGGCCACACTCCGACTTACGACACCGTCAGGGGGGGCAGGTCTTACGCCAGCTTAGTTGACGTAACGGCCTGCTCAACCGACTTGCTGGATCTGGTGGAAGACTGGAGGGTTGAGGAAGGCATCACGAGTTCGGACCACAACGGCATTGTCTTCAAAATTAAACTGGTCAAATCAAAAGGCATTAGAGTAAATAGTACAACTAGGATTTACAATACAAAAAGAGCAAATTGGAGCCAGTTTCATGAGAAATTGGCCCAATTAAAAGTAGACAATAAATTAGACTCAGAAAACATAAAAAACATAAACAACAAAACACAATTAGAAAATAACATAAACTCATACATTCATGCAATAGAAGAAACATGCCAACAAACCTTACCAAAATTAAATAAAAATAAAAAACTTACTTTGCCGTGGTGGTCCACCGAGCTCGCTGACCTGAAAAAGAAAGTCAACACCAGTCGACGCCGCATCCGTTGCGCAGCACCAGTTCGGAGACAGGTGGTCGTCGAAGAGTATCTGCAAGCCAAAGAAGCGTATGAATCCCGGGCTAAGCAGGCGCAGATCGACAGTTGGAAGGCGTTCTGCGAAAAGCAGGACAGGGAGGGAGTCTGGGAGGGCGTATACCGGGTAATCGGACGGACTGCCAAAAGGTATGAAGACCTGCCCTTGGTGAGGGACGGAGTGTCACTCAGCCCACAAGACTCGGCGAGGTTGTTAGCTGAGACATTCTACCCGGATGACCTGGAAGGGGGAGAAAACGCTGATCACCGTCGGACTCGAGAAGCGGCCAGTCGTGTAAACGAGTGGGCGCATGATGAATACCATGACCCGCCGTTTACACTTCTGGAGCTGAAGACCGCGGTGGACAGCTTCAACCCCAAAAAGGCACCCGGGGCGGATGGTCTCACGGCCGAGATATGTGCCCAGGCCATTTTCCGGGATCCAGGGATGTTCCTTGCACTGGCAAATAAGTGCCTTGAGCTGGGTCACTTCCCTGGGGCCTGGAAAGTGGCTACAGTAGTGATGCTCCGTAAACCCGGAAAGGACACCTACACCACCCCGAAGTCCTACAGGCCGATCGGCCTCCTACCAGTCCTGGGCAAAATCCTGGAAAAGTTGGCGGTAGCTCGTCTTAAGTGGCATCTGATCCCGCGGTTTAGTACTCGTCAGTTTGGTTTTATGCCCCAGAAGAGCACCGAAGACTCCCTCTATACAATGATACAACATATCAATGCAAAGCTAGACGAGAAGAAGCTGATCACTGTTGTATCACTTGACATAGAGGGAGCCTTCGATAGCGCATGGTGGCCGGCCATTAGAACCAGACTGGCTGAGGAAAAGTGCCCGGTGAACGTCAGACGGCTGCTGGACAGCTACCTGGACGACAGAAGTGTCCGGGTCAGGTATGCAGGGGCCGAGTACCAGAGAAGGACGACGAAGGGGTGTGTGCAGGGGTCGATTGGCGGTCCGATCCTCTGGAATCTGGTGCTGGATCCTCTGTTGAAGGGGCTCGAAGAGCGGGGCTACCACTGCCAGGCTTTTGCCGATGACGTGGTGCTCATCTTCGACGGGGATACAGCACTGGAGGTCCAAAGACAGGCCAATGCCGCCCTTGAGTATGTTCGAGAGTGGGGCATCAGAAACAAACTGAAGTTCGCACCACACAAAACATGTGCTATGGTTGTGACAAGAAAGTTAAAGTACGATGTCCCGCTCTTGAGCATGGGCGGGGTCGACATTGGCATGTCTGAGGAAATAAAGATACTGGGGCTCACTGTGGATCACCAGCTCACCTTCAACTCACATGCTGCTAACGTTTGTGCAAAGGCTATTGCTTTTTACAAACAGCTGTCCAGAGCAGCCAAGGTGAGCTGGGGTCTACACCCGGAGGTGATACGCTCGATCTATACCGCGGCGGTCGAGCCGGTGGTTTTGTATGCAGCTAGTGCATGGGCGCCAGCGTCAAAAAAGATCGGAGTGCAAAAACTATTGTATTCAGTCCAGCGGGGATTCGCTCAGAAGCTCTGCAAATCCTACCGCACCGTTTCGCTAAACTCCGCACTCGTGCTGGCGGGGATACTCCCACTCGACCTCCGAATACAGGAAGCAGCCGCACTGTACGAGGCAAAGAGGGGAGTACCCCAGCCAGCGCTTGCGGGACGGGAGGTGGAGCGTGTGGTGGCATTTGCAGAGACTCCGCACCCGGCGAAACATACGGTCATGGGGTTCGTGAGCTTGGTAGATCAGTCACATGTGGAGTCCCACAACAGCCAAGAGGTGAGGTTTTTCACCGATGGCAGCAAGATTGCGGGCAGAGTCGGAGCAGCACTGTCCCTTTGGGACAGGCATGCCGAGATTAGGTCCGTCAAACTTAGCTTGCCAACGTGCTGTACTGTCTACCAGGCGGAACTCCTGGCCATATGCGTAGCTACACGCCAGATACTGCGTCGCGGGGAGGGAACCTTTGGTATTTACAGTGACTCGAAGGCCGCATTGGAGACGGTCACAAACCAGGGTTCCCTTCACGCGCTGGCAGTGGAGGCGAGGGCGAATCTCAATGTGGCTTTATCCCAGAGCAAAGATGTCTCTTTGTTCTGGATAAAGGCACATGCTGGACTGGAAGGCAACGAGCGCGCCGACCATCTGGCGAAGGAAGCTGCACTACATCTAAAAAAGAAACCGGACTACGACCGCTGCCCGGTTTCATTCGTCAAGCGGCTTATCCGTTTGGAGTCGCTTGACGAATGGAATCGTAGGTATAAAACTGGAGGAACAGCGTCGATCACCAAGGTCTTCCTCCCAGACGCAGTTGACGCCTATAGATTGGTGCAGAAGATTAGACCGGCAGGGGTAGTCACCCAGATTATGACAGGGCACGGTGGGTTCTCCGAATACTTGCATCGTTTCAAGTGTAAGGAGAACCCATCGTGTATCTGTGAGCCGAGTGCGGTAGAGTCGGTCCCGCACATTATTTTCCAATGTCCAGTATTCGCAAGGGAAAGGTGTGAACTAGAGCAGGAACTCGAGACCGAACTAAACCTAAATTCAATTAGCGAGCTGATTAAGACAGCAAAATCAAGGAAAATTATATTAGAATACTGTGTTAAAATAGCAAGTAGAGTCATACAACGTAATAGGAAAAGTTAAAACTGTGCTTTCATTACATGTAGGTCTATATGAAATGCTAAGCATAGAATTACACACGCATTTAACTAGAATAATAAATCAAAATAGATATAGTAATAATTACAACATTTTTCAAAATTAAAAATAAAGTTAATTTCAGGTTAAAATCCAACTTCATTCATTCTCACAGTAATTCAATCACAAAATTGATAGACAAGGTCTCTGACGACGTCAGGGGACAAGTAGCGCGGCAGGAGTGTGGTTTTAGTCAGTAAGAGTCTGACACTGTTCGGGCTGGCTCGCTTGCGAGTCAGCCCGTTCGTCCATGAGGATTTCCCACTCCTGCCAAATATAAAAAAAAAAAAAAAAAAAAAAACCTAACCTAACCTAACCTAACCTAACCTAACCTAACCTAACCTAACCTAACCTAACCTAACCTAACCTAACCTAACCTAACCTAACCTAACCTAACCTAACCTAACCTAACCTAACCTAACCTAACCTAACCTAACCTAACCTAACCTAACCTAACCTAACCTAACCTAACCTAACCTAACCTAACCTAACCTAACCTAACCTAACCTAACCTAACCTAACCTAACCTAACCTAACCTAACCTAACCTAACCTAACCTAACCTAACCTAACCTAACCTAACCTAACCTAACCTAACCTAACCTAACCTAACCTAACCTAACCTAACCTAACCTAACCTAACCTAACCTAACCTAACCTAACCTAACCTAACCTAACCTAACCTAACCTAACCTAACCTAACCTAACCTAACCTAACCTAACCTAACCTAACCTAACCTAACCTAACCTAACCTAACCTAACCTAACCTAACCTAACCTAACCTAACCTAACCTAACCTAACCTAACCTAACCCAGAGTCCGCGGCTTCCCCCCGCGACGATAGCACGTGTACAAGTCTGCTCCGCGCTCGAAATCGCAAAAAATTTTAGTAAAAAATTGTGAAAAGTGGTAAATTTCAACCGAAATCAATCGTGTAAACCACCAAAATGTGCGTAAAAGTGAGGGCTACCCGACTGTGAAAAGTGCACACGTGAAAAGTGAAGGAAAAGTGAGAAAAACACGAAAAAGTGAAAAAGTTCAAAAATTTAAAACTTTAAAAATAAACGCTGCGAAAAGTAGATCGGCGACACATACCTTTCTTGGCGTCAAAAGTTGCGTCTTGTGAACGCCTACCAGTTGCTGCTGCTTCTTGATTTTTCTGGGCCACGCACTCGGAGAAAAACTGAAAAAACTGAAAACCACGTGGCCACGTGTAACCAGTTCCGGTGAAGTGCGGCTGACACCACAGAGCGGCTTCGAGGCAGGACGTCGAGACCATCAAGACGGCGCTTCAATCGGCGAAAGAGGTGCAGCGGTTCCAAAGATATCAGGTTTTCAAAATTGACTAAATTTTCAAAAATTTATATTTTATTATCTGTCGCGACGACCCCCCAATTTTATTTTAGCTTCTGAAGAGCTCTTATGAGTACTACACTACTGCAAAATTTCATTTTTCTGTCTTTTATACTTTTGGAGTTACGATTTTTCGAAATTTAGGGGTTGATCGGAGGGGTACTAAATAACCACTTGGGATCGCTGGAATTGCTACCTAAAAATAATATAAGTTAATTATAGTGTTAGCGTTAAGTTTTCAAAAAATTTTATTGTGTAGTTTTTGTGCTGTGGCCTTCTTTACCAAATATAGGGTGTTTTTTGAATGTATTAAATCAGGGGTGAGTTTTCGAAGATCAACGTCATCATACCTGGATCGGACTCTTCAAGCCCGACCCAGAGAGCCCAAACTTGGCCGGTTTTGGCCAAACGGTGCCAATTCTGTACAAACGGCCGCCATTTTGGGCGCCATCTTCGAAAACTTGCTCCTGACATAGCTCCGGACTCTGTTGACCTAGGAAGTGGCGGTTTCCACAGCTGTATTTGAGGGGGCAATACCTGTCCTGTCCGCCTGTTTGCATGCGTTTTGGAGCTGTTGGTTTTCAGGATCCTGAAAACCACCCTGCGCGCTAGAGCGGGTGAGGCCAGGCCAGAAAAGTCCAAACACGGACGTTCTGCGGCTATTGGAAGGGAAGATAGCCCGGGTTTGAGATTGACTTTGACAGTTCGGTAACTGTCAAACACTTTTTCAAACCCGTGTAACTCCCGAACCGTTGGTCGTGGAGCGTTCGGGTTTCCGTTTGGGGCGTTGGCTTGCCTTCTCCTACCTGGCTTGCGCTTTTTGGGGGTTTTCAGGACCTGAAAATTTTTCGGCCTGAAAGCTGTTCCAGGGGATAGGTCGCGTTGCGCCCAATCTGAAAAGCCCAAACACGGATGTTCTGCGGCCATTGGGTGGGGAGATAGACCAAGTTTGAGACTGACTTTGACAGTTCTCGAGCTGTCAAACGATTTTTCAGGCTTCGCTAGCTCCCGAACCAGTGGTCGTATAGCTTTCGGGTTTTCTTTGGGGGCGTCAGCTGGTTTTTCCCTACTTACCGGAAGCCATTTCAGGAGCTTTTTCAGGACAACAGGTTTTCAGCCTGAAAATTATCCAGGGGGGTAGATTGAGTCGTGCCCATTCAGGGGAACCCAAGCACGACGGTATTCGGACGGACGGTTCCGGAGATAACTGCAGGTGACTGGGTTCTGGGCGCCATCTTGGATTGGCGACCTGAACTTCGGCTGGCTGTATCTCGGGAACCCTTTGAGCTAGAGCAGTCGAGTTTGGGTTCGTCTGGGGGGGCTCGGGGAGACCTATCACCTGGTCGATAAAGACCGACTCTAGGTAGAGTCGAAAAATTTAATTTTGTAAATTTTCAAATATTTCGACGAAAGCCGGTCCTGTAGGCTCCTGGACACCGGATGGTGCTCTGGTATACTTTTTAGTTAATTAGTTATTAAGAAACCGGTAGAGCAAGGCTCTATTGATATTTATTTGGACTGTACTCTCATAGAGGCTGCATTTTCTGACAGGCAAATATTGACTGCATCATTTTGTTGACCCACTGATATTTTATCAGTGGAACTGACGGGGGCACGCTTGTTGACCTCCCAGCCACGTACGCAGACCAGTTGAGAGGATTCATCGAATCCACTATTAGTTATTATTTGACTTTATACACTATACTTTATACACTTTTATTTTATTTTATTTATTTATCACATTTACACTAGACTGGGGTACTTTTTACAATACCCTATTGACGTCGGACTGGTTTAAATCCGAATCCTGCAAAGCAAAATGCATTTAGGCATACGTACACCCGCCAAAAAGCCGGAAAGCCGGCCAAACAGGAGCCCACCGAATGCCACAGTAGAGGCTGGACCCTCCACTCAAAGCGTCCGAAGAAGTGTGGGTGAGTGGGAGGCTGGGCAGCCGGCAAGGAGACCGACTCCTCCGGTCAATACAACTTTTGAGAAGAGAGCGACAGAAACGGTACCGATAAAACGGACACCGGAGACGACACGACGGGCATCCGTCGAACTAGTCAGTCTGAGTCCGCCTGCTGTGAGAACTAGGGTTGCGGAGGCCAGAACATGCCTAATAAAAATAAAGACCCATCTGACAAACTCAAAGAATTTAAAGAGGGAAATAAAGGATGAGGTCAAGGCCCAAGCTGACCGACTCTACCTGCTCGTGAAGGAGTCCGAGCAGGAGAAAGGACGAGCCCCGCCGCAAATGGTATCGACTGAAAGCAAAGGGACACAAGCGCGAGAAGAAGATACCGTGGTTACCAGCGCTAAGGCAGAGATAGAATCTCTCAAATCGGTTTTGGAAGACCACAGCCGAAACCTCCGGGAGAATAGTGCGAAGCTCGATAGGCTGAAAGAGGCACTACTGACTAGCGAAGCGCATATGGAGAAGCTCTCCTATGCTAGTGTAGCGGCAAGTCGGCCTATCGAGCTGCCAGTAAAGCAGACGGCGCTCCACTCCATCGTGGTCTCCTCGAGCAAAGAAACCGAAACGGGAGATCAAATAATCGACCATATTAGGAAGGCGGTAAACGCGAAGGAGGGATGGGTCAAAGTAGACAGAATTCGGAAAGCAAAAGATAGAAAGGTAGTGCTAGGGTGCAAAACGGAAGAGGAAAGAGAGAAGATAAAGGAGAGATTGATAAGTGTGGGGGGGATGTTGAAGGTTGAGGACGTCAAAAACAGAGACCCACTGGTGATTCTGAGAGACGTCCTAACCTACAACACAGACGAAGACATCCTCAAGGCTCTTCATAACCAAAACCGGGATGTATTTGAGGAGCTTAAGAAAGAAGATGACCGGGTAGAGGTACTGTTCAAAAAGAAAACGAGGAACCCTCACACACACCACGTAGTCCTCAGGGTCTCCCCTAAACTATGGAATAGACTGCTGGAAAGACAGGCCATACATATAGACCTGCAAAAAATTCGAGTGGCTGACCAGACTCCACTGGTCCAGTGTTCCCTGTGCCTTGGTTTTGGGCACGGACGACGCCTGTGTAGGGAACAAGTGGAAAAATGTAGCCACTGCGGGGGCCCTCACATGAGGACGCAATGCGCTGACTGGCTGGCCGGAGCAGCTCCTTCCTGTTGCAACTGTGTGCGAGCGAAGCTGGAGAACGCGGAACATAATGCGTTCAGCGACGAATGCCCAGTTAGAAGGAGATGTGAGGTCCTGGCCAGAGCCAGGGTAGCGTATTGCTAAGGTGGTCACTGGCGAAAGGGCAGGCACCCCAACCAGAAGTTATGCAGTAGCCCAAGCCAACCTACAAAGAAAGGAACTGGCGACCACCGAACTCTTTTTAGAGGCCAGTGAGCGAAACATCGCATGGGCACTGATCCAGGAACCGTATGTGGGGGGGGCTAGGAGTATGAAGAGCTACCGAGGTGCGAGAATCTACCAGTGCGAGGTTGAAGGAAGTGGGACGGTAAAGGCGGCAATAGCCGTCTTTGATGATGACTTGGATGTCATTCCGTACCCGAAACTCACCACTAACAACATCGTTGTGGTGGGGATCCGGACCAAAGCCTGGGAAATCGCAGTAGTCTCTTATTACTTTGAGCCAGGTAAACCCATAGAACCTTACCTGGATCAGCTGACCGATATAAAGTTGGAGCTGGGCACCGGACTACTGCTGATAGGCGGAGATGCCAATGCAAAGAGCACCTGGTGGGGAAGCACCATAGAAGACCCCAAGGGAGAAGAGATGTCCGGGACCCTTGAAGAGTTGGAGCTTCAGGTACTGAATACTGGCGATACGCCGACCTATTACACAGTAAGAGGCGGCGTAGTATACAAGAGCCATGTGGACGTCACGGCGTGTTCGCTCGAGCTTTTTGACATGGTAGACGGCTGGCGAATTGACACAGGAATGACGAGCTCGGACCATAACACGATTTTATTTAATGTAAAATTAAAAAGGGAAAAAGGGATTAGCATAAACAGAACAACTAGGAAGTATAATACCAGAAAAGCCGATTGGGAAAAATTTAAAACAAAATTGGGGTTATTGAAAAGCGAAAATAGCATAAATTTAAATAATATAAGTCAGATTAATAACAAATATGATCTTGAGGAATTGGTTGTTAGGTATGAAAACGTGATAAATAAAGCATGCGAAGAGGCTATCCCAAAACTTGAAAAGAAAGAAAAAATTACTATCCCGTGGTGGTCCGAGGATCTCGCTGCGAAGAAGAAGGAAGTTAGGACGAAGAAAAACCGTGTCCGCAACGCCGCACCGGTCCGCCGAGCGATGGTCGTAGACGAGTACCTGAAAGCGAAAGAGGAATATGAGTGCCAAGCCAAGGAAGCCCAAGTAGCCAGTTGGAAAGCATTCTGCGAGAAGCAAGACGGAGAAAGTATATGGGGTGGGATCTATCGAGTTATTAGAGGGACCACCAGGAGGCAAGAAGATCTGACCCTAACTAGCGATGGTGCATTCCTGAACCCGAAGGAATCGGCAGCCTTACTCGCCGACACATTCTATCCAAAGGACACAGCAGAGGAAGACAACGCAGACCACAGGCTCACCAGGGAAGCAGCCAGGCGGGTAAATGCATGGTGTCAAGATGAATATCTTGACCCACCATTTACAGCGCTGGAGCTGAAGACAGCCGTGGAGCGCTTCAACCCCAAGAAAGCCCCTGGAGCGGATGGATTTACGTCGGACATCTGCAGTCGAGCGATCTGCCAGGACCTGGACGCTTTCCTTGCCCTTTACAATAAATGCCTAGAGTTGGCACATTTCCCGGACATCTGGAAAGAGGCAACGGTGGTGGTCCTCAGGAAACCGGGCAAGGAAGATTACACGAACCCCAAGTCATATAGACCGATAGGTCTCCTGCCGGTCTTGGGGAAGGTCCTGGAGAGGATGATAGTAGCAAGGACGAAATGGCAGCTCGTGCCGCGGTTTAGTACTCGTCAATTTGGCTTTATGCCCCAGAAGAGCACCGAGGACGCCCTCTATAATCTAATAAATCATGTACAGGACAAGTTGAGGCTGAAGAAGCTAATTGTCCTGGTGTCATTGGATATAGAGGGTGCCTTCGATAGCGCCTGGTGGCCGGCTATCAAAGTCAGATTGGCTGAGGAAAAGTGCCCGGTAAACATCAGGAGGCTGCTAGACAGCTACCTCGACAGTAGAAAAGTAAGGGTAAGGTATGCTGGGGAGGAATGCACGAGAGATACAAATAAAGGCTGTGTTCAAGGGTCAATTGGTGGTCCCATCCTTTGGAATCTTCTACTGGACCCGCTACTGAAGGATCTGGAGAAAATGGGTTATTTTGTACAGGCTTTTGCCGACGACATCGTCTTGGTCGTTGATGGGGACACGGCGGCTGAAGTCTCCAGAACCACCAATGCAGCCCTCGCCCATGTTCAGAGTTGGGGCGTCCGAAATAAGCTTAGGTTTGCACCGCACAAAACCTGTGCGATGCTTCTAACCAATAAGCTTAAGTACGACACCCCAATTCTGAGCATGGCCGGGGTCGACATTGGTATGGTGAGGAGTATGAAGCTGCTGGGTCTGACCATCGACGACAAGCTCACTTTTGACGAACACACCGTAAACATCTGCAAGAAGGCAGCGGAGGTGTATAAACAGCTTTCGCGTGCGGCAAGGGTCAGTTGGGGACTTAATAGGGAAATAGTACACACAATTTACACAGCCACCATAGAACCGATTGTCACGTACGCGGCTGGAGCCTGGGCTCCCGCTACGAAAAAGCTGGGCATACGGAGGAAGCTAGGCTCTGTCCAACGAGGATTCGTCCAGAAGCTCTGCAAGTCTTACCGTACAGTCTCACTAAACTCGGCACTGGTGCTGGCTGGGATACTACCTCTGGACCTCCGCATACAAGAGGCAGCCGCCCTGTATGAGGCGAGGAGAGGGTCGTCCCGGTTTGTGCCAGGAGATCGGGAGATTGAGAGTATGGTGAGATTTGCAGAGACATCGCACCCTGCTAAACAAATGGCCCTGGAATTCATGTGCCTGGCGGACCAACAGCTCGTAGACAGCCACAACGTGCAGGCAGTGCGAATCTTCACTGACGGCAGCAAGATTGAGGGGAAGGTCGGAGCCGCATTATCTCTGTGGGATAATGAAGGCGAAGTCCAGAACCTCAAGCTTAGCCTCGCCGCGTACTGCACGGTCTACCAGGCGGAATTACTGGCCATTTGCAAGGCAACGGACGTGATCCTCAAGCGCAAAGAGGCGAGCTATGGCTTGTACAGTGACTCAATGGCAGCATTGCAGACGCTGGCAAGCCATGGCTCGCTCCATCCTCTGGCGGTCCGCGCACGAGCCAACTTGGCTCGGGCGTTGGACCAAGAAAAAGTTGTCTCTTTCTTTTGGGTCAAGGCCCACGCGGGCTTGCCGGGGAATGAGCGCGCGGACGAGCTGGCCAAGGAGGCAGCGTTGTCGTCACGGAGGAAGCCGGACTATGACCAATGTCCGGTTTCATACATCAAGCGTCAAATCCGGTTGGATTCGCTCGATGGGTGGAACCGGAGATATGTGTCGGGCGAGACGGCCTCGGTGACGAAAATGTTCCTTCCGGACGCCATAGCGGCCTACCGTATTGTACAACGGGTGAGGCCGACAGGCGTACTCACGCAGGTTCTAACGGGGCACGGTGGGTTCTCAGAATACTTGAACCGTTTCAGGTGTAAGGAGAGCCCATCGTGCGCCTGCGACCCAGATATTGCGGAATCAGTACCGCATATAATTCTGGATTGTCCAATCTATGCGAAAGATCGCTATGATCTGGAACAAAGCCTGGGTTTGAAACTGCATAGAGGAAACGTGGCAGAGGTAATGCTGGGTAAAAATAGAAATATATTTATAGCCTACTGTGTGAGTACAGCACAAAAAGTGATAGCTAAAAATAAAAACTAGGTGTAAATACTATGTTTCATTTTATATTGTTATATAGTCAATGTAAGCATAGGTTATAAGCGCAATAAATTGTTAAGTAGTTTAAGCAGTAGGTTACGTATAACAATAAAAATTGTATGAAATAGATTAATTATAAGTGTGTTAGCTATTAAGTTAAGATAGGTAAAACATGTTTTAGTAGATAATAAGAAATTGTAAACTTAATTTAAGATAATAATGTAAATAAAACCGAACTGTATGTTAAATTATTTTCCCCTGCTGTAAATAAAACCAAACCTTCTGAAGAAATTATTTTCCCTAAGAGTATAATAAAGAAAGTAGAGAATAGGTAGTTATAAATGTGGGAATCCCACCCGCAGAAAGGATAAATGGTGATGGATACGAGAAAGAAACAGTATGTAGCATGAAAGTACGAGAGGCATGTAATGCGAGAACTAGTATGGATGAGGATTAGCATTAAATAGGCGCCAATACCGTTGGCGGAACCAGTCTGTAAAAAAAAAAAAAAAAAAAAAAAAAAAAAAAAAAAAAAAAAAAAAAAAAAAAAAAAAAAAAAAAAAAACCTAACCTAACCTAACCTAACCTAACCTAACCTAACCTAACCTAACCTAACCTAACCTAACCTAACCTAACCTAACCTAACCTAACCTAACCTAACCTAACCTAACCTAACCTAACCTAACCTAACCTAACCTAACCTAACCTAACCTAACCTAACCTAACCTAACCTAACCTAACCTAACCTAACCTAACCTAACCTAACCTAACCTAACCTAACCTAACCTAACCTAACCTAACCTAACCTAACCTAACCTAACCTAACCTAACCTAACCTAACCTAACCTAACCTAACCTAACCTAACCTAACCTAACCTAACCTAACCTAACCTAACCTAACCTAACCTAACCTAACCTAACCTAACCTAACCTAACCTAACCTAACCTAACCTAACCTAACCTAACCTAACCTAACCTAACCTAACCTAACCTAACCTAACCTAACCTAACCTAACCTAACCTAACCTAACCTAACCTAACCTAACCTAACCTAACCTAACCTAACCTAACCTAACCTAACCTAACCTAACCTAACCTAACCTAACCTAACCTAACCTAACCTAACCTAACCTAACCTAACCTAACCTAACCTAACCTAACCTAACCTAACCTAACCTAACCTAACCTAACCTAACCTAACCTAACCTAACCTAACCTAACCTAACCTAACCTAACCTAACCTAACCTAACCTAACCTAACCTAACCTAACCTAACCTAACCTAACCTAACCTAACCTAACCTAACCTAACCTAACCTAACCTAACCTAACCTAACCTAACCTAACCTAACCATATATAGGTGGAATAGGAGAAATGAAGAGCTATCCGGGTACACGAGTAGTGCAATGTTTCCGGAAAACCGAGAAGGTTAATAAAGCGGCCATCGTACTCTTTGACGACACCATAGACCTCACACAGTGCCCAACCTTAACAACTGAAAACTTCGCAGTGGTGAAGTTGAGGACAGGATCATGGGAATTAGGAGTCGTGTCAATGTACCTGGATGGTGGGCAGCCTATCGAGCCAGACTTGGACCACTTAAAGAAAATTATGGATGAGATCGGAGTCAGGGATGTAATGCTGGGGGGGGATGTCAACGCTTGGAACACATGGTGGGGGAGTCGGGAGGTGGACTGGAGGGGAGAGGCTTTGGCGGGCACGCTGGATGAGCTAAGCCTTCAGATCCTAAATCTCGGCACAACTCCCACCTTTGATGTCATCAGAGGAGGTCGAAGGTACTGTAGCTGTGTGGATATAACTACATGTACAGAAGACATGCTTGGACGGGTGGCTAACTGGAGACTAGCAGGAGACATCACCACATCAGATCACAAGGCAATCCTGTTTGAACTTAAACTGGAAAAATCAAAAGGAATGGACATAAAAAGAACTACGAGAAAATATAACACAAAAAAGGCGAAATGGGTACAATTTTATGGGAAATTAAACCAAATCTGGGAATACAATAATATAAACAAATCAGAAATAGACAGGATAGAATCAATAGAACATTTGAACAAGATAACCGAAACATACACAGACGCAATAGGGGAGGCGTGCGAGGGGACCATACCGACTGTCAACAAAAGACAGCAGACAGGATTGCCTTGGTGGACCGAGGAGCTGACACGAATGAAGGAGGAAGTCAAGAGGAGAAAGAGGAGAATCTCTTGTGCCGCACCGGTACGCCGAGCATTGGTGGTTGATTTGTATCTCACAGCGAAGAAGGAGTATAAGCAGAAGATGGAAGACACTCTCACAGCGAGCTGGAAAGAGTTTTGCGGCAAACAGGAACGTGAAACTATGTGGGACAGCATATACAGGGTCATAAGCCGAACAGCCACTAGGAAGGAGGACACACCATTAGTGCGGGGAAGTACTGTTCTTAGTAGTGAGGAGTCGGCCAAGTTGCTTGCAAAAACGTTTTATCCTGAGGATAAAACGCAGGACGACGATGAGGACCACAAGCAAATTAGAGAGTCAGCGAATAGAGTAAACGAAAGGACGGATGGTGAAGCATTCGATCCTCTATTCACGCTGGAAGAACTGAAGTGGGCCGCATCAAGCTTCAATCCTAAGAAAGCCCCTGGGATCGACGGACTCACAGCGGACATATGTAGCGCAGCTATAAGTCATGACCCGCAACTGTTCTTGGCAATATTGAACAGATGCCTTAGCCTATCCTGCTTCCCGACCATCTGGAAGGAGGCGGTGGTCATAGTCCTCAGGAAACCGGGAAAAGATGATTACGCGCACCCCAAATCATACAGGCCGATTGGGCTATTGCCTGTACTGGGTAAGATTCTTGAGAAGATGCTGGTACGTCGCATTAGGTGGCATATTTTACCCGAGGCAAGCAGGAGTCAGTACGGGTTCATGCCGCAGCGCAGCACCGAGGACTCCCTCTATGACCTGTTAAAACACATTCGAGACAAACTGAAGGAGAAGAAGATCATCACAGTCATATCGTTGGACATAGAGGGAGCCTTCGATAGCGCCTGGTGGCCGGCTATGAAATGTCGACTGGCAGAAACAAGGTGCCCGGTAAACCTGCGACGTCTAGTGGACAGCTATCTGAGTGACAGGAAAGTGAGGGTTAGGTATGCAGGAGCGGAATACCTACAGGAAACCAACAAAGGGTGCGTGCAAGGTTCTATAGGGGGCCCTACTTTCTGGAATTTGCTCCTTGATCCCCTACTCAAAGATCTGGAAAAACGAGGCATTCACTGCCAAGCATTTGCGGATGATGTGGTGCTGATTTTCTCGTGTGATACAGCACTTGGTGTCCAGAGGCAGGCTAATGCGACACTCGCACACGTCCAGAGGTGGGGTGTCAAAAACAGACTTAAGTTTGCGCCGCATAAGACGAAGGCCATGGTGATCACAAATAAGCTGAAGTATGACACACCACTTCTGCACATGGGTGGGGAGGATGTTGCCCTGTCTCGGGAGATCAAGATACTGGGGCTCACAATCGATGACAAACTGACATTTAATGCTCACGCGTTGAACGTATGCAGGAAGGCGCTAAACATTTACAAGCAGCTGTCAAAAGCCGCAAAAGTCAGTTGGGGCCTAAAACCCGAGATAATCAGGACCATATACATCGCAGTGGTGGAGCCGGTCATTATGTACGCAGCAAGTGCTTGGGCGCCGGCTACAAGTAAGGTGGGTTTAAGGAAGCAGCTCAATGGGGTTCAGCGTGGGTTTGTGCAGAAAATTGTCAAGGCGTATAGGACAACTTCTTTAAACTCGGCCTTGATACTCTCCGGAGTGCTTCCACTGGATCTCAGGATTCGGGAAGCAGCCTCTTTTTATGAAGAGAAAAGAGGATATTCGCGGAGAGTGACAGGAGACCGAGGAATCGAGTTGCCGGCCCCATACACACAAATGCCACATCCCGCAGACCAGATAGGAATAGAGTTCGAGTGCGTGAGGAACGGTGCAGAAATGGACCAGAGAGGACTCAGCTACCCAAAAATTTACACAGATGGTAGTAAGATAGAAGGCAAAGTTGGCGCAGCACTATGCCTCTGGGAGAATGGGACAGAAACCAAAGCCCAAAAGTTCAAGCTGCACCATTTCTGCACCGTTTATCAGGCCGAACTATTAGCTCTGCAAAAGGCCTCCGAGCTGGCCTTGAAGCACGCATCTCCGGTTGTCGAGGTATATTGCGACTCCAGGTCGGCCCTGGAAACGGTGACTCGAGGCGTTTCCCTCCATCCACTGGCTCTTATAATCCGAAATAACATCCGTCAAATGACTAACTGCGGTAAAATGCTTCAACTGTTCTGGATAAAGGCACATGTGGGATTGGAGGGAAACGAAAGGGCCGACGAGTTGGCAAAGGATGCAGCATTGGGTAAAAAATCAAGACCGGACTACGATCGGTGCCCGGTTTCATTCGTCAGGCGACAAATCCGAATGGACTCGCTTGACGAATGGAATTCGAGATACCGATCTGGGGAAACTGCATCAACCACAAGGATGTTCCTTCCTGACGCAACCGTGGCGTATAATATAGTGCGAAAACTTAAAGTTGATCCCCTGTTAACACAAGTATTGACGGGACATGGCGGGTTCTCCGAGTATTTGAACCGTTTCAAGTGCAAGGGGAGCCCGGCGTGTCCCTGTGACCCGGATAAAAAAGAAAGCGTACCGCATATACTCTTGGAATGTCCCATATTTGGAAAAGAAAAATATAATTTTGAGATAGAAACTGACGTTAAAATAAATTTAGAAACAATACCAAAATTAATGCAAAACAAACAAATTAGACCAAAGTTCTTAAAATACTGCAAGGAAATAGCGGCCAAAGTAATAAAAAGGAACAAAGCATAAAAGATGTACTTTCAAATATTGTTGAATATTTTGATAAGTAATCTACGTCATAAGTTAGAGTGAAAAACACATGTTGTAAGTAATATAAGACCTAATTAAAGAAGAAATTTAAGAAATCTAAAATAAATGTAAACTAGAATAAGGTAAGAAAAACTATACCGATAATTATATTAATAAAATGTAAGAAAAAGACTCTGATCATACACGTCGGAGGAAACACGCAACACCCTGTATGACGGGTGTAAAAAAAAAAAAAAAAAAAAAACCTAACCTAACCTAACCTAACCTAACCTAACCTAACCTAACCTAACCTAACCTAACCTAACCTAACCTAACCTAACCTAACCAGTCTGGCTCCAACTGTCGTCCGGAACGCCACGTTTTTATACCGCTCCGCGAATAAAAAATCTTTTCAGTGGTAAATTTTTGCCGTACACCCGAGTGCTATACGTCAAAAGTCGTGTAAAAGTGACGCGCATATAGTGGTAATAACAAAATTTTCCGAAGTGTTGTGGAAAAAATTTTCCAAAGGAAAAAGTGCAAATTGTGCTAAGTTTAAAACTTTTAAAGTGGAATATTGTGAGATTCATCGCGACAACATATACTTTTCTTCACACCAAAAGAAGCACACAAAAGGGCTTCAACAGATTCCAAAGTTCCAGAAATTTTCCGTGAAACCTCACGGAAATAACGGCGTTTTTCCACAAAATTAACCTAAAAACCGGACCACGAGGTTATTGAACGCGGCGTCGCCGGTAGCTGATTTTTTGGCAGCGGGGAGGAGACACGCAGACAAGACCAAAGACATATCAGTTGGATTTTTAGCAGCTCCAGGTACTGAAATATTAATTATAGAAGATTCTGACTTCGGACCCCTGTCCTGAGAAATTCTCAGGCAGGACCCCAAAATTTTTCGACGGTTCCTGCTGCGCGCTCGAGAGGAGACCAGATTAAACTTAAGTTTATAATTTTAAGGTGTTTATTTTAGGAAATATTGTGGGTTTTATAAATTTTTAAATTTTTTCAAGAATTTTATACTGAAAAATACTAATTTTCAAAAAAAAATTATTTAGTCGTAAAGAACCCTTTTTTAGATATTATTTAGTATTTTTTTCAAATTTTTAAGTCAAAGGTTGCCAAAGATAAGGATTTTTTAGTCATTTTTCCAAATTAAACATAAATAAATAGATTTAAGTGTGTTTTGACTGCAGGATTGGCTTTAAAACATCCATAGCTATTTGTTTAAGCCCAAAGTCGCCCCCAATAGCTCCAGAAACAAAGGAAATTGAATTTTTCGTAATTTTGGGTTTTTTGGTTTAAATTTTTAACAGCTTGTATCTTTGGAGTTGTTGGGCGCAGAAGATCCGGATTTTCGAATTCCCCAGCGGTATTTACGCGGGAATATTTTCTATATGTTTTCAGGCGATTCTGGGGCCTGAAGTTTTTCAGCCCTGAAACCGGTTTTGACGGAGGGGGGGTATCGGGCCGATCACCGTACCCGAAGCCGCATCGCTCTCCGACAAACGACGGCGGAGTTACGGCCACTCAAAGTTGGCAATTGACATAAGGGCGGCCATTTTGGATAACTTTGGCCCTACGTAGCTCCGCACTCGGAGGTCGCAGAGAGTTGCCGTTTTCGCCTTGTTGTTTGGGCGGGCACCCTCTGTTCGGTCGGTGGGTTCTTAGCCACTTTGGGGCTGAAAAATTTCAGGTTCCTGAAAGTCGTCCTAAGCGACGGAGGGGGACGAGCCAAGGCGGAAGAGTCCAAGCGCGGGTATTCTGCGACCATTGTAAGGGAAGTTATACCGGGTTGAAGATTGACTTTGACAGTTCTCGAGCTGTCAAAACAATTTTCAGACTCGGATAACTCCCGAACCGGAGGTCGTAGAAGGCTCGCGTTTTCTCTGGGGACGTTCGCTGGCTCCTCCCTGTCTGTCCAGCATAGTTTTGGGGGTTTTCAGGAGTCCCTGATTTTTCAGGCTGAAAATCATTCCAGGGGGTAGATCTTGCCGAGCTCAGTTTGGGGAGCCCAAGCACGGTGATATTCGGCCGGACGGTTCGGGAGAATCAACGAAAAACCAAATTTCGTCACCAACTGGGTCAAAAAACCCGAAATTTTGGAACGGTTTTTCTCCGGAACCCTTTGGAATAGGGGTGCTGTGTTTGGGTTCTTCTTGAAGGGCTTGGGGAGGGCTACCCGATAAAACATAGAGATCGACTCTACCTAGAGTTTTCAAACTTTTTGAATATTCAAAGCCATATTTTGACAAGAACTGACTCCTGGAACCCAGACGACGACAGATCGACGTCTAAGGCTATTATAAGTAGATAGAACAAGACTCTAGAAATTTATTTTCACTTCTTTTGGAATTTTTAAGCTGCATACTATAAGACAAGGACGTTTTAGCAAAAGATTCCAAAAATATATTTTTATTTTAACTAGACTGACAATAGACGTGACTATTGTTTTTGGTCAAATCATTTTAACCTGAGAACTTTTATTTGGCATAAAAATTTTCTTCAAAAATTTTTCTTCTGAGGGTAAGAATAGGGGAACAGTACTCACCGGCCCACTTCAGAGTAGCGGAGTACACGTAGACGCGTAGATCCAAACACGCATACTGGCACATACTTACTACACACACATAAGCCAACACGGAGACACGCAGCTCGTAGACTCCTGAACCGCGACGTACCCGGAGAACCTGAAACAGGAAAAGTCGTTAGACATTAAATAATAAGAACTGCTAGTGTTGTTTTACTTTCCCTACGTCTTGACCATCTTCAATTTGCGAGAGTACATCAGGACAAGAATAAGGACATATAGTAGTACTATTGTGCTACTATATTTTAGGTTAAGATTATTCAATAGGACTATATTTTATTTACAAACTTTAAATTACATATTGTGACGCGTTCCCACAATGTTCGGTATTCACACCCCCGTCAAAAAGAACCCTGATAGCAAGGAAAAATCAGGAGTTAGAAGTCCAGCAACGGATGCAGAGAGAGCAGGGCCCTCATCCGATAACCCTAGTTACCAAGTCTCGAAGGTCAGAAAGAGCATAGGCGAATGGGAGGCGGGGAAGGTGGACGAAACCACAAAGTCTCCGACTTCACCAAGGAAGGTGATCCCAGCTGCCTTACAAAAGACGAGACTAAAGACAGCCATGCCCCAGGAGCCAAAAGTAGCAACCCGGTGACAGTCGTCGGAAGGTGCCAAATATGCGGATCGGTTAACGGAGGCAAAGGCGATGCTGGTCAAAGCCAAAATGCACCTAAATAACTCCAGAAATTTGAAGACCGACATTAAGATGGAGGTGACTCAAGCCATAGAACGCCTCTACCAGCTTGTAAAAGAAGCCGAGGCAGCAAAAGGCCACGATAAAAGTGAGAAGCCCAATAATGAGGCAGAAAAACGAGTGCAGGTGGAGGTGGAAGTGGAAACCGAGAAGACTAAATTGGAGAGACAGCTTATAGAAAGGATGACAGAACACAGCAATCAGATAGAGAAGAATAGGCTGGAAATGGAGCGCCTGAGGGAAATATTAGAAAGAAATCATGTAGAAACAGAGGCACAGGTGACCTACGCGGCAGTGGCGGCCGCTTCTCCGAGGAGCCAACTCCCGGAGCACGCGGCCGTGCACTCGGTAGTGATTACCTCTGCCGACGAAACAGAAACGGGGGACCAAGTCATGGAAAAAATAAGGAAAGCGGTAAATGCCAAGGAGGAGGGCTTCCAAATTGACCGCATACGAAAGGCAAGGGACCGAAAGGTGATATTGGGATGTAGAACTAAGACTGAAGTGGACAGGGTCAGAGACAAAATAGGCAGAGAAAGAGCGGACTTGAGAGTGGAGGAGGTTAGAAATAAAGACCCTCTAATAATACTTAAAAATGTTAACAAAATTAACACCGAGGATGACATACTCAAGGCGCTCCGAACGCAAAATAAAAACCTGTTGAAAGGCGTAACGGAGGAGAATTATAGAGCTGCCATCAGGTACAAAAAGAAGGCCCGAAATCCGCACCAACAGCACGTGGTGCTCAGCGTGTCCCCGCAGGTCTGGAGCATCCTGACAGCAGCGTCCTGTGTCCATATAGACATACAAAGGCTGAGGGCAGAAGACCAGTCGCCACTGGTCCAATGTTCAAGATGTCTGGGCTATGGACACAGCAAGAAAACCTGCCATGAAGAGGATGACAGATGTGCCCACTGTGGGGGGCCACACCTCCGAACGGAATGTGCGGATTACCTTGCAGCGGAAGCACCAACTTGCAGAAACTGCCAGAAGGCAAAAATGGACAACGTTGAGCACAACGCCTTCAGTGCGGAATGCCCTGTCCGTAGAAGGTGGGAAACCCTAGCAAGGTCCACTGTAGCCTATTGCTAAGGTGGATCCGGGCGGAAACGAGAACAACGTAGCAACAGAACCAGAATACCAGTATCGCGCAATACAGGCCAACCTGCAGAGGTGCAAACAAGCAACAGACGAGCTGATGATGGAGGCGGCGAAGAGGAAGGTTGCGTTTGCACTGCTGCAGGAACCATACACCGGAGCCAGCAGGCGAATAAAGTCCTACCAGGGCACCCGAATCCTGCAATGTGAAGGAAATACGGACAAAACCATCAAGTCCGCCATTGCAGTATTTGACGACAATATCGACGTTACCCAGTGTCCAATGCTGACCACAGAGAACATCGTAGTGGCACGATTAAGAACAGAGGCTTGGGAAATTGTGGTCGTCTCGGTGTACTTGGAGGGGGACGAGCAACTAGAGGCAGATATTCGACACATCCATAAAATAATGGAAGAAGTCGGAAACAAGAGCGCGATACTGGGTGGAGATGTAAACGCCTGGAACATATGGTGGGGGAGCAGGGAAACAAATAGGAGAGGAGAAGAGTTGGCTGGAGCACTGGATGAGCTGGAACTCCACATCCTTAACCAGGGGTCCAAACCCACATATGACTACCACAGAGGGGGCAGGCGATTCACAAGTTGTGTGGACATCACAGTCTGTACGGCGAATATGCTTGGGAAAATTGTGAACTGGAGGCTGGATGGAAACCTAACTGTGTCGGATCACAAGGCGATCCTGTTCGAAGTTAATGTGATAAAATCAAAAGGCATAGATATTAAAAGAACCACCAGGAAATACAACACCAAAAAGGCAGATTGGACAGAGTTCAGAAAAGACATAACACAAAACTGGGAAAGAATAAATATTACATTGAAAGAGATAAGAAAGATAGAGACAGTGGAAGAATTAAACAATAAAGTAGTAGAATACACTAAAGTTATAGAAGAAGCATGCACAAGAAATATACCTGGGGCCAAACATAAACCGAGAACACGATTGCCTTGGTGGACAGAAGAACTGACACAAAAGAAGAAAGAGGTGAAAACACTGAAAAGACGCATTCCAAATGCTGCAAGAGTACGTAGAGAAAGTGTTGTCCAGGCATATCTGCAGGCGAAAGAAGAGTACCGGCAGCTCGTGGAAAAGGCCAGAACAACAAGCTGGAAAAAGTTCTGCGAAAAACAGGATAGAGAAAGTATGTGGGATGGGATATACAGAGTGATAGGCCGCACAACAACTAGGCAGGAGGATATCCCTCTAGTCCATAATGGTAGAGTCCTCGAAGGCGAAGAGTCAGCCAGAGCTCTGTCAGAAGCCTTCTATCCGGACGATGAAGCACTGTCGGACAGTGTAGCCCATAAAGCGATAAGGAATAAAGCAGAGAACGTGAATAAGGGTGAAGATGATGTGTCATCTGACCCCCCATTCACGCTGACAGAGCTGAAGTGGGCTGCAAACAGCTTCAATCCCAAGAAGGCTCCAGGACTGGACGGGCTTACAGCAGATATCTGCAGAGCGGCCATCGCCTGTAATCCGGATTTGTTTTTGGCACTACTCAACAAGTGTCTGGACCTCTCGTTCTTTCCCACGGCGTGGAAAGAAGCGGTCGTGGTAATTCTGCGCAAACCAGGAAAGGATGATTACACCAAAGCCAAATCCTACCGGCCGATTGGGCTTTTGCCGGTGTTGGGGAAGATTTGGGAGAAGATGTTGGTGCGGCGAGTCAGGTGGCATACCATAGCGTCAATGAGTGCTAGGCAATACGGGTTCACACCGCAGCGCAGCACCGAGGACTCCCTCTATGACCTCATGAAACACATAAAAAGAAAACTTAAAGAGCGACAACTAATAGTACTCATATCGCTGGACATAGAGGGAGCCTTCGACAGCGCTTGGTGGCCCGCAATAAAATGTAGACTGGCCGAGACTCAATGCCCAAAAAACATCCGCAGGGTTTTGGATAGCTACCTGTCTAACCGTAGAGTCAGGGTCAGGTATGCAGGCGCAGAATATGTTAAAACAACCGCTAAGGGATGCGTTCAGGGATCAATTGGAGGACCCACCTTTTGGAACATGTTGCTCGACCCGCTGCTAAATGACCTGGAAAGGAGAGGGGACTATTGTCAGGCGTTTGCGGACGACGTGGTTCTGGTTTTCTCCGGCGAGACCGCACTTGAGGTCCAGAGACAGGCTAATGCGGCCCTAAGACATGTCCAGGAGTGGGGTGAAGTGAATAAGCTAAAGTTTGCGCCTCAGAAGACAAAGGCAATGATAATTACAAACAAGCTTAAGCACGACACACCATTTCTGAGCATGGGGGGGGTAGACATAGCCATGTCGAAGGAAATTAAAATACTGGGGCTGACCATAGACGAAAAGCTTACCTTCAACACACACGTGGCAAGTGTCTGTCGCAAGGCACTGAACGTGTACAAGCAGTTGGCGAAGGCGGCCAAAGTGGAGTGGGGGATCTCGCCGGAGATAACCAGAACAATATATGTGGCAGTTATAGAGCCTATAATTATGTACGCAGCAGGTGCCTGGGCTGCAGCTGCGGATAAAATAGGGATAAAGAAGCACTTAAACGAGGTTCAACGCGGGTTTGTGCAAAAGATGGTCAAATCGTACAGGACAACCTCTCTGAACGCAGCATTACTGCTCTCGGGGATGCTTCCGCTAGATCTCAGGATCAAGGAAGCAGCCTCGCTTTATGAAATAAAGAAAGGTCACTCAGTGAGAGTAGTTGGCGATAGGGAGGTAGAGAAACCGACACCATATGCACACACACCACACCCAGCGACCCAAAAGGCCGTAGATTTTAAATTGGTGTCGAGCGATGCAGAGCTGGCCCAGCAAGAGGAAGCCAGATTTAAAATCTTCACAGATGGCAGCAAAATCGACAGTAAAGTCGGTGCGGCGTTATCTCTATGGGATGGCGCCGCAGAGATTAAAACCAAAAAGCTCAAACTGGAACAGTTCTGCACCGTGTACCAAGCGGAGTTACTGGCGCTGGTGAGGGCTACCGAAATGGTGACTGAAAGATCCGGTGGAAGCTTCAATATCTACAGCGACTCTAGGTCTGCTCTTGAGGCGGTAACACGCGGTACTTCCCTCCACCCCCTGGTTGTCGCAACTAGACAAAATATCCTGAAAGCTCTAGAACAGGACAAAATAATTAGATTATTTTGGATTAAAGCACACGTGGGGTTGGAGGGAAATGAGAGAGCCGACGAATTGGCAAAAGAGGCAGCTGTGGGATTGAAGACCAAGCCGGATTATGACAGATGCCCGGTATCCTTCATCAAGCGACAGATCCGTAAAGACACGCTGAAGGAATGGCAGCATAGGTACACTTCAAGTAATACCGCGTCAACCACCAAAATTTTCTTCCCCGATGTACTTAGCGCGTACACATTAGTAAAGAAGATCCTGCTCAATCCGCTATTGGTGCAAGTGTTCACGGGGCACGGCGGATTTTCCGAGTACTTGAATAGATTCAAGTGCAAGGACAGTCCGGCGTGCCCCTGTGGCACAGGGAGGAACGAAAGCGTGGAGCACATACTAGTGGAGTGCCCAATTTATGCCAAATCAAGGTTAGATTTTGAAATCGTTGTGGGCCGGAACCTAAAAGTGGAAAACATACCAGAAATTATGGCTAGCAAAGATCTGAGGGGTGCCTTCTTAGAGTTTTGTAAAACTATAGCTGCAAAAGTAGTTAAAAAGAATAAAACTTAAGCTCTAGAAAATTAACTATGTTATATATATATATAATTATATAAAGATAGTTAGCAAAAGAATTGTATTCAATGTAATAATAAGGTATAAAATAAGTATAGTTTAGCATTAAGGCACCTAGATATAAGATAGTAATAAGTAGTAGAGCAACACAGTTGCAAGAAAAATGTATCGGAAATAGGTTAAAAAGCAGAGATTAAGCATGTATAGAGATAGTATTAAGGGGAGGGCACAAATGAATGGTGCAATAAAAATGTAAGATAAGTTTAATAGTAGAATAGTATTGAGAAAGATAGCTATAAGGATAGGGCACAAAAAAGTGCGAATTGTACGGTAGCGAAGTAAGTGAGTAGAGAGTAAAATGTAGAGATTAGTAAGTAATAAATTGTAACCGCACAGACGGATATTATAGATATAGGAAAAGATCATAGACACTGGTCTCTCCATGCCGGTGGGAACAAGTATAAAAAAAAAAAAAAAAAAAAAAAAAAAAAAAAAAAAAAAAAAAAAAAAAAAAACCTAACCTAACCAGTCTGGCTCCAACTGTCGTCCGGAACGCCACGTTTTTATACCGCTCCGCGAATAAAAAATCTTTTTACTGGTAAATTTTTGCCGTACACCCGTGTGCTATACGTCAAAAGTCGTGTAAAAGTGACGCGCATATAGTGGTAATAACAACATTTTCCGAAGTGTTGTGGAAAAAATTTTCCAAAGGAAAAAGTGCAAATTGTGCTAAGTTTAAAACTTTTAAAGTGGAATATTGTGAGATTTACCGCGACGACATATACTTTTCTTCACATCAAGAGAAGCACACAAAAGGGCTTCAAAAGATTCCAAGGTTCCAGAAATTTTCCGTGGAGACTCACGGAAATAACGGCGTTTTTCCACAAAATTAACCTAAAAACCAGACCACGAGGTTATTGAACGCGGCGTCGCCGGTGGCTGATTTTTTGGCAGCGGGGAGGAGACACGCAGACAAGACCAAAGACATATCAGTTGGATTTTTAGCAGCTCCAGGTACTGAAATATTAATTATAGAAGATTCTGACTTCGGACCCCTGTCCTGAGAAATTCTCAGGCAGGACCCCAAAATTTTTCGACGGTTCCTGCTGCGCGCTCAAGAGGAGACCAGATTTAACTTAAGTTTATAATTTTAAGGTGTTTATTTTAGGAAATATTGTAGGTTTTATAAATTTTTCAAATTTTTCAAGAATTTTATACTGAAAAATACTAATTTTCAATAAAATTTTATTTTGTCGTAAAGAACCCTTTTTAGATATTATTTAGTATTTTTTTCAAATTTTTAAGTCAAAGGTTGACAAAGATAAGGATTTTTTAGTCATTTTTCCAAATTAAACATAAATAAATAGATTTAAGTGTGTTTTGACTGCAGGATTGGCTTTAAAACATCCATAGCTATTTGTTTAAGCCCAAAGTCGCCCCCAATAGCTCCAGAAACAAAGGAAATTGAATTTTTCGCAATTTTGGGTTTTTCGGTTTAATTTTTCAACAGCTTGTATCTTTGGAGTTGTTGGGCGCAGAAGATCCGGATTTTCGAATTCCCCAGCGGTATTCACGCGGGAATACTTTCTATATGTTTTCAGGCGATTCTGGGGCCTGAAGTTTTTCAGCCCTGAAACCGGATTTGACGGATAGGGGGGATCGGGCCGAGCACCGTATCCGAAGCCGCATCGCTCTCCGACAAACGACGGCGGTGTTACAGCCACTCAAAGTTGGCAATTGACATAAGGGCGGCCATTTTGAATAACTTTGGCCCTACGTAGCTCCGCACTCGGAGGTCGCAGAGAGTTGCCGTTTTCGCCTTGTTGTTCGGGCGGGCACCCTCTGTTCGGTCAGTGGGTTTTTGGCCACTTTGGGGCTGAAAGGTTTCAGGTTCCTGAAAGTCGTCCCAAGCGACGGAGGGGGACGAGCCAAGTCGGAAGAGTCCAAGCGCGGGTATTCTGCGACCATTGTAAGGGAAGTTATACCGGGTTGAAGATTGACTTTGACAGTTCTCGAGCTGTCAAAACAATTTTCAGACTAGGATAACTCCCGAACCGGAGGTCGTAGAAGGCTCGCGTTTTCTCTGGGGACGTTCGCTGGCTCCTCCCTGTCTGTCCAGCATAGTTTTAGGGGTTTTCAGGAGTCCCTGATTTTTCAGGCTGAAAATCATTCCAAGGGGTAGATCTTGCCGAGCTCAGTTTGGGGAGCCCAAGCACGGTGATATTCGGCCGGATGGTTCGGGAGAAACAACGAAAAACCAAATTTCGTCACCAACTGGGTCAAAAAACCCGAAATTTTGGAACGGTTTTTCTCCGGAACCCTTTGGAATAGGGGTGCCGTGTTTGGGTTCTTCTTGAAGGGCTTGGGGAGGGCTACCCGATAAAATATAGAGATCGACTCTACCTAGAGTTTTCAAACTTTTTGAATATTAAAAGCCATATTTTGACAAGAACTGACTCCTGGAACCCAGACGACGACAGATCGACGTCTAAGGCTATTATAAGTAGATAGAACAAGACTCTAGAAATTAATTTTCACTTCTTTTGGAATTTTTAAGCTGCATACTATAAGACAGGGACTTTTTAGCAAAAGATTCCAAAAATATATTTTTATTTTAACTAGACTGACAATAGACGTGACTATTGTTTTTAGTCAAATCATTTTAACCTGAAAACTTTTATTTGACATAAAAACTTCTTCTTCAAAAAATTTTTTCTGAGGGTAAGAATAGGGGAACAGTACTCACCGGCCCACTTCAGAGTAGCGGAGTACACGTAGACGCGTAGATCCAAACACGCATACCGGCACATACTTACTACACACACATAAGCCATCACGGAGACACGCAGCTAGTAGACTCCTGAACCGCGACGTACCCGGAGAACCTGAAACAGGAAAAGTCGTTAGACATTAAATAATAAGAACTGCTAGTATTGTTTTACTTTCCCTACGTCTTGACCATCTTCAATTTGCGAGAGTACATCATTACAAGAATAAGGACATATAGTAGTACTATTGTGCTACTATATTTTAGGTTAAGACTATTCAGTTAAGGACTATATTTTATTTACAAACTTTAAATTACATATTGTGACGCGTTCCCACAATGTTCGGTATTCACACCCCCGTCAAAAAGAACCCTGATAGCAAGGAAAAATCAGGAGTTAGCAGTCCAGCAAGGGATGCAGAGAGAGCAGGGCCCTCATCCGATAACCCTAGTAACCAAGTCTCGAAGGTCAGAAAGAGCATAGGCGAATGGGAGGCGGGGAAGGTGGACGAAACCACGATGTCTCCGACTTCACCAAGGAAGGTGATCCCAGCTGCCTTACAAAAGACGAGACCAAAGACAGCCATGCCCCAGGAGCCAAAAGTAGTAACCCGGAGACAGTCGTCGGAAGGTGCTAAATATGCGGATCGGTTAACGGAGGCAAAGGCGATGCTGGTCAAAGCCAAAATGCACCTAAATAACTCCAGAAATTTGAAGACCGACATTAAGATGGAGGTGACTCAAGCCATAGAACGCCTCTACCAGCTTGTAAAAGAAGCCGAGACAGCAAAAGGCCACGGTAAAAATGAGAAGCCCAATAATGAGGCAGAAAATCGAGTGCAGGTGGAGGTGGAAGTCGAAACCGAGAAGACTAAATTGGAGAGACAGCTTATAGAAAGGATGACAGAACACAGCAATCAAATAGAGAAGAATAGGCTGGAAATGGAGCGCCTGAGGGAAGTTATAGAAAGAAAACATGTAGAAACAGAGGCACAGGTGACCTACGCGGCAGTGGCGGCCGCTTCTCCGAGGAGGCAACTCCCGGCGCATGCGGCCGTGCACTCGGTAGTGATTACCTCTGCCGACGAAACAGAAACGGGGGACCAAGTCATGGAAAAAATAAGGAAAGCGGTAAATGCCAAGGAGGAGGGCTTCCAAATTGACCGAATACGAAAGGCAAGGGACCGAAAGGTGATATTGGGATGTAGAACTAAGACTGAAGTGGACAGGGTCAGAGACAAAATAGGCAGAGAAAGAGCGGACCTGAGAGTGGAGGAGGTCAGAAATAAAGATCCTCTAATAATAATTAAAAATGTTAACAAAATTAACACCGAGGATGACATACTCAAGGCGCTCCGAACGCAAAATAAAAACCTGTTGAAAGGTGTAACGGAGGAGAATTATAGAGCTGCCATCAGGTACAAAAAGAAGGCCCGAAATCCTCACCAACAGCACGTGGTGCTCAGCGTGTCCCCGCAGGTCTGGAGCATCCTTACGGCAGCGTCCTGTGTCCATATAGACATACAAAGGCTGAGAGCAGAAGACCAGTCGCCACTGGTCCAATGCTCAAGATGTCTTGGCTATGGACACAGCAAGAAAACCTGCCATGAAGAGGATGACAGATGTGCCCACTGCGGGGGGCCACACCTCCGAACGGAATGTGCGGATTATCTTGCAGCAGAAGCACCAATTTGCAGGAACTGCCAGAAGGCAAAAATGGACAACGTTGAGCACAACGCTTTCAGCCCAGACTGCCCTGTCCGGAGAAGGTGGGAAACCCTAGCAAGGTCCACTGTAGCCTATTGCTAAGGTGGATCCGGGCGGAAACAAGAACACCGCAGTAAATCTCCGGAATCACTACCCAAAAATAGCATAAGTTAGTTCTAGTACTAGTATTAAGTTTTTAAAGAATTTTAATGTGTTGTTTCTGTGCTGTGCTCTTATTAGCGTAAAATAGGGGGTTTATTGACCTTTAAAAATCGGGGGTAAGTTTTCCAAGGTCAACTACGTTAAATCTGAACTGGACTCTTCAAGCCCAGTACGGAGAGCCCAAACTCGACTTGTTTCGACCAACAGGAGCCAATTCTGTAAAGGTGGCAGCCATTTTTGACGCCATCTTGGAAAACTTGCACCCGGTATAACTTTGGACTCGGTGGTCGTGGAGAGCTGCCGTTTCCACGGGACCGGTTAGGAGAGCGGTGCGCGACCTGTCCACCTGTTTTCAGGCACTTTGGCGCTGCTGGTTTTCAGGATCCTGAAAACCACCCTGTGCGCTAGAGCGGGTGAGGCCAAGCCAGAAAAGTCCAAACACGGACGTTCTGCGGCTGTTGGAAGGGAAGATAGCCCGGGTTTGAGATTGACTTTGACAGTTCACGAACTGTCAAACACTTTTTCAAACCCGAGTAACTCCCGAACCGTAGGTCGTAGAGCGTTCGGGTTTTCGTTTCGGGCGTTGGCTTGCCCTCCCCTATCGGGCCTGCACCTTTTCAGGGGTTTTCAGGGCCTGAAAATTTTTCGGCCTGAAGGCTGTTCCGGGGGATAGGTCGCGTTGCGCCCAGTCTGGGAAGCCCAAACACGGACGTTCTGCGATCATTGGGTGGGGAGATAGACCGGGTTTGAAACTGACTTTGACAGTTCTCGAGCTGTCAAACGATTTTTCGGACCTCGCTAGCTCCCGAACCAGTGGTCGTATAACTTTCGGGTTTTCTTTGGGGGCTTTGGCTTGCCATTCTCTGGCCGACGGAAGCCATTTCAGGCGTTTTTCAGGATTGCAGGTTTTTCAGCCTGAAAATTGTTCCGGGGGGTGGATCGCTTAGTGCTCGTTCAGGGGAACCCAAGCACGACTGTGTTTGAACGAACGGTTCCAGAGATAACAGCAGGAGACCGGGTTCTGGTCGCCATTTTGTATTTTCGGCCTGAACTTTGAGCCGCTGTATCTCGGGAACCCTTTGGGCTAGAGTGGTCGAGTTTGGGTTCGTTTGGGAGGGCTCGGGGAGGCCTGTCCCCTGGACAGTAGAGACCGGCTCTAGGTAGAGTCAAGAAATTTTTTGTTGACAGTCTCTATAGGATTTTTAATAAATACGGTCTTGAGGGCCTTGGGACACTGGGACATTGTTCCAGCCTAAAATAGTTGTTAAGAAGTTGACAGAGCAAGGCTCTATTTATACTCGGACTAGCACTGTACTCTCGCAGAGGCTGTATTTAGGCAAAAATTGACTGCCCCTACTTAAGTTACTTTCTTTGACCCACTATCTTTATTTTAGTGGAACAGTGGGGTGCGTTTGTTGACCTCCCGGCTGCGTACGTATAGTTGGGGAGATTCTTTATTTCATAATTTTAGTATTGATAATTATTGACTGCCCTATATACAGGCATTTTATACACATTTATTTTATCTATTTATTTATTTACATCACTGGGGTACGTTTTACAATACCCTACCGACGTTGGGCTAGTTCTATCCGAATCCTGCATACAAGATGCATTTAGGAATGCGTACACCGGTCAAAAAGCCGGAAAACCGTCAGAATAAGAGCCCACCGAATACTACAGCAGAGGCTGGACCCTCAACGCAAAGCGTCCGACGGAGTGTGGGTGAGTGGGAAGCTGGGCAGCTGGCAAATAAACCGAATAAGTCGATGAACTTGACATTCGAGAAAAGAGCGACAGGGGAATTACCGTTAAAGCGGACACCTGAGACGCTACGACGGGCATCCGCCGAAATAATTAGCCTCAGTCCACCAGTGGTGAAAACCAGAGTTGCGGAAGCCAGGACGTGCCTAATTAAAATAAAGACCCACCTGACCAACTCTAAAAATCTGAAGAGAGATAAAGGATGAGGTCAAGGCCCAAGCTGACCGACTTTACATGCTCGTGAAGGAGTCCGAGCAGGAAAAAGGTCGACCCTCACCCCGAACAGTCGCGACAGAGTCCAAAGGGACACAAGCGCGAGAAGAGGAAGGGGATTATGGGGTAGCTAATGCCAAGACAGAGATGGAGTCTCTGAAATCGGCTTTGGAGGACCACAGCCGTATTATCCTGGAGAACAGTGAGAAGCTCGATAAGCTGAAAGAGGCACTAGAGACTAGCGAAGCACATATGGAGAAGCTCTCCTACGCTAGGATAGCGGCAAGTCGGCCTATCGAGCAACCACTGAAGCAAACGGCACTCCACTCCGTTGTGGTTACCTCCACAAAGGAAACCGAGACGGGAGACCAGATCATCGACCACCTTAGAAAGGTGATAAATGCGAAGGAAGGATGGGTGACGGTGGACAGAATAAGGAAGGCAAAAGATAGGAAAGTGGTCTTGAGTTGCAAAACAGAAGAGGAAAGGGACAAGATAAAGAAAAGATTAGCAAGTGTGGGGGAGGTGTTGAAGGTGGAGGACATCAAGAACAAGGATCCCCTTGTTATCATGAGAGATGTCCTTGCCTACAACACGGACGAAGACGTCATAAAGGCTCTTCACAATCAAAATGGGGATGTGTTCGAAGGGATTAGGAAAGAAGATGACCGTGTGGAAGTACTTTTGAAAAAGAAAACAAGGAACCCCCACACTCACCATGTAGTCCTCAGGGTCTCCCCGAAGCTGTATAACAGGCTGCTGGAAAGACAGGCTGTCCATATAGACCTGCAGAAAATCAGGGTGGCAGATCAAACTCCACTGGTCCAGTGCTCCTTATGCCTCGGCTTTGGACATGGAAGACGGCTCTGCAAGGAGAAAGTGGAGAAATGCAGCCACTGTGGGGGCCCTCATATGAGGACGCAGTGCGCGGACTGGCTGGCCGGGGTGCCTCCGTCTTGCTGTAACTGTGCACGAGCAAGGCTCGAGAACACGGAGCATAATGCCTTCAGTGATGAGTGCACAGTGAGGAAGAGATGTGAGGTACTGGCTAGAGCCAGGGTTGCGTACTGCTAAGGTGGATACTGGCGAAAGGGCAGGCACCCCAACCGGAAGATATACAGTAGCTCAAGCCAACTTACAAAGGAAGGAACTGGCGACCACCGAACTCTTTTTAGAGGCCAGTGAGCGTAAACTCGCATGGGCACTGATTCAGGAACCTTATGTGGGGGGGGCTAGGAGTATGAGGAGCTACCGGGGTGCGAGAATCTACCAGTGCGAGGTTGAAGGAAGTGGGACGGTAAGGGCGGCAATAGCCGTCTTTAATGATGACTTGGATGTCATCCCGTACCCGAAACTCACCACTAACGACATCGTTGTGGTGGGGATCCGGACCAAAGCCTGGGAAATCGCAGTAGTCTCCTATTACTTCGGGCCGAGCCAACCCATAGGGCCTTACCTGGATCAGCTGACTAATATTAAGTTGGAATTGGGCACCGGACTACTGTTAATAGGCGGAGACGCAAACGCGAAGAGTACCTGGTGGGGAAGCACCATAGAAGACCCCAGGGGAGAAGAGATGTCCGGGACCCTTGAAGAGTTGGAGCTTCAGGTACTGAATACTGGCGACACGCCGACCTTTTACGTAGTGAGAGGCGGCGTTGTTTACAAAAGCCATGTGGACGTCACGGCGTGTTCGCTCGAGCTTCTTGACATGGTAGACGGCTGGCGGCTTGACACAGGGGCGACGAGCTCGGACCACAATACAATATTATTTGATTTAAAATTAAAAAGGGATAAAGGAATTCATATTATCAGAACGACACGGAAATACAACACTAGAAAGGCAACTTGGGAAACATTTAATAGGAAATTGGGGGAAAACAAAATTGAAAATAATATAACGCTAGACTTTATAAAACAAATAGACAACAAACAGGATCTTGAAAAATTAGTTATAGGGTACAAAAACAACATTGAGAAAGCCTGTGAAGAGGCGATTCCGAAAATAAGTAGTAAAACAAGAATTACTATTCCATGGTGGTCCGAGGAACTCGCAGCGAAAAAGAAGGAGGTTCGTACGAAGAAAAACCGTGTCCGCAACGCCGCACCGGTCCGCCGAGCGATGGTCGTAGCCGAGTACCTGAAAGCTAAAGAGGAATATGAGTGCCAAGCCAAGAAAGCCCAAATAGCCAGCTGGAAAGGATTTTGCGAAAAACAAGATGGAGAAACCATATGGGAGGGGATTTATAGAGTCATCAGAGGGACCACCAGGAGACAAGAGGAAATGACCCTAACTAGCGATGGTGCATTCCTAAACCCGAAAGAATCGGCAGCCTTACTCGCCGACACATTTTACCCGAAGGACACAGCGGAAGAAGATAACAATGACCACAGGCTTACCAGGGAAGCAGCCAGTCGGGTAAATGAATGGCGTCAAGATGAATATCTTGACCCACCATTTACACCGCTGGAGCTGAAGACAGCCGTGGAGCGCTTCAACCCCAAAAAAGCCCCCGGAGTGGATGGTTTCACGTCGGACATCTGCAGTCGAGCGATCTACCAGGACCTGGACGCGTTCCTTGCCCTGTACAACAAATGCCTAGAATTGGCACATTTCCCGGACATCTGGAAAGAGGCAGCGGTGGTGGTCCTCAGAAAACCGGGCAAGGATTATTACACGAACCCCAAGTCATACAGACCGATAGGTCTCCTGCCGGTCTTGGGGAAGGTCCTGGAGAGGATGGTAGTAGCAAGGATTAAATGGCAGCTCGTGCCGCGGCTTAGTACTCGTCAGTTTGGCTTTATGCCCCAGAAGAGCACCGAGGACGCCCTCTATACTCTAATAAATCACGTACAGGACAAGTTGAGGCTGAAGAAGCTAATTGTCCTGGTGTCATTGGATATAGAGGGTGCCTTCGATAGCGCCTGGTGGCCGGCTATCAAAGTCAGGCTGGCAGAGGAAAAGTGCCCGGTAAACATCAGGAGGCTGCTAGATAGCTACCTCGACAGCAGAAAGGTAAGGGTAAGGTATGCTGGGGAGGAATGCACGAGAGAAACAAACAAAGGCTGTGTTCAAGGGTCAATCGGTGGTCCCATCCTTTGGAACCTTCTGCTGGACCCACTATTGAAGGATTTGGAGGGGATGGGATTGTACGTGCAGGCTTTTGCGGACGACATTGTTTTGGTCGTTGATGGGGACACAGCAGCTGAAGTCTCCAGAACCGCCAATGCAGCCCTCGCCCATGTTCAGAGTTGGGGCGTCCGAAATAAGTTGAGGTTTGCACCGCACAAAACCTGTGCGATGCTCATAACCAACAAGCTTAAGTACGACACTCCAATTCTGAGCATGGCCGGGGTCGACATCGGTATGGTGAGGAGTATGAAGCTGCTGGGTCTGACCATCGACGACAACCTAACATTTAATGAGCACACTATCAACGTCTGCAAGAAGGCGGCAGAAGTTTACAAGCAGCTTGCACGTGCAGCAAAGGTTAGTTGGGGGCTAAATAGGGAAATTATACGCATAATATACACTGCCACTATCGAACCAATCATTACGTACGCGGCTGGAGCCTGGGCTCCCGCTACGAAGAAGCTGGGCATACGAGGGAAGCTAGGCTCTGTCCAACGAGGATTCGTCCAGAAGCTCTGCAAGTCTTACCGTACAGTCTCGCTGAACTCGGCGCTGGTGCTGGCCGGGATACTGCCTCTGGACCTTCGCATACAAGAGGCAGCCGCCCTGTATGAGGCAAGGAGAGGGTCATCCCGGTTTGTGCCAGGAGATCGGGAGATTGAGAGTATGGTAAGATTTGCAGAGACGTCTCACCCTGCCAAGCAAATGGCTCTGGAGTTCGTGTGCCTGGCAGACCAACAACTTGTGGACAGTCAGAATGTGCAGGCAGTGCGAATATTCACTGACGGCAGCAAGATTGAGGGGAAGGTCGGAGCCGCATTATCCCTGTGGGATAATGAGGGTGAAATCCAGAACCTCAAACTTAGCCTTGCCGCGTACTGCACTGTCTACCAGGCGGAACTACTGGCCATTTGTAAAGCAACGGACGTGATCCTCAAACGCAAAGAGACGAGCTATGGCTTGTACAGCGACTCAATGGCAGCATTGCAGACGTTGGCAAGCCATGGCTCTCTCCACCCTCTGGCGGTCCGCGCAAGAGCTAATTTGGCTCAAGCGTTGGACCAGAATAAAGTTGTCGCTTTCTTCTGGGTCAAAGCCCACGCGGGCTTGCCGGGGAATGAGCGTGCGGACGAGCTGGCTAAGGAGGCGGCGTTGTCGTCACGGAGGAAGCCGGACTATGACCTGTGGCCGGTTTCATTCATCAAGCGACAAATCCGCTTGGATTCGCTTGATGAATGGAACCGGAGATATGTGTCGGGCGAGACGGCCTCGGTGACGAAGATGTTCCTTCCGGACGCCAAAGCGGCTTATCGTATTGTACAACGGGTGAGGCCGACAGGCGTACTCACGCAGGTTCTAACGGGGCACGGTGGGTTCTCAGAATACTTGAATCGCTTCAGGTGTAAGGAGAGCCCATCGTGCACCTGCGACCCAGACATTGCCGAATCTGTCCCGCATATTATTCTAGAGTGTCCAATATATGCGAAAGATCGTTACAATCTGGAACAGGATCTGGGTATAGAACTGCATAGAGGGAACGTGGCAGAGATAATGTTAAGTAAAAACCGGAACACATTTATAGCCTACTGCGAGAGTATAGCTAAAAGAGTAATAAGTAAAAAAACTTTTTAACAAAAAAATTAACCGACGAAAAAGAACTAAAAAGCAAAAAATAAATAAAACTTTTAAGTCTTATTAGTAGTAATGAGCATATTTACCTACATAAAATATCAAATTTTATATAAACTAATTTTGAGTCGGCGCCAAACAACAATCTGATTATTAAATATCTAAATTTTATAAGTACTTACAAATGAAGAAGGCTGTAAGTAGGTAATTAATCATTTTATTAATTGGCGCCGACTCAAAATTAGTTTATATAAAATTTGATATTTTATGTAGGTAAATATGCTCATTACTACTAATAAGACTTAAAAGTTTTATTTATTTTTTGCTTTTTAGTTCTTTTTCGTCGGTTAATTTTTTTGTTAAAAAGTTTTTTATTTTATGATTTTTTGTGGCTCGCATCATCTTGTAACACTCTGAGGCTAATTTCTAATTCTTCATCATTCCTCTTGCCACTGAGCTGATGAAATAACCATCCTTCCATGAAGTTCCCAGGATATTGACCAGTTGAGGTTACCTCCAATACTGTAAAGACGTCTTTGCTTCAAACCATATTAAGTGGTATTTGTCACTAAAACTAGTTTTATATCTAACTACTATTGTTTAGGAAAGCTATGGTTTCCATCATCAGCTCAGTTTCATGATGTGATGGTTCCTAAATGCAAATACCTGATTAAGTTATGAAAAGTAAACAGAAACAATATTGGTACCCAATTTTCGAGGTTCTCTCTCAATTTTTTCAGGATCCCATGATCAGATCCTGATGTCCTTGACATGGGACCACCCTTGAGTCATCAAAATTGGTTCATAAATAACGGAGTGAGGGCCGAACATACATATAGAAACGCTAAACGTAACCACAATTTTCGAGGTTTTCTCTCAATTTTATCAGGATTCCATTGTCACATCCTGACTTCCTTATTATGGGACCATCCTTGAGGTATATTCTATCTAACAAAGAAAGAATAATCAAAATCGGGTCATAAATAACGGAGTGAAGGCCGAACATACACACAGAAACGCTAAACGTGCCCACAATTTTCATGCTTTTCTCTCAATTTTATCAGGTTTCCACTGTCAGATCCTGACTTCCTTGACATGGGACCACCCTTGAGGTATACCCTACCTATTAAAAAAAGAATAATCAAAATCGGTTCATAAATGACGGAGTGAGGGCTGAACATACACAAAAAAAAAAAAAAAAAAAAAAATATATATACGGTCGAATTGAGAACCTCCTCCTTTTTTTCGTCGGTTAAAAAATAAAAATTAGATTATAAACTATGTTTCATATTATATTGCATATATATAGTTCATGTAAGCATAGACTATAAGCGCACAAACTTGTAATTAGTATAAGCAGTAAGTTAAGTGAACAAAACATGTGTTTAGTTGTTAAGGATAAGCGTATAATGTAAGAATTGTAAGTTAAAGTAGAAAATAGTAAGTAGATTTTAAGATAGATGTATGTGTAAGTTAAGACAGTAATGTAAATAAAACAAAGTGTTTTCAAATTTTTCAATTATTTCCCTAGTATGAATAAAAAAGAAATAAAGCATGGGTAGTATAGGAAGTAGTAAATGTGGGAATCCCACCCGCAGAAAGGATAAAAGGTGATGGATACAAGAAAGAAATAGTATGTAGCATGAAAGTACGAGAGGAATGTATTGCGAGAACTTGTATGGATGAGGATAAGCGTTAAATAGGCGCCAATTCAGTTGGCGGAACTAGTCCAGAAAAAAAAAAAAAAAAAAAAAAACCTAACCTAACCTAACCTAACCTAACCGGACGACGAAGCGCTGTCGGACAGTGTAGCCCATAAAGCTATAAGACTTAAAGCAGAGAAAGTGAATGAGGGCGAAGATGATGAGTCATCCGACCCCCAAATTTTAAAGAAAAATACGAAAAAGTGGTTTTTTCTAACGTGATTAAGTCAAGTGAACCACCAAAATTTGCGGGAAAGTGCGGGCTATCCGATAGTGTAAAGTGCGCAATTGGAAAATTAGTGGAAAAGTGCGAAAAACGCAAAAACGTGCAAAAGTGAGAGAATTTGAAACTTAAAAAATTAACGCTGCGGAAATAAGATCGACGACACCAACATTTTCTGGTGTCAAACGACGCGTCTTGCTGACGCCCAAAATTTTGAGCTGCTTCCCGATTTTTCCGTGCCACGCGCTTGGAGAAAATCGGGAAAAACCTGTCACCACGTGGCCACGTGCTGCCGGTTCCAGTCTGGTGCGGCAGTAACCATCGAGCGTCTTCGACGGAGGACGACGAGCCCAGCAAGACGACGCTTCGATCTCCGGAAAAGGTGAAGTGGCTCCAGAGATATTAGGTTTTTAAAATTGTGCATAACTTCAAAAAATTATATTTTATTATTTGTCGCGACGACCCCCCAATTTTAAATTGGCATTCAAAGGGCATTATTAAGTTCTTGATATTTGCGAAATTTCAGATTTCTACCCCTCATAGTTTTCGAGCTACGATTTTTTAAATTTTAAGGGTTGACTTGAGGGGTACTAATTAAGGGTCTGGTATCTCTGGAACCACTACCCAAAAATAGTTTAAGTTAGTTTTACTACTAGTCTTAAGTTTTTAAAAATTTTTACTGTATAGTTTTTAAGCTGTGCTCTTTTTAGCGGAAAATAGGGTGTTTATTGAATTTAAAAAATCGGGGGTGAGTTTTCCAAGGCCAACCATATTAAATCTGGACTGTGCTCTTCAAGCCCAGTACGGAGAGACCAAACTCGGCCAGTTTTGGCCAACAGGGGCCAATTTTGTAAAGGCGGCCGCCATTTTTGGCGCCATCTTGGAAAACTTGCTCCCGACATAGCTCCGGACTCGCTGGACATAGAAAGCTGCGGTTTTTGCAGCTGCATTAGGGGGGGCGATGCCTGTCCTGTCCGCATATTTTCAGGCGATTTAGCGCTGTCAGTTTTCAGGATCCTGAAGACCACCCTGCGTGCTAGAGCGGGTTAGCCCAAGCCAGAAAAGTCCAAACACGGACGTTCTGCGGCTTTTGGAAGGGAAGATAGCCCGGGTTTGAGATCGACTTTGACAGTTTACGAACTGTCAAACGCTTTTTCAAACCCGTGTAACTCCCGAACCGTGGGTCGTGGAGCGTTCGGGTTTTCTTTTGGGACGTTGGCTGGCTCTCCCCTATCTGGTCGGCGCCTTCTTGGGGGTTTTCAGGACCTGAAAACTTTTCAGCCTGAAACTATTTCAGGCGGATAGACCGCGTCGCGCCCATATAGGGAAGTCCAAGCGCGGACGATCTGCGGCCACTAGGAAGGAAGATAGCTCGGGTTTGGGGTTGACTTTGACAGTTCTCGGACTGTCAAACGAAATTTCAAACTCGGATAACTGCCGAACCGGAGGTCGTGGAGCGCTCGGGTTTGCTCAGCGGACATTGGCTGGCCCTTCTCTGCCTGACTGGCGCATTTTCAGGACTTTTCAGGGCCTGAGGTCTTTGTGGCGTGAAGGCTGCACAGGTGGATAGGCGACATCGCGCCCGGTCGGGGGAACCCAAGTACGGCGGTATTCGGACGAACGGTTCCGGAGATAATAGCAGAAGACTGAATTCCGGGCGCCATCTTGCTTTTGGAACCGGATTTTTGGAAGGCTGTATCTCGGGAACCCTTTGGGCTAGGGTGGTCGAGTTTGGGTTCGTCTGAAGGGGCTCGAGGGTACCTGTCCCCTGAGGAATAGAGACTGACTCTACGTAGAGTTACAAAAATTTTGTGTTAAAATTTGTTATAAAATTTTAAAAGAAAGACGGTTCTGAGTGCTTCTTGGTACTGGACGGAGTTTTAGGTTATTTTTTAGTTTTATTTATCCTTAAGGAAGTGACAGAGCAAGGCTCTACCTTTACTCAACTGGACTGTACTCTACTCTCACAGAGGTTGTACCTTCTGACAGGCATTTACTAACTGCCTTCTCTACTAAATTTTAGTAGTTGGAACTTTGTTGACCCGCTAATATTGTCATTAGTGGAACTGACGGGGGCGCGCCTGTTGGTCTCCCAGCCGCATACGCAGACCAGTTAAGAGGATTCTACGAATCCTATTTTATTGTTTTATTGACTGCTCTGTACACTCTCTGCACTAATTTATACACATTTATTTATACACATTTATTTATACATATTTATTTATATACATTTATAATATACACAAGACCGGGTACCCTTTACAATACCCTTCTGACGTCGGACTGGTTCAATTCTGAATCCATACATACGAGACAAGATGAACTTAGGTATTCGTACACCTATCAAAAAACCGGTAAACCGACCAAACATGACCCCACCGAACATCACAGAAGAGGCTGGACCCTCCACGCAAAGCGTCCGGAGAAGCGTGGGCGAATGGGAGGCTGGGCAGCCGGCAAAGAAACCGACCCCCCCGATAAAACCGAGTTTAGTGAGGAAGGCGACGGAAGATGCTCCGCCTAGGCTGACACCAGACGCGACACGGAGAGCGTCCGTTGAAATCGTTAGCCTGAGTCCGCCAGCAGTAAAAACTAGGGTCGCAGAGGCAAGAGCGTGCCTTGTAAAAATAAAAACTCATCTGACCAATTCCAAGAACCTGAAAAGGGAAATCAAGGATGAGGTCAAGGCCCAGGCGGACCGGCTTTACTTGCTCGTGAAGGAGTCCGAGCAAGATAAAGGACGAGCACCGACGCAAACGGAAACGACGGAAACTAAAGGGACTCAAGCGCAAGAAGAAGACCAAGTTTTTACCAGCGCCAAAAAGGAAATAGAGTCTCTCAAATCGGTTCTAGAAGACCACAGCCGGAACCTTCGGGAGAATAATGAGAAGCTCGATAGGCTGAAAGAGGCACTACAAACTAGCGAAGCATACATGGAGAAACTCTCCTATGCTAGTGTAGCGGCAAGTCGGCCTATCGAGCGGCCACCGAAGCAGACGGCGCTTCATTCTATAGTGGTCACCTCCACCAAAGAGACCGAGACCGGGGAACAAATTATTGATCATATCAGGAAGGCGGTCAACGCGAAAGAGGGGTGGGTCACTGTAGATAGGATTAGGAAAGCAAAAGACAGGAAAGTGATTTTGGGATGCAAAACGGAAGAGGAAAGGGAGAAAATTAAGAGAAGGTTAGCAAGTGTGGGGGAGGTGTTAAGGGTGGAGGACGTCAGGAACAGAGACCCTCTTGTTAGTCTGAGGGATGTCCTAACCTACAACACCGACGAAGATATCCTCAAAGCTCTAAAAAACCAGAACAAGGACGTGTTTGAGGAGCTTACAAAGGAAAACGACCGGGTAGAGGTCCTTTTTAAAAAGAAAACGAGGAACCCCCACACGCACCACGTGATCCTCAGGGTCTCCCCAAAGATCTGGAATAGGCTACTGGATAGGAAAACCATACACATTGATCTGCAAAGGATCCGAGTGACCGATCAGAGTCCACTTATCCAATGTTCTCTATGCCTAGGTTTTGGGCATGGAAGACGCCTCTGTAGAGAGAAATTGGAAAAGTGTAGCCATTGCGGGGGCCCACACATGAGGACGCAATGCGCTGACTGGCTGGCCGGAGCACCTCCGTCCTGCTGTAACTGTGTGCGAGCAAAGCTCGGGAACACAGAGCACAACGCCTTTAGCGATGAGTGCGCAGTGAGGAAGAGAAGTGAGGTTCTGGCCAGAGCTACAGTGGCGTATTGCTAAAGTGGTCACTGGCGAAAGGGCAGGCACCCCAACCAGAAGATATGCAGTAGCCCAAGCCAACCTACAGAGAAAGGAACTGGCAACCACCGAACTCTTTTTAGAGGCCAGTGAGCGAAACATCGCATGGGCACTGATCCAGGAACCGTATGTGGGGGGGGCTAGAAGTATGAAGAGCTACCGTGGTGCGAGAGTCTACCAGTGCGAGGTTGAAGGAAGTGGGACGGTAAAGGCGGCAATAGCCGTCTTTGATGATGACTTGGATGTCATTCCGTACCCGAAACTCACCACTAACAACATCGTTGTGGTGGGGATCCGGACCAAAGCCTGGGAAATCGTAGTAGTCTCTTACTACTTTGTGCCAGACCACCCCATAGGGCCTTACCTGGATCAGCTGACCAATATAAAGTTGGAGCTGGGTACCGGACTACTGCTGATAGGCGGAGATGCTAACGCAAAGAGCACCTGGTGGGGAAGCACCATAGAAGACCCCAAGGGAGAAGAGATGTCCGGGACCCTTGAAGAGTTGGAGCTTCAGGTACTGAATACTGGCGACACGCCGACCTATTACACAGTAAGAGGCGGCGTTGTATACAAGAGCCATGTGGACGTCACGGCGTGTTCGCTCGAGCTCTTTGACATGGTAGACGGCTGGCGGATCGATACAGGAGTAACAAGCTCGAACCACAATACTATTTTATTTCATACAGGGTGGAGAAGACAATACGACAATAAATGAAAACACAGACAATACTAGTTCATAAGAATAAGTTTAAGCTATCAAAAAAATCCTAACATCGAAAATAAAAAAATAAAAATTTCAAACAAACTAAATGGCATAAAACTAGAAACGAAATAGAACAGCATTTATAAATATGAGTTCACTAACCTGTCGTAAGAGCGGCAACAACGCGCGGTCCTGTAGCGACTTGATCTTTTGGCTTTTAATTATGGATTAATGCTCAGTAAAATTACACTGAATCACAGATTATTAACCAAATAATCAGGCATCTCTCAACGGCGTGTTATTTATTAATCAAATTATTAATCACGATCAGGATGTAGGTATGAAAGTCACTAAATTTTTCGTTTTTCAATATGGCCGCCATGAATTCGAATACACAAATTGCACCGACGTAAAAGGTTATTTCTAACGTCTGACAAAAGGTCCCCATTCGCAGCCATGTGTTTTAATTTATTAAAAGATATGATTATTCTATCTTTTAAATCATCAACAGTATCAACAGCTGTTGAGTACACTTCATTTTTGATATGACCCCACAAGAAAAAATCCAGTGGTGTAAGGTCGGGGGACCTGGCTGGCCAACGCGTTGGTCCATAACGGCCAATCCACTGCTGTCCGAACATTTGAGACAAACGCTCTCTAGCAGACACCACTGAATGAGCTGGTGCTCCGTCTAATTGGTACCACATCTGCCTGAACGCAGTTACCGAAAGCTCATCCGTGTACTCGCAAACAGGTCCATTGAGGAGTTCTAAAAACTTTTCAGCATTTAAATTTCCATCAATGAAAACCGGACCGATAATAGTATTTCTATGAATGCCAGCCCAAACATTCACAGTAAATCTGTACTGGTGCGAAGTCTCCCGTCCTAGACGCGGATTCACGCGGCTCCAGTAACGAAGATTCTGTCTGTTCCATAAACCGTTCCTTGTAAATGTACTTTCATCAGTCCACATCACATTGTACAAGAAATCCGGATTCTCGAAATGTTTGTTTTCAATCCAGCGACAGAAGTTTTCCCTAACTGGTTTGTCTCTAGGTAACAATGCATGCAATTTCTTGTATTTATACGGCTTCCGTTTGTCGCGTTTTAAAACTTTAAGAATAGTTGTATGGTCAACACGAAAATGTCGAACTGCCCTTCGCGAACTACACGTTGGGTTGCGTTCAAAATAATTTAAAATTCGTTCCTCAAGGGTCACTCTTACACGTGGAGGAGCACTATCCACATGCGGGATTAAGGATCGATTTTCTCGCATCCTCTGGACAGCTTGGACAATGGTGCGCCCGTTGGTCGGACAAAATCGAGTGTTTCCAAACCTCTCTCGGTATGTCCGTATAGCCAAAGCGGCGTTTCTTTGACACTCCCCATAAATTAAAATCATGTCGGTGTACTCCGAAGCTGTGTAACTGTAGCGCGGCATGATTATTAAAAAAAAAAAAACACGAAAACAATAAAAACTAAGCGTCTAATTTCGCACAATTCACTCACTGTTTAACTAAATACCTAAAACGTTACGTGTCCTGTCACTAAAATAAAGCGTCCAATTTCGCACTAATACAGTCGTAAATGAATTTACAAATTTAAACACGAGCGGCGGGGAAGTCCCTCATCAAAGGCGCCCGCGCGCGGCGCGAACGAAAGTTAGCGGCATCTGAGGACGCGTGACTCGTCACAGGATCGCGGCGGCCGGCGACACACTAACATAAATTTGTTGTAGCAAATTTCTTCAAGAAACCGAAGTAACAAACGAAACTAGATTTATCTCTTTCGCACACACTAAATTTTTTATTAATATTATGAGTGCATTGCAATTTCCGCATTCGTTACTTTCTTATCCAACTCTGATGACACGCTTTATGACTCTTATTACTCAGAGTTAAGGTATAATTTTCACTAAATCAGATGAAAATACTAATTTGGCGAAAGTGTTAAAGTAGCGAGTTGGCAACGTGGCTTTAATGTTTTGATGTTTATACCGATGTGGGTCGTTAACCTGACAGTGTTTCCCTATTATCAGATACATCATGTAGCAAATGTTAAAAATCGAAAATAATTTCCTGTTACTAAACTACTGGATATATTCAAATGATTTTTTGTATGTAGACTGAGAACGTCTTGAGGTATGCGAGGTTTAATTTAATGTCGTATTGTCATCACCACTCTGTATAAACTTGAAAAAGGAAAAAGGGATAAGCATAAAAAGAACAACAAGAAAATATAAAACGAAAAAAGCAGATTGGGAAATTTTTAAAATTACATTAGGGGATCAAAAAGTTGTAAATTGCATAAATTTGGATAATATAAAGCAGATAGCAAATAAATGTGAACTCGAACAACTAGTGATTAGATATCAAAACGCAATTGAGAAATCATGCGAGGAAGCTATCCCTAAAATCAGCAAACAAGCTAAAACAACAATTCCGTGGTGGTCCGAGGATCTCGCTTCAAAGAAGAAGGAGGTCAAAAGAAAGAAAAATCGTATCCGCAACGCCGCACCGGTCCACCGAGCGATGGTCGTGGACGAGTACCTGAAAGCAAAAGAAGAATATGAGTGCCAAGCCAAGGAAGCCCAAGTAGCCAGCTGGAAAGCATTCTGCGAGAAGCAAGACGGAGAAAGCCTGTGGGAAGGGATCTACAGAGTCATTAGAGGGACCACCAGGAGACAAGAAGATCTGACCCTAACTAGCGATGGTGCATTTCTGAACCCAAAGGAATCAGCAGCCTTACTCGCCGACACGTTCTATCCAAAGGACACAGCGGAAGATGACAACGCAGACCACAGGCTTACCAGGGAAGCAGCCAGTCGGGTAAATGAGTGGTGTCAAGATGAATATCTTGACCCACCATTTACACCGCTGGAGCTGAAGACAGCAGTGGAACGCTTTAATCCGAAGAAAGCCCCTGGAGTGGATGGATTCACGTCGGACATCTGCAGTCGGGCGATCTACCAGGACCTGGACGCATTCCTTGCCCTATACAACAAGTGCCTAGAATTGGCGCATTTCCCGGACATCTGGAAGGAGGCAACGGTGGTGGTCCTCAGAAAACCGGGCAAGGAAGATTACACGAACCCCAAGTCATATAGACCGATAGGTCTCCTGCCGGTCTTGGGGAAGGTCCTGGAGAGGATGATAGTAGCGAGGATTAAATGGCAGCTTGTGCCGCGGTTTAGTACTCGTCAGTTTGGCTTTATGCCCCAGAAGAGCACCGAGGACGCCCTCTGTACTCTAATGAAACACATACAGGACAAGTTGAGGCTGAAGAAGCTAATTGTCCTGGTGTCATTGGATATAGAGGGCGCCTTCGATAGCGCCTGGTGGCCGGCAATCAAAGTCAGGCTGGCTGAGGAACAGTGCCCGGTAAACACCAGGAGGCTACTGGACAGTTACCTCGACTGCAGAAAGGTAAGAGTGAGGTATGCTGGGGAGGAATGCACAAGAGAGACCAACAAGGGCTGTGTCCAAGGGTCAATCGGTGGTCCCATATTTTGGAATTTGTTGCTGGACCCGCTGCTGCAAGAACTGGAAGGAAAGGGCTACTATGTCCAAGCCTTTGCGGACGACATAGTTTTGGTCGTTGATGGTGACACGGCGGCTGAAGTCTCCAGAACCACCAATGCAGCCCTCGCCCATGTTCAGAGTTGGGGCGTCAGAAATAAGTTAAGGTTTGCACCGCACAAAACCTGTGCGATGGTAATAACCAATAAACTTAAGTACGACACTCCAATTCTGAACATGGCCGGGGTCGACATCGGTATGGTGAGGAGCATGAAGCTGCTGGGTTTAACCATTGACGACCGGCTCACGTTTAATGAGCATACAACAAACGTCTGCAAGAGGGTGGTTAGCGTGTACAAGCAGCTTGCGCGTGCGGCAAAAGTTAGCTGGGGATTAAATAGAGACATAATACACACAATCTACACAGCCACAATCGAACCTATTGTCACGTACGCGGCTGGAGCCTGGGCTCCCGCTACCGAGAAGCTGGGCATACGGGGGAAGCTAGGCTCTGTCCAACGAGGATTCGTCCAGAAGCTCTGCAAATCTTACCGTACAGTCTCGTTGAACTCGGCGCTGGTGCTGGCCGGGATACTACCTCTAGACCTCCGCATACAAGAGGCAGCCGCCCTGTATGAGGCAAGGAGAGGGTCATCCCGGTTTGTGCCAGGAGATCGGGAGATTGAGAGTATGGTGAGATTTGCAGAGACATCTCACCCTGCTAAGCAAATGGCTTTGAAATTCATGTGCCTGGCGGACCAACAGCTTGTGGATAGCCACAACGTGCAGGCAGTGCGAATCTTCACTGACGGCAGCAAGATTGAGGGGAAGGTTGGAGCCGCATTATCCCTTTGGGATAATGAGGGTGAAATCCAGAGCCTCAAGCTTAGCCTTGCCGCGTACTGCACGGTCTACCAAGCGGAATTACTGGCCATTTGCAAGGCAACGAACGTGATCCTCAAGCGCAAAGAGGCGAGCTATGGTTTGTACAGTGACTCAATGGCAGCATTGCAGACGCTGGCAAGCCATGGCTCGCTCCACCCCCTGGCGGTCCGCGCAAGAGCCAATTTGGCTCAGGCGTTGGACCAGGGCAAAGATTTTTCTTTTTTCTGGGTCAAGGCCCACGCGGGCTTGCCGGGGAACGAGCGTGCGGACGAGCTGGCTAAGGAGGCGGCATTGTCGTCACGGAGGAAGCCGGACTATGACCAGTGTCCGGTCTCATTCATCAAGCGTCAAATCCGTCTGGATTCGCTTGATGAGTGGAACCGGAGATATGTGTCGGGCGAGACGGCCTCGGTGACGAAAATGTTCCTTCCGGACGCCATAGCAGCCCACCGTATTATACAACGGGTGAGGCCGACGGGCGTACTCACGCAGATCTTAACGGGGCACGGTGGGTTCTCAGAATACCTGAATCGTTTCAGGTGTAAGGAGAGCCCATCGTGCGCCTGCGACCCCAGTCTGGCGGAGTCTGTCCCCCATATTGTTTTAGACTGTCCCATTTACGCGAAAGAGCGGTATGACCTGGAACAAGGACTGGGGATACGACTGCATAGGGGCGGCGTGGCAGACTTAATGTCAGGAAAAGATAGAGACGTATTAATAGCCTACTGTGTGGATATTGGTACAAAGGTGATTACTAAAAATAAAACTGGATAAGAAAACTATGTTTCTTAGTATATTGTACATATAATAATGCAAACATAGGTCTTAAGCGCAAAAATTGTAAATAGGATAAGCAGTAGGTTAAGGAAATTAAGAAATTGTGAAGTAGATGTAAGAAAACTGTATTAAAATTAAGATTAGAAAATAAGTATTAAGTAGATTTATGATGTGTAAGAAAACTGTATTAAAATTAAGATTAGAAAATAAGTATTAAGTAGATTTATGAGATAAGAAATGTTTTAAACGATGTAAATTAAAAAACAAACTGGTTTATGAATTATTTCCCCAAGTTGATAATAAAGCAAGTAAATATAAAAAATAGACGATTACTGTAAAGCTAAAAGTGGGAGTCCCACCCACAGAATGAATGATGATGGATACGAGAAAGACACAGTATGAAGCATGGAAGTACGAGAGGCATGTTAAGCGAGAACTGGTATGGATGAGAATTAGATATGGAATAGGCGTCAATTCAGTTGGCGGAACTAGCCCGTAAAAAAAAAAAAAAAAAAAAAAAAAAAAAAAAAAAAAAAAAAAAAAAAAAAAAAAAAAAAAAAAACCTAACCTAAACCTAACCTAAAAGTATGAGGAAGCTGTAAAGAAAGCAGCCGAGGAAAGCTGGAAGGAGTTTTGTGGAAAGCAAGATAGAGAGGGGGTCTGGGAAGGTATCTACAGAGTGATGGGAAGGGTCTCAAAAAGAGAGGAGGATCTACCGTTGCAGTCGCAGGGTGAGATACTGGACGCGAAGGGCTCGGTGAGGCTGTTGGCCGAGACGTTCTATCCCGAGGACCGTGAGGAAGACGACAACATGGATCATCGCCAAACCCGACAACTGGCGGAAATGGTAAACGAGTGGAGTCATGATGAACGGCATGACCCACCGTTTACCCAAAGCGAGCTCGATAGGTCCATGAGGTCGTTCAACCCAAAAAAGGCCCCGGGAGCCGACGGCCTCACTGCCGACATCTGCTCTCAGGCCATTGAATGCAACCCTGAATTCTTCCTGTCGCTGTTGAACAAATGCCTGGCGCACCACCACTTCCCGAAGTCCTGGAAGGAAGCAACGGTGGTTGTGCTCCGAAAGCCAGGCAAAGACTCGTACACCGTCCCAAAATCCTACAGGCCGATTGGGCTCTTGCCTGTACTAGGGAAGGTGTATGAGAAGATGCTGGTTGCTCGTCTCAAATTCTACTTGCTCCCCAGGATTAGTACTCGCCAATACGGCTTTATGCCCCAAAAGAGCACCGAAGACTCCCTCTATACTCTCGTGCATTACATCCGCACAAAACTGGCACAGAGAAAAATCGTCACGCTTGTGTCGCTGGATATAGAGGGAGCATTCGACAGTGCGTGGTGGCCCACCATTAAGGTTCGGTTGGCTGAGGAAAATTGTCCTGTTAATTTGAGACGAGTAGTCAGCAGCTATCTCAGCGACAGGATGGTCTGCGTGAGATATGCCGGAGAGGAGAGCAGAAGGTCGACCAGCAAAGGGTGCGTCCAGGGCTCCATAGGAGGTCCTACCTTTTGGAATTTGCTGCTAGATCCACTCCTGAAACAGCTCGAAAGTAGAGGCAACTACTGCCAGGCGTTCGCCGACGACGTCGTAATGGTGTTCGTTGGCGAAACGGCAGTAGAAATCGAGGGACAGGCCAATGCCGCTCTCGAACATGTTCGAGCGTGGGGTGTCAAAAACAAGCTCAAATTCGCGCCGCACAAAACCTCTGCGATGGTGCTAACGCGGAAGCTAAAGTACGACACACCACGCTTGAGCATGGGTGGGGTCGACATTGGTATGTCCCAAGATATAAAGATCCTGGGCCTCCTCATAGACTCGAAGCTTACGTTTAATAGGCACATAGCTATCGCCTGTAAGAAGGCGATAGCTATTTACAAGCAGCTGGCCAGGGCAGCCCGGGTGAGCTGGGGTTTGCACCCGGAAGTCATCCGGGTGATATACACCGCAGCAGTTGAGCCAACGCTCCTGTACGCCGCAAGTGCGTGGGCACCAGCCGCGGACAAAGTAGGGGTCATTAAGCAGTTAAATGTGGTCCAAAGAGGGTTTGCGCAAAAGCTCTGTAGAGCCTACCGCACAGTCTCCCTTAACTCGGCACTGGTACTGGCGGGGATACTCCCACTCGACTTGCGCATTCGCGAGGCGGCTGCGCTGTACGAGGCTAAGAGGGGGGTGCCCCAGCCGGTGCTAGGAGACAGGGAGGTAGAGCGGATGGCTCCAGCAATCGAGTCCCCGCACCCTGCGGAGCAGACCACACTGCAGTTCGGCAGCCTGATAGACGAGGAACAATACCGAAACCACAGCGATTTCGCTGTGCGTATTTTCACAGACGGCAGCAAGATTGAGGGCAGGGTCGGGGCGGCGCTATCCTTGTGGAATGGCGCCGCTGAGGTGAAGGCCCTCAAGCTTGCTTTGCCGTCTTACTGCACCGTCTATCAGGCGGAGCTATTGGCCCTTCAAAGAGCGGCTGGTGAAGCGCTCAAACGAAGGGAAGACACGTTCGGCATCTTCAGCGACTCCATGGCGGCTCTCCAGTCGGTTGTAAATGTGAGTTCCCCCCATCCCCTGGCAGTGGAAACAAGAGACACCCTTCGCCGCTGTAAGCTCCAGAACAAGAGTGTCTCCTTGTTCTGGATCAAAGCCCACGCAGGATTGGAGGGAAACGAGCGAGCCGACCAACTTGCAAAGGAGGCCGCCCTGGGGTCGAAGAAGAGGCCGGATTACGATTTGTGCCCCGTTTCATTCGTCAAGCGACAGATCCGTATGGAGTCGCTTGACGAATGGAACAGGAGATATAAGTCGGGGGCAACAGCCTCTGGCACGAAGTTGTTCTTCCCTGACGCGGTGGCGGCGTACAGTGTAGTGCGGAAATTCGAGCCGACTAGCTGCACAACCCAAATTCTCACGGGGCACGGTGGGTTCTCTGCATACCTGAAACGTTTCAGGTGTAAGGAGAGCGCATCGTGCGCCTGTGAGCCGGGCAAGGACGAAACGGTCCTGCACATATTGTTAGAGTGCCCTATCACCGCTAGAGACCGGTACGAGGTGGAGCAAAAATTAGGTTTAAAATTACTTGTAAAAAATTTGCCTACATTAATAAAAAATAATAAAAGTAGAGATATATTGTTAGGATATTGTAGTAAGATAGCAGTAATAGTAAATAATAGAAATAAATAGTATAAGAAATATAGGATACTTAATTATATAATAAGTATATAGTTTAAGTACCGTACTAATAGGAAAAAAAAAAAAAAAAAAAAACAATATCCTATATGTAGAAATAATAGGTTTTAAGTAGTAGGTTTTCAAAATGTACAGTTCAAAATAGTAGACTTATTTAGATACTAGCGACCCGCCCCGGCTTCGCACGGGTGCAATGCTGATACTAAATTAAAAAAAAAATTATATAACCGCGGCCTCCGACGCGCTATTTATAGGCATGCCTCCCCGCACTGCCCCGTCCGACCGGTACCGCCCGCCGCAAACGCAAATTTTAAATTTGTAATATCTCCGAAAATATTTGTTTAATTTACATGCTGTAAGGAACCATATTGATCTATATTAATTGCACACTGTATTTAAGGTACTTAATTCGATAAGGATTAATGCCGTATTGCTTAAAATAGCTTCGTAAATAAGCCATTTTTTCACGTAAAAAGTAAACAATAAAAATGGTTAATGTGGGTTATCCCTAAAATATAAACATATACCATCGCGGACTTTTTTGTAGACCTTTTTATGGTGTACAATACTGTAGTACATTAATTTGATCTAACTCGTAGGGTTTAGGCAGCGTTTTTGCTAAATTGCTAAATAAGCCCAAAAAATAGGTTAATTTACGACATCACGTTAGAAACCTCTAAAATTAGCAATGTTGCCTTAGTATACGATGCATGTATTATACATATAAACCTTCCTCTTGAATCACTCTATCAATTGAAAAAAACCGCATCAAAATCCGTTGCGTAGTTTTAAAGATTTAAGCGCACATAGGGATATAGGGACAGAAAAGGCGACTTTGTTTTATACTATGTAGTGATAATTATCATAGTTTTCATCACCCCCTCAGATTGTGACATAAATGTCATGTAAACAAACTGGGACGATGCAATAATGTAAATCGCAAGAAACAGGCCTCCGATCGTGTCAGAGGACAATTGCGTGGCAGGAGTGTGGTTTTAGTCAGTAAGAGTCTGACACTGCTCGGGCTGGCTTGCTCGCGAGTCAGCCCGTCCGTCCATGAGGATTTCCCACTCCTGCCAAAAAAAAAAAAAAAACCTAACCTAACCTAACCTAACCTAACCTAACCATCGATTTCTCAGCCTTCAGGAGTGCTAATTTGACCTAGTTTTTTGCATAGTAATTACAGGACGGGCTAGTTCCTGCTATCCTGACTATAGAAATTGACCATCGAGGTTTTATTTTTCGAATACCTACAAATTGTGATTTTTTCAAAAAAATTTTATTTTCAAAATTAGATATCTCAAATTCTACTCGTTAGATTCTTTTGGTTTAAACTCCATAGGACTCCATCAACCATTACCTGTGCCCCGGTGCGTGTTTCGCGTATCCGAGTCCTGGTTTTGGAACAAATTTTCAAAATTTTTCTCAAAAAATCTAGTTTTTTGCCCATTTTCAAAAATTTTTGTTCTAGATAAATTTTTATTTTTATAAAATCCGTTAGCCCGTGCGGAGACGCAACTTTTGACACCCCACACGTGAGCCTAGCTCTCACGAAACGTCAAAAAATTCCACCCGGTGGTCTTTTAAACTGTATATAATAAGACGAAGAGAAAATCGATAAAAATTTTTAAATTGACAAAATAGTTTTTCTATTGATTGACTATTTTAGAATCTTTTTGACATTTACACCAGACGTGACTAAAACTTATAGTCACAATATTTAATTATTGACCTTTCATAGAATTTTAACATTTTATTTTTTATCTTATTTTAACCTATTTTAACCAATATATTTGACGGATCCCTCCTTTACAGGGATCTAGTCCTATTGAATTTGACGTTACTTTATATTTGACGGATCCCTCCTTTACAGGGATCTAGTCCTAACAAATTTTTGACGAAATTTTATAGTTGGCTGATCCCCCCTTTACAGGGACCAGTCCTAACGTGTGATTTTTGGCGCAATCTATATAGTTGACTGATCCCCCCTTTACAGGGATTCAGTTAATTATCTTTATTTTGTCCCCTGATCTTTGACTCCGACATGATTCGTACGCCGGCCAAGGACGCAGATGCGCAGGGCTCTGGAGGCTCGCCGCGATCGGCGGAGGAAGCTGGGACGTCGCTTTCGAGTGTCAGGCGCAGCATTGGGGAATGGGAGGCTGGGAGGGTAGAGCCCAAGGCTAAGTCCCCGGCCAACCTAAAACCAGCTGCGTCCCAACCAACCACACACAGAATCCCCGGCTCTCTGGTGACGCGCCGGGCCTCTGCGGGCGCTGCAGACCCTGCTAAAAAGGCCGAACCCAAGTACCCCAACCTGACAGCGGAGGCGAGAGCTTGCCTAAATAAGGCGAAGCTGCATTTGGGCAACTCTCGCAATCTCAAAACAGAGATTAAGACGGAGGTGCTTGGGGCCATAAACAGGCTGTACGAAATTGTGAAGGAGTCAGAGAAGAACAGATCGTCCGCCAAGCCGCCTGCAAAAGCGTCGGAAGTGGATCCGACCTGCCAGCCCACCCCTATTGAGGAACAGAGGGTTCCAATGACGACCACAGTTGTTCCGACAGAGCTTGTGAAACAGCTCATAGGAAACCTCCAGCAGCACAATCGGGCGCTGGAGGAATGCCAGCAGCACACGCAGGCCCTGTCGGAACAGCTCAAAAAGGCACCTCACTACGTCGCCGGCCAGGGACCAACATTCGCCGAAATCGCTGCCGTTTCCAAACAGCAGTTCCAGCGGCCTCTTCACTCGGTGGTCGTATCATCTGTTGATGACCAGGACACCGGTGAAGTGGTTGTTGAGAAGCTGAGGACGGCAGTTGATGCTAAAAACACGGGCACAAGGGTCGAGCGACTACGGAAGGTTCGGGACCAGAAGGTGGTTGTCAGCTTCAAAACTGGGGAGGAGCTGGATAAGGTCAAGGAGAGGATCAAGAGGGCAGGGAACCTGTTGGTAGAGGAAGTAAAGAACAAGGACCCTCTCATCATTGTAAAAGATGTCCTCTCCTGCCATTCCGACGTGGAAGTAATTGCGGCCATAAAACGGCAAAATGAACACCTGATTGGGGACGTGCCTGCTGGAGAAGTGAGGCTGGTCGTAAAATACCGTCGCAAGACCAGGAACACTCACTTGTGCCACATCATCTTGCAGGTGTCCCCAACGCTATGGCAGAGGCTTACAACGGCAGGTCGTGTGCATATCGACCTGCAGAGGGTGCGTGTACTGGACCAGTCGCCACTGGTGCAGTGCACTCGTTGTCTGCGCTATGGTCATAGTCGCAAAGTATGCACAGAGCCCGCCGATCTATGTATACACTGTGGTGACCCTCACCTGCGGGCGGACTGCCCCTCGCGTTTGTCAGCGGATACACCGTCGTGCCGAAACTGCACGACGGCAAAGATGGCCAGAACGGACCACAACACCTTCGACAGTGAGTGCCCAATTCGTGTTAGGTGGGACGCATTGGCGCGCCTGTCGGTGGCGTACTGCTAAGGTGGTGACGGCCGCAGACAGGAACAATCAGCCGGGCAGCCGCACTCAAACTGGCACTGGCGTCCGCCCTGGCTATCGGGTAATCCAAGCGAATCTGCAGAGGAAGAAACTAGCAACCCAGGAGCTTCTACTTGAGGCTAGCAAGCGGAGGGTTGCTTTTGCGCTGCTCCAGGAGCCTTATGTGGGTGGGATCAGGAGAATGCGAGACTACCGGGGAGCGAGAATTTACCAGTGCGCTGAACAAGGAAGTGGAACTGTGAAGGCGGCAATAGTCGTCTTGGACAACGAACTCGACGTCACACAGTGTCCAGAACTCACCACCAACAACATCACGGTGGTGAGGATCCGAACCAGCGCCTGGGAAATCGCAGTAGTCTCGTTCTATTTTGAACCTGACCAGCCCATAGAGCCATACCTGGAGCACCTCAGGCGGATTCGCGAGGATCTGGGTCAAACCAGATTAGTTATGGGTGGGGACGCCAACGCCAAGAGCAACTGGTGGGGCAGTGCGGTTGTCGACGACAGGGGCGAGGAAATGTCCGGGGTGTTGGAGGAAATGGGCCTTCAGGTGCTCAACGTCGGCAGCACTCCAACTTTTGACACCGTCAGGAGGGGCAGGTCTTACACCAGCGTTGTTGATGTGACGGCCTGCTCAACCGACATGCTGAGTCTGGTGGATGACTGGAGGGTTGAAAAAGGCATCACGAGCTCGGACCACCACGGTATTGTTTTCAAAATTAATCTAATAAAGTCAATAGGAATAAATATAAGCAGAACAACAAGGACATTTAATACAAAAAAAGCAAATTGGAGCCAATTTCGTGAGAAATTGGCCCAATTACTCGTAAAAACCGAGAATAATTTAAATACATCAAGCATAAATAATATTACAAATAAATTAGGATTAGAAGATAGCATAAACACATACATAGATATAATAGTTAGTACAAGTAAAGAAACAATACCTAAAATTAAAACAAATAATAAATTCACCTTACCGTGGTGGACCACCGAGCTCGCTGATATGAAGAAAGAGGTCAACACCAGAAGACGTCGCATCCGGTGCGCAGCGCCGATCCGGAGACAGGCTGTCGTTGAGGGGTACCTGAGGGCCAAGGAAGCGTATGAATCCCGGGCTAAGCAGGCGCAGATCGATAGCTGGAAGGGGTTCTGCGAAAAGCAAGACAGGGAAGGAGTCTGGGAGGGTATATACCGGGTTATCGGGCGGACTGCCAAACGGCAAGAAGACCTGCCACTGATGAAGGACGGAGTATCACTCAGCCCCCAAGACTCGGCCAGGCTATTTGCTGAGGCCTTCTACCCGGATGACCTTGAAGAGGGAGAAAATGCTGACCACCGTAGGACTCGAGAAGCGGCCAGTCGTGTAAACGAGTGGGCGCATGATGAACACCATGACCCGCCGTTTACACCTCTGGAGCTGAGAACCGCGGTGGAAAGCTTCAACCCGAAAAAGGCACCCGGGGCGGATGGTCTCACAGCCGAGATATGTGCCCAAGCCATTTTCCAGGATCCGGGGATGTTCCTTGCTCTGGCAAATAAGTGCCTCGAGCTGGGTCACTTCCCTGGGGCCTGGAAAGTGGCTACAGTAGTGATGCTCCGGAAACCCGGAAAAGACACCTACACCACCCCGAAGTCCTACAGGCCGATCGGCCTCCTACCAGTCCTGGGCAAAATCCTGGAGAAGTTAACGGTAGCTCGTCTCAAGTGGCATCTGATCCCGCGGTTGAGTACTCGCCAGTTTGGTTTCATGCCCCAGAAGAGCACCGAAGACTCCCTCTATACAATGATACAACATATCAACGCAAAGCTAGACGAGAAGAAGCTGATCACTGTTGTCTCACTTGACATAGAGGGAGCCTTCGATAGCGCATGGTGGCCGGCCATTAGAACCAGACTGGCTGAGGAAAAGTGCCCGGTGAATATCAGACGGCTGCTGGACAGCTACCTGGACGACAGAAGTGTCCGGGTCAGGTATGCAGGGGCCGAGTACCAAAGAAGGACGACAAAGGGGTGCGTGCAGGGTTCGATTGGCGGTCCGATCCTCTGGAATCTGGTGCTGGATCCTCTGTTGAAGGAGCTCGAAGAGCGGAGTTACCACTGCCAGGCTTTTGCCGATGACGTGGTGCTCATATTCGACGGGGATACAGCACTGGATGTCCAAAGACAGGCCAATGCCGCCCTCGAATTTGTTCGGGGGTGGGGCATCAGAAATAAGCTGAAATTTGCTCCACACAAAACATGTGCGATGGTAGTAACGAGGAAGCTGAAATATGATGTCCCACTCCTGAGCATGGGCGGGGTCGACATTGGCATGTCTGAGGAGATCAAGACCCTGGGGCTGACTGTGGACCACAAGCTCACCTTCAACTCGCATGTTGCTAGCGTCTGTAGGAAGGCAATCGCCTTCTATAAACAGTTGTCTAGAGCAGCCAAGGTGAGCTGGGGTCTACACCCCGAAGTAATCCGCAGTATATATACCGCGGCGGTGGAACCGGTAATACTGTACGCGGCCAGCGCGTGGGCGCCGGCAGCCAGGAAAGCAGGAGTGCAGAAAGAGTTGAATTCAGTTCAGCGGGGGTTCGCTCAAAAGCTCTGCAGATCCTACCGCACCGTTTCGCTAAACGCCGCTCTTGTGCTGGCTGGGTTACTCCCACTCGACCTCCGAATACAGGAAGCAGCCGCACTGTACGAGGCAAAGAGAGGAGTACCTCAGCCATCGCTAGCTGGTCGTGAGGTGGAGCGTGTGGTGGCGTTTGCGGAGACTCCGCACCCGGCGAAGCATATGGCCATGGGGTTCGTGAGTTTGGTAGACCAGTCACTTGTGGAGGCCCACAACAGCCAGGATATCCGGTTTTTTACCGACGGCAGCAAGATAGCGGGCAAGGTCGGAGCAGCACTGTCCCTGTGGGACAGGGAAGTCGAGACCAAGTCCGTGAAGCTTTGCTTGCCGACGTGCTGTACGGTCTACCAAGCAGAACTCCTCGCCATATGCGTAGCGACACGCCATATACTGCGGCGACAGGAGGGAACCTTTGGTATCTATAGTGACTCGAAGGCCGCATTGGAGACGGTCACAAACCAGGGTTCCCTCCACGCCCTGGCAGTGGAGGCGAGAGCGAACCTCAACGTGGCCTTATCCCAGAGCAAAGATGTTTCCTTGTTCTGGATAAAGGCACACGCTGGACTGGATGGCAATGAGCGCGCAGACCACCTTGCTAAGGAAGCTGCCCTTAAATTGAAGAGGAAGCCCGATTACGACCGCTGCCCGGTTTCATTCGTCAAGCGACAGATCCGTATGGGGTCGCTTGACGAATGGAATCGACGGTACAAGGATGGTGGAACCGCCTCGGTTACAAAAATTTTCTTCCCAGACGCAATTGAGGCCTTCAGAACAGTCAGCACGTTGAAACCAACAGGGGTCGTTACGCAAATAATGACGGGGCACGGTGGGTTCTCCGAATACTTGCATCGCTTCAAGTGTAAGGAGAGCCCATCGTGTATCTGCGACCCGAGTGCCGTGGAATCGGTTCCGCATATTGTTTTTAAATGTCCTGTTTTTGAGAAGGAAAGGTGTGAGCTGCAACAAAAAATTGAGACCGAATTAAATGTTAACACAGTTAGCGGTTTAATTAAGAATAGAAAAGTACAAGGATTAGTCTTGGAATATTGCACAAAAATAGCCACTAGAGTGATAGCAAGGAATAAGGTGATATAAGATTGGGCTTACATTATATATAGATGGTATATACGATGATAAGCATAGAATGTAAATAGAGTAAGAAATAGTTAAATCAAAGAGAACCGAAACTAAAATAATAAAAGTCACTCAAAATTAAAGCACATTTTTAGGCTAATGGTCAAAACAATAATTAAACGCTTTTAAAAAATTTTAAAAATCGCATTAATAAGGTCTCTGACTATGTCAGGGGACAAATAGCGCGGCGCGGGCGAAGGGGTCTGTCAGACTCTTACTGACTAAAAACCACCCCGGTGTTCCGTCCCACACTTGGACCGGGGATCGTGAGAGCTAGTACGACTTCCATGATCCCCGGCTAGTGCCGGCCCGCCTATGCGGGCCACCTCTCGCTCACGACGTCTAATAGGGGCGCGCGTGGAACACTACGCGCCGCCGCCTCGGGTCCTGCTGGATGGGGGGCGGCGGACGACCCCGAGTCCGCCGGCCCTCTGGACCTATTTAGGGGGGCTGGAAGAGGGCGTTATCCGCCCTCCGCCGACGCCCGGTACGTCTGCTGCGGATCGGGAGAGTGGCCACGGCCTCCCTTTCCCTTTCCGCAGCCTCCTTCTGCGAAATTACGGCTTCACAGAAGGAGATCACCGCATCCCACGACTCGGCGCTCCCGACCATCGAACGTGCGACAGCCGGCAGCGACAGGTCGGGGCCCACTTCGGATACGAGGGCACGGCGCTGCTCCTCCCATGCGGCACACTCTGCCAGTGTGTGCTGCGCCGTGTCCTCCCGACAGTCGGTGCAGTGATGGCACCGAGCGTCCGGCTCCCTGTTTATGCGACACAGGTACTTCCCGAAGCAGCCATGCCCCGAGAGCACCTGCGTCGCCCGAAACGACAGGGAGCCGTGCTTCCTCCCGAGCCATTCGTCGAGCACTGGTCGGATCGCGTCGACGGTAGCAAGGCGGTAGGGCGCAAAAGCCTATCCCGCCATTCCGCCACCATGACCTCGCGGAGCTGTGACCGACGCAACTCGATCTCGCGCTGCATCGGTTCACCGCCCCGCGTCCGCACCTCCTCGCGCCACTGGTACAGCGAGGCGAGGACTCTCGCCTCCAAGTCCCAGGGCGGAGATCCGGCCAGTGCACAACCCGCCTCGTAGGAGATCGTGCGATATCCCCTAATAGCCCTGACGGCCATCGCCCTCTGCGGTCTTCGCAGTATCGCGATGCTGCCGGCCGTCAGGTCAGAAGCCCACACTGGGGCTCCGTACAGGGCCATGGATCGCACGATCCCCAAGTACAACCGCCTACAGGCGGTGCTCGGGCCCCCCAAATTAGGAAGCAGCGTTGCTAGCGCACCCGCGGTGCCCATCAACCTGGGCGTCAGCCGTCGAAAGTGGGGGCCAAAATCCCACCGGCTGTCGAGCACCAATCCTAGGTACTTCATGGTGGACTCGACAGCGATTTGGACTCCCCCGACCACGATGTGTGACCCCGGCGGCGGCGCCTGTCGGGGGCCGTGAAAAACCATGGCCTCCGACTTATTGAGGGCCACCTCCAGCCCCAGGCGTCGTATGCGACCCACCACATTTGAGACCGCAGCCGTCGCCAGCAACGCTGCCTCCCTGTACGAGCTCCCCCGGGCCGTGACCAGTGTGTCGTCCGCATAACACGTCAGGTCCACTCCCAGTGGGAGCTCGCCCCTCAGCACCCAGTCGTAACCGATGTTCCACAGGGGTGGGCCTAAGACCGAACCCTGCGGAACACCGCACGACATATCGCGACGGCCCTCACCGTCGCGTCCCCTGTAGGTGACACATCTTTCCGCCAAATAAGCCCCAACGATGCGGCGGAGGTAGCGGGGCACCCTATGGTACCTCAGTGCCTCCCGAATACAACTCCAGGGCAGGGTGTTGAATGCGTTGGAGATGTCCAAGGACACCGCCAGCATCACCCCGCCCCGGGACACCGCTTCCTCCGCCAGGACTCTAACCCGCATTATGGCGTCGATAGTGGAGCGCCCATGCCGAAAACCAAACTGACTGTCATCCAGATCCGGCCCCTCTCTGTACAAGTGGCTGACGAGGCGGGTAGCAATTATCCGCTCAAAAAGCTTACCCACCTCGTCTAGCAGCACTATGGGCCGGTATGCGGACGGTGAGTCTGCTGGGCGCCCCGCCTTCTTGAGCAGGACCAGACGACCTGTCTTCCACTGAGCGGGGAAACAGCCCTGCTCAAGGCAAGCTGAGTAGAGTCCTCTCAGTTGAGGCTCTAGCTCCTTCAGAGCGAGGACTAGCGCGCGGCCGGGAACTCCATCCGGTCCCGGGGCAACTGTTTTGGCCCGGAGTCGCATCACGGCCGTCCTCAACTCTGGTTGTGTCACCTCGGGGGCCTCCTCATCTTCCGACTCTGTGGCTGTGGGCAAAGCCATCGGCGGCGGTGTGTGCTCTTCTCTATCAGGGAAGAGGGATGCGACCACTACCTCCAACAACTGAGGCTCGAGGCTCTCAGTGAGTGGAGGCGCCCAGGCACGAAGTTTCCCTCGGACTGTACGATAAGGGCGCCCCCACGGATTTGCATCTAGGGTCGCCAACATCTCTTCCCTGAATCGAGTCTTCGACTCGCCAATGGCCAGCCACAGAGCCTTCTTCGCCGCACGGTACACCTCATACCGCGCGGCTTCTTCTTCCGGAACCCGACGACGTCTCCTCCGGTATCGGGTGTACTGGCGCCTGACCTCAACGCAGGTCCTGCGCATCTAACCTAACCTAACCTAACCTAACCTAACCTAACCTAACCAGTCCCACCGCGCCCCTCGCCGCGAGCAGATCACTTTTAAGTCGCTCCGCGCTAAAAAAAAAAAAAAAAAAATTCCGAAAATTGGGTTTTTTCGTGAAAAATATCAAGTGTGATACACCAATAGAAGCGCGCTGTTGAGACGCACACAATAGTGAAAATTTAAAGTGAAAAGTGGAAAATTGTGAAAGTTATCGGTGAAAAACCAGATTTCAGTAGCTTTGGAGCGCCGCGCCGCTCGATTTTGAGTGGTGACAAGTGAATCGGCAAATGCAGCCAGGTGTAGCTTGTGAAGACCTACCTCTGGACACCAAATTTGGAATTTTCTGAGTTGGGGTTGCGGAGATATCAAAGAAAAACCAAACGCCACGTGGAACGTGGGAAGAGATCCCGAGGGTTGTGACTGGATTCGCAAGAATTTTCTGAAGACGACACAGACGAGGAGCCGGGAGACTACTTGACATTGAAGAAATTCTTCATAGAACACCTGAAAAATCAGGGTCAAATTTTTGGTAAATTTCGAAATTAATTATTAGGGAAACCAGATCGATGACATACATTTTTTATTGACTTAAAAAATCAACCATAAACATCTCTGACTATAATTAAATTTTGGGTCAAATTTAGTGTACAGTTTTTATGTTATTTAATTTTAAAGTTTTAAAAAATTTGGGGGCTGGTTATTTCAACCCCAAAAATAACAAAATATTTATTGATGTATGTACTCAGTGCCTTATTTTAGTAATTGTATGGTCAGATTAGTTTTACACTCTTCTTAATACCGAAAATTTGTCCTTGAAAAACATTATTTTGACATACACCTTTTAAAAAATTAAAATACACCCCCTCAGGGTAACATTGTCCGTCTGACGTGGCGTACCTATCTTACCCAGGGTTTACCCTGGAGCACAATTTTAAGCCACGCGCTGGTATATGCATGTACGCCCGGGACGACATCTGCTATCGGCGTCTCCGTAACCTTGAGGACTCCAGGTTCTCTACTCTATGGGTCCTAGTGGACACAGGCCTAGATAAAATTGTCTACGCCTGTGTCTACCGTTCGCACAGCGGTGATCTGGAGACAACTGGGCTCACACAACATCTGAGTAAAGCGGCGGATGTGGCTCAGCAACGGTACCCTTCTGCCCAATTAGTGTTACTGGGGGACTTCAACGCCCACCATCAGGAGTGGCTCTTCCCATACCAGTACACAGACCATGCTGGACAAGAGACGTATAAGCTAGCGCTGGCGTTAAATCTTACCCAGCTGGTCCAGGGGGCAACGAGGGTGCCGGATGTTGATTCGCACACAGCCAATTGCTTGGACCTTCTGCTGACAACAGATCCAGACCGTTACTCAGTGTCGATTTCTTCACCATTAGGTACTTCCGACCACTGTCTGGTGAAATCTGTATCCGTCTACTCCCCGCCCGATCCTAGCCCTAGAGGCACCAGGCGGGTTTAGCGATACAGGTCAGCAGATTGGGATGGCATGCGATCTTTCTTCGCATGTTATCCTTGGGGGCCCACTTGCTTTTCTTCGACTGATGTTTCGTCGTGCGCGGACGCCGTGACGGATGTGTTGCGGCGGGGAATGGAGTACTACATTCCATTCTCTGACGTAACAATGTCTGGCGGGGCTCGACCATGGTTTGGTGCCGAGTGCAATCGCGCTGATACGCTTAAACACGCGGCCTACCTAGCATGGGTCGATGCTCGGACGCGTAAAGCGAGTGACGTGAGTCAGAAGAAGAGAGCCTTCAACAGGGCTGCCAAGTTCTGCAAGAAGGTGTTTCGGAAGGCTCGGTTTGACCACATTGGCCGAATTGGGAACAAACTTGCTTCTTACCCAGCTGGTAGTAAGGCGTTTTGGTCCCTGGCTAAGTCGGTTGAATCGAACTTCTGCCGCCCCTCACTACCTCCACTGCTGAAACCCGACGGGTCGCTGGCCCACTCCGCTGAGGAGAAAGCAACCTTGTTTGCCTCTATGTTTGCGGAATCTTCGCGTCTAGATCCTGGTGGCGCGAGGCCCCCTGGCACTCTTGGTGGATGCGAGTCGATTATGTCAGACATTCGCATTCATCAGAAGGATGTCCGGAGGGTACTGCGTAACCTGGACGTGAACAAGGCTAGTGGTCCCGACGGGATACCGGCAATTGTACTGAGGACTTGTGCGCCTGAGTTGTCTCCGATCTTGACACGCCTATATCGCCTTTCGTTTGAGACTGGAAAAGTGCCGATGGCTTGGAAGCAAGCTAACGTGCAACCCGTACCCAAGAAGGGTAGTCGAGCTGACCCAGCAAATTACAGGCCCATCTCGGTAACTTCCGTTCTCTGTAAGAGTATGGAACGTATACTGAATGGTAAGCTCCTAGCATACCTAGAAGCTAACGATATCCTAAGTGACCGACAATACGGCTTCCGCCGAAATCGGTCAACAGGAGATCTTCTAGCGTATGCCATTCACATCTGGAGTGAGGCCATCGACAAACAAGGGGAAGCCCTTGCGGTCTCCCTTGATATCTCGAAGGCCTTCGACCGGGTCTGGCACGACAGCTTAATTGGCAAGCTTCCTTCCTTCGGTCTGCCCGCTGGATTGTGTGATTGGATAGCTGATTTCCTGAGGGATCGGTCTATCCGAGTAGTCATAGATGGCTGCTCGTCCGGACTGCTGGCTATTAATGCCGGTGTTCCTCAGGGGTCGGTGCTCTCGGCAACATTGTTTTTGCTGCATATTAACGATCTGCTAAAACCCGGTACCTTTGGGTATGCAGACGACAGCACTGTTGCCGAGAGATACGTGCCGGACGCACGAGTTAGTGGGTCTCAGGTCCGGTCTCTCCGAGAGGCTATGGTTGGGCGCTTGAACTTGTCCTTGCAGGCTGTCTCAGAATGGGGCGATGCCAATCTGGTTAAGTTCAATGCTGCTAAGACCCAGGCGTGTCTTTTTTCTGCTAAAAAGAGCCAATTTCACCCGGCTCCATCTTTCCGAGGTGTAACCGTGCCGATAACTGACCGACTTGATCTTCTTGGTGTTACTTTAACATCTACCCTCAATTTTGGTCCCTTCATAGAGGCTAAGGCTCAAGTGGCTGCCAAAAAGTTGGGGGTCCTCGCAAAGGTGAGACGATACTTCGCGCCGGAACAGCTGCTCCAACTCTATCAAGCGCAGGTCCGATCGTGTATGGAGTACTGCTCTCATCTTTGGGACGGATCTGCAAGATACCAGCTTGATGCCCTTGAGTCAATTGAGAAACGAGCCAAGAGGATCATCGGCAATGATAGACTCGTTGAGTCAAAACTCCAAAGTCTTGAACATAGACGCCGAGTTGCTAGCCTGTCGGTTTTCTATCGATTACATTTTGGGGAGTGTGCGACGGAATTGCATGATTTGATTCCGCCAAGCCCGTTTCATCTAAGGACCACAAGACGTACGGTGAAGTGCCACCGGTTCATGGTGGACATCCCATCCATACGCACAAAGCGTTTTGAGAAAACATTCATTGCACGTACAGCTAGAGAGTGGAATTCTCTACCGGAGTCTGTGTTTCCTGTAAGATACAACCTGGGAGTCTTTAAGTCAAGAGTGAATAGGTTACTTCTAGGCAAGCGTGCTCCATCTTCGACCGTATCATCGCTTAACATCAGGTGAGATAGTGGTCAAACGCGAGCCTATCAAAAAAAAAAAAAAAAAAAAAAAAAAAAAAAAAAAAAAAAAAAAAAAAAAAAAAAAAACATTAAAATCTATATATAGTATAGGAAAAATATAGGAAAAATATGGGAAAATATGGTGTGGAAATATGGGATAGGGAAAATTGTCCTCTATCCAACGAAATATATTAAATTCACCCAAAATAAATATTAACGTAGTTATATACATAGACATAAGGTAAACAAAAATAAAATACCGAGACTGATTACCTATAAACCTCCCCCAGGGATAAAATAAATAATTAAAATCGGATTAAAAATCATATTATATTGAAGTGGGTTGTGGTTTTATAATTTAAATACACAAATAAATCTTAGAGTACATACTCGTATTTATAGTATAGGATGTAAAATTTTGCTAGAAGAAGCTTCTCTCTAGGACTTTTGGCGCGGTAGGGGGATGAAGGGGTAGGATTACACCTGAAAAACTTTTAAGGGTACATTTTGACCTACCACACCTACACCAGAGTGAATTTTCAGATTTTTTGGGGCAGGAGAACAATAAATACCACTCATTTTGCGGCTGTGAAACCGCAACCCTCATCTTTGCGGCTACCCCACACGCAAACCCCTAATCCGAAAGGTCTGAAAGGCAAGTGCAAGGAGAGGACAACTCTTCCTCATTCAGCTGACGCCACCAAACCCCGCGCGCCATAACTAGGAGTCGTGCTATATCCCTTGGAGGAGGAGATTTATTTGGCGAGAAGTGCAAGGTTAACGTAGCAAATAAACCATTACCTCCCTTCTGGGGCACTCGGTTAAAGTTGAATTCGCAGGACGGTAATCAAAAATCCCAAAAAACCCCCATAACTCGGGAACGGAGCGAGATAGCCCATTTTTGACACTGGACTGCATATCCTATACTACGTATAGCATATGCTGAAACACTCCCCAGACCACCCTCTACTGAAACCCCCCCCCCTTTTATTAATAAGTACTTATTAAATTGATACCCCCCCCCCTCCCCCCTCCATAATCATTTGTTGAAGACCATTACATTTTTGTCAATAGATGAGTTAGAATTTTATAACCAACAAACTTAACCCTTTTTAAAAAAGTTAACCACGTGATTAGTTTAAACACTGATTAGCGGGTTCACTTTCTATCTTTAAACCCAATTTATCTCGTAAACGGCTGGGAATTTCTAAAATCTGAGCTAATTTTCACCCCCCCTATTACCCCACTCCCGGCTGGAACACGTATTCAGATAAGCTAGATAAGCTTGTGTAACTACTAAGTACTATGTGAAATTTTTGGTGTACAATAAAGAATTATGAATTATGAATAAGCTCCTTAGACCCCCTTTTTGACCCCCTCCCCTTTTTGGCCCCAATACTAAGTAGCAGTACTGTATACATCTCCCCCATATAATTAAATACCTCACTGACCCCCTTTTTAAATCCCGTGACCCCCGCGATCCCCCCCCCCCCTTTTATCGCCCCTTTCGATTTATCTCTCCCCCCGGGCAATAACTTTGGAACCAGAGGTCGTAAACCAACCGAGTTTGGGGTCTTTGAAATCGGGAGGAGAAGATCTGTATCTTGACTCCAAAGGAACCTTGGAATAAGTTCAAAATTAGGGGATGCAACCCCTAAAATAAACATTATTATATCTCGCGAACGGAGAGAGCTAGAGCTTCGCGGTTTTCTGTACAAGATAGGGTTCGGCCTGGAAAAGTTTTTAGATAGAGTCTAGAGACTCTACATAGAGCAAAAATTTTTTGTTTTTGAAATTTTCTCTTACATGTCGACAAAGGACAGTCTCTCTGGGCAGAGATAGCTTAATTTAAGAATAGTTTTAAGGTTTCTCTATCTCTCTTCTTTACATCTATCGACTTTTATATTAGTATTTTTTTTAACATTTGTCAAATTGACTAGAAAAATTTACGGACTTAGTGAGTCCGAGTGACTGCACTCCATGTTCCGCACACCACAAAAACAAGAACTGCAAAAGGACAGCTCGCAAATCGTAGACGCACAGGCCTCGAAAGTGGAGGAGACGACGATGGCTGGACCAGAAGAATCGAAGCCTCGAAATGTCCGGAAGTCTATTGAAATAATAGAACAAGGGTCAGCAGCTGCAAGACAGGGGCCAAAGGCTCCAAAAACAACAAAGACGGCCCTGATGGGCGAAAAACCGATGATAAATCAGACGGTGCAGCCTGCTCAACCCGAAAGCAGTATTCCCTCGGGAACAAAACATTCCCCTCAAAAAACACCAACTAACACAACACAGCAGGCCTTAAATACGGCCACAGTAATAAAAAAGAAGAATCAACCTTTGCCTACGCCAAGCCCAATAAAAACTAGTAGCGCAACAAAAACAATTTACTCAAACAGATTGGCAGAAGCTACTGCAATACATAAAAAAGGCATGGAAAATCTCAACCGATTCCAGAACTTGAGAAAAGACGTCAAGCTGGAAGTAAAGAAAGCTTTAGACAGGTTGTATGAATTGACAAAAACGGTCCAAACCGCAAGAAGATTAGACGAAAATTTCGAGAGGGAAAAAACAAGTGGAACATCAGTGGAAACCCCAACGCAATCAGATATAAAGAAAGACACAAAGGAGCAAGGAACAAAAGATACGGAAAGGAAAGGGGACGATGACCAAATAATTAGGAAAATTGAAGAAAACAATAGACTGATAGCTGAAAATGGAAGAAAAATGGAAGAACTAAAGATGATAATAGAAGAGCAAAAGGATATCATAGAGAAGACAACTTACGCGAGAGTAGTGGCAGAAGGACTTAAGGCCAGATCAGTGCCAGAACGGACAGCACTGCACTCCGTAGTTGTAACATCTAAGAATGGTGATGATACAGGGGAGGAAGTCCTAGAGAAGATAAGAAAGGCAGTAAACGCAAAAGAAGGGTGGATAGAAGTGGAAAAGGTCAGAAAGGCAAAAGATGGAAAGTTCATCATGGGTTGTAAAACCCAAGAAGACAGGAGGAAGGTAAAAGAAAGACTAGAAGTAGCAGGAGACCACCTCGTTGTGGAGGAAATGAAAAACAAAAACCCGCTCCTGATTCTTAAGGACGTACTGCTAGTACATACGGATGAAGAAGTGTTGAAAGCCCTTAAGAATCAGAACCGGAATGTTTTCCAGGACCTCGACAACGAGTTGGACACTGTAAAGATAAAATACAGGAAGAAAGCCAGAAATCCACACACCGGCCACATTGTAGTGACTGTGCCCCCTGCTATATGGAGAAGAGCGATGGAAAATGGCAGATTGAAAATAGACCTCCGATATGCCCGAGTCCAGGACCAGTCCCCTCTGGTACAATGTTCCAGATGCTTGGGATATGGACATGGGCGAAGGTTCTGCAAGGAGACGCAGGACCTCTGTAGCTACTGTGGTGGACCGCATTTCCACACAGAATGCCCAGACAAAGTAGTCGGAGAGGCACCAGAATGTGTAAACTGTAAAAAAGCCAACGTGGAAGACCGGAAACATAATGTTTTCAGTCCGGGATGCCAAGTGAGGAGAAAATGGGATGCAATAGCTAGAGCGTCCATAGCATACTGCTGAGGTTGTCCCGGGGAGCATTCAAACGTATAAAGTCATGCAAGCAAATCTTCGGAGAAGCCAGCTAGCCACCAATGAGGTGCTCTTGGAAGCCCAAAAACGAAAAGCATCAATAGTGCTGATGCAAGAACCTTATGTAGGAAAAGAAGGTAGAGTGAAAAACTATAAAGGGGTAAGAATCTACCAAAACTCAAGCACAGGGGAAGGGCCCATAAAGGCAGCGATCGCCATATTAAATAAAGACTTCGACGTAATACAGTGTATAGACCAAACCACTAACAACATTACAACGGTCAAAATAAGAACGAAGGCTTGGACAATTACCACCGTGTCATATTACTTCGAAGCAGAACAACCAATAGACCAGGACATTGAACGTTTAAAGACAATAAACAGTAAGGCAAGAAAGAAATTAATTATAGGAGGCGACGCAAATGCCAAGAGCACCTGGTGGGGCAGCGGGGCTGAGGATCACAGAGGAGAGCAGATGAGTGGAGGAATTCTAGAGATGGGATTGCACATCCTTAACAGCGGTGACCTCCCAACGTACGACACCATACGTGGAGGAAAAAGGTACAGCAGCCACATCGACGTGACGGCATGCTCAGAGGAGATCCTAGATCTGGTAGATGAATGGAGGGTGGTGGAGAGTATGACGAGCTCGGACCACAGCGGCATAATCTTTGGACTAAAACTACAAAAATCGAAAGGCATCAATATAGAGAGGACAACACGCATCTACAACACCAAAAAAGCAAATTGGGAGCAATTTCATGAGAAATTGCTCCAGATTATGCTAGAAAAACAGTTAACAGAAAGTGAAATAGGAAAAATTAACAACACAACAGAATTAGAGCAAACAATAATTAAATATAATGAAGCAATCACACTAGCATGCAAGCAAACAATACCCAACAAAAATAAAAAAGAAATACTTACAATGCCGTGGTGGTCTGAGCAACTCGCAACCATGAAGAAGGAGGTCACTACCAGAAGAAGGAGGATCAGGAACTCTGCGCCGCGCCGAAGACAGAGGGTCATCAATCTGTACCTGGAAGAAAAAGATAGGTATGAGCAAGCTGTTAAGAAGGCGATGACGGATAGCTGGAAGGACTTCTGTGGGAAGCAAGACAAGGAAGGAATGTGGGAAGGAATTTATAGAGTAATAGGGAGAACAACGAGAAGGGAAGAAGACCTACCCCTGAAAAAAGAAGGCGTAGAACTAGATGCGGAGGGATCAGCAAGGTATCTGGCCGAAGTCTTCTATCCAAGAGACCTAGAAGATAGCGATACCCAACAACACCTGCAAATAAGAGCCCTAGCAGAAACGGTAAACGACGGAGGTCATGATGATCATGACCCGCCTTTTACCCCAAATGAACTTGAGGTCGCGGCCGGGTCCTTTAACCCTAAAAAGGCCCCTGGAGCGGATGGATTCACGGCAGACATTTGCTCCCACGCCATTGCAGCAGCCCAGGGATACTTCCTAGCACTTGTAAACAAATGCCTGGCCCACCACTACTTCCCAAAAACCTGGAAAGAGGCGATAGTGGTTGTGCTGAGAAAGCCAGGTAAAGAAAGTTACACAACACCTAAATCTTACAGGCCGATAGGACTCTTGCCCGTGCTAGGGAAAATCTATGAGAAGATGCTGGTGAGCCGCCTCAAGTTTCACATATTACCCGGAATTAGTGCCCGCCAGTTTGGATTCATGCCACAAAGGAGCACTGAAGACGCCCTCGTAAATCTTATGAACCATATTGATGCTAAATTGAAGGAGAAAAAATTAATCATGGTAGTCTCCCTAGATATCGAGGGCGCCTTCGACAGTGCATGGTGGCCGGCTATTAGGACTAGACTGGCGGAGGAGAAGTGTCCTGTGAACTTGAGGCGGGTCATCGACAGCTACTTGAGCGAGAGGGCAGTTGAGGTAAGGTATGCAGGGGCGAGCCACAGAAGAGGCACGGAGAAGGGTTGCGTCCAGGGATCGATAGGGGGACCAATTCTTTGGAATCTGCTGTTGGATCCATTGCTAAAACAGCTCGAGCAACTGGGATATCGCTGTCAGGCCTTCGCGGATGACGTGGTGTTGGTTTTTAGCGGTACGGAGGCCCGGGAAATTGAGAGCCAAGCCAATGCCGCCCTCGAACATGTTCAAGCGTGGGGTGTCAGTAACAAACTAAAATTCGCGCCACACAAGACCTGCGCTATGTTAATTACAAACCGACTGAAATATGACACACCGCGCTTGAGCATGGGAGGGGTCGACATTGGAATGACCAATGAAATCAAGATCCTCGGGCTAACTATCGATAATAAGCTGACCTTTAACTCCCACGTCACAAACATCTGTAGAAGGGCTATAGGCATCTACAAGCGGCTAGTAAAGGCGGCCCGGGTCAGCTGGGGGTTGAACCCCGAGATAATCCGGACGATTTACGTGGCGGCTGTGGAGCCTGTAATCTTATACGCATCGGCCGCATGGGCACCGGCAGCGAAGAAGTTGGGGGTGCAAAAGCAGCTAGGTGTTGTTCAAAGGGGCTTTGCACAAAAAATGTGCAAGTCGTACCGCACTGTCTCGCTGAACGCGGCACTATTGCTGGCGGGCACGCTCCCTCTGGACCTAAGAGTACGTGAGGCTGCTTCACTATACGAAGCCAAGAAGGGAGCGCCCATGAAAGGGCTAGGTGATAGGGAAGTGGAGCGAATGGCATCAAAGATGGACGCCCCACATCCCGCAGGGCAGGTAAGGTTAAAATTCGACAGCCTGGTAGACGAAGATCAATACAATCACCACAACAATTTTGCTGTGAGAATCTTTACGGATGGTAGTAAGATCGGGGGCAAAGTTGGAGCGGCAATGTCGGTATGGGATAGTACGGCAGAGACAAAGGCCCGCAAATTTGCCCTCTCACCGTACTGTACCGTCTACCAGGCGGAATTACTGGCCTTATGTAGAGCAGCGGAAGTCGTGTCGAAGCACCGGGAGAACACGTTTGGCATATTTAGTGACTCAAGAGCCGCTCTCGAGACCGTCACCAACACGAGCGCCCCCCATCCATTGGCGGTTGAGACGCGATGGCATATCGCCAACTGCATGAGTCAGAATAAGGAAGTCGCATTATTTTGGATCAAGGCACATGCGGGATTGGCCGGGAACGAAAGAGCCGACCAACTGGCGAAGGACGCGGCCCTGAAGTCGAAAGTTAGGCCCGAATATGACCGTTGCCCTGTCTCATTCGCAAAGCGTACGATCCGTGAGCAGACGCTCTACGAATGGGACAAAAGGTACAGAACAGGAGAAACGGCCTCTGTAACAAAAATGTTCTTTCCGAGCGCGATAGAAGCTTATAAAGTAATCCGCAAAATAAAGCTGGACGGAGTCTTGACTCAGGTGTTTACTGGGCATGGTGGATTCTCCTCATACTTGAATCGCTTCAGGTGTAAGGAGAGTCCATCATGCATATGCGAGCCAGAAGCGGACGAATCGGTTGAGCACCTAATCCTACGCTGCCCCGTGTTCTCCAGGGATCGTTTCGAACTGGAACAGAAACTCAATATAGCGTTAAATATAGAAAATTTGCCAGAAATAGTTAAGAGCAGAGATAGAGAAACATTCTTTAAATATTGTAGAAAAATAGTTTGTATAGTAAATAATAGAAATAAGTCAGATTAAGAAAAGTATGTTCACGATATATAATATGTATATAGATGTGAACATATGCAACAAATGTAAAGATAGTTAAGAATAATAAAAGAAAAATGTTTAGAAATAAGAAGTATAAAATAAGATGATTAGAAAAATAAAATGTGGAAACAAAGTAAGAAGTGATGTAAAAAAATAAAAAAAAAGAAGAAATCCCATACCCGTTCTCCTTAGTTAAGAAGTTAGCAAGCAAATAGAAAAAGAAAGAATTTATGTTAAAATAGTTAAGAATAACATAAGTAAAGAAAAATGTTTATAAATAAGATTGTTAAAAATTAGATTACTAATAGAATAAAATGTGCAAATAAAATAAAAGAAAATATCCCAAACCCACCCTCCCTGGTTAAGCAGTATGCAAATTAGTAATAAAGAAAGAAGTAGACTAGATAGATACATAGACAACAATTAAATAGGAATAGAAAAGATAGATGGTCAGTCCCCGACCTCGAGTGCGAAAGATGATGAATGAAAGAAAGAAACAGTATGAAGCATACAAGTACGAGAGGCATAAAAGCGAGAACTGGAATGAATGAGTAGAAATAATAAGTGTAATTATAGGCTCCAACGACGTTGGAGGTAGGGCAGTACAAAAAAAAAAAAAAAAAACCTAACCTAACCTAACCTAACCTAACCTTTTTTTTTTTTTTTTTTGTTTTTTTTTTTTTTTTTGTTGCCGAGGTGGAAAATCCTCATGGATGTCCTTCGCCCGGGGCGGGCGAAGGGGTCTGTCAGACTCTTACTGACTAAAAACCACCCCGGTGTTCCGTCCCACACTTGGACCGGGGATCGTGAGAGCTAGTACGACTTCCATGATCCCCGGCTAGTGCCGGCCCGCCTATGCGGGCCACCTCTGGCTCGCGGGGAGAGTGAGGTGTCCTCTTCCCGCGACGTCTAATAGGGGCGCGCGTGGAACACTACGCGCCGCCGCCTCGGGTCCTGCTGGATGGGGGGCGGCGGACGACCCCGAGTCCGCCAGCCCTCTGGACCTATTTAGGGGGGCTGGAAGAGGGCGTTGTCCGCCCTCCGCCGACGCCCGGTACGTCTGCTGCGGATCGGGAGAGTGGCCACGGCCTCCCTTTCCCTTTCCGCAGCCTCCTTCTGCGAAATTACGAATTCACAGAAGGAGATCACCGCATCCCACGACTCGGCGCTCCCGACCATCGAACGTGCGACAGCCGGCAGCGACAGGTCGGGGCCCACTTCGGATACGAGGGCACGGCGCTGCTCCTCCCATGCGGCACACTCTGCCAGTGTGTGCTGCGCCGTGTCCTCCCGACAGTCGGTGCAGTGATGGCACCGAGCGTCCGGCTCCCTGTTTATGCGACACAGGTACTTCCCGAAGCAGCCATGCCCCGAGAGCACCTGCGTCGCTCGAAACGACAGGGAGCCGTGCTTCCTCCCGAGCCATTCGTCGAGCACTGGTCGGATCGCGTCGACGGTAGCAAGGCCGGCGGTAGGGCGCAAAAGCCTATCCCGCCATTCCGCCACCATGACCTCGCGGAGCTGTGACCGACGCAACTCGATCTCGCGCTGCATCGGTTCACCGCCCCGCGTCCGCACCTCCTCGCGCCACCGGTACAGCGAGGCGAGGACTCTCGCCTCCAAGTCCCAGGGCGGAGATCCGGCCAGTGCACAACCCGCCTCGTAGGAGATCGTGCGATATCCCCTAATAGCCCTGACGGCCATCGCCCTCTGCGGTCTTCGCAATATCGCGATGCTGCCGGCCGTCAGGTCAGAAGCCCAAACCGGGGCCCCATACAAGGCCATAGATCGCACGATCCCCAAGTACAACCGCCTACAAGCGGTGCTCGGGCCCCCTAGATTAGGAAGCAGCGTTGCGAGCGCACCCGCGGCGCCCATCAACTTGGGCGTCAACCGTCGAAAGTGGGGGCCAAAATCCCACCGGCTGTCGAGCACCAATCCTAAGTACTTCATGGTGGACTCGACAGCGATTTGGACTCCCCCGACCACAATGTGTGACCCCGGCGGCGGCGCCCGTCGGGGGCCGTGAAAAACCATGGCCTCCGACTTGTTGAGGGCCACCTCCAGCCCCAGGCGTCGTATGCGACCCACCACCTGTGAGACCGCAGCCGTCGCCAGCAACGCTGCCTCCCTATACGAGCTCCCCCGGGCCGTGACCAGCGTGTCGTCCGCGTAACACGTCAGGTCCACTCCCGGTTGGAGCTCGCCCCTCAGCACCCAGTCGTAACCGATGTTCCACAGGGGTGGGCCTAGGACCGAGCCCTGCGGAACACCGCACGACATATCGCGACGGCCCTCACCGTCGCGTCCCCTGTAGGTGACACACCTTTCCGCCAAATAAGCCCCAACGATGCGGCGGAGGTAGCGGGGCACCCTGTGGTACCTTAGTGCCTCCCGAATACAACTCCAGGGCAGGGTGTTGAAGGCGTTGGATATGTCCAAGGACACCGCCAGCATCACCCCGCCCCGGGAAACCGCTTCCTCCGCCAGGACTCTAACCCGCATTATGGCGTCGATTGTGGAGCGCCCATGCCGAAAACCGAACTGACTGTCGTCCAGATCCGGCCCCTCTCTGTACAAGTGGCTGTCGAGGCGGGCAGCAATTATCCGCTCAAAAAGCTTACCCACCTCGTCTAGCAGCACTATGGGCCGGTATGCGGACGGCGAGTCTGCTGGGCGCCCCGCTTTCTTGAGCAGGACCAGACGACCTGTCTTCCACTGAGCGGGGAAGCGGCCCTGCTCAAGGCAAGCTGAGTAGAGTCCTCTCAGCTGGGGCTCTAGCTCCTTCAGAGCGAGGACGAGCGCGCGGCCCGGAACTCCATCGGGTCCCGGGGCCACGGTTTTGGCCCGGAGCCGCATCACGGCCGTCCTCAACTCTGGTTGTGTCACCTCAGGGACGCTCTCCTCGTCCTCCGACTCCGTGGCTGTGGGCAAAGCCATCGGCGGCGGCACGTGCTCTTCTCTATCAGGGAAGAGAGCAGCGACCACTCCCTCCAGCAACTGAGGCTCGAGGCTCTCAGTGAGTGGGGGCGCCCAGGCTCGAAGTTTCCCTCGGACTGTACGATAAGGGCGCCCCCACGGATTTCGATCTAGGGTCGCCAACATCTCTTCCCTGAATCGAGTCTTCGACTCGCCAATGGCCAGCCACAGAGCCTTTTTCGCCGCACGGTACACCTCATACCGCGCGGCTTCTTCTTCCGGAACCCGACGACGTCTCCTCCGGTATCGGGTGTACTGGCGCCTGACCTCCACGCAGGTCCTGCGCATCTGCGCGATTTCGGCGGTCCACCAGTACAACCGGCGCCTTGTGGGTTGAGTGCGGACACGGGGCATGGACGCATCGCAAATTTGCGTCATCGCCCCGCGGAACCACTGCGCCTCCTCTTCGACGTCGACGGGTTCATTCGTCACTGACTCCCGGACCCAGGCCTGGATGATTGCGGCTTCTTCGAGAAGATCCCTGTCGATCTGTTTAATCGACCAGCGAGGACCGTCCGTTCTCGGGGCCGATGGTCGGCCGCCGCCCGCGGTCTGGGTGGAGACGCTGAAACGGATGTATCGATGATCTGACAACGTCTCCACCTCAACGGCGACTCGCCAGTCGCGGACACGGCCCGCGACAGTGGAGCTAGCGAACGAGACGTCCACTACAGACCCGCCCCGCTGCCGCACGCACGTATACTCCGAGCCCCGATTCAGGACGGTCAGGCCGGTCGCAACGGCCCACTCCTCCAACACCTCACCCCTAAGATCGGTGACTGGAGATCCCCACGCCGCAGACTTGGCGTTGAGATCCCCGAGCAACACCACCGGGCGAGGGTGGAACCGGCCTACGACTGCACCCAGCTCGACAAGGAACCTCTCGAAGTCGGCGAGACTCTTGTTGGGCGAGAAATATGCCCCAATGATGTTGATTCCCCCCGCGAGAGCGGCCACCCAGCCACGTCCTCGGGAGGGACAGCCAAGAGTCTCGCCAATGATGGCCACCGAACCGTCCAGGTCCCCCGCCCAGTTATCGCGCGGAGGGACAAAATACGGCTCAGCGACCACAGCCACGTTTATCAACCACTCCGCCATGCTCTGGAGCAATAGATCCTGAGCTCTGGAAGAGTGGTTGATGTTCGCCTGGAGGAAATGGAATTGTGCCATCACTGATAGTCCATTTCCCCGGCATCTCCTCTTTCCCTGGGTCGGGAGTCAGCTGCTTGTCTGCCGAGCTGTGGGAGGGGCGCAGGTCCTCCGACAACCCTATTTTTTCTGCCTTTCTTGGGGGCCTTGCAGGCTTTCCCACCAAGTCGGTGCTCCGCAGGCTTCCCTGCAGCTGCACAAAGGCTGCAGTTTGGTGCCGCAGAGCACTGGGCCGACTTGTGGCCGGGTTGGCTGCAGCGATAGCAGAGGTCGCTGCGGTCTGTGTCTGCAGTGCATTGTGCCCGGACATGCCCTTTGTCCAGGCAGCGGTAGCACTGCATTTCCCTGGGTGGCAGGAGTTTGACACTCGCTGACACCCAGCCTACCAGCAACCTTCTGCCATCCGCGACCTTATTTGCGGCCACCACTGGGCACCGCACCCAGACTGTGCCTAGCCCGGCAGCACCGCTGCGAATTTCGCCCGCCTGCACGCTTTCGGGCGGACACCCGCCGTTTTGGGCAATGGCCGCCACTACCTCCTCCGGGGTCACCGAATCGTCTAGCCCACTCACGCGCAATTCAGCCGCTTTTGTGGGCCTGGACACCCGGACATCCTCCGGTTTGAGGACCTCCCTTAGTTTGGCGGCCATCTTGTCCGCCCTCTCATGCCTTGAAGCGCCCGACACTTCGAGAATTTTGGCCCCCGTGGCTGCTGTCCGAAAACCAAAGCCGGCCGGGGAGGAAAAGTCGCTGAGTTTCAGCTTTGTCTTCACCTCCGCCAGGACCGACTTGAAGGTAACACCCCTTCCTGAGGCCTCGGGCTGCAGCGTCAGTACCACAGCCTCGGAGCGTGGGGTCCTAGCCTTGGGAGCCCTGAATCTCTTTTTTGGGGCCGGGCCGGCAGGTGCCGCCGAGTTAGCAGGTGCTGGCTGCGCTGCCTTTTTATTGCGGCGCCGTTTAACCACTGTCGTCCAGGGTACCTCGGCGGGAGATGTGGCCGCCGGCTGCGCGGTTAGTTGGGGAGGAGGTGCGGGAGCATCCGCCGCGGGCTTCTTGGGTCCCTCCGTGGGCTTTTTAGCCCCCTCTGCAGGCTTTTTGCCCACCTGCATGGACTTCGTCCTTGCGGACTCCTCTTTCCTCCGCCTATCTGCCGCAAGCGGCGGGCGGAGGGTTTCGGCCGGGAGGAGTCTCGACTCCAGAGCCTCTAATCGGGCAGACACCATGCCACCGCACTGCATCATACAGATGCGGGCCACTCTCTCGATGTCGAGATCCGACATCGCAAGTGCAGACGCAGGCGGCGACGCAGGTTCAGGAGCCGACGATGGTGCGTCAGGAGGGGAGGCAGTGGCCGCGGGAGCTTCCTGTCGCTGCCTCTGAGCGGCAAACTCCCGCTTTAGATCCTCCAGTTCGGATCGCAGACGGCTATTCTCCTCCCATAGTTTCGCCGTCTCCTCCGAGGTCGTGCGATCGAGGAGGATCTCCACAGCCTCCCTAATCCCATCTGCCGCCTCCTTAAGGGCACGGGTGAACGAGCCCTTGAGGTTGCCGGACTTGGTCGCAACCTTCAGGACCACATCCACGCCGTCCAGCACCTGTCGATTTAGGGCCTCTGCCGTAAGGCTCGAGCCTAAAGCCGCTTGAGCAGCCCGCCGCTCTCGAGCCTGACGGGCCATTTCGGCGACTTCGTCGGCCGCGACCGCTCTGCTCTGGCTACGCTTCGCGGCTTTGGCATCTGATTTTGTGCCCACAAGAGAGACGGTGGCTCCTCCCGGCTCGTCGATTGAGACCCCGGATGAGACCCCGGGGTCACTCTCCCCGCCGATTCCCGGCGTATCGGGCCGCTTAAAGCGACCCCGAACGTCGCGCCCGGGCAAAGGAGCACAAACTCCGCCCACCACCGTGCGACCACGGCCTCTCCTCGCCGTCGCCACTTTTGTAGCTGGCAAGTTCTCCTCGCTTGAGGAGAGACCTACCGACCCCACTCGGTTCGAAAAAAAAAAACCTCGTCGTGCGGTCGCTTTCTCCAAAATTTGGAGCGACCGCGTGAGTCCTGGTCGGACATAGTTGGATCCTCTATCGAGGATCGGGAGCCTCCTCGGCTCTTGTTGCCGTTGCTGGCAAGCGGTACCTCCTCATCACGTCCGTTTTTTGTGTTTTTATTTAAATCTGTCATATTTGTTCCCACGAGTATAATAGGAAATATACGTCCACCCAGGCAGAGCCTTTTTACCTGGGTAAGCCTACATACTGCAGAGTGCGGCAGGTGCTCTACAGCGGAGGCGCTAACGACTGGACTTCCTCCAGCCATTCATCCCCTCGCCGCGCCTCGAAACTTAGGATTGGGTGGTTTTTTATCTTAGAGGTGTCCTTCCTCTGGGCCAGGCGGTTAAGCCAAGCCCCCGACGGCGGCATTATACATGCCTCCGTTCGCTGTCCGGCTAACCCGACTCAGCGAACCCGTCGAAAGTTCTCTCCTAGGGATTTCCCTGAAGGAGAGAAACGCCCGCCGCATTGGTGCGCCTGCACCGCTGCGGCATAGTCGCATCCACACCAATCGACGACCGTCGATCGATCAGGAGCGACCCCTCCTGGTGTCCCTCTTAGTCTGGTCTCTCACTTTGGACCTTTCCGGCATGAGAAACTCTACCGGCGGAGCCCCAAAGATCATTGAGACACGCAAGCCCCACCACGACGACAACGTGGGGACACATTCGGGGGGAACCTAACCTAACCTAACCTAACATTTTTTCTTATGCACTTTTATTTCTCTGTATAACCCTTTTACAAATTTTAACACAATACTCTAACAAAAGTTGTCTATCTTTATGTTTGCCCGCCATTATTTGGCATAAATTTCCTGGTTCAAGTTTTGTGTTGAGCTCATGCTCGGCCTCCAGTCTTTCTCTGTCAAAGACCGGACAACAGAACAATATATGTGGCACCGTTTCGTCAATTTCTGGGTCGCAGATGCACGATGGGCTCTCTTTACACTTGAAACGGTTCAAGTATTCCGAGAACCCACCGTGCCCCGTCATGATTTGTGTGACCACATTGTTTACGTCGATCTTTCTGATCGTCTTGTAAGCCGCCACCGCATCCGGGAAGAACAGCTTTGTAACTGCAGCAGTTTTTCCGGAGCTGTACCTACGGTTCCACTCCTCCAGCGTTTCCGCGCGAATGCAATGCTTTACGTAGGAAACCGGGCACAAGTCGTAATCAGGCTTTCGCTTGGAACCCTCAGCGGCTCGTTTGGCTAACTCGTCGGCCCTCTCATTTCCCTCCAACCCTACATGAGCTTTGATCCAAAACAAAGTCACAGCTTTGCTTTGGATGAACGCTGTTTTTATGTTGGCCCTTACTTCCACTGCAAGTGGGTGGTGTCGGTCGTAATTTTGTATGGTTTGGAGGGCTGCCATGGAGCCGCTGAAAATTCCAAACGATTGCGCACTGTGTTTAAGAATTTCCCTTGTTGCAACACATATTGCCAGAAGCTCAGCCTGGTAGACGGTAGAGTACTGTGGGAGAGCAAGCTTGCGAGTTTTGGTTTCGGCATCACCACTCCACATGGAGAGTGCCGCCCCAACCTTGCCCCCAATCTTGCTCCCGTCTGTAAAAATACGAACCTCCAGTCCGCTTTGAGCGTCAAGTTGCTCTTTGTCTACCAGGCTTACGAGTTCTAGCTCAGTGCGCTCCGCAGGGTGTGGGGCCTCCATTGCCGAGGCAGCCTGCTCCACCCTCCTGTCGCCGAGTGCTGGCCGGGGCACCCCCCTCCTGGCCTCGTATAGAGACGCCGCCTCGCGGACCCGGAGGTCGAGAGGCAGTATCCCAGCCAGCACCAGCGCGGAGTTTAGAGAGACTGTCCGGTATGCCTTACACGGTTTTTGCGCAATGCCGCGCTGAACCGCTCCCAACTGCTTCCTTACGCCCAGGTTGTCGATGGCAGGGGCCCATACGCTGGCGGCGTACAGGACGATCGGTTCCACAGTAGCCACATATATTATTCTGATGACCTCAGGGTGTAGTCCCCAGCTAGTCTTTGCCGCCCTAGTTAGCTGCTTGTGGATGCCTATTGCCCGCCTGCACACGTTTGCGACGTGTGTGTTAAATGTCAGCTTGTCGTCGATGGTGACACCCAGGATTTTGATCTCCCTAGACATGGCAATGTCGACCCCGCCCATGCTCAGGCGTGGGGTGTCATATTTTGTTTTGCGGGTAATTGTCATCGCGTTGGTTTTCTGCGGGGCAAATTTAAGTTTATTTTGTTCTCCCCACGCCCGAACATGTTCGAGAGCGGCATTGGCACGTCCCTGGATCTCCGACGATGTGTCACCATCGAAGACCAGCACGACATCGTCTGCAAAGGCCTGGCAATAGTCACCCCCAGCCTCCAGGCTCTTTAAAAGCGGGTCCAGCAAAAGGTTCCAAAATATTGGTCCCCCTATCGAACCCTGGACACAACCCTTGCTGGTTGCCTTGTCGAACTCTTCCCCTGCGTATCTGACCCTGACCCTCCTGTTTTCGAGATAGCTATCGATGACCCTCCTCAAGCCAACTGGACACTTTTCCTCAGCCAGACGAACTCTTATGGCTGGCCACCAGGCGCTGTCGAAGGCTCCCTCTATGTCCAAAGATACTACGACAACAATTTTGTTTAGTTCCAGCTTAGCGCGTATGTGCTGCATTAGGACATAGAGGGAGTCCTCAGTGCTCTTCTGGGGCATGAATCCATACTGGCGAGTACTCATCCTTGGAATCAAATGGAACTTGAGGCGGGCCACCAACATCTTCTCATATATTTTGCCTAAAATTGGCAAAAGGCCAATTGGTCTGTACGCCTTTGGGGTGCTGTAGTTATCTTTGCCCGGTTTCTTTAATATCACCACGATAGCCTCTTTCCATATATCAGGGAAGTGATAGCGTTTCAGGCAGCTGTTCAAGAGAGTGAGGACCACCTCGGGGGCAACTCCTATAGCTTGGCAGCAGATATCGGCGGTGAAACCGTCCGCTCCCGGTGCTTTCTTGGCGCTGAAGGACCTGCACGATGCCATCAGCTCAGCCATTGTGAATGGTGGATCGCTTGAGTTATCATGCCCTCCAGCATTCACAACTTCGGCCTTTTCTCTGGTAAGGCGGTGGCATGGGCTGTCACTGTCCTTATGATCCTCTTGGTAAAAGGTGTTTGCGAGTAGTTCGACTGAACCCTTCGCATCCAGTACCTCGCCGTCCCTTACCAGCGGTTGGTCCTCTCCCCTCGCCCTGGTCCTCCCTATCACCCGGTATATCCCTTCCCAAACCCCTTCTCTGTCCTGTTTTGCGCAGAAGCTTTTCCAGCTCTCAATCATGTCTTTCTCTGCTTCTGTTTCATACTCAACTTTCTGTTTCAGGTACTCTTCAACGACCTTCGATCTCCGGGCCGGTGCAGCACACCTAATTCTGCGTTTCCTGGTGGCGACTTTCCGCTTCATCTCTTCGAGTTTCTCGGACCACCACGGCAACGTGAGCACCTCGTTTGTCTTTTTCACAGGCATTGATGAGGTGCATGCGTCTCTAATAGCCTGTGTGTATCTATTTACTATATTATTAAGTTGTTCTACTGTTTTTAATTTACCTATATCTGTTTTTGTAATTTTCCTGTCTTGCATTAATTGGCTGAGTTTCTCACGAAACTCAGACCAATTTGCTTTTTTCGTGTTAAAGACTCTAGTTGTTCGAATTATTTTTATACCTTTAGACCTCTTAAGTTTAATATTGAATACGATGCCGTTGTGATCCGAGCTCGTGAGACCCTCATCTAGCTTCCAGCCGTCCACCAGGTCCAGAATGTCGGTTGAAGATGCAGTTATATCAACGTAGCTACTATAGCGTTTACCGCCTCTGATCGTATCGAAGGTCGGAATTTCCCCTCTGTTGAGTATGTTGAGGCCCAACTCCTCGAGAACCCCAGAAACTTCCTCGCCTCTGCTATTGATAGACAAGCCTCCCCACCAGGTGCTTTTTGCGTTTGCGTCTCCTCCAGCAATCCACATTCTGGAACCTATTTCTATCTCAACGCGTCTGAGATGCTCCAGGTATGGTCCCAGTGGCTTGCCGGGCAAAGTAAAAAGAGACCATCGTGATCCTCCAGGCACTGGTCTGGATCCCCACCACGGCGATGTTGTTCGTGGTGAGTTTCGGGTATTGTATGACTGTTAGGTCTTGATCGAAAACCGCTATTGCGGCTTTAACAACCCCATCTCCAGTGTCAGTGCTCTGGAAGATCCGAACGCCCCTGTGGTCCCTCACTGCCTTCGCTCCTCCCACATATGGTTCCTGGAGGAGAGCAACAGCAGCTCCGCGCTTTACAGCTTCCAGAAAAAGCTCGTTTGTTGCAAGTTTTTTCCTCTGGAGGTTTGCTTGTATGACTTTGTAGGGGTTTGGGTTGCCCTGGGTGCCCTCAGCAATACGCCACCGTAGATCGGGCAATTATGTCCCACTTACGGCGCGCTGGGCAATCGGGATTAAAAGCGTTGTGGTCAGCGCCGTCGAGTTTCGCCCTTGTGCAGTTCTGGCATTTGGGTGGAACACCCGCGAGCCAGTCAGCACACTCTGACTTCAAATGCGGGCCGCCACAGTGACTGCACAAGTCAGCTGGTTCCTTACAGAATCTTTTGCCATGCCCGTAGCCCAAGCAACGCGTACACTGCACCAGCGGGGTTTGGTCTTCAACCCTTACGCGCTGGAGGTCCACGTGCAGGCATCCGACTTCCGTAGCCCTTCTCCAGATGATCGGTGAGACGCTGACCACAACGTGGTTGGTGTGCGGGTTTCTGGTTCTTTTCCTATACTTCACCTCCACCCTATCCTCCTCTTTGTCGAGGTTGCGAAAAACATCCCTGTTCTGATTCCTCATTGCCCTGAGGACATCCTCGTCTGAATTTACAGATAGGACACTCCTGAGGATCAGTAAAGGATCCTTGTTTTTCACCTCCTCGACACTGAGGTCCTGTCTTCCTCTTTCCAGTTTATTTTTCATTTTGTTTCTTTCCTCCCTGGTCTGAAATCCCATTATAATTTTCCCGTCCTTTGCCTTCCTCAGTTTTTCCACTCTAACCCAGTCCTCTTTTGCATCTGCCGCCTTACGTATTTTGTCCAATACTTCCTCACCTGTTTCGGTGTCGTCTTTTGAGGCAACTACGATAGAGTGCAGCGTACTTCGCACCGGGTTCGACTTACCGCTGTGGATCGCAGTTACACTCGCGTATGTGGTCGTTTGTTGGTCAAGTGCGGCTTTCAGCTCCTCGATCTTTTTGCTATTTTCTTGCAGCAACTTTGAGTGTTCCTCGATTTGCGTTGCTAACAAGTGATGTTCGGCATTGATGGAGAAGGTTAAGTCGGTAGCGGCCGCTATAGGCTCTGTATTGTGCATCACCCCGCCGGTAGTTTTGGCTTTACAAATACAAATACAAATAATACAAAATCTTTATTTCTGAACCAAATTTTTTGACATTAGTTGGTGATTGGAGCCTCCTTTTAAGCAAGTAATGCCTGTGTTAGGAGACTCCGCTCTTCCACAGCAATATACAATTTATTTAGTACCTTAGAAATAATATGTATGTTTGTGTTTGTCTGTGTGCGTGTATGTGTGCATATGTGTGTAATGGTGTGTGTGTGTTTGTGTGTGTACATATGCGTATTTTATTTAGCGTGTTATAATAGTGCCTCAGTGGCTGCGTAATTTAGTGTCTTTATCCAATTTGTTATAATTTTTTTACTTTCGTGTAATTGTTTGTTGTGTATATATATATTTTTATTTATCCTATTATAAAGTTCACATGATAGTTTAGTGTACTGGATGGCAGCAAATTTTGTTTTAGTTGGTGGTACCTGTGCTATGAGATCTTTCCTTCTTCTTGTTATTGTATTTTGATCGTATGGTAAATTCTTATGTTTTTTTAGAACGGTATTTAAAATGTATAACTTTCCAACAGAAAGCAGTCCACTATCCTGATAGAGACTTTCGGTAGGGTATGTAATCCTTTTGAAATACATTATTTTTATAACAGCACGTTGTCCTCGTTCAATATGTATAAACTTTGATTTTGCTGCGCCGCCCCATATTGTTATACAGTAGGCTATAACAGATTGTGCAAGAGAGATATATATTTCATTCAATAAATTTCTGTGAGAGCCTGATATCTTTTTTATGTTTATAGGGGCAATATGTCTTAATGTTTTAAAAATCCACCCCAATTTCCTTATCCTTCCAGTAACATGTTCAATATGAGAGTACCATGACAATCTGTGGTCAATAATTATACCTAAATATTTTGTTTCCAAAACTTTATTAATTAAAGGACAAGCGCAATTATTTCTTGGTTTATCACATGAGTGTACCTTAATGTTGAACACTTCATCTGGTTGTGAACTTTTATAGATGGAGAAGCATACGTAATTAGTTTTCGCAGTATTTAACGTGAGGAGGTTGTTATCAAGCCAAGTCGCAATTTGGACCATACCTGTTTCTGTCTTAATTTTAACATCAGACCAACTGTGCCCGTGGAAGACAACAGCAGTGTCGTCTGCGTAGGAAAATATATTTGCGTTTTCAACTTTTAGGTTACAGAGATCGTTAATGTAGGCCAGAAATAGTGTGGGACCCAGAACACTACCCTGCGGTACACCGAACGACACATCAGCGTCATCACTAATGTACCCTCCAATCTTTACCCTCTGTTTCCTGTTTGTGAGATAGTCGATAAAAAAATTGAGAGGGGCTCCCCTTATTCCAAGTTTTTCTAGTTTGTTCACCAAGGTGGGAACGGAAACGGTGTCAAAAGCTTTTTTGAGGTCTAGAAATACCGTTAGACATTTTTTTTCTCTATCCACATGATCAGTTACTAGCGAGGTGAGGGCACCAACTGCATCCTCAGTGGAAATTCCCTGTCTGAAGCCAAATTGTGTTGATGATATAATTTCAAACTTATTTAAATAATTTACTAATCTAGTGTTGGTTAATTTTTCTATAACTTTAGACAGGGCTGGCAACATCGAGATAGGTCTATAATTATTGACATCGCTTCCGCTCCCTCCCTTGTGGACTGGAGTAATAACAGCTTGTTTCAGGAGGGCTGGGAACACTCCGTTTTTGAAACAGAGGTTAACTAGATGGGCAATAACAGGGGCGAGTTCTTTATTACAGTATTTTAGGAATTTTGTTGAAATACCATCCCAGCCAGGGGCACTATCCGACTTCAAGTTCTTTATGACTCCTTCTACTTCATCTGTGTCAGTATCTAAGAACACGAATGAATTTATTTGTGTATGTAAATTGTTTTTTTGGTTATTAGGACTGTTATAAATTCTAGGCTGTATTTGTTGGGCTAATTCTTTTCCGATATTCGCGAAATAGTTATTTACGTAGTTTACTGACTCAGTCGGAGCAGGCTTGATATTTAGTAATTCTGCACTTTGATTTTTTGTTTTATTGGTATAAGTAATTGATTTTATATTTTTCCATAATAATTTAGTATTGGCGACTGAGTTTGCTAGTAATTCTCTTTCATATTTTCTTTTCATTTTTTTAATGAGGTTATTACAAAAGTTTCTGTATCGGCTATATGTGATTTTTAGAATTTCATTATGTGGGTCAGCACGTGAGTTTTTTTGTAGTTTATTTCGATTCTTTATACAGCGGAGTATTCCAGGGGTTACCCATGGTTTGATGATACGTTTGTTGTTGGGAATATTTCTTGTTGTAGTATTTACCTTTATAGTTTCTGTAAGTTTTTCTATAAGTATATCTGTTAGTGCATTAGGATCATTGCAGAACAACAATTCGTTTATATTTTTTTCTTGTAAGTAATTTAATGTCTGTTCATAGTTCAAGGTGGTAACGTTTTTATGTATAATTTCATTATTTTTTGTTTTCGAAAGTGATAAAAATGTAGTGAAATGATCTGTAATCGAAGTCTGTAAAATTGCTATTGATGCACATGTATTTTTCCTGTTGATTCGTAACATGAAATGGTCTAGGCAGTTCTCTTCTCTGGTAGGTAGTGTATGACCTGGTAGTATGCCATAGGTTGACAGAGTGTTAAGGTAATTAAGGCGGTTATTTTGCTCAGTAGATACCCCAGTCTCTTTAGGTCTAATATTAATATTAATATCCCCCGCTATTACTAAGTTTTTTTGTGAGTCTATATAATCTAAATGTGAGCTAAGTGAGTCTAAAAAATTGTTAATATTTGTGTTTGACGGCGATCGATATACGCATAGCGCAGTGGTATTTAACATATCTACTTGAAGACACGAGGCCTGGGATAATTTTATTTCTTTAATTTTTGGTTTTAATGTTTTTTTTGCGTATACAACTACCCCATCATTTTGATTGTATTGGCGAGCTGTGACATAAGACTGATAATTGGCCAATTGTGGTATAGGTTTATTGATATTTAATCTACATTCCGTTAAGATGATTAAATCTGTTTCGAATTTAAGTGAAGATAACGTAATAACAAAATCATCAAAATTGCAGTATATACTTCTTATGTTCTGTGAAATTATAGTTAAATCATTTTTCTTAACACAAATGTGATTAGAGAGATTTGAAGGATAGCATTCAATTGAACTTGAAATTTCAATTTTATCTAGTTCATTAACTGTTCGAACCGTGCTACTCATACAGAATATTTTTAAGTAGAATTATAGTCGCAGCTCGAACGTAGTAAACATCCCTGTTAGATACGCGAGTACATTCTATTATTATAGTAACAAAGAGTAATTGTTTGTGTAATATTATTATAGTGGTTGCGTGTATTACTATTTCGTTCAATATATAAAATATGTTATGATATATTTTCTTATGCAATTTTTGAGGCGTGTGTGTGTATGTAGTAACCTGTGTATGAGTTTTGTATGATGAAGTTATGTATGAGTTTTTTTTTTTTTTTTTTTTTTGAGTTAGTATTAAATAGGGTGAAGAATTTATGGAAGTGAGTCTCTGTGTGAGTACTTAAACTTATATAACATGCAATAAAATATCCCATAACTACTGCTTCAAGATTACCTAGTGTGAAATGATAATAAGTATTCGATGGGAATATAATCAAGAAGACATAAAAGCAAATAGAAACCGATAACAAAATTGTGTTACTTATTATTTCAAAGTAATAATAAACAGCAAATAGTCATACTTTCTGCATTAGCTGCTGTATTTGTGCTTCACTTCTAATAATTAAGGTCGGAGACTGGTCATCCTGCTTTACGAGTACTTTGCCATATGCAGTCCAGCAGTACTTATAAGCGCCGGATTTTTTCAAATCCCGGGCTAGGAAATATAAGCGAGAGCCTTTAACAGTCAAATGCTCACACAGGAATATTGGTGAATCTTCGTGCGTCTTGAAGCCTAAATGCTTACAGCATAGTTTGGTCTTGTATTTTATGTTGAAGTTCTTAGCCATTTTCAGAATATCGTTCTTGAGAAGTGTAGATCCTGTTTCTACAACTATGGGCGTACTCGTATTATAGTTCTGTTTATTTCCACGCACCCTATAAATATCTTTAATATGTCATTTTTAATCATGGAACAATCAATATTTTGGGCAAGACTCATCACCATGTCTATTAAGTCTTGCTTAGACTCGCCTGCAACTTTAGGCACATTTTTTATCACAAAATTAGCTTTACGACATCCCGTTTCCATTTCCTCAATTTTATGCTCCAAAGTTGTGATATGCTTCTTATCTTCTTTCGCCTGATTTTCAAGCTGGGAAATTTTCTTTTCGTGGTCTAGATTCTGTGACGTGAGGAGTTTAATTGTATCTTGTATGTTAAGATTAGATTCCTGAATTTCTTTCAGGGTTGAAGAGACTTGTTGCATCTCACGTTCGTGTTTGGTCATAAATAAAGCCATCATTTCTTTTAATTCCTTTTTGAAGTCATCTAATTGCTCAGCAATTGAGATGTCCTCCCGGCTTCTTTTTGTTCTCTGAAATACGAAATTAGGCGGCGTAATGCTGGTGTTAATGCTCATCTGGTCAATCTCCGACTCCGAGACTGATTTATTCATCGGCGAAGCCATCGTATATTCAAAAATTTATAAGAAAAATTAAAGCAATGCAGGTAATGTTCGATCTCGATATTCCAAGATTCCAACCAACAACGTAGTCGCGGCACGTATATGATCCAATATTAATATTACTCTAACTCCTTACTTGAAAGCGGCGGCGTAGCAAATCACGAGTAGCGTGGGTCTAGTCAGGTAGCGCGTAGCAAATAACTTAACACGTAGCACTTGTAGCAGCCGCGTAGCTGACGCGATGACGTATATGTCCCAATCCGTAGAGTGGACAGTAATTATGAGCGATGACTGCTACGTTGATTTGGCGTCTTTGATTTTACGTTGATTCGACAGCGGTCTCGATGCGGCGTGCACGGCGCAACCCAGGTTCAAATCCCACGGAACGGCGACGGCACTTTTTCCAAGTCAATGTCGTTCTTTCAATTGATAGCCGAGTTCGTTTGTGAGAGCGAGACTTCCCACACCAACCAATATGGCCACTGCATCTAATAGGAACCCGCGCAAGATGGAATAGGAGGGTCCGAGTTTGATTGTAAAACACCGTTTCAATAATATAAAAATAAATAAAATATTCGAGTTGCTTTCACAAATCTAAATAACAAGCACGTCCGATCCAAGCAAGCGCCTGAGGCGAAGAGGAACCTTTGACCTCCCTTTCGGCTTCCTTCACCAGCTGAAAAAGTCGTTCCAGTGCCCACAATTTTCGAGGTTTTCTCTCAATTTTATCAGGATTCCATCATCGGATCCTGATTTCCTTGACATGGGACCACTCTTGAGGCCCACCCTACCTAACAAAAAAGAATTATCAAGATAGGTTCATAAATGACGGAGTGAGAGCTGAACATACACAAAAAAAAAAAAAAAAAAAAATATATATACGGTCGAATTGAGAACCTCCTCCTTTTTTTTCTTCGGTTAAAAATTAAACTTACACAAAGTGCAATCCATAGTAACTGAGTGGCTACTACAAAAGGACTATGGCTACACAGAGTCTTTGCTCACATTCATCTCCTAATAACTATACAACTGCTCACTTACTACCACATATTTAACTTACACTACAAGTACTCAAAAACACGCACTCATATCCTAATAAACTCACACTCACTTCACATGCCTAACATTACACATACACAGTGACTTACATAATATAACATATAAATAAATAAAAACAGATTGTATAGGAATAGAATAGAAAAAAAAAAAAAAAAAAAAAAACATACCCCCATTCATACAAACCTATCCCCATTCATACACACACACCCCCACAGACACATACCTGCAATCAATTAATCTTCGCATACAAATGCTCCTATATATCTTTGTATAAGTTATTGTTTTTACGGTAGATCGACACATCCCACAATCTGTAAAATCTAATTAAAATAATCTCTTACCCGAACACTGCCTCCTAAAATACAGGCTACCCTAGTTTGGGAGGCAGGGTTTACTAATTATTGGATACAGATTGCAACAATTTATCTTTGGCAATGTTCGATGCCAATCAAACTTAAGTACTGAAATTATACCTTGTTTTGTTTTGATTTTAAGGCCCATAATCACACCACCATAATCTGTAATTTTTGAAGAAAAATAAATTATTTATTATTATTCCATTTATTCAATTTTATATACATACAATTTTAAATTTTTAAATATTTAGGTACTTAGAAAAACATAAATAAATACAAAAACATTTAAAAATATAAAAAGTAGTTGCCCACCGGTATCGGGAATAGGGTCCAAGCTACCGGTGGTCAGGGCTCCTGAGAAAGGAATCTCCTAACAATACGCGCCGTGTCCAGGAGTACTGCTTTCTGGATCAAGCCCTTGATCCAACTGCCCAACGAGAGCCTCCTGAGATGTTGGTCGAGGCTCTTGGCTATTAAGCCATTGGCCGTCACGACTATCGGCACAATGACTGCTGTATCCACCTCCCACATGTCGACAACCTCGCGAGCCAGATCAAGATACTTTGTTTTTTTATCTTTCTCAGCCTTCACGAGGTTCTCGTCATGAGGAACAGCTATATCAACAATCATTGTGCGACGCTCTTGTCGATCTATCACCACTATGTCAGGCTTATTGGCAACAATAGTCCTATCAGTGATGATAGATCGATCCCAATACAACGTGATATTGCTATTTTCGAGAACTGGGTCGGGCTCATACCTATAGTACGGTACTTCAGATTCCACAAGATTGTATTTAAGAGCAAGTTGCTGGTGGATAATCCTGGCTACAAGGTTGTGTCTGTGCAAATAGTCTCCGTTAGCTAGACGAGAACAACCAGAAATAATGTGTCGGATTGATTCCCCGGGCCGGTGGCATGCCCGACAGATGTCAACCGTACCGTCCTTCACAATATATTTCCGGTAGTTATTCGTCATCATAACTTCGTCCATAATCGCACAGACAAAACCTTCGGTTTCCCCGAATAGGTCACCAAAGCGCAGCCAGGATACGGACGCTAAGAAATCTACATCGGGTCCATGTAGGACCCGGTAAAAGCGTCCGTGAAGCTCCTTGCTCTGCCATACTTCCCTGCGGTCATTAGTATCCAGTACTTTAAGTTTGCGCCAGTTCTCGTTTGCCAAGGAGAGCGGGGTGAGGCCCTTGTCCACAGCGACCACATCTCGATGCATACCCACGTCGGTTTCTAGGAAATATTCCCTAAGGCTGTATACCTCGCGGTTGTGTAGGGTCTTAGCATTTAAGAAACCACGACCCCCACATTTCCGCGGGATATACAGCCTCATCACCGATGATCGTGGGTGATGCATCCGATTTGCGGTCAGCAGTGTGCGGACCCTCCTATCCAGGGCGTCAAGTTCCGTCTGAGTCCATTTGAGTATGCCGAAAGAGTACATCAATACCGGCATGACCCAACCGTTGAAGGCGCGCACCTTGTTCCCGCCTGATAAAAGACTATTTAGTACTTTATTCAGGCGGCCAAAGAAGCGCTCCTTCAGCGACTGTTTCACGTCAGCAGTATTGATGCCTAACGCTTCCGACATACCCAAATACTTGTAGGTTTCGGTTGAGGAGAGGGATCTAAGGTGTATGGAATCCGAGAGTTCCCACTGATTCCATAATCTCCCCTCGCTTTACATGCATGACTGCACATTTGTCCACACCAAATTCCATTCTGATGGCGCTACTGAAGGTTTCTGTTACCTTCAGTAGCTTCATCAGTTGCAAGTTGTTGGGGGCAAAGAGTTTCGGATCATCCATGTAAAGGAGGTGTGATATGACCTGACCACCTCTTCTCAACCGATAGCCCTGTCCCGAACCCTCCAGTAGTGTACTGAGAGGGTTGAGGGCCAGACAAAACCACAGTGGACTCAGACTGTCGCCCTGGAATATGCCACGCTCGATCCTTATCGGTTCGCTGTTCTCCTGTATCTGACGACATCCTGGATAGTGAAGGACTGTACTCCACTGCCTCATACACGACATCAGGAAGGTGCGCAGAGTTGCATCAACTTTGTACAACTCCAGCACCCTCATGAGCCATGTATGTGGCACCGAGTCATAGGCCTTCTTGTAATCTATCCAACATGTCGACAGATCTCTTCGAGAACGACGAACCTGTTGGCTAATAGCAATATCGATGAGGAGCAGCTCCTTAGTACCACGGGATCCATTCCTACATCCATTCTGGGAGGCTGACATGATACGATTTTTATCAATATGGGTGTTAATTTTGGCTCTCAGAATGGATGTAAGAACTTTATAGACCGTCGGTAAACACGTGATCGGTCTATAATTCTTAGGTTCCGCAGTACTACCTGATTTATGGAGCAGGTGGGTTATTCCTGTCGTAAGAAACTGGGGCAGCAACCCTGACTCTAAGGCAGACTGGAACTGAGCTGCCAAGCGAGCGTGCGACCTTTGAAACCATTTGATCCAGAAATTGTGCAGCCCGTCCGGCCCTGGAGATTTCCAGTTAGGCAACGGACGGACTGCACGAGTTACATCTTGGGGGCTGATGGTAATTGCCCCCATTTCTGGTATAAGGTCGCACGCGCGCTCGACCTCTCGAGTCCAATCACCCTCGGTGTGCCTGACAGGCACCGACCAGATGCTGCGCCAGAATGAACTCATAGCATCATCATCCGGTAGATGTCTATCGGACACACCTTGGTCCGGTTGCTCCCAAGCCCTATAAACCCACCTTTCGTTGCTTTGGAAAGTGCGATTCTGAGTGTACCGCTCCACTCGCCGCTTGTACCGACGAATACGATTTGCCCATGCATAGACCTTCTGCTTCAGGAAGTCAATACGCTCTGTGACGCGGGTCAGATAATCTCGGGAACTAATATCAGTCCCCGAGAACGCCCGCCTCACGAAACGCATCACCCTAGGGCGAATGTTGCCCTCCCTGAAGCAGATAAGCTTGCCGATGAGTGCTCTAGCCTCACCGATACGACGCTCAATCCTACACTGCCAAGCTGGTACAGCAGGTCGTGTAGCTCTGTCACAATTTGTGAACTTGACGTGAGCTACACGACATGCCGCTGCAGCTGCGCAGTATAAGATTGAGTGGGTATCGGCAAGGTCTTTGCTGCTATCAAAACAATTCGATAGCTGCGAATCTAGAGCACACACCAGCGCCTTATTTTTCTTATGCATGGGCAAACGAGGTAGACGAGGTCTAAGCCCAGGCGGTGTGGAGCGGTGCTCCCGGAATGCATCCTCCAAAGCGCTCCTCAATCGTTCATTGCATTGAGTACTCACGGATATAGCTGCGTCATCATCATCCTCACCAACGTGGTCGGGTCGCGGTGAAGCACTGGGTTGCAGTTGCACCGCGGCCGGTGGCGAAACAGGTGAGACACGGCTACTCCGTGATTCAAGGCGTAGTCTATCAAGTACGGCGTCATCCAACATACGGTTACGCTGGATAACCCGCACTTGATCCGACAGTCGCTGGGCCGAAACGTTGACAGCTGGCTCAAGCACCTGAAACAGAGAGAGCATCCGACCACGGTACGCAGTCAGGTTAATTCCTCCCTCTGTAGCCCCATAGTATGAGCGCATGACGTTTTCATTTATGGATTGCGTCCATCGCATGCGCTGCACACTTCCGCCGGGAGCTGGGACCCTATCAGAGGCCGGTGGGCCTCGAGGTCCTAAGCCGCTCGGCGGCCGGCGTCCTCCCCGTCGACGCGCAGGTGGTGGTGTCGTCGGCGGAGTGGTGTATTCGTCGCTCGAGCTCGACGCAACTGCAGCGGCCGGAATCACTGAACTCACGGCAGGCGCGGGTCCCGGTGGCTGCGAGGCGGAGCTGAGCGACGAACCCGAAGATGTTGGTTGTGCTTTTTGGCAGCGTGCCCGGCTTCTTGTCAGCATTTTATTTAGTTATCAGTCAGATAAAACTTGCATCTTGCATGCATTTCGTCGGTCAAAATAGATTCATGATGTAGGTACTTTTTCTTTTTGTTAAATTGTTGGGTTCTTTTTTCTTGCTGATTTACGTTTGAAATACATTTTGTTGAATTGTTGATTAATAAAATTATTGAAAAAATTTTGAGTGAAAAAAAATTGATGCTTTCAAGTTGACAGCCGGACCACAGATTATTATTATTATTATTATTATACTGCAGACACCAAAACACGAGAGACATATTTTCCAGGGTATGTTGTTGTTGAATTTATTTATTTTTGTTGAATTTATTTATTTTTTGTTTAATTTAATTATAATTTAATTGCAATTTAAGTTAGTTTATTTTCAATTCAATTTGATTTCAATTTAATTTTAGTTTATTTAATTTCAATTTAATTTATACTCAATTTAATTTATAATCAATTTAATTTCTACTTTTACTTTAATTTAATTAATGTTTGTTTGGTTATGTTTTAAACTATTATTCTGATTTTAAATTTTTATTTTATTATTTTATTTGTAATGGTTATCTTTATTTTATTTTATTTCTCTTGTACTTGACATGATGGATTATTATACGTTGGTACCTACTCGTGCCCTATCTAGGTGTAACGTAAGAGCCATATTACTGCACACTTTTATATGTTCACTGGCTTCTAAGATACAGGTACATAAACCTAGTTTAGAAGTCAGGGGTTTTAATTATTGTATATCTTTAAGCCTTTTATTGTCGTGTACAAAATCTTTTTGATGTGAAATATTGAGAAATAAATTATTATTATTATTATTATTTATCATCCACGGCGATTGTTGTCAAAGAAAAATAATCATCAGCGGGTTCCCAGGTTAATCCAAGGATTTTGAAATTATGGACATCATTATCCATGCCAGAAAAATTAACTGGTAAGCGGTGAGACTCTGGGAGAATCTCTAATAAAGCGGGTGAATTGATAGCCCATTTGACTAAGTCAAAGGAACCTACCTTCATTAAATCAATTAAATCGCGGGATAGACGCATAGCTGTCTGTTCGTCCGAAACAGAGTAGACGTAGTCGTCCATGTAAAACTGAGTTTCTACTAATTTAGAAGCCTCAGGAAAGCGGTCGCTTTGCTCACACGCCAAGTTACGCAGTGTACGCATCGCTAAATAAGGACTAGGCTTTAGTCCGAAGGGAACGCGGTTAAAATGAAAGGTGCGAATAGGCTCACCTTTGCTAAAACGATACAAGATTCGTAAATATTTGCGGTGGTGCTCTTTTACACCGATACGTAAGAACATTTGTTTTATATCCGCTGTCATCGCGACAGGGAATGTACGAAAATCAAGTAATAACAAAAACAAGTCTGCTTGCAAATTAGGTCCGACATGCAAAATGTCATTGAGCGACAACCTCGAGTGAGTTTTGGCGCTAGCGTCTAAAACCACTCGAATGCTGTCCTTGTCCGGTCTAATGACGGCATGATGCGGTATATAATAACCCTCCTCTGTCAATTCAGAGTCGGGCACTTCCGCTAAATACCCCTGAGTTATATAATCCGCGATAGTTTTATTATAATTCTCGCGCAGGGTCGGCATTAACGTAAACTTACGCTCGAGCGCAAGTAAGCGCCGATGGGCGTAACCGTGCGAGCTACCTAGCCCGCCGGGTGAGCGCGCAAAAGGTAGATCGACAAAGTATCTGCCGTCTTCAAATAAGACTGAAGAATTAAAATTATTTTCACATTCTAATTCGTGCGGATTAATAAAACGTTGAGATGGAATTTCCTCTAGCTCAAAAAACCTATGTAAATTTGACTCGACTTCAATGTCGGCCTGCGCGGTAAACGGAGATGCAATGTGTGTCACATCACTACTACAACAATCAATATCACCCATAAGTACATAACCGAAGCTAGTCAGTATAGCAGGGGGGGGGGCGCGGGTGCCTGAGTCGACCCTGTCTCCCAGGTAAATAAAGGGGAACAATTGTGCTCCAAGCACGACGTCTACCGCGCCCGGCACGTTCCAGGTGGGATCAGCAAGCGGCAAGTTATTTAAGTATGACATGTTATCATTGTCATTTAATCTAATAAATTTCGCGGGAAGTCTATCTGTAATACAATCAACAACTAACGCTTGTATCGAAAACTTCGTATGAGGATCAAACCGAGATTCTATGTTGAGATGAATAAAACCGTGTACTGGTTTCGATGTCATTCCAACACCTTGTAAAGATGAATTGCGTAATTTAATTATGGGTAAATTCAAACGTTTACAACAGTCCACAGTAATTAAATTATTTTGCAATCCGTTATCTAGTAGGCACCGAACCACCTCCTTATCTCTGATGTCGCTATAGTATGCAAATAACTGCGCGGTCGCTAGCAAAATGGTTGACCCAGTTTTAACAGCTGTAGTGAGCGAAACAGATGTATCCTTAGTAGGCACTTGTGGCTCGGGCGATAATAACTCATCTTTTTCTCGGAAATGTAAGAGAGAATGATGGGTCTTTTTATAAATTTTACAAACGTTACGTGACTTACATTTAACCAAAGAATGGGACAGACTTAAACAGTTTATACAGCCACGTTTAGCTTTAATAAATTCAAAACGTGCAAGCGGTGTTCTAATATTTTTAAACTGCGGGCAATCGAACAGCTGATGTCGTACGTCATCCTTATCGCATAGCGTACATTTGCTATTTGAAACCGGTTCATTACGTGATACGAATGATTTAGCGGTGTTATTTTTTGTTTGATGAGTAGCTGAACTAGACTTAGCGCGCGGTTCCGTCTGTAAATTATTACCGTATGAGCGTTGTAGTACTTTAACATATTCTTGCATGAATGTTATAAACTCCGCATAGGAAGGCAATTCTTTTTCACTCACACGGGATTGAAACTGTAAGACAGTTTGCGCGTCAACCTTTCTTAAACCACAGTGTAATAAAACAAAATCCAGTAAGTCTGGAATGTCTAACTGCTTCAAGGCTGCGACGGACGCTGAATATCGTTCCACAAAAGTATTGAGGCTCGCGGCATTTCCGGCGCATTGTTTAATGTCCAGTATATTATTGAGATAATGAATCCCTAAACTATGCTTATCTTGATACCTTTTAACGAGACTGTTCCACATAACGTTGTATGTATCACCTGTAGGAACAATGCCTGCGGTTAGTTTTAAGGCATCATGAGTCAATTTACTGATCAAGTACTGGAGACGCTGCGAGTCAACCAGATCGGTATTTAAATGAACATTGCTGCGAAACATTTCGTAAAATATGGGCCAGTTTTCCGCTTTACCGTCAAACGATGGCAAATCTATGGGCGGTAATTTTATCCGAGTACCCCCTTTGTGTTCCGATGTTTCGTTTTTCGAAAGTATGAGATTACGTTTATATTTAATATTAGAATATAAGTCTTCAATAGAATATAGACTCGAATAGTCTGGTGCGGTTTGGTCAATCTCGAATTGCAATTCATTCATTTGTTTTACTATTTCCTCAAATTTGTTATATTGCTCAGTAATTGTTTCTGACTGCGCTAAGAATGTCTCATTTGAACATGAATCAAAGTTCGAGATGGTTCTGGAATCATTATATGCGATTAACTCGCTCGAAAATCATTTGTTTTTTAGCGGTAAGCTGAGCCAATTTAGCTTCTTGCTTGCGGGACGCCATTTTGGGGCACTAATAAAGTTATGTGCCTACTGTAATGACTTGTACTTAATTTGTACTGAATTTACTGATGCCTATCCAGGCTCGAAAAGACCATCTAATGGAGTTGCCCAAGCGTGTAAATAGCTGTGGTTCTCTGCAGGATGGAGGACATTAATTACGGCCAAACACTTGGAGTGAATGCTGGCCCAAAATTGCCTATATTTGTCTGTATAACTTCAAGTTAGGAGTGGTTGGCAGTAGACGGCGCATGTGGCCCAACTCTAAGCTAGTAAGAACAAGCGGTACCTGACTTTTCCTTTGGCAGCCTCGCAGAATTCCGACGAGTGGCCAGTCGATTCTCTTCACACCAACACTCCTGGGTATTCTTGTTCACTAGTTACACGGACGCGGTAAATATGGGTTATTTATTATTCCCGGAGAATCCCCAACGTTTACGGGATATTACTCGGGATTTTAGTGTATTTGCGGGGACGATGTTAATAAGACATTAATTTAGTCTGCGGTGAGATGCGCTCGGCTTCGCAGCGGAAGGTGCACTGATTGCCTATGGTTCCCGTAAAGCCGGCTACACACTTGCCTCACATGCTAAAGCAAGACACACACGCCGTGATACCACACCCCATCCAACTTGCAGAGTGGCGGCAACTCGCCACACGATTAATCAAGTCATCTTTAAGTTTTAATAACTCCGGTGAAGTATGAATCACCCGAGAAATTCTTAATAGATAATACTGAGATCTAGCTAAGACTCGTTTAACTACTTTACTATCAACCGCAGATGATTCATTATATAAGCGGCACAACTCAGCGATCGGTTCCGAACACAAGCGTAACTCATCGGCCACCACAGGTCGATAGTCCTCCTGCTTGATGCTACCCCTCCGATAGAGACCACATAGACGACGATACCGCTTGCGAACCTGGTCCCTGGATGCCTTTGGATCTGCAGAAACATTAAAGTAATTTAATTCATGAATAAGTTCCTCCTCAAGAAGGTAATCTAACCATATTGGTTTATCCATCTTGAACAAAAGAATTCTATCTTAAGTTTCTTATCAAGTTAATATTATATAAAAATAAGTGTAACAAAGTTACCCACAAGTTGTATTAATTAAAGAAGAATGGCCAAATTTCTATAGGAGCTGGACTCGACTTTTATTTTTCATTTCCCAAAATAAACTATAGCTAGATTGGTTTGTTTTTATGTCGTAAACACTATCCCGTTTGAAAATTATTTATAAATAGCCACGATTTTTTATAATAATGTTGTGACCGTCCACCTTTAATCCTATTGAATAAATTTCATAAAAAATATATTTATTTCGAAACTAACGCCTTGGGCACATGGCCGAGGTTTTATAGAAACACACGCAATAAAAAATGAAATATCTATTCGTTTAAAATAACATCTGGGGATGGTGGCCTCTTACAAAACAACATTTCTTTCAATGGCTGTCGACCCTTTTTGGAAACACATTTAACGGACCCTAATTAACAGCAAAAAAAGGATACTCTATTCATGCAAAATACTAAAACATTTGAGAGTTTTGGAAAGTGCCTATAATAAAGTATTGTGTTTTACTGCAAACATATGTCTGAAGGGTCGCTGAGAAACGATATCTTTACAAATTCTAAGAGATTGGGAAACAATTAAGATTTGGTACAAAAACTAACATAAAAAGCTATTCGGTGCGAAAGCGTGAGAGCGGGAGAGCGAGGAAGGCGATGGAGGCGGAAGCGAAGCGATGTCGGGGACAGACGGGCTTGAGACTTGAGAAGGCGTGGGTCGTGGTCGAGGAGTTGGGAGGCTATGTCCAGTGGAGTTTTAGAAGGACTAGTATTGTTAGTAGTCTAGTTCAGTTAGGTTAATTAATATTAAAAGTGTGTGTATCACTACATCTCTGGGGAGAATTGACTAGGGCAATAGTATTAGTCCATAATCGAAAATTATGAGTGTAGTTTATACTAGGTTTTAAATATCAGTAAGTAGAGTATAGAGTCAGTGATGGAACGTGAGAGAAGGAGGGCTGCGCCTGAGACGCGTGCAGTTCGTCTAGCAGGGAACGGTAACTGAGGGGTATTGTATAAACTCAGCGTTGGAAATCCGGTGAGTGCCAACTTTAATTAATTAGTCTCTTATGGATAGTATGTGTACAGTTATTGTCATGATACAAATATTGTGGTCACAGATTAAGTTTCATAATTCCTAAAAGACATATACCGTTGTAGCTCTAGGGAAAGCTAATGTTGTAGCTTGGTTGGTTAAAGCTATACCAAATTAATTAGACTTAATTAGTGTTTAGAGTATGTGTGTGTGTTTTCTGTTAAGCTGTATTGGTTCGGTACCAGTAGAACGACCGCCCACCTTTGGTCAGGCCAATAGATCTAGGACACCGTAATTGGCAAGTTCATGAGAATATATCCTTGTGAATCGATTGTTAGAGCGAGAGTTTCAATTTATACTTGAGTAATATAAGTTTGGTTCAGACTATATTTTGTATGTTAGTAGGAGTAACGTGAAGGACAAGACTAAGTGCACGAATCTAGGTGATCGTGTTGGTGACCGAATGGATGAGTGCCGAATGTTTACCCCTCTATGACTCGAATGAGGTGACCTATACCTGCCTTTGGTTCTAGGGACTCGGGAAAAGCCCATATGGTATGCGATCTACATACACCAACCGACTGTACGGCAACAATGACTATAAACTGACTGAACTGATGTTTATTGTTTCAATAAGGTTGAACCGAATTGTTACACATATTATGTTCGGGCACATTCGAATCATAATACTATTTTGTAATTGTTAGAGAATGAGCAACCAAACGTTGGTAATGGTTACTTCTTCCCATGGACCGACTGACTGCAGGATACTTTAGATTTGCCTGCTAGGAGAATCTCCTGGGTTTCGGGGGTAGGCCTTGCAAAGTTCTCTCTAATGGATTGGTAAACGTTCAGAAGAACGTTAGGAAATCGTTTCTCGTTAAATCACACCCGGCCCCCGTTGGCCTATCACAGAAAAAAATATTATATTTAGCGAGACACGTAATTTAGGGTGAACAGCCGAAACTCTCCACTGATAGTCGCTATTCGGAGACAAAGTAAGCTGCAAACACCCTCGAACTGGGGCAGATTAAAGGAGTAAGAAGTGACGACCAGAAACCACTTCGGCTTATAGTAAGGCAATCGTAAAGAGTTCTGCAACCGACTGACGACGCGGTACGCTTGTACTAGCTTTGTTTTATCTAGATAATGGGCGAGTAGGCCGAGGTAAAGGGACTATTTTATATAGCGCGCTTCCAGTATAATTGGAAACTTGTCTCGCCCAATGGCATAGGTACTTCGTAGTCCTCTGTCTTAGGATTGAGTGAGACATGTCAGAGCATAGGGAACGTGTAAAGCTGGAACCGCGGCAGGTTCTCTCTAGGCCTACGCTTCCTAGGACCAGCTCTACACGTACGACGTGACGGCCACTGTAAAGTGACCTCACGTCACTGGGTTGGGCCCTACACTTTGTAAGAAGATCCATTAACGTAATGCGAAATAACGCAGCACTCAATACAAGCGTTACGTGTCATATACCTACCCTTTAGTTTCCTCTCAGTCTTGTAATGTTCATAGTACAATGGAGAAGTAAGTTTCCTTTCCTTATTCCCTTATATATATGGATTACCAATCTTAATTGATACATATTAACTTTGTTTACTTCAATCCCTTTCTAGTGGACCTAGCTCTAGGTAGGTATAGGAAATCCATCCCAACTTAGGATATGTGTGAGTGTTCGTGGGTGTGACAGGAAGAGTGTTCTGGTATTCTGATTTATTCTAGGCTGAGCCGCGGGGAGAGCCAGTTGGCTAAAGTTCTTAGAACTTAACAGGCAGAAGCGTGTTGTTGGCGCTATTGAACTGTCTGTGTAGGATTTCAAGGGAGTTGGAATGTTCAGCTCTATTTACTTCTTGAGTGAAGACTCTACTATATTACCAGTTAGTATTTGTATTAATTCCTGGATTTATATTCTCTATCTGTGACCTTTGTTTCGGTCAGATACGAGCACCGTACTTTATGGATGTACTTGTTGTACGAACGATGCACCTTCCTTGGGGTTGGGCCGATTATATTTATCACAATATACAGTCTACGACTGTTTAGGGACCATGTCTCCTAAGAGCATGTTGACGACGTTTCTGCCGCTGAAATTGCCGCCCCGTCACGTTTTACAGCTTGAGGGCTGCTAGGAAACAAGCTTCTTATAAGCATGGTTACGACGCATTGACGCTGGAAAGCTGATTGCGTCACTAAAGGAGTGTTGATCTGAAGTATTATGAGTGCAGATGTGAAGTATCGTGTGAGTAGATGTTGACCAACTACCTATTACGCTAGCGTAAGGGTTATTCACACGAACCATCGTTAATTAAAGATTTACTTAGCATCCCTTAGTTATATCATATGTTTCTAAACCACTTCTTATGTGTTTCACAACTTGAATTCCTAAGTCTCACAAATTATTTCTTTCGGGCCCTTCCTTGTTTCAACAACAAGGCTTTGGGTTGCTTTATACTTATGGAATTCGAATTATCATCGGTTGGAGCCATGACCAGTCTGGGACGAGTGGCACAAGGTACGTGCGGTGATAGTCTAAGTAATAAACTTAGTACTGGCGGGGCACTACCTTTTCCCACAAAGGAAAACCGAACCTCCACACAAAAATCTAAGATATTAGGAAAAACGAAAATTTTTTCAGTCTAGGGTCGGTTAGGGGGAGCTACATTTGATGCGCGTGACCAGGATTCTCGTCAATAAATGTATTGATTCACTTCAATGCAACGAGAAAGAACATGTATGGGTTACTATAAAAACAACACAACGTAATTAAAAGTTCTATAAACTAATAGAGACGAAACGAGTGCGACGGTTAGACGATCTTCCATTTATTGGTTACTATAAAGACAACACAACGTAATTAAAAGATCTATAAACTGGTAGAGACGAAGCTAGTACGATGGTTAGGCTATATTATATCTAGTGGTTATTAAAAAGATAACACAACGTTATTAATAGGTCTAGGCTGAACTATCTAATGTATAGAGGTAGGTTGTGGTTACTAGAACTATAACACAACGTAATTTTAAGGTTTTATAAATAGTGAGGGACGATAAGAGTTACAATGGTTAAAATCTCTTATGTGTAATGTTCATTACAGTAATAACACAACGTAACATTATAGTTGTATAAATTGTAGAGACGAAAGGAGATACAACGGTTATAATCACACTAATATATTAAAACTGAAAGTTTGTGTGTGTATGTTTGTTACTTCTTCGCACTCAAACGGCTGGACCGATTTGGATGAAATTTAGTCTGTAGATAGATTATAGCATGGATCCTACTAATATTATAAATGTGAAAGTTTGTGAGTGTGAATGTTTGTTACTTCTTCGCGCTCAAACGGCTGGACCGATTTGGGTGAAATTTAATATGTAGATAGTTTATAGCCTGGAATAGCATATAGGCTACCTTTATTCCGGACTGGGCGGGTGAAACCGTGGGGCGCAGCTAGTATTCGTATAAATTGTAGAAACGAAAAGAGTTACGACGGTTACAATCATTTGATAATGAACTGTTGATAGTGGTTAGATTAACCAAATACATTAAGCGAGTTCGATTCTCGCATGTTAAATTTATCTGAAAATATAATTTAATTTCATTAACACAGCTTTTGGTTTCGGTTCCTAGCTGATGTACCGGTTGACGAGTATGTAGATTCCTTTGTCATGGTTTTTGGGTCGAATGATGCATGAGTATTTATGGTTAAGTAATATTTTCATAGTTTTAATGATGTTGAGTGAGTTCGATCCTCACAAGCACATTGCACATTCACAATATTAATATTATAAACGTGAAAGTAACTCGGTTGGGTTATTACATTTTCACGAATAAATTACTGATCCAGTTTTGATGAATTTGGGTATAGGTGTAGACTGGACTTTGGAAAGGCAGTTATAATACTTTTATTCCAGGAATGTGTCCCCATGGAATAACTTTCAAATTGCACATGTGCGAGGCAAAGAAGTAGGTAATAGTTTTATGACTGTGTGCGTGGGTTTCTGTACTAATAATAATAATGGGTTCGGTCCCCATACAATTACAATGAGGAAGTTTTGAATAGGTAATAGTTTCAGTTTTACTGATTTAACGTTCATCATGGGTTCGACTCCCTGCCAGCATGAGTTTAAGGCTACAAAGTTTGTGATAGTGAAATGTAGTTTCGTGGAAATTAATGTAGAACACATCCTCACTTATAGGACTGAACTTCAAATCGTTAGTGCCTATGTAAGGTATAACAAACGTGCAAATTATTTACGTAATGACACGTATCTACGTAATCAAAATTAATTATAATTTACCCAGAAAGTAGTTGTAGGTACACTAATAATTATCATAGTAAGTTAAAATTAATCTTGCCAATGCGGCAGTGTTTGTTGTGATATATTTGAATGGATACTCGTGTGGCCTTATTTCAAATTCCAGGATATTTAAGACTTCACGTTGCTGGAACTACCCGTTATATAAAACTACGGTTTGTGCGTGGCGCTTGGTCCATAATTCATCTAGTTAGCTGACAACAATGGATTCCAGCAGATGCTGCAGCGTGATTCCTGTTGCGAAGCTAAGTTTCACTTTTATCTAACTCAAACTGTTAATACGCGCTGTGATCTTTGTTATATGCCATTTTACATCAACGTTTATGGCTATGGCGAGCTATCACTCGAAAAATTAATATGCCAAAGAGTTATTGTGTCAACCATTTTACAGTCCGAGGGAGGGCCAATGTACTGACTTTCCAATGAGTATAAAGAGAATAATTATTTATTTTAGAACATCTTGCGTGTCTACAGATTCTAATATGTGTAGCTTCGCAGACCTTATTGGTTTGTAAAACTAACTTGTCATCATAGGATCAGGTTGTTATGTTTTACATACATTGTTGGATTGAAAAACTGATTTGCCCTAGTGAAATTAGTTTGATATAACCTTTTAAAGCTTGTTTCATTGCCAAGCTGATATGTTCTCGTAAGATCAGTTTAATATACTTACCAAATGTTGCTCAATTGCAAAACTGATTTGGTTTTGCGGATTCAGTCTGCAAACTGATTTGTTCTCATTAAGTTAGTTTGATATTTATTTCCAAACATTGGTGGATTGCGAAACTGATCTGGTATTATAAGTCCAGTCTAATATGACCTTTCAAGCCTTATTGGATTGTAAAACTGATCTTTTCTCATAGGACCAGTTTAATTTGACTTTACAACCAGACTTCATTTTCTAGACTGCTTTATCCTCTTAGAATTAGAGGGAGGCGTAAAAGTGGAATGTAACCTAATATGATCGTGTGCGAACTATTTCAGTTACTCCTGGGGCCGACTTCAACTGCTGATTGAGCTGACTCAGCGTTGAGGTGAATGAGGAAAGGCTTCTGTCCAGCGGCGGCTGCGGTAGGCTGAGCTTGCAACGAGACAGCACTGTAGGTAGTGTGGCCTGATAGCACAAATACTCTTAGAAGAGACCCTGGTATGTACAATTAAAGTATAAGCATGCACAGGAATTCTGTAATTTAAATACATCGAGAGTATTTCTAAGGAAAATAAGTCAAATGCAGCTGTTATGTATCGATTGAAGGCTAGATAAGACTCTGTTTTGTAAAACTATATTATAAATAAACAGGTCTTTGGAACCCTTGCAACTTAAACATGGCGGCTGTTGAGCCTTATTGGAATTGTGTCCCAACTGGAAAGGACATAATCAGATTCATTTAACATACCAAATGGGTATTGTTATTGGTTTTTCTTTTAACACTTAGGCGGGTAAGAAACTGAATGTAAGATGAGATTCTGGTGACCAATACTAAATTAAAAGCATGCACAGACTCACAGTAAAGTTAATTATTTACGCGTGCCAAGAGTGTTATAAGGAACTAAGGTTGAAATAGGACGAGCAATTGTGTATCACTTGAAGAAGTGTATTTGAAACATTACGAAGCTATACCAGACGTTATATCTGATTGAATTTATGTCTCAATCAGAATAGTAAATTAGATTCTTGTAACATACCAGATGGGTTATGTGTATTATTTTCTTATGATAATTCTCATGGAAAGTCGGATATCACCCTGTTGTGAAAGCTCATCCGCTGTACTGCGTCACGCGTCTGATTTTCAGAGGGCGGAATGTGACCGTCCACCTTTAATCCTATTGAATAAATTTCATAAAAAATATATTTATTTCGAAACTAACGCCTTGGGCACATGGCCGAGGTTTTATAGAAACACACGCAATAAAAAATGAAATATCTATTCGTTTAAAATAACATCTGGGGATGGTGGCCTCTTACAAAACAACATTTCTTTCAATGGCTGTCGACCCTTTTTGGAAACACATTTAAGGGACCCTAATTAACAGCAAAAAAGGATACTCTATTCATGCAAAATACTAAAACATTTGAGAGTTTTGGAAAGTGCCTATAATAAAGTATTGTGTTTTACTGCAAACATATGTCTGAAGGGTCGCTGAGAAACGATATCTTTACAAATTCTAAGAGATTGGGAAACAATTAAGATTTGGTACAAAAACTAACATAAAAAGCTATTCGGTGCGAAAGCGTGAGAGCGGGAGAGCGAGGAAGGCGATGGAGGCGGAAGCGAAGCGATGTCGGGGACAGACGGGCTTGAGACTTGAGAAGGCGTGGGTCGTGGTCGAGGAGTTGGGAGGCTATGTCCAGTGGAGTTTTAGAAGGACTAGTATTGTTAGTAGTCTAGTTCAGTTAGGTTAATTAATATTAAAAGTGTGTGTATCACTACATCTCTGGGGAGAATTGACTAGGGCAATAGTATTAGTCCATAATCGAAAATTATGAGTGTAGTTTATACTAGGTTTTAAATATCAGTAAGTAGAGTATAGAGTCAGTGATGGAACGTGAGAGAAGGAGGGCTGCGCCTGAGACGCGTGCAGTTCGTCTAGCAGGGAACGGTAACTGAGGGGTATTGTATAAACTCAGCGTTGGAAATCCGGTGAGTGCCAACTTTAATTAATTAGTCTCTTATGGATAGTATGTGTACAGTTATTGTCATGATACAAATATTGTGGTCACAGATTAAGTTTCATAATTCCTAAAAGACATATACCGTTGTAGCTCTAGGGAAAGCTAATGTTGTAGCTTGGTTGGTTAAAGCTATACCAAATTAATTAGACTTAATTAGTGTTTAGAGTATGTGTGTGTGTTTTCTGTTAAGCTGTATTGGTTCGGTACCAGTAGAACGACCGCCCACCTTTGGTCAGGCCAATAGATCTAGGACACCGTAATTGGCAAGTTCATGAGAATATATCCTTGTGAATCGATTGTTAGAGCGAGAGTTTCAATTTATACTTGAGTAATATAAGTTTGGTTCAGACTATATTTTGTATGTTAGTAGGAGTAACGTGAAGGACAAGACTAAGTGCACGAATCTAGGTGATCGTGTCGTGTTGGTGACCGAATGGATGAGTGCCGAATGTTTACCCCTCTATGACTCGAATGAGGTGACCTATACCTGCCTTTGGTTCTAGGGACTCGGGAAAAGCCCATATGGTATGCGATCTACATACACCAACCGACTGTACGGCAACAATGACTATAAACTGACTGAACTGATGTTTATTGTTTCAATAAGGTTGAACCGAATTGTTACACATATTATGTTCGGGCACATTCGAATCATAATACTATTTTGTAATTGTTAGAGAATGAGCAACCAAACGTTGGTAATGGTTACTTCTTCCCATGGACCGACTGACTGCAGGATACTTTAGATTTGCCTGCTAGGAGAATCTCCTGGGTTTCGGGGGTAGGCCTTGCAAAGTTCTCTCTAATGGATTGGTAAACGTTCAGAAGAACGTTAGGAAATCGTTTCTCGTTAAATCACACCCGGCCCCCGTTGGCCTATCACAGAAAAAAATATTATATTTAGCGAGACACGTAATTTAGGGTGAACAGCCGAAACTCTCCACTGATAGTCGCTATTCGGAGACAAAGTAAGCTGCAAACACCCTCGAACTGGGGCAGATTAAAGGAGTAAGAAGTGACGACCAGAAACCACTTCGGCTTATAGTAAGGCAATCGTAAAGAGTTCTGCAACCGACTGACGACGCGGTACGCTTGTACTAGCTTTGTTTTATCTAGATAATGGGCGAGTAGGCCGAGGTAAAGGGACTATTTTATATAGCGCGCTTCCAGTATAATTGGAAACTTGTCTCGCCCAATGGCATAGGTACTTCGTAGTCCTCTGTCTTAGGATTGAGTGAGACATGTCAGAGCATAGGGAACGTGTAAAGCTGGAACCGCGGCAGGTTCTCTCTAGGCCTACGCTTCCTAGGACCAGCTCTACACGTACGACGTGACGGCCACTGTAAAGTGACCTCACGTCACTGGGTTGGGCCCTACACTTTGTAAGAAGATCCATTAACGTAATGCGAAATAACGCAGCACTCAATACAAGCGTTACGTGTCATATACCTACCCTTTAGTTTCCTCTCAGTCTTGTAATGTTCATAGTACAATGGAGAAGTAAGTTTCCTTTCCTTATTCCCTTATATATATGGATTACCAATCTTAATTGATACATATTAACTTTGTTTACTTCAATCCCTTTCTAGTGGACCTAGCTCTAGGTAGGTATAGGAAATCCATCCCAACTTAGGATATGTGTGAGTGTTCGTGGGTGTGACAGGAAGAGTGTTCTGGTATTCTGATTTATTCTAGGCTGAGCCGCGGGGAGAGCCAGTTGGCTAAAGTTCTTAGAACTTAACAGGCAGAAGCGTGTTGTTGGCGCTATTGAACTGTCTGTGTAGGATTTCAAGGGAGTTGGAATGTTCAGCTCTATTTACTTCTTGAGTGAAGACTCTACTTTATTACCAGTTAGTATTTGTATTAATTCCTGGATTTATATTCTCTATCTGTGACCTTTGTTTCGGTCAGATACGAGCACCGTACTTTATGGATGTACTTGTTGTACGAACGATGCACCTTCCTTGGGGTTGGGCCGATTATATTTATCACAATATACAGTCTACGACTGTTTAGGGACCATGTCTCCTAAGAGCATGTTGACGACGTTTCTGCCGCTGAAATTGCCGCCCCGTCACGTTTTACAGCTTGAGGGCTGCTAGGAAACAAGCTTCTTATAAGCATGGTTACGACGCATTGACGCTGGAAAGCTGATTGCGTCACTAAAGGAGTGTTGATCTGAAGTATTATGAGTGCAGATGTGAAGTATCGTGTGAGTAGATGTTGACCAACTACCTATTACGCTAGCGTAAGGGTTATTCACACGAACCATCGTTAATTAAAGATTTACTTAGCATCCCTTAGTTATATCATATGTTTCTAAACCACTTCTTATGTGTTTCACAACTTGAATTCCTAAGTCTCACAAATTATTTCTTTCGGGCCCTTCCTTATTTCAACAACAAGGCTTTGGGTTGCTTTATACTTATGGAATTCGAATTATCATCGGTTGGAGCCATGACCAGTCTGGGACGAGTGGCACAAGGTACGTGCGGTGATAGTCTAAGTAATAAACTTAGTACTGGCGGGGCACTACCTTTTCCCACAAAGGAAAACCGAACCTCCACACAAAAATCTAAGATATTAGGAAAAACGAAAATTTTTTCAGTCTAGGGTCGGTTAGGGGGAGCTACAATGTCAACAATACTTTTGAGGTTAGAATCTACAACTACCTTCTACCCGACTGCGGCGTTGCTTATGAGTCTAGTTAGCGATAAGCGAGAAGGGTAATTAGCGATCACGTTTCTATTTATTTCGATTTCTCTCAGAGAATTACCCAAAAAATAGGACTTGTAGCAAAGCGCACCAACTCTTTGTTTGTCCATAGATCATTCAATGAAAACTACACCTATATTGCTCTAACTTGCACAACGTATAGTGTAGACAACAAAGCTGGTATACCATCACACATGAAGTGGTTCTTGAAAGACTTCCAAGCCTTTTTTGTTGTTTGACCACTTGAATTCTGGCTGAAGAGTTAGTCACTAGATACCTACCGCCTTTCAGTCTTAAATGCTCAAGTTGCGTAGATATTGACAAATTGAGTAATGGTTGTTAACAGGAGTAAATGAAGTATAATTGGTAGAGTACTTAAATGAAAGAAATAGGCTTGACAAAAACACTTTTTATTCATTATCCTCTCTTATCACTACACCATCGAGGAATGCTGCTGGCGCTGATATTGTCGTAGTATATTGTCCATACTTGAGAAATCCAGAAATGTATTAAAAGCGTTAATAAAAGAAAGCGCATATTCCACTTGTTCAGCCGTAAATGTTCTTAAACTATTTTTTGAATTGAACAACATATCCCAATCAGTACTAAATGTATGTTCTTCACAAATACGAACATTTATAGGCAAGTAATATTTTTGTTTGCTTAGAGTTGTTGCTCTTAGAGGGTCAGAAATTCTATGCAAATCTCTGTTTTGGAAATCAGAAAAACACAATGTGCTGCAGTATTAGCCGCTCGTCCATACTGCGATAAACTAATCACCCTGAGTACTTCGTCAGCTTGCTGGTCGGTGTCTCCAAACACCGACCCTTGGGGTTGAGGCTCTAGCTTCAGCTCTGGTTCCGGCTCTGGCTCAGGCTTAGGCTCTGGCTTCGGCTCTGCCTGCTGCTCAATATTTTGCTACATATTATGCATTGCAACTCTCTTGAGTCTCAGCCAACAGGGATGACTAAAATGGTCTGATGAAGTTGCCTGAAACAACCATACAGCATTGTCTTATTATAAATATTTGGGCTCATTATTTATTAAACATAAGGAAATAAACACATTGTTACAAAACAATATTAGATTGCAGTGATGAATTCACTATAACATAGGACAACAATAAAAAAGATCATAATTACCTGCCGTGGGGCAATTCTATTTTCAAGTTCAATGTGTATTGCTTGTAGCAACTGAGATGGATTCTCTCTCACAATAAGGTCACGTTTACGGTTCCGCAGAGAACTTCCACAAAGTATGCAAACATGCATGTGGCCACGGGAAGATGAGGCACCAGGTTCATTACTTAATTCGGAGTTGACAGGCTGCATTGCCAATTGTTTACAGGCATCACATATGTAGTCTTGTTCAGTGATCTAAAATAAAAATTAGAGTTGTTATATGATGTATGATTGTGTGATGGTTTATGTTGGTATATGTACTAAAATAAGTAGGTATAAATACGTACTATTATTGAAGAATTCCTCTCGCAGATCTTACAAATTACTCTCGTATCAAGATCAAAAACGAGATGGCGGCGAAGTGTATCAATGCGTATGTTACAATTAACACATAGCAATCGCAGGGCTAGTTGTGGCGTCTGCATGATTTCTCTCACGAATATCCAAGAAACAAAATCGGTGTCCAGAAATCAAAAGCACAGAGTAATCGTCACAAGTGGTAGTTATCAGTCCGTAAAACAATGCCAAGGTCAATGGTGTGGCGAGTTGCCGCCACTCTGCAAGTTGGGTGGGGTTGGTATCACGTCGCGTGTGTGTCTCGCTTTAATTTGTCAGACAGACGTGAGTGGCCGGCTTTACGCGAGGTATAGACAATTTAAAATGCAACAATCGACGTCACGTCAGTTTGACGTCAGTGTCAGTGTGTGTGTCTAACGCCGCGAGGCACAGCGCGCATCTCACCGCAGACTAAATTAATGTCTTAAAATAATATCGTCCCCGCAAATACGCTAAAATCCCGAGTAAATCCCGTAAACGTTGGGGGTCCACCGGGAATAATAAATAACCCATATTTACCGCGTCCGTTAACTACTGAACAAGAATAATCAGGAGTGTTGGTGTGAAGAGAACGAGTGGCCACTCGACAAGTCGACGTGCAACCATCGAGAACAGCCCGGAAAGTCAGGTACCACTTGTTTTACAAATTGTGAGTAGGGCCACATTCGCCGACTGCTGCCGACCACTCCTAACTTGAAGTTATACAGACAAATATAGGCAATTTTGGGCCAGCATTCCCTCCAAGTGCTTGGTCGTACTTACTGTTCTACATCCGCAGAGACCCACGGCTAATTACACGCTTGGGCAACTCCATTAGATGGTCCTTCGAGCCGGATAGGCATCAGTAAAATTCAGTACAAATTAAGTACAAGTCATTACAGTAGGTAGGCACATAACTTTATTAGTGCCCCCAAAATGGCGTCCCGCAAGCAAGAAGCTAAATTGGCTCAGCTTACCGCTAAAAAACAAATGATTTTCGAGCGAGTTAATCGCATATATAATGATTCCAGAAACATCTCGAACTATGATTCACGTTCAAATGAGACATTCTTAGCGCAGTCAGAAACAATTACTGAGCAATATAACAAATTTGAGGAAATAGTAGAACAAATGAATGAATTGCAATTCGAGATTGACCAAAACGCACCAGACTATTCGAGTCTATATTCTATTGAAGACTTATATTCAAATATTAAATATAAACGTAATCTCATACTTTCGAAAAACGAAACATCGGAACACAAAGTGGGTACTCGGATAAAATTACCGCCCATAGATTTGCCAACGTTTGATGGTAAAGCGGAAAATTGGCCCATATTTTATGAAATGTTTCGAAGCAATGTTCATTTAAATACCGATCTGGTTGACTCGCAGCGTGTCCAGTACTTGATCAGTAAATTGACTCATGATGCCTTGAAGCTGACCGCGGGCATTGTTCCTACAGGTGATACATACAACGTTATGTGGAACAGTCTCGTAAAAAGGTATCAAGATAAGCGTAGTTTAGAGATTCATTATCTCAATAATATACTGGACATTAAACAATGCGCCGGAAATGCCGCGAGCCTCAATACTTTCGTGGAACGATATTCAGCGTCCGTCGCAGCCTTGAAGCAGTTAGACATTCCAGACTTACTGGATTTTGTTTTATTACACTGTGGTTTAAGAAAGGTTGACGCGCAAACTGTCTTACAGTTTGAATCACGTGTGAGTGAAAAAGAATTACCTTCCTATGCGGAGTTTATAACATTCATGCAAGCATATGTTAAAGTGCTGCAGCGCTCATACGGTAATAATTTACAGACGGAACCGCGCGCTAAGTCCAGTTCAGCGAATCATCAAACAAAAAATAATACCGCTAAGTCATTCGTATCGCGTAATGAACCGGTTTCGAATGGCAAATGTACGCTTTGCGATAAGGATGACGTACAACATCAGCTGTTCGATTGCCCGCAGTTTAAAAATATTAGAACACCGCTTGCACGTTTTGAATTTATAAAGGCAAAACGTGGCTGTATAAACTGTTTAAGTTTATCCCATTCTTTGGTTAAATGTAAGTCACGTAACGTTTGTAAAATTTGTAAGAAGAACCACCATTCTCTCTTACATTTCCGAGAAAAACATGAGTCATTATCGCCCGAGCCGCAAGCGCCTACTAAGGATACATCTGTTTCGCTCACTACAGCTGTTAAAACTGGGTCAACCATTTTGCTAGCGACCGCGCAGTTATATGCATACTATAGCGACATCAGAGATAAGGAGGTGGTTCGGTGCCTACTAGATAACGGATCGCAAAATAATTTAATTACTGTGGACTGTTGTAAACGTTTGAACTTACCCATAATTAAATTACGCAATTCATTTGTACAAGGTGTTGGAATGTCATCGAAACCAATACACGGTTTTATTCATCTCAACATAGAATCTCGGTTTGACCCTCATACGAAGTTTTCGATACAAGCGTTAGTTGTTGATTGTATTACAGATAGACTTCCCGCGAAATTAATTAGATTACATAACAATGATAACATGTCATACTTAAATAGCTTACCGCTCGCCGACTCGCTCTGGAATGTTCCGAGCGGAATAGATCTTGTGCTTGGAGCACAATTGTTCCCCTTTATTTACCTGGGAGACAGGGTCGACATAGGTACCCGTGCACCCCCTGCTGTACTGACTAGCTTCGGTTATGTACTTATGGGTGATATTGATTGTTGTAGTAGTGATGTGACACACATTGCATCTTCGTTTACCGCGCAGGCCGACATTGAAGTCGAGTCAAGTTTGCATAAGTTTTTTGAGCTAGAGGAAATTCCACCCGCCGCCACCGCCGCGCCGCGCCGCGTTTCGTTATTGGTCCGCACGAATTAGAGTGTGAAAATAATTTTAATTCTTCAGTCTTATCTGAAGACGGCAGATACTTTGTCGATCTGCCTTTTGCGCGCTCACCCGGCGGGCTAGGTAGCTCGCACGGCTACGCCCCTAAGCGCTTGCTTGCGCTCGAGCGTAAGTTAATGACCCTACGCGAGAATAATAATAAAACTATCGCGGATTATATGACTCACTCGAGGTTGTCGCTCAATGACATTTTGCATGTCGGACCTAATTTGCAAGCAGACTTGTTTTTGTTATTGCTTGATTTTCGTACATTCCCTGTCGCGATGACAGCGGATATAAAACAAATGTTCTTACGTATCGGTGTAAGAGAGCACCACCGCAAATATTTACGAATCTTGTATCGTTTTAGCAAAGGTGAGCCTATTCGCACCTTTCATTTTAACCGCGTTCCCTTCGGACTGAAACCTAGTCCTTATTTAGCGATGCGCACATTGCGTAACTTGGCGTGTGAGCAAAGCGACCGCTTTCCTGAGGCTTCTAAATTGGTAGAAACTCAGTTTTACATGGACGACTACGTCTACTCTGTTTCGGACGAACAGACAGCTATGCGTCTATCCCGCGATTTAATTGATTTAATGATGGTGAATTCACCCGCTTTATTAGAGATTCTCCCAGAGTCTCACCGCTTACCAGTTAATTTTTCTGGCATGGATAATGATGTCCATAATTTCAAAATCCTTGGATTAACCTGGGAACCCGCTGATGATTATTTTTCTTTGACAACAATCGCCGTGGATGATAAATGCACGAAGCGCGCGATTCTATCGCTAGTTGCCCGCTTGTTCGACGTACTGGGCCTTGTAGGACCCGTTGTGCTGTACGCGAAGGTATTAATCAAAGAACTTTGGTTAGCTAAAGTAGGATGGGATGAGGTTCCACCGGAATCTATCACAAATCGGTTTGCCGCTTTTACGCGCGATTTTCCTTCGCTCTCTTCTCTAAAGGTTCCTCGCCACATTGGCGTCTTTAGAGAAGCTGTAGTGAACATCGTAGCCTTTTGCGACGCCAGCTTTACTGGTTATGGCTGTTGTATTTATTTACACATTACCAACCCTTCTGGTGATATCACTGTCCGACTCTTATGTGCAAAGTCCAAAGTCTCCCCCGCTAAAATAACAACGCTAGCGCGATTAGAACTTGTCGCCGCTTTACTTCTATCTAAACTTGTTCGCGTAGTCAAGGAAAAACTTTCCGCTCGTGTACCTATTACAGGTGTCCACGCTTTCTCGGACTCCACCATAGCTCTCTCGTGGATCCACTCATCTCCCCATAGATGGTCTATTTTTGTCAGCAACCGCATTGCTCAAATACAGGAAAACTTACCTGCCGCTTGTTTTCGTCACGTGTCCGGGAAAGAGAATCCTAGCGATTGTCTGTCTCGCGGCATGCTGCCGTCGGATTTAATAAGACACTCGTTGTGGTGGAACGGCCCCACATGGCTCCATCAGCCCATGAGCGAGTGGCCTTTAAAGTTCGCTCCTGCTCAATGTGAAACATTGCCGGAGTTTAAATCAAAGGTTTTTCTTGTAGAAACTTCGAATACTGAACCGCGTATTTTGGATACTATAGCTGACCGTGTTTGCTCATGGAATAAATTGTTACGTGTATTTAGGTACATTCTTAAATTTACAAACAGACTACATAGTCATAGTTCTGTTGAAAACATTCAAACCGCCGAAAATTTCATTGTTCGATTAGTTCAAAGTTTACATTTTGCGAGCGATTTAAATTTAATTAAAGCAGGTGAACTTCCAGCTAAGAAGTTGCGCTGTTTATCTGTCTTCATTGATAGCTTCGGAATCTTACGTATTGGGGGCAGATTGTCTAAATCTGACTTACCGTATGAAGCCAAGCATCCCGCGCTTTTACCTAAACGCGACCGCGTAGTCGATCTAATTATCGATCACTATCACAATACGTACTGCCATACGGGCCCAGGGTTATTGATGTCCATTATAAGGCAGCGGTTTTGGATATTGGATGGCCGAACGGTTATACGTTCTCGTTGTCGGAAATGTAATACTTGTTTCCGTCTAAATCCTAAGCATCCAGTACCCAAAATGGCTGAACTTCCTGGATACCGCGTCCGTGATGCTAAAGCCTTTGTACACACCAGTGTAGATTTCGCCGGGCCGCTTGCTTACATACCTATTCGACGTAGAGGTCAACGTTCGCAGAAACTTTACTTATGCTTGTTCGTATGCATGGTGACTAAAGCCATACATATCGAGCTTGTTTCGGATCTCACATCTGAGGCTTTCCTATCCGCATTTAAGAGATTCATTTCTCGCCGCGGTCCAGTGTCTGTTATGTACTCAGACAATGGTACCAATTTTGTTGGCGCTAAGGCGCAATTGGATGATATTTATTCTTTTTTCTTTTTTTTTTTTCTTTTTTTTTTTATAAATTTTAATTTTTTTTTTTTTTTTTTTTATTAAATTCAACTGTTCAAACGGATATTAAAAATGAGCTTCTTAAATCACGCATCGAGTGGACAAGAATACCGCCGCGAGCTCCACACTTCGGAGGTATTTGGGAGTCGAATATTAAGAGTGTTAAAACTCACTTGTTTAGAGTCGTAGGTAAACAACTTCTCACTTACGAGGAACTCTCGACCGTATTGGTGCAAATTGAGTGCCTTTTGAACTCTCGACCACTTAGTGTCATTTCGTCAGACCCACATCCGGAGGTACTCACGCCCGCGCATTTTTTAATGTCCAGTCCACTCACGTATTTGCCTTCTTCTGAATTGGCAGAAGAAAACATAAACCTAAACAACCGCAAAAGGCTCTTGGATCAACTTGTGTTATCCTACTGGAATAAATGGCGAATTGAGTACTTGCACACGCTGCAAGTTCGCCAGAAGTGGTGCACTCCCGATCGCCCTATAGAGATAGGTACTGTCGTTCTCTTGGGTCAAGATAACGTACCTCCATTGACTTGGCCATTAGGTATCATAGAGGAAGTTTTTCCGGGATCGGATGGTGTAATTCGAGTCGCTTCAATAAAAACCGCGTCAGGCACGTATAAACGTCCTGTCACTAAGTTGTATCCTTTGCCAACTCAATAGATTATTATTACTACGTAATTTAGTTTAATTTAGTTTAGGGTTCATATTATACGTTCCAATGGTACGCCATTACATAGTTGTAATTTAGTTTATTCGACTTACCATAGTCAAGTCGAACCGCAATTCATTCTTAGGACACTGATAATTATTTTTCCCGAGCATTATATCAATGCGATGGTGTTTCGGACTGCTGCTTGGATTTCCCTCAAAGCTCTTCAACAAGTTAATGCTTACATATCATCACCGCTTCTTGAACCTCACTCGCTCCGCATAGATTAGCAGCTTTTGAAAGCTCCTGGACCTTTCAAGGCGGGGAGCATGGTGTGGCGAGTTGCCGCCACTCTGCAAGTTGGGTGGGGTTGGTATCACGTCGCGTGTGTGTCTCGCTTTAATTTGTCAGACAGACGTGAGTGGCCGGCTTTACGCGAGGTATAGACAATTTAAAATGCAACAATCGACGTCACGTCAGTTTGACGTCAGTGTCAGTGTGTGTGTCTAACGCCGCGAGGCACAGCGCGCATCTCACCGCAAACTAAATTAATGTCTTAAAATAATATCGTCCCCGCAAATACGCTAAAATCCCGAGTAAATCCCGTAAACTTTGGGGATCCACCGGGAATAATAAATAACCCATATTTACCGCGTCCGTTAACTACTGAACAAGAATAATCAGGAGTGTTGGTGTGAAGAGAACGAGTGGCCACTCGACAAGTCGACGTGCAACCATCGAGAACAGCCCGCAAAGTCAGGTACCACTTGTTTTACAAATTGTGAGTAGGGCCACATTCGCCGACTGCTGCCGACCACTCCTAACTTGAAGTTATACAGACAAATATAGGCAATTTTGGGCCAGCATTCCCTCCAAGTGCTTGGTCGTACTTACTGTTCTACATCCGCAGAGACCCACGGCTATTTACACGCTTGGGCAACTCCAGTCAAAACAACAGAAGGAAATCAAAAATAGCACAAGTGCTTATCACAATTCACAACAAGTAAATCGAATAGGATGCGAATACGAATGATTGCCGGCAAAGAGAATATAATTTCATTGCCGGGTATCAATTAATGGCGCGGGTCGATGAACGATGACCACAGACCATTGACATATAAATTATATGGACTGGACATGTTTGACTATAGAAAAAACAGTTATACAAATATGTGGCATATCGACGCCAAAATCATAAAAATACTGCTATCTCTTTTTAACTTTCTTAATTTTGCATAAGTGAAAAAGGCTAGTAGTATTTTTGACAGTTACTATAATGTCAACCCTTCATTCCTATCGTCATTGAAATACCTATTTGCGGCCAGTTCGCCATTTTATTCTCTCGGTGTTTGGTACCAAAGTACGTGCGTACGTGAACTGTCAAATGGTCGTAAACAATGGATATATTTTGTGAATTTTGGAGTAATTTTGCTGTGTTATTGCGTTTGAACTCGGTTGTTTAGTGGAAGTCGTCAATAGCAAGATGCCCAATTGCAATATAATCGGATTTGGCATCAAAAGAAGCGGAAATCACCCGAAGATAACTTTGCACCAGTACGTATACTTAATTTTAGGTGAAATATCTTTAGATTTAGTTATTAAACAAAAGATTCTGTATTCCTTGAAGAGTGTATGTAAAAAGCATTCATAATTTCCCGTTTGCCTTTCTTTTTAACAGTTGTATTTCGTGAAATCATTTTCTTGTTTTTGTAGGGATAGAGTAGTGCATGCATGACATTTTTGTTTATCGATAATGCTATATTATTATGGTTCTTTATTGGTTTTACGTTTTACTTTTAAGGCTGCCTGCTAATAAACGAAAAAAGAAAACTTTGCTGGAAACAATCAGTGTTGTAACTAAGATGTCAACAAAAACAATTCATAACCTGTTCCCTTCACTTTGAAGAGAATCATGTTTCAACCGGACACTGAATAAAGTGACACTGCGTGACGATGCTTTACGTTCACGAACCATAACGGTAAGTAACATTGTTTGTTATAAAATTATTGCGTAGTGGGTGATAAATGATGGTGATGACTTCAAGTGCAACACTTGCCTAACGGGCACAAAGAGTGTGTTTGAGTGTAGTCCTAAGATTAAATGCCAAAATTAGACAAACTTGTTTATTTAGTTGCACTGAGTACATACTTACATACTCCTTTTAAAGGAGTTTTTTTAATGTTACATGTAGTCTGCTTTTTGTGTCAATGGACTTTTAAATTATATTAGAATGGACTTTTAAGTATATTAGCAGTGTCATTCTGTAAAATAATTCCCTGTGAAAACTTGGGTGAGGTGAACATTAAGTGAGCTTATGTACGATTATTTAGCTCATTATCCACTCGAGTGCTACTGAACTAGTGAGCTATTGAGCGAGTGAGTGAGAAGTGCACTCAACGACCGAACGAGAACTCTTTTCAACCTACAAATTGCAAATTAAATGAGGCCATTAAAAATAATAAGTAACAATCCTAATAATAAAATTGAGAAACATCAAACATATTAATAATTTTATTGCTTGTTTACAGCCTGCAATTCCATCAAATATATCTGGCATTTTAATTGAAAATGATCAAAATCAAGATGAACTCTCAACATCTGGATATGGTGCTCTGAATATGGTATTTAGTCACCAGCACGTCCGCTGCGGCAGGTTTAGCCGCTAACGTCTCCGCCGCACCAGATTTAGCCGCTAGCACCTCTGCTGCGCCAGATTTATCGGTATGACTAGCTTCAGTTTCTCTTGTCATCATTATTTGCGAATTTGATCTCAATGATAATATGTCATCGACTGAATTAAGACTATGTGGGAGATATCTCTCGCTTGACTTCAATATCTATTAAAGCTTATTTTTATTTTATTTGATTTCAGGTACACATTTAAAATTATTAAGAAATTAAAGGACAAATGTCAAAAACAGTCCAAGAAGAAAAGTCCAAAAAGAGACTTAATGAGAAAGTTAGAAAACAAACGAAAAAAAAATCTCTTCAGTAATAATTTCTTTCCCTCAAAAAAATCCAATCTATCAAAGATTTAAAAGGAAAAGAAACTTATTAAATTCAAAACCCCAAGCTTTGTTTATTAATTAAAAGTGTAAAAGAGGTATACATGAATTTGAGATACAAATATTGTGGGAAGAACTACTACTACTCTACTGAAAGAATATCACACAAAAATTACCTGAACAAAATTGTATTGTTCAGAAATGAATGAGATTGATTTGTTTCATATAAAGACTTTATTATAATTATTGTTGACTTTTAATTAAAACCCAAAAATCATCTACATGTTAGATAACATATGTATTGAAGATATCCGTGCCAGGAGCCCACTGCGGATTCAGCGTCATTTGTTTTCTTTGAACTTGTTGCCTCCGTCTCGAAGGTCTACTTAACGCAAGGTTCTAGAATAACACTAATACTGTTACTTTTACATTTCATTTTAATTGACACAAAATATCCGATGTACCTACTTACTGCATTTCGTTTCTTGTAATAGCTAAAAGCATAAATTCCAAGACACTAAAAAAAACTGACTTTAAATAAAAAAAAATATTATTTTAAAAAACCTGACTGAAAAACAAGTTGGTGGGAGTTATTTTAGTTCAATTATTGATTTCATGCAACCAACTACATCAGACTGCTTCAAAAGTGACTTGTTTGGAACTTTTCATTTGATTTTAGTCGGGTTTTTGAAAATGTTTTTTACTTTTATTTTATACACTTCAGTAAGATAAATTTTTGGAATAGCCTCCTCGAACCCTTTATTTTGATATCCCACTTAATATAGTTAGTCGACTTTCATTTTTTTCTTTTTTACATTTTATGGCGTCTGGTGGTCGCCATATTTTATTTTGATTACTGTCATGTCATTAGTAGCACTCACAAGAATAAATCAATTGACGTAAGAATTATTAAAATTGGCCCACGCTTTCGGTCTCTAAAACACCTCAAAGGAACAATATACATACATTTAATCATAAATACATACATAGGCTGATAAACACATTACCCTCCCTTGTCGGGTAAAAAGTAAACTACGAATTGCGGGGTTCTGGAAAATCATGGCACTTCTGACCTTCTGGTCGCAAGAAAACTAAACCTTAGTAGCATTCTAGCGCTGCCTGTCTATACTGTTTTGTTTAGAAGACTAATTATTGTTTCAGCGCGAACATTAGTTACTCTAGTCAAAATGTAGCATTTCCTTTGCTTTTATGATAGCCTCTCTATTACGTAGTAACATATTACCTCAATGCCACTGGTAAAAATACCCGTTCATATTGTACCGTAACAATATGAAAACATTCTCACAATCTTTTATCGATGTTTTTAATAACGAGATATCGATATGGGCTACCCTATTATCCGCCATTTTATCCTCTCAGTGAAGTGTAGGTATGGCACGTTTTTCTTGTAGGTATGCCTAGTCCATATAATTTATATGTCAATGCCACAGACAGATTAAGTAACTTGGCGATGACAAATGACGTTCCGTTGTACGCATTTGAACAAAACTACTTACTATACACCAACATAATTATTTTTTATGACAAGAATCCAATACATAATATCAGCATATTCGTTGATTTGATGCCTTTAAACTAATTGAATAGAATTACAGTTAAAACTTTTCAGAAAAACGTGAATACCAAGTCACTTCAAACGCGAAATGAATCGTCAAGAGGTGCGTTCTGTAACTATTATTCTAAATAATAAAACAAAAAAAGTGGATAACTTTTTTTTGTGGCTACTTATTGAGATATTTCTTGTGTTTTCTATGACCTTAAAAAATAAGGGTATTTTTCATATATATGGCGTATTGGGAGGCCATCGTTTCGTTGTCTGGTACGATTTGGCCATCCTTCTTTAAGAATACATACACTAAGTGTTGAGGTTCAATAAGCGGCTTAACATTTAAACCATGTGCTTCTAACCTCAATTTAAACACTATAAAAGAAATAATTATGTTTAATAGTAAATAGCTTTAACAATTAAATTAGACACTATTTAGGGTTAACTAATAAGTATTAGAACTTAATATTGGCAACTTCAAATTAACTAACCATGTGCCTTTAACCACAATTGTGTCAAAATACTTGACCTAAAAGAATTAACTAAAGATTATTAATCTATCTTAACCATATTACTACAAACAAACCTCATGCATCACGTTGGGCGTACATTGTAAAGAAAATATTTCTTCCACCGGCTAGCGTCAGAGATAGTTATGGCCTGAGACCCAGTTACCTATCTTCGGGTTTTGTGCATGAGGTATGTTTGTAGTAAATAAGAGTCCTTAGATTTGGTCTTCACATATATCACGTTTATTTGTAACACTGCAACACACTATATAGCACTCCGTTCTCAGAAAATTGTATGTTCAACTTACAATTTATGTCGAAACACTTTTACCATATCGTTGGAAGATTATAGGTCCAGTTCAGAGGTCCTCAAACGGCATCTACGCCGTGGTCATCTAATCATGGGCATCTCTCGACACGTGTATGCTTGCGTACGGAACCTTTTGCTATTGTCAAAACTGCATAATTCTTCCTAAATATAACGTTGATTATGATTCGACCATTTTAATAGTTTTTTTTTCCTTAATGATAATCTATCGTAGGAACCCTGCCAACAAATAGAAAGATTTTGGTAAGACTCCTGAATGCCACGCGCTTATGACTTAGCATCAGCACAAAAAAAAACCCAAAAAAGATACTCACAGCGTCCTACATCCGAATGCTTAATGCATTTGAACTTAACTCTGGTTCCAGCTACCTTTCGAGACATCAGTTAAATACTTTCTTAGTTCTTTCCAACTCACAGAGGTTATGACACATCTACGTATCAAAGCCAAAAAAATGACCGTCGTCCATCTTTCAAGGACGGCGTTCCATTACCACTCAAATGTCAAACATTCCATTTCACAGTTTAACATATGAATTTAATTATGCATTATTTATTTCTGAATTACATTTAATATATAGTATCAATATAGTAGGAACTATTGTGTTTATTTTAATAGATTTTGTAACACAATTTCCATATTTAAGATTTCAAATAAGTTGATCAACCGCCATCTGGTGTCTCTACGTGGTACTTATTGATCCGACATTCGCAGCACTACATAAGTTCTCGGCCAGATGGCGCCACAAACCCCGAACCAACAAGTACACAAATTCTTTAACTATTTTTTTTTTTAATTGTTACAAGTGAACCTTAATACAATCACCATATGGTCGCAATCGAGCCGGAGCCATCCAGTACGAACACCTGGCGAGAGAACAAAAGGCTCACATTCCACAACAGCGATAAGCCGACCTTTTTTTTTTGTGCGCATCGGTTGCCGATAATTAGCAAGTTGTTTACTACGAGGACTATTGAAGTAATAATTACGTAACTACTTTAAACATCGGGTATCAGCTGCATTCAAGCTTGTTTACGTGAAAAATGACTACGACGACTGAGGATCAACATAAACTTCTCTCCGTGTTAGAAGATACTGCAAACCTGCTACGGAAAACACAAATTAACCTAAAAAAGTGGCCTAAAATACGCTTAACAAGAGGATGTATCGAAGCACGTATGAAAATCATCGAAGATTATTGGGATACATTCAAATGTGCGCATAAAGACTTAGTAAAAATAACACCAAAGGAACAGAAAGGAACTTTGCCTTATTTTTTGAATGAGGAGTTTTTTATTTATGAAGATTTGTTTAACGTGCTTCAAGGTGACTTAAAGGGCATGGTTATTTCGTTATCTGAATTATCAGTAGTGAAATCAAAATCAGCAAATAGTAGTTTCGGCTGCACAAGTCCCCAAAATACCCTAGTGCACCTACCGAGGATCGAGATACCAAAGTTTTCCGGTAATTATGAATCATGGCAAACTTTCCAAGATTTGTTTACATCGTTGGTGCACGATAAAAATTCGCTCAGTGATGTCCAAAAGCTTCATTATTTGAAGACTAGCGTTACTCAGGAAGCCGAATCACTATTGAAACATATACAGGTAACCGATAAAAATTAAATTATTAGTAAATGCATGGGCTATTTTGAAAAAGAGATACGGCAACAAACGCTTACTTTTGAATCATTCCATGAAAAGGTTATTCAACCAAAAGAAGATGACTTCTCAATCAGCTTCTCAGTTAAAGGCGTTGTTAGATACAACCACAGAGTGCCTAAACAATATAAATAATTTAAATATTGACGTAATTTAAATAATACATCTAAGGACAATAAAACAATAAAGGAGCGTTCCTGCCACGTTGCCGCACCAGTTACGGAGAAAGTTTGTGTAAAAAGAAAAAAGTTTGTGTGTGTTTAAAGAAAGTCACAGTTTAAGTCTTTGCAAGGAATTCTGCAAGAAGGAACCTGCTGATAGGAGAGATTTTGTGAAAAACAAACAATTATGTTTTAACTGCTTAGTACCAGGACACTCGGCATTTAAGTGTAAAGTGCCAGTATCTTATCGTATTTGTCACAGGCGCCATCATTCCCTTTTACATGAAACGAAGACCAAGCAGCATGGAGAATCATCAGTCACCGCACCTCCAGCTGTAACACATGTAGAAGAAGAGCAAGCATTACAAGTAAATACAATGATAGCGTCGCATTGCAATACTAAGAAGAGAGTAGCAGCACTTTTAGCAACGGCAGTAGTGGAAGCAACAAGCGAGCAAGGTAACACCATTTTACTGCGGGCGCTGATAGATCAAGGTTCCGAGGCAGCTTTCATTAGCGAGAAGGCGACTCAATTGTTGAAGCTCGAACGACAACCTGTAAAAGCAAGCATTATAGGGGTGGGATCCCAGAAGACTGAAATAAAACATGTGGTACAGCTACAAATACGATCACGATTGGACCGAAACTATTGTTTACCGATCAAGGCATACGTAATGTCCAAGCAACTGACCACAAAGATACCCACCAAAACAATCAATAAACAAGATTGGGCACACATTCAAGACCTCAACCTGGCTGATCCAACTTACTTCAAGCCAGGGTCTATAGATCTGCTCTTGGGTGTGAAAGAATATGCTGAAATTCTGCAAAAGAACCTCATCAAAGGTCCACCAGGCACACCAAGCGCTCAGGAAACCAGCCTGGGGTGGATTCTTTTTGGAGAAGTTAATACAACAAATCAAAACCAGTATGTTGTCATGCATCATTCAGTTGACGTAGAAGACATGTTGAAATCAATATGGGAAATTGACGTAGACAATAAAAGACACTTAACAAAGGAAGAAAAACTGTGTGAAGAAATATACGAAAAGACAACTGCTAGAAATGAAGAAGGAAGATATATTGTTAAATTACCATTTAATACATACAGTCCACAATCACCAGATGGTAATACAAAATCGATAGCAACACATAGATTTACACAATTAGAAAAGAAGTTCAGGAAATCGCCAGACCTGCAAAAGGAATATAGTAAAGTTATAAATGACTATACAGAACAAGGCTACATCGAGAAGGTACCTGATAAGGAAAAGAATAAAAGAGCTGTCTACTTACCTCATCACGCTGTTATCCGTGCTGACAAGGAGTCCACGCGAACACGCGTGGTATTTGATGCGTCGTGTAGAGGATCAAACAACGTTTCGTTGAACGATGAATTACTTGTGGGTCCTCAGCTGCAAGAAGACTTGAGAAACATATTGATGAGATGGCGCATGAAACAAGTCTGTTTTATGGCAGATATAAAACAGATGTTCCTCCAAGTATTACTGAGTCAAGAAGACGCAGATTTTCAGCGAATTCTGTGGAGGCAACATGAATCTGATACCCTGGAAGAATATCGATTACTCAGAGTCATCTTTGGTACAGCGTCTGCACCATATTTGGCCGTTAAAACACTCCAACAGGTAGCCAAAGTCGAAGCTAAGAATAATATTCTTGTTGCACAAACTATTAACGAGGATTTTTACATGGACGATCTTTTGTCTGGCACAGACTCAGTAGCTGAAGCTATGACCCTTTCTAAAGAATTATCAGACACGCTGGAAAGAGGTGGTTTTCAACTTACGAAATGGGCATCCAACAGTATCGAGTTAATGAAGTATGTAGAAGAGGATAAAAGATCTGCCAAAGCACATATTGATTTAAACCTCGATGGAACTCTCAAAGCATTAGGAATTGAATGGAACTTAAAAACAGACCAGTTTCAATACAATCTTAGATTTACACCCATAACCAGGTCCATAACAAAGCGAAGCATATTATCTGACATACAGAGAGTGTTTGATCCCCTTGGTTGGATAGCACCCAGTACTATTATGGCTAAAATATTAATACAAAAGCTTTGGCTTGAAAAAGTTAACTGGGATGAACAAGTTAGTAACACATTAGAACAAGAATGGAGAGAAATAAGATCAGACCTCGTTAACATAACTGAAATACAAATAGAGAGATGGCTTGGTACGATGACTGTTAACAACGATAAAATACAAATTCACGGATTCAGCGATGCTTCAATGCGTGCATATGCAGCGGCAGTCTATATACGTATTGAAACTCCGGACAACAAGATCGAAACAAAACTGATAGTTGCCAGAACCAGAGTAGCACCATTAAAGACCGTATCGTTACCTCGTCTGGAACTTTGTGGTGCCCTACTGCTTTCAACAAATGATGCATGACAACATACTGGTTTTGATTTGTTGTATTAACTTCTCCAAAAAGAATCCACCCCAGGCTGGTTTCCTGAGCGCTTGGTGTGCCTGGTGGACCTTTGATGAGGTTCTTTTGCAGAATTTCAGCATATTCTTTCACACCCAAGAGCAGATCTATAGACCCTGGCTTGAAGTAAGTTGGATCAGCCAGGTTGAGGTCTTGAATGTGTGCCCAATCTTGTTTATTGATTGTTTTGGTGGGTATCTTTGTGGTCAGTTGCTTGGACATTACGTATGCCTTGATCGGTAAACAATAGTTTCGGTCCAATCGTGATCGTATTTGTAGCTGTACCACATGTTTTATTTCAGTCTTCTGGGATCCCACCCCTATAATGCTTGCTTTTACAGGTTGTCGTTCGAGCTTCAACAATTGAGTCGCCTTCTCGCTAATGAAAGCTGCCTCGGAACCTTGATCTATCAGCGCCCGCAGTAAAATGGTGTTACCTTGCTCGCTTGTTGCTTCCACTACTGCCGTTGCTAAAAGTGCTGCTACTCTCTTCTTAGTATTGCAATGCGACGCTATCATTGTATTTACTTGTAATGCTTGCTCTTCTTCTACATGTGTTACAGCTGGAGGTGCGGTGACTGATGATTCTCCATGCTGCTTGGTCTTCGTTTCATGTAAAAGGGAATGATGGCGCCTGTGACAAATACGATAAGATACTGGCACTTTACACTTAAATGCCGAGTGTCCTGGTACTAAGCAGTTAAAACATAATTGTTTGTTTTTCACAAAATCTCTCCTATCAGCAGGTTCCTTCTTGCAGAATTCCTTGCAAAGACTTAAACTGTGACTTTCTTTAAACACACACAAACTTTTTTCTTTTTACACAAACTTTCTCCGTAACTGGTGCGGCAACGTGGCAGGAACGCTCCTTTATTGTTTTATTGTCCTTAGATGTATTATTTAAATTACGTCAATATTTAAATTATTTATATTGTTTAGGCACTCTGTGGTTGTATCTAACAACGCCTTTAACTGAGAAGCTGATTGAGAAGTCATCTTCTTTTGGTTGAATAACCTTTTCATGGAATGATTCAAAAGTAAGCGTTTGTTGCCGTATCTCTTTTTCAAAATAGCCCATGCATTTACTAATAATTTAATTTTTATCGGTTACCTGTATATGTTTCAATAGTGATTCGGCTTCCTGAGTAACGCTAGTCTTCAAATAATGAAGCTTTTGGACATCACTGAGCGAATTTTTATCGTGCACCAACGATGTAAACAAATCTTGGAAAGTTTGCCATGATTCATAATTACCGGAAAACTTTGGTATCTCGATCCTCGGTAGGTGCACTAGGGTATTTTGGGGACTTGTGCAGCCGAAACTACTATTTGCTGATTTTGATTTCACTACTGATAATTCAGATAACGAAATAACCATGCCCTTTAAGTCACCTTGAAGCACGTTAAACAAATCTTCATAAATAAAAAACTCCTCATTCAAAAAATAAGGCAAAGTTCCTTTCTGTTCCTTTGGTGTTATTTTTACTAAGTCTTTATGCGCACATTTGAATGTATCCCAATAATCTTCGATGATTTTCATACGTGCTTCGATACATCCTCTTGTTAAGCGTATTTTAGGCCACTTTTTTAGGTTAATTTGTGTTTTCCGTAGCAGGTTTGCAGTATCTTCTAACACGGAGAGAAGTTTATGTTGATCCTCAGTCGTCGTAGTCATTTTTCACGTAAACAAGCTTGAATGCAGCTGATACCCGATGTTTAAAGTAGTTACGTAATTATTACTTCAATAGTCCTCGTAGTAAACAACTTGCTAATTATCGGCAACCGATGCGCACAAAAAAAAAAGGTCGGCTTATCGCTGTTGTGGAATGTGAGCCTTTTGTTCTCTCGCCAGGTGTTCGTACTGGATGGCTCCGGCTCGATTGCGACCATATGGTGATTGTATTAAGGTTCACTTGTAACAATTAAAAAAAAAAATAGTTAAAGAATTTGTGTACTTGTTGGTTCGGGGTTTGTGGCGCCATCTGGCCGAGAACTTATGTAGTGCTGCGAATGTCGGATCAATAAGTACCACGTAGAGACACCAGATGGCGGTTGATCAACTTATTTGAAATCTTAAATATGGAAATTGTGTTACAAAATCTATTAAAATAAACACAATAGTTCCTACTATATTGATACTATATATTAAATGTAATTCAGAAATAAATAATGCATAATTAAATTCATATGTTAAACTGTGAAATGGAATGTTTGACATTTGAGTGGTAATGGAACGCCGTCCTTGAAAGATGGACGACGGTCATTTTTTTGGCTTTGATACGTAGATGTGTCATAACCTCTGTGAGTTGGAAAGAACTAAGAAAGTATTTAACTGATGTCTCGAAAGGTAGCTGGAACCAGAGTTAAGTTCAAATGCATTAAGCATTCGGATGTAGGACGCTGTGAGTATCTTTTTTGGGTTTTTTTTTGTGCTGATGCTAAGTCATAAGCGCGTGGCATTCAGGAGTCTTACCAAAATCTTTCTATTTGTTGGCAGGGTTCCTACGATAGATTATCATTAAGGAAAAAAAAACTATTAAAATGGTCGAATCATAATCAACGTTATATTTAGGAAGAATTATGCAGTTTTGACAATAGCAAAAGGTTCCGTACGCAAGCATACACGTGTCGAGAGATGCCCATGATTAGATGACCACGGCGTAGATGCCGTTTGAGGACCTCTGAACTGGACCTATAATCTTCCAACGATATGGTAAAAGTGTTTCGACATAAATTGTAAGTTGAACATACAATTTTCTGAGAACGGAGTGCTATATAGTGTGTTGCAGTGTTACAAATAAACGTGATATATGTGAAGACCAAATCTAAGGACTCTTATTTACTACAAACATACCTCATGCACAAAACCCGAAGATAGGTAACTGGGTCTCAGGCCATAACTATCTCTGACGCTAGCCGGTGGAAGAAATATTTTCTTTACAATGTACGCCCAACGTGATGCATGAGGTTTGTTTGTAGTAATATGGTTAAGATAGATTAATAATCTTTAGTTAATTCTTTTAGGTCAAGTATTTTGACACAATTGTGGTTAAAGGCACATGGTTAGTTAATTTGAAGTTGCCAATATTAAGTTCTAATACTTATTAGTTAACCCTAAATAGTGTCTAATTTAATTGTTAAAGCTATTTACTATTAAACATAATTATTTCTTTTATAGTGTTTAAATTGAGGTTAGAAGCACATGGTTTAAATGTTAAGCCGCTTATTGAACCTCAACACTTAGTGTATGTATTCTTAAAGAAGGATGGCCAAATCGTACCAGACAACGAAACGATGGCCTCCCAATACGCCATATATATGAAAAATACCCTTATTTTTTAAGGTCATAGAAAACACAAGAAATATCTCAATAAGTAGCCACAAAAAAAAGTTATCCACTTTTTTTGTTTTATTATTTAGAATAATAGTTACAGAACGCACCTCTTGACGATTCATTTCGCGTTTGAAGTGACTTGGTATTCACGTTTTTCTGAAAAGTTTTAACTGTAATTCTATTCAATTAGTTTAAAGGCATCAAATCAACGAATATGCTGATATTATGTATTGGATTCTTGTCATAAAAAATAATTATGTTGGTGTATAGTAAGTAGTTTTGTTCAAATGCGTACAACGGAACGTCATTTGTCATCGCCAAGTTACTTAATCTGTCTGTGGCATTGACATATAAATTATATGGACTAGGCATACCTACAAGAAAAACGTGCCATACCTACACTTCACTGAGAGGATAAAATGGCGGATAATAGGGTAGCCCATATCGATATCTCGTTATTAAAAACATCGATAAAAGATTGTGAGAATGTTTTCATATTGTTACGGTACAATATGAACGGGTATTTTTACCAGTGGCATTGAGGTAATATGTTACTACGTAATAGAGAGGCTATCATAAAAGCAAAGGAAATGCTACATTTTGACTAGAGTAACTAATGTTCGCGCTGAAACAATAATTAGTCTTCTAAACAAAACAGTATAGACAGGCAGCGCTAGAATGCTACTAAGGTTTAGTTTTCTTGCGACCAGAAGGTCAGAAGTGCCATGATTTTCCAGAACCCCGCAATTCGTAGTTTACTTTTTACCCGACAAGGGAGGGTAATGTGTTTATCAGCCTATGTATGTATTTATGATTAAATGTATGTATATTTGTTCCTTTGAGGTGTTTTAGAGACCGAAAGCGTGGGCCAATTTTAATAATTCTTACGTCAATTGATTTATTCTTGTGAGTGCTACTAATGACATGACAGTAATCATAATAAAATATGGCGACCACCAGACGCCATAAAATGTAAAAAAGAAAAAAATGAAAGTCGACTAACTATATTAAGTGGGATATCAAAATAAAGGGTTCGAGGACATTTTCAAAAACCCGACTAAAATCAAATGAAAAGTTCCAAACAAGTCACTTTTGAAGCAGTCTGATGTAGTTGGTCGCATGAAATCAATAATTGAACTAAAATAACTCCCACCAACTTGTTTTTCAGCCAGGTTTTTTAAAATAATATTTTTTTTTATTTAAAGTCAGTTTTTTTTAGTGTCTTGGAATTTATGCTTTTAGCTATTACAAGAAACGAAATGCAGTAAGTAGGTACATCGGATATTTTGTGTCAATTAAAATGAAATGTAAAAGTAACAGTATTAGTGTTATTCTAGAACCTTGCGTTAAGTAGACCTTCGAGACGGAGGCAACAAGTTCAAAGAAAACAAATGACGCTGAATCCGCAGTGGGCTCCTGGCACGGATATCTCCAATACATATGTTATCTAACATGTAGATGATTTTTGGGTTTTAATTAAAAGTCAACAATAATTATAATAAAGTCTTTATATGAAACAAATCAATCTCATTCATTTCTGAACAATACAATTTTGTTCAGGTAATTTCTGTGTGATATTCTTTCAGTAGAGTAGTAGTAGTTCTTCCCACAATATTTGTATCTCAAATTCATGTATACCTCTTTTACACTTTTAATTAATAAACAAAGCTTGGGGTTTTGAATTTAATAAGTTTCTTTTCCTTTTAAATCTTTGATAGATTGGATTTTTTTGAGGGAAAGAAATTATTACTGAAGAGATTTTTTTTTCGTTTGTTTTCTAACTTTCTCATTAAGTCTCTTTTTGGACTTTTCTTCTTGGACTGTTTTTGACATTTGTCCTTTAATTTCTTAATAATTTTAAATGTGTACCTGAAATCAAATAAAATAAAAAAACTTTTTACAAAAAAAATACAACCGACTTCCTTAAATAATACTAAAAAATGCAAAATAACTTTAATTTCGGAAGTCGGTGTTTCTAATTTGGTTTCTTCGTTATTTGACACCGACTTCCGAAATTAAAGTTATTTTGCATTTTTTAGTATTATTTAAGGAAGTCGGTTGTATTTTTTTTGTAAAAAGTTTTTTATTTTTCACTTTTTAGTTGTTTTACCCCATTCTAAAACTAAATTAATAGTAAAGTTATGCCCGAATTGATAGCCTCAAAAATAGGGAATTTGAACGTAGTTGGTGAAATTAGGGTGTATCAGGGTGAACTGTACAAATCTGTATACCCCTTCAGAGCGCATCAGCGTGATGTAATGTTGTGAAGTGGTGAAAACAACGTAAAGACATGCGATTGCATCAATTCTGGAAGGTTTGCTATCATTTATTGAAGAGTTCCATTGTGTATCTCCGAAGTCCTTCATCAGATCTTCACCAAATTAAAATGGGACCAAATGTGAAGCAACAGCTTTCAAATAAAAAAAAATCTTGAAAATCGGTTCACGTTGTAAGAAGTTATGAGGTAACACACATAAAAAAAAAAAAAAAAAAAAAAAAAAAAAATACAGTCGAATTGAGAACCTCCTCCTTTTTTTGAAGTCGGTTAAAAATAAGCTTTAATAGATATTGAAGTCAAGCGAGAGATATCTCCCACATAGTCTTAATTCAGTCGATGACATATTATCATTGAGATCAAATTCGCAAATAATGATGACAAGAGAAACTGAAGCTAGTCATACCGATAAATCTGGCGCAGCAGAGGTGCTTGCGGCTAAATCTGGTGCAGCGGAGACGTTAGCGGCTAAACCTGCCGCAGCGGACGTGCTGGTGACTAAATACCATATTCAGAGCACCATATCCAGATGTTGAGAGTTCATCTTGATTTTGATCATTTTCAATTAAAATGCCAGATATATTTGATGGAATTGCAGGCTGTAAACAAGCAATAAAATTATTAATATGTTTGATGTTTCTCAATTTTATTATTAGGATTGTTACTTATTATTTTTAATGGCCTCATTTAATTTGCAATTTGTAGGTTGAAAAGAGTTCTCGTTCGGTCGTTGAGTGCACTTCTCACTCACTCGCTCAATAGCTCACTAGTTCAGTAGCACTCGAGTGGATAATGAGCTAAATAATCGTACATAAGCTCACTTAATGTTCACCTCACCCAAGTTTTCACAGGGAATTATTTTACAGAATGACACTGCTAATATACTTAAAAGTCCATTCTAATATAATTTAAAAGTCCATTGACACAAAAAGCAGACTACATGTAACATTAAAAAAACTCCTTTAAAAGGAGTATGTAAGTATGTACTCAGTGCAACTAAATAAACAAGTTTGTCTAATTTTGGCATTTAATCTTAGGACTACACTCAAACACACTCTTTGTGCCCGTTAGGCAAGTGTTGCACTTGAAGTCATCACCATCATTTATCACCCACTACGCAATAATTTTATAACAAACAATGTTACTTACCGTTATGGTTCGTGAACGTAAAGCATCGTCACGCAGTGTCACTTTATTCAGTGTCCGGTTGAAACATGATTCTCTTCAAAGTGAAGGGAACAGGTTATGAATTGTTTTTGTTGACATCTTAGTTACAACACTGATTGTTTCCAGCAAAGTTTTCTTTTTTCGTTTATTAGCAGGCAGCCTTAAAAGTAAAACGTAAAACCAATAAAGAACCATAATAATATAGCATTATCGATAAACAAAAATGTCATGCATGCACTACTCTATCCCTACAAAAACAAGAAAATGATTTCACGAAATACAACTGTTAAAAAGAAAGGCAAACGGGAAATTATGAATGCTTTTTACATACACTCTTCAAGGAATACAGAATCTTTTGTTTAATAACTAAATCTAAAGATATTTCACCTAAAATTAAGTATACGTACTGGTGCAAAGTTATCTTCGGGTGATTTCCGCTTCTTTTGATGCCAAATCCGATTATATTGCAATTGGGCATCTTGCTATTGACGACTTCCACTAAACAACCGAGTTCAAACGCAATAACACAGCAAAATTACTCCAAAATTCACAAAATATATCCATTGTTTACGACCATTTGACAGTTCACGTACGCACGTACTTTGGTACCAAACACCGAGAGAATAAAATGGCGAACTGGCCGCAAATAGGTATTTCAATGACGATAGGAATGAAGGGTTGACATTATAGTAACTGTCAAAAATACTACTAGCCTTTTTCACTTATGCAAAATTAAGAAAGTTAAAAAGAGATAGCAGTATTTTTATGATTTTGGCGTCGATATGCCACATATTTGTATAACTGTTTTTTCTATAGTCAAACATGTCCAGTCCATATAATTTATATGTCAATGGTCTGTGGTCATCGTTCATCGACCCGCGCCATTAATTGATACCCGGCAATGAAATTATATTCTCTTTGCCGGCAATCATTCGTATTCGCATCCTATTCGATTTACTTGTTGTGAATTGTGATAAGCACTTGTGCTATTTTTGATTTCCTTCTGTTGTTTTGACTGGAGTTGCCCAAGCGTGTAAATAGCCGTGGGTCTCTGCGGATGTAGAACAGTAAGTACGACCAAGCACTTGGAGGGAATGCTGGCCCAAAATTGCCTATATTTGTCTGTATAACTTCAAGTTAGGAGTGGTCGGCAGCAGTCGGCGAATGTGGCCCTACTCACAATTTGTAAAACAAGTGGTACCTGACTTTGCGGGCTGTTCTCGATGGTTGCACGTCGACTTGTCGAGTGGCCACTCGTTCTCTTCACACCAACACTCCTGATTATTCTTGTTCAGTAGTTAACGGACGCGGTAAATATGGGTTATTTATTATTCCCGGTGGATCCCCAAAGTTTACGGGATTTACTCGGGATTTTAGCGTATTTGCGGGGACGATATTATTTTAAGACATTAATTTAGTCTGCGGTGAGATGCGCGCTGTGCCTCGCGGCGTTAGACACACACACTGACACTGACGTCAAACTGACGTGACGTCGATTGTTGCATTTTAAATTGTCTATACCTCGCGTAAAGCCGGCCACTCACGTCTGTCTGACAAATTAAAGCGAGACACACACGCGACGTGATACCAACCCCACCCAACTTGCAGAGTGGCGGCAACTCGCCACACCATGCTCCCCGCCTTGAAAGGTCCAGGAGCTTTCAAAAGCTGCTAATCTATGCGGAGCGAGTGAGGTTCAAGAAGCGGTGACGATATGTAAGCATTAACTTGTTGAAGAGCTTTGAGGGAAATCCAAGCAGCAGTCCGAAACACCATCGCATTGATATAATGCTCGGGAAAAATAATTATCAGTGTCCTAAGAATGAATTGCGGTTCGACTTGACTATGGTAAGTCGAATAAACTAAATTACAACTATGTAATGGCGTACCATTGGAACGTATAATATGAACCCTAAACTAAATTAAACTAAATTACGTAGTAATAATAATCTATTGAGTTGGCAAAGGATACAACTTAGTGACAGGACGTTTATACGTGCCTGACGCGGTTTTTATTGAAGCGACTCGAATTACACCATCCGATCCCGGAAAAACTTCCTCTATGATACCTAATGGCCAAGTCAATGGAGGTACGTTATCTTGACCCAAGAGAACGACAGTACCTATCTCTATAGGGCGATCGGGAGTGCACCACTTCTGGCGAACTTGCAGCGTGTGCAAGTACTCAATTCGCCATTTATTCCAGTAGGATAACACAAGTTGATCCAAGAGCCTTTTGCGGTTGTTTAGGTTTATGTTTTATTCTGCCAATTCAGAAGAAGGCAAATACGTGAGTGGACTGGACATTAAAAAATGCGCGGGCGTGAGTACCTCCGGATGTGGGTCTGACGAAATGACACTAAGTGGTCGAGAGTTCAAAAGGCACTCAATTTGCACCAATACGGTCGAGAGTTCCTCGTAAGTGAGAAGTTGTTTACCTACGACTCTAAACAAGTGAGTTTTAACACTCTTAATATTCGACTCCCAAATACCTCCGAAGTGTGGAGCTCGCGACGGTATTCTTGTCCACTCGATGCGTGATTTAAGAAGCTCATTTTTAATATCCGTTTGAACAGTTGAATTTAATAAAAAAGAATAAATATCATCCAATTGCGCCTTAGCGCCAACAAAATTGGTACCATTGTCTGAGTACATAACAGACACTGGACCGCGGCGAGAAATGAATCTCTTAAATGCGGATAGGAAAGCCTCAGATGTGAGATCCGAAACAAGCTCGATATGTATGGCTTTAGTCACCATGCATACGAACAAGCATAAGTAAAGTTTCTGCGAACGTTGACCTCTACGTCGAATAGGTATATAAGCAAGCGGCCCGGCGAAATCTACACCGGTGTGTACAAAGGCTTTAGCATCACGGACGCGGTATCCAGGAAGTTCAGCCATTTTGGGTACTGGATGCTTAGGATTTAGACGGAAACAAGTATTACATTTCCGACAACGAGAACGTATAACCGTTCGGCCATCCAATATCCAAAACCGCTGCCTTATAATGGACATCAATAACCCTGGGCCCGTATGGCAGTACGTATTGTGATAGTGATCGATAATTAGATCGACTACGCGGTCGCGTTTAGGTAAAAGCGCGGGATGCTTGGCTTCATACGGTAAGTCAGATTTAGACAATCTGCCCCCAATACGTAAGATTCCGAAGCTATCAATGAAGACAGATAAACAGCGCAACTTCTTAGCTGGAAGTTCACCTGCTTTAATTAAATTTAAATCGCTCGCAAAATGTAAACTTTGAACTAATCGAACAATGAAATTTTCGGCGGTTTGAATGTTTTCAACAGAACTATGACTATGTAGTCTGTTTGTAAATTTAAGAATGTACCTAAATACACGTAACAATTTATTCCATGAGCAAACACGGTCAGCTATAGTATCCAAAATACGCGGTTCAGTATTCGAAGTTTCTACAAGAAAAACCTTTGATTTAAACTCCGGCAATGTTTCACATTGAGCAGGAGCGAACTTTAAAGGCCACTCGCTCATGGGCTGATGGAGCCATGTGGGGCCGTTCCACCACAACGAGTGTCTTATTAAATCCGACGGCAGCATGCCGCGAGACAGACAATCGCTAGGATTCTCTTTCCCGGACACGTGACGAAAACAAGCGGCAGGTAAGTTTTCCTGTATTTGAGCAATGCGGTTGCTGACAAAAATAGACCATCTATGGGGAGATGAGTGGATCCACGAGAGAGCTATGGTGGAGTCCGAGAAAGCGTGGACACCTGTAATAGGTACACGAGCGGAAAGTTTTTCCTTGACTACGCGAACAAGTTTAGATAGAAGTAAAGCGGCGACAAGTTCTAATCGCGCTAGCGTTGTTATTTTAGCGGGGGAGACTTTGGACTTTGCACATAAGAGTCGGACAGTGATATCACCAGAAGGGTTGGTAATGTGTAAATAAATACAACAGCCATAACCAGTAAAGCTGGCGTCGCAAAAGGCTACGATGTTCACTACAGCTTCTCTAAAGACGCCAATGTGGCGAGGAACCTTTAGAGAAGAGAGCGAAGGAAAATCGCGCGTAAAAGCGGCAAACCGATTTGTGATAGATTCCGGTGGAACCTCATCCCATTCTACTTTAGCTAACCAAAGTTCTTTGATTAATACCTTCGCGTACAGCACAACGGGTCCTACAAGGCCCAGTACGTCGAACAAGCGGGCAACTAGCGATAGAATCGCGCGCTTCGTGCATTTATCATCCACGGCGATTGTTGTCAAAGAAAAATAATCATCAGCGGGTTCCCAGGTTAATCCAAGGATTTTGAAATTATGGACATCATTATCCATGCCAGAAAAATTAACTGGTAAGCGGTGAGACTCTGGGAGAATCTCTAATAAAGCGGGTGAATTCACCATCATTAAATCAATTAAATCGCGGGATAGACGCATAGCTGTCTGTTCGTCCGAAACAGAGTAGACGTAGTCGTCCATGTAAAACTGAGTTTCTACCAATTTAGAAGCCTCAGGAAAGCGGTCGCTTTGCTCACACGCCAAGTTACGCAATGTGCGCATCGCTAAATAAGGACTAGGTTTCAGTCCGAAGGGAACGCGGTTAAAATGAAAGGTGCGAATAGGCTCACCTTTGCTAAAACGATACAAGATTCGTAAATATTTGCGGTGGTGCTCTCTTACACCGATACGTAAGAACATTTGTTTTATATTCGCTGTCATCGCGACAGGGAATGTACGAAAATCAAGCAATAACAAAAACAAGTCTGCTTGCAAATTAGGTCCGACATGCAAAATGTCATTGAGCGACAACCTCGAGTGAGTCATATAATCCGCGATAGTTTTATTATTATTCTCGCGTAGGGTCATTAACTTACGCTCGAGCGCAAGCAAGCGCTTAGGGGCGTAGCCGTGCGAGCTACCTAGCCCGCCGGGTGAGCGCGCAAAAGGCAGATCGACAAAGTATCTGCCGTCTTCAGATAAGACTGAAGAATTAAAATTATTTTCACACTCTAATTCGTGCGGACCAATAACGGAACGCGGCGCGGCGCGGCGGTGGCGGCGGGTGGAATTTCCTCTAGCTCAAAAAACTTATGCAAACTTGACTCGACTTCAATGTCGGCCTGCGCGGTAAACGAAGATGCAATGTGTGTCACATCACTACTACAACAATCAATATCACCCATAAGTACATAACCGAAGCTAGTCAGTACAGCAGGGGGCGCGCGGGTACCTATGTCGACCCTGTCTCCCAGGTAAATAAAGGGGAACAATTGTGCTCCAAGCACAAGATCTATTCCGCTCGGAACATTCCAGAGCGAGTCGGCGAGCGGTAAGCTATTTAAGTATGACATGTTATCATTGTTATGTAATCTAATTAATTTCGCGGGAAGTCTATCTGTAATACAATCAACAACTAACGCTTGTATCGAAAACTTCGTATGAGGGTCAAACCGAGATTCTATGTTGAGATGAATAAAACCGTGTATTGGTTTCGATGACATTCCAACACCTTGTACAAATGAATTGCGTAATTTAATTATGGGTAAGTTCAAACGTTTACAACAGTCCACAGTAATTAAATTATTTTGCGATCCGTTATCTAGTAGGCACCGAACCACCTCCTTATCTCTGATGTCGCTATAGTATGCATATAACTGCGCGGTCGCTAGCAAAATGGTTGACCCAGTTTTAACAGCTGTAGTGAGCGAAACAGATGTATCCTTAGTAGGCGCTTGCGGCTCGGGCGATAATGACTCATGTTTTTCTCGGAAATGTAAGAGAGAATGGTGGTTCTTCTTACAAATTTTACAAACGTTACGTGACTTACATTTAACCAAAGAATGGGATAGACTTAAACAGTTTATACAGCCACGTTTTGCCTTTATAAATTCAAAACGTGCAAGCGGTGTACTAATATTTTTAAACTGCGGGCAATCGAACAGCTGATGTTGTACGTCATCCTTATCGCAAAGCGTACATTTGCCATTCGAAACCGGTTCATTACGCGATACGAATGACTTAGCGGTATTATTTTTTGTTTGATGATTCGCTGAACTAGACTTAGCGCGCGGTTCCGTCTGTAAATTATTACCGTATGAGCGCTGCAGCACTTTAACATATGCTTGCATGAATGTTATAAACTCCGCATAGGAAGGTAATTCTTTTTCACTCACACGTGATTCAAACTGTAAGACAGTTTGCGCGTCAACCTTTCTTAAACCACAGTGTAATAAAACAAAATCCAGTAAGTCTGGAATGTCTAACTGCTTCAAGGCTGCGACGGACGCTGAATATCGTTCCACGAAAGTATTGAGGCTCGCGGCATTTCCGGCGCATTGTTTAATGTCCAGTATATTATTGAGATAATGAATCTCTAAACTACGCTTATCTTGATACCTTTTTACGAGACTGTTCCACATAACGTTGTATGTATCACCTGTAGGAACAATGCCCGCGGTCAGCTTCAAGGCATCATGAGTCAATTTACTGATCAAGTACTGGACACGCTGCGAGTCAACCAGATCGGTATTTAAATGAACATTGCTTCGAAACATTTAATAAAATATGGGCCAATTTTCCGCTTTACCATCAAACGTTGGCAAATCTATGGGCGGTAATTTTATCCGAGTACCCACTTTGTGTTCCGATGTTTCGTTTTTCGAAAGTATGAGATTACGTTTATATTTAATATTTGAATATAAGTCTTCAATAGAATATAGACTCGAATAGTCTGGTGCGGTTTGGTCAATCTCGAATTGCAATTCATTCATTTGTTCTACTATTTCCTCAAATTTGTTATATTGCTCAGTAATTGTTTCTGACTGCGCTAAGAATGTCTCATTTGAACGTGAATCATAGTTCGAGATGTTTCTGGAATCATTATATATGCGATTAACTCGCTCGAAAATCATTTGTTTTTTAGCGGTAAGCTGAGCCAATTTAGCTTCTTGCTTGCGGGACGCCATTTTGGGGGCACTAATAAAGTTATGTGCCTACCTACTGTAATGACTTGTACTTAATTTGTACTGAATTTTACTGATGCCTATCCGGCTCGAAGGACCATCTAATGGAGTTGCCCAAGCGTGTAAATAGCCGTGGGTCTCTGCGGATGTAGAACAGTAAGTACGACCAAGCACTTGGAGGGAATGCTGGCCCAAAATTGCCTATATTTGTCTGTATAACTTCAAGTTAGGAGTGGTCGGCAGCAGTCGGCGAATGTGGCCCTACTCACAATTTGTAAAACAAGTGGTACCTGACTTTCCGGGCTGTTCTCGATGGTTGCACGTCGACTTGTCGAGTGGCCACTCGTTCTCTTCACACCAACACTCCTGATTATTCTTGTTCAGTAGTTAACGGACGCGGTAAATATGGGTTATTTATTATTCCCGGTGGACCCCCAACGTTTACGGGATTTACTCGGGATTTTAGCGTATTTGCGGGGACGATATTATTTTAAGACATTAATTTAGTCTGCGGTGAGATGCGCGCTGTGCCTCGCGGCGTTAGACACACACACTGACACTGACGTCAAACTGACGTGACGTCGATTGTTGCATTTTAAATTGTCTATACCTCGCGTAAAGCCGGCCACTCACGTCTGTCTGACAAATTAAAGCGAGACACACACGCGACGTGATACCAACCCCACCCAACTTGCAGAGTGGCGGCAACTCGCCACACCATTGACCTTGGCATTGTTTTACGGACTGATAACTACCACTTGTGACGATTACTCTGTGCTTTTGATTTCTGGACACCGATTTTGTTTCTTGGATATTCGTGAGAGAAATCATGCAGACGCCACAACTAGCCCTGCGATTGCTATGTGTTAATTGTAACATACGCATTGATACACTTCGCCGCCATCTCGTTTTTGATCTTGATACGAGAGTAATTTGTAAGATCTGCGAGAGGAATTCTTCAATAATAGTACGTATTTATACCTACTCATTTTAGTACATATACCAACATAAACCATCACACAATCATACATCATATAACAACTCTAATTTTTATTTTAGATCACTGAACAAGACTACATATGTGATGCCTGTAAACAATTGGCAATGCAGCCTGTCAACTCCGAATTAAGTAATGAACCTGGTGCCTCATCTTCCCGTGGCCACATGCATGTTTGCATACTTTGTGGAAGTTCTCTGCGGAACCGTAAACGTGACCTTATTGTGAGAGAGAATCCATCTCAGTTGCTACAAGCAATACACATTGAACTTGAAAATAGAATTGCCCCACGGCAGGTAATTATGATCTTTTTTATTGTTGTCCTATGTTATAGTGAATTCATCACTGCAATCTAATATTGTTTTGTAACAATGTGTTTATTTCCTTATGTTTAATAAATAATGAGCCCAAATATTTATAATAAGACAATGCTGTATGGTTGTTTCAGGCAACTTCATCAGACCATTTTAGTCATCCCTGTTGGCTGAGACTCAAGAGAGTTGCAATGCATAATATGTAGCAAAATATTGAGCAGCAGGCAGAGCCGAAGCCAGAGCCTGAGCCTGAGCCAGAGCCGGAACCAGAGCTGAAGCTAGAGCCTCAACCCCAAGGGTCGGTGTTTGGAGACACCGACCAGCAAGCTGACGAAGTACTCAGGGTGATTAGTTTATCGCAGTATGGACGAGCGGCTAATACTGCAGCACATTGTGTTTTTCTGATTTCCAAAACAGAGATTTGCATAGAATTTCTGACCCTCTAAGAGCAACAACTCTAAGCAAACAAAAATATTACTTGCCTATAAATGTTCGTATTTGTGAAGAACATACATTTAGTACTGATTGGGATATGTTGTTCAATTCAAAAAATAGTTTAAGAACATTTACGGCTGAACAAGTGGAATATGCGCTTTCTTTTATTAACGCTTTTAATACATTTCTGGATTTCTCAAGTATGGACAATATACTACGACAATATCAGCGCCAGCAGCATTCCTCGATGGTGTAGTGATAAGAGAGGATAATGAATAAAAAGTGTTTTTGTCAAGCCTATTTCTTTCATTTAAGTACTCTACCAATTATACTTCATTTACTTCTGTTAACAACCATTACTCAATTTGTCAATATCTACGCAACTTGAGCATTTAAGACTGAAAGGCGGTAGGTATCTAGTGACTAACTCTTCAGCCAGAATTCAAGTGGTCAAACAACAAAAAAGGCTTGGAAGTCTTTCAAGAACCACTTCATGTGTGATGGTATACCAGCTTTGTTGTCTACACTATACGTTGTGCAAGTTAGAGCAATATAGGTGTAGTTTTCATTGAATGATCTATGGACAAACAAAGAGTTGGTGCGCTTTGCTACAAGTCCTATTTTTTGGGTAATTCTCTGAGAGAAATCGAAATAAATAGAAACGTGATCGCTAATTACCCTTCTCGCTTATCGCTAACTAGACTCATAAGCAACGCCGCAGTCGGGTAGAAGGTAGTTGTAGATTCTAACCTCAAAAGTATTGTTGACATTATTATAAAAAATCGTGGCTATTTATAAATAATTTTCAAACGGGATAGTGTTTACGACATAAAAACAAACCAATCTAGCTATAGTTTATTTTGGGAAATGAAAAATAAAAGTCGAGTCCAGCTCCTATAGAAATTTGGCCATTCTTCTTTAATTAATACAACTTGTGGGTAACTTTGTTACACTTAGTATTATATAATATTAACTTGATAAGAAACTTAAGATAGAATTCTTTTGTTCAAGATGGATAAACCAATATGGTTAGATTACCTTCTTGAGGAGGAACTTATTCATGAATTAAATTACTTTAATGTTTCTGCAGATCCAAAGGCATCCAGGGACCAGGTTCGCAAGCGGTATCGTCGTCTATGTGGTCTCTATCGGAGGGGTAGCATCAAGCAGGAGGACTATCGACCTGTGGTGGCCGATGAGTTACGCTTGTGTTCGGAACCGATCGCTGAGTTGTGCCGCTTATATAATGAATCATCTGCGGTTGATAGTAAAGTAGTTAAACGAGTCTTAGCTAGATCTCAGTATTATCTATTAAGAATTTCTCGGGTGATTCATACTTCACCGGAGTTATTAAAACTTAAAGATGACTTGATTAATCGTGTGGCGAGTTGCCGCCACTCTGCAAGTTGGATGGGGTGTGGTATCACGGCGTGTGTGTCTTGCTTTAGCATGTGAGGCAAGTGTGTAGCCGGCTTTACGGGAACCATAGGCAATCAGTGCACCTTCCGCTGCGAAGCCGAGCGCATCTCACCGCAGACTAAATTAATGTCTTATTAACATCGTCCCCGCAAATACACTAAAATCCCGAGTAATATCCCGTAAACGTTGGGGATTCTCCGGGAATAATAAATAACCCATATTTACCGCGTCCGTGTAACTAGTAAACAAGAATACCCAGGAGTGTTGGTGTGAAGAGAATCGACTGGCCACTCGTCGGAATTCTGCGAGGCTGCCAAAGGAAAAGTCAGGTACCGCTTGTTCTTACTAGCTTAGAGTTGGGCCACATGCGCCGTCTACTGCCAACCACTCCTAACTTGAAGTTATACAGACAAATATAGGCAATTTTGGGCCAGCATTCACTCCAAGTGTTTGGCCGTAATTAATGTCCTCCATCCTGCAGAGAACCACAGCTATTTACACGCTTGGGCAACTCCATTAGATGGTCTTTTCGAGCCTGGATAGGCATCAGTAAATTCAGTACAAATTAAGTACAAGTCATTACAGTAGGCACATAACTTTATTAGTGCCCCAAAATGGCGTCCCGCAAGCAAGAAGCTAAATTGGCTCAGCTTACCGCTAAAAAACAAATGATTTTCGAGCGAGTTAATCGCATATAATGATTCCAGAACCATCTCGAACTTTGATTCATGTTCAAATGAGACATTCTTAGCGCAGTCAGAAACAATTACTGAGCAATATAACAAATTTGAGGAAATAGTAAAACAAATGAATGAATTGCAATTCGAGATTGACCAAACCGCACCAGACTATTCGAGTCTATATTCTATTGAAGACTTATATTCTAATATTAAATATAAACGTAATCTCATACTTTCGAAAAACGAAACATCGGAACACAAAGGGGGTACTCGGATAAAATTACCGCCCATAGATTTGCCATCGTTTGACGGTAAAGCGGAAAACTGGCCCATATTTTACGAAATGTTTCGCAGCAATGTTCATTTAAATACCGATCTGGTTGACTCGCAGCGTCTCCAGTACTTGATCAGTAAATTGACTCATGATGCCTTAAAACTAACCGCAGGCATTGTTCCTACAGGTGATACATACAACGTTATGTGGAACAGTCTCGTTAAAAGGTATCAAGATAAGCATAGTTTAGGGATTCATTATCTCAATAATATACTGGACATTAAACAATGCGCCGGAAATGCCGCGAGCCTCAATACTTTTGTGGAACGATATTCAGCGTCCGTCGCAGCCTTGAAGCAGTTAGACATTCCAGACTTACTGGATTTTGTTTTATTACACTGTGGTTTAAGAAAGGTTGACGCGCAAACTGTCTTACAGTTTCAATCCCGTGTGAGTGAAAAAGAATTGCCTTCCTATGCGGAGTTTATAACATTCATGCAAGAATATGTTAAAGTACTACAACGCTCATACGGTAATAATTTACAGACGGAACCGCGCGCTAAGTCTAGTTCAGCTACTCATCAAACAAAAAATAACACCGCTAAATCATTCGTATCACGTAATGAACCGGTTTCAAATAGCAAATGTACGCTATGCGATAAGGATGACGTACGACATCAGCTGTTCGATTGCCCGCAGTTTAAAAATATTAGAACACCGCTTGCACGTTTTGAATTTATTAAAGCTAAACGTGGCTGTATAAACTGTTTAAGTCTGTCCCATTCTTTGGTTAAATGTAAGTCACGTAACGTTTGTAAAATTTATAAAAAGACCCATCATTCTCTCTTACATTTCCGAGAAAAAGATGAGTTATTATCGCCCGAGCCACAAGTGCCTACTAAGGATACATCTGTTTCGCTCACTACAGCTGTTAAAACTGGGTCAACCATTTTGCTAGCGACCGCGCAGTTATTTGCATACTATAGCGACATCAGAGATAAGGAGGTGGTTCGGTGCCTACTAGATAACGGATCGCAAAATAATTTAATTACTGTGGACTGTTGTAAACGTTTGAATTTACCCATAATTAAATTACGCAATTCATCTTTACAAGGTGTTGGAATGACATCGAAACCAGTACACGGTTTTATTCATCTCAACATAGAATCTCGGTTTGATCCTCATACGAAGTTTTCGATACAAGCGTTAGTTGTTGATTGTATTACAGATAGACTTCCCGCGAAATTTATTAGATTAAATGACAATGATAACATGTCATACTTAAATAACTTGCCGCTTGCTGATCCCACCTGGAACGTGCCGGGCGCGGTAGACGTCGTGCTTGGAGCACAATTGTTCCCCTTTATTTACCTGGGAGACAGGGTCGACTCAGGCACCCGCGCCCCCCCCCCCTGCTATACTGACTAGCTTCGGTTATGTACTTATGGGTGATATTGATTGTTGTAGTAGTGATGTGACACACATTGCATCTCCGTTTACCGCGCAGGCCGACATTGAAGTCGAGTCAAATTTACATAGGTTTTTTGAGCTAGAGGAAATTCCATCTCAACGTTTTATTAATCCGCACGAATTAGAATGTGAAAATAATTTTAATTCTTCAGTCTTATTTGAAGACGGCAGATACTTTGTCGATCTACCTTTTGCGCGCTCACCCGGCGGGCTAGGTAGCTCGCACGGTTACGCCCATCGGCGCTTACTTGCGCTCGAGCGTAAGTTTACGTTAATGCCGACCCTGCGCGAGAATTATAATAAAACTATCGCGGATTATATAACTCAGGGGTATTTAGCGGAAGTGCCCGACTCTGAATTGACAGAGGAGGGTTATTATATACCGCATCATGCCGTCATTAGACCGGACAAGGACAGCATTCGAGTGGTTTTAGACGCTAGCGCCAAAACTCACTCGAGGTTGTCGCTCAATGACATTTTGCATGTCGGACCTAATTTGCAAGCAGACTTGTTTTTGTTATTACTTGATTTTCGTACATTCCCTGTCGCGATGACAGCGGATATAAAACAAATGTTCTTACGTATCGGTGTAAAAGAGCACCACCGCAAATATTTACGAATCTTGTATCGTTTTAGCAAAGGTGAGCCTATTCGCACCTTTCATTTTAACCGCGTTCCCTTCGGACTAAAGCCTAGTCCTTATTTAGCGATGCGCACACTGCGTAACTTGGCGTGTGAGCAAAGCGACCGCTTTCCTGAGGCTTCTAAATTAGTAGAAACTCAGTTTTACATGGACGACTACGTCTACTCTGTTTCGGACGAACAGACAGCTATGCGTCTATCCCGCGATTTAATTGATTTAATGAAGGTAGGTTCCTTTGACTTAGTCAAATGGGCTACCAATTCACCCGCTTTATTAGAGATTCTCCCAGAGTCTCACCGCTTACCAGTTAATTTTTCTGGCATGGATAATGATGTCCATAATTTCAAAATCCTTGGATTAACCTGGGAACCCGCTGATGATTATTTTTCTTTGACAACAATCGCCGTGGATGATAAATAATAATAATAATAATAATTTATTTCTCAATATTTCACATCAAAAAGATTTTGTACACGACAATAAAAGGCTTAAAGATATACAATAATTAAAACCCCTGACTTCTAAACTAGGTTTATGTACCTGTATCTTAGAAGCCAGTGAACATATAAAAGTGTGCAGTAATATGGCTCTTACGTTACACCTAGATAGGGCACGAGTAGGTACCAACGTATAATAATCCATCATGTCAAGTACAAGAGAAATAAAATAAAATAAAGATAACCATTACAAATAAAATAATAAAATAAAAATTTAAAATCAGAATAATAGTTTAAAACATAACCAAACAAACATTAATTAAATTAAAGTAAAAGTAGAAATTAAATTGATTATAAATTAAATTGAGTATAAATTAAATTGAAAACAATAAATGAACCCCATCCATTTATTGTTTGACCTGTGACAAACAATAAATGAATTTGAATTTGAATTTGAATTTGGAAATTAAATTAAATTGAAATTAAATCAACTAAAATTAAATTGAAATCAAATTGAATTGAAAATAAACTAACTAAAATTGCAATTAAATTATAATTAAATTAAACAAAAAATAAATAAATTCAACAACAACATACCCTGGAAAATATGTCTCTCGTGTTTTGGTGTCTGCAGTATAGGGTACTTCTCTGATTTTGTGCAAATCACATGTCCGTGAATATTTTGGCGAATCTAAACATCCTAGAAGCCCACCAATATTTTTTATCTATAATTGGGTAGCCTAACTTTTAATGCCAAGAAGAATTAAAATTAATCATGATGAGTTAATGACTCAAAATAATATTTTAGTTGCTTAAATTTCATTACCTTCAGTGTCTTTGATGCGACGAGTTAGAAAAACATTTTTATTAAATTATACGTAGAGGTTTATGCTGCGAATTGTTACTTGAGGAACCTCAAGTACATTATAAGGAAATGAATTTTGATTTTGCAAGATACAATATTGTTATTATTTTAATACACTGTGATAAAAACAATTTGTCGTAAAAAATATTACATTACCTTCAGCCTATCTTGAAATATCAAACATCGTGCTGTATTACATCGTCCCTGGATCGAGCGCCCCCCGTCCCGCCTCCGCACTTGCTGGTCAGTCGGCCAGCAACAACAAATGGGGCAGGACGCGCGCCATTTTTTTCGCGACCGTTAAAAAAGTTCGACAACTACTCGCTTCAACCAATTTCGGTTTCATTACATTCAGCGGATTTTTGACGTAAGTAGTTGTGTTTTTTTCATACTTTTAGTCTTAAGGCAATTGTTATAATGTATGTTCATGTTTATTATTATCATTATGTACCGTAATCGATTAATTGCAGAGTAAAATAAAAAACATTTTGAAAAATTCACTACCCTCACTTTCATTACCATCGATTACCTTCAGCTTTGAAGGTGAGGGTAATGAGACTAAAATGAAGGTAATGAATTTTTCATATTATTCTATGTGATATCCTATTCAACCCTATTTATACTGTCAAATTCTAAGCGGACACCAGTGTCCGCTTGGAATTTTACAGTTTGATATAAGATTTCATTGTAGGGTTTCTAACAAATATTATCCATTTCAGGAAACAAGTATGGCTAAAACTAAAACTAAAAAAACTCGCGATGAAAAGCTTGCTCAAGCAAGGTTGCATAAAAGGAAAAAGTACGAGGAAATTAAAAACGATCCCGAGAAATATGCAATTCAGAAGGAAAAAGAGAGACAGAGATACTTGAAACGAAAAGAACAAAATAAAATAAAATCTGTTGCTAAAATGACACCAAGGGAAAAAAGACTTCAAAGAAAAAAATGGAACGAAAATAGTAAGCGTTATTTAGAGAAAAAGAAAAAGGAAAAGGTAATACAACAGATGCTGATTGATAATTCACCTCCAACAAGTGATAGAGAAGAAAATGTAGCTGAACAAGACCCATTAGAAGGGCCATCACACCAATCAGTAGAGGTGTCTAACATGAACTGCAAACGGTGTCAAAAGAAGGATAAATTGATAAGAAGGCTTCGGTATAGTTACAAGAAAGAGATTGGTAAACTAAAACAGGAAAAGGAAAAAGTTAATAAAGAAAAGGATGCAATGAGAAAAATGTTGATAAGGCAAATAAATAAACAACGAAGAATACAAGCAAACCAACAACAGCCATCAACAGGCGAGAAAGTGGATAATTTGATAAAATCAATAGACGAAGACAAACGAGAAGAAGTAAAGAAAAAAATATTATTTGGAGAAATCATATCGAACAATTTAAGAGATGGATTTAAAGTTTTAAGAAAGAAAGAAAAACGAGAGTTTAGCGATATAGTCATGAGGGACAAAGACCGTTTCAAGAAGCACAAGGTTTTAGGTAAAGCGTCGAAATTTACAGTGCGAGACAAAAATAAAATATGTCACAGCAATGAATCAAACATGGATACAGAGAGTAAAATTAAACAAGACGTAGAAGATTTTTTCGAAGATGACAGCAATACTAAAATTTCTCCTGATAAAAAAGAATTTATCACACGTAATGGACAAAGAAAACAAAAACGATATTTATCGGACACATTAACCAACCTCCACAAAAAGTTTATGCACGTTCAAAACAGTAATATTGGATATTCTACGTTCTGTAAATATCGACCATTTTGGGTTCTGTACCCTAAAGAATCTGATCGTAATACATGTGCTTGTAAAATACACGTAAATTTTGATTTGTTAGTCAAAAGTCTTAACAAGAAAAAAATCACTAAAGAGGCAAATGGAACTGCTATATTGGAAAGCTTGTGCTGTGATATACACAATGAAGAATGCTTAAATCGGACATGTGAGGTATGTCGAAACAGAGTAATTAATTATGAAGAATTTAGCAATGAAGAGAAAATAAACTATTATCAGTGGTGCGCAAAAAAAGAAACCTACAATGTCAAAGGACAAGATAAAACAAAAATTGTTACCGTTAAAACTCGATTACAAGATTACCCACGAAACGTTATCAAAAAATTGGAAGATTCTCTAAAATCATGCTTTATGAAACATTGTACTAACATCGTTGTCCAGTACAAGGGCATTAAATCTCTGAAAGCGACAATGACTACCAAGGAGGTAATGTTACACATTGATTTTTCCGAAAATTACTCTGTCAAATTTAATGAGGAGATACAAAGCTATCATTTCGGTGGCAGTCGATTGCAAATAACGTTGCACACTGCGGTTGCATACTTAATTGATCCAGAAACTGGAATCATGAAGTCCTACAGCGTTTGCAGTATCAGCGAATGTAATAGACATGACGCAAGTGCTATATGGGCACATCTCATACCACTATTAGGTTATGTAAGAGAAATATCACCTCTGATAGATACAGTACATTTCGTATCTGACAGCCCTTCAAGTCAATATAGGAATCGCTACATTTTCTTCGTTATTAGTCAACTGCAACAGGATTTTCCAGAGTTAAACTTTATAACCTGGAACTATTTAGAGGCTGGACACGGCAAAGGAGCACCAGATGGAGTTGGTGCTGTCCTGAAGAGAACTGCAGATAAAATCGTACAATTTGGTAATGACATTGGCACAATGAAAGACTTTTGGGAGCTCATTCAAGTCAAGGTAAAGAATATCAAACTTCTATCCGTCTCAGAGCAAGATATTGAAGACAGAAAATTTCCCTCGTCGGTTCAAGGATTTCGTGGAACGATGTCTGTGCATCAAGTGCTTTGGTCATCTAATAGGCTTCGAATAACCTTCCGAAAACTAAGTTGTTTCTTGTGTGAAAACGGTGAAATATGTTCACATAACTACCATCTTGGATTTATGAACTTACCTTGTCTTTATGAAAATGTCGATTCTGAACATTTACAAGATTTCTTAAACGAAAACACGACGAACGAAGTCCTTCGAGAAGTGACAAATTCTCAAACACCTACCCCTACTAATCAATTCCTGAATAGATTAACCACTGAAGCACCACAAAATATGAAAAATTCATCAAATAGAGCCCAAAATAATAAGAAAATCACCATACTATCTGACGTAAAAGTACATTGGACCAACACTTCTTTTATTGGCAATGAAATGAAGAAAACAGACAATACCAATTTTCAACTTGATTTTCAAAAGTTTGTTTCTGGAAAAGTCACGGTAAAAGAACAAGGAAAAGAACAAAATAATCCCGATGATATTTCAGAAAGTGACAATGCAAGGAAAATATTCAAAAAGGATAGAAAAGTGAAGAAAATTTTTTTTGACCAGTCAGATGATAGTAGCAGTGGAGGAAACATAAGTAAAGAAGTCAGAATCGTAAAGAAAAAATCACCCATTACCTCATTTTTTGATGATTCTGATGACGAATTAAATATTTTTTAATTTACCAAATCCTTTAACATTGTTAGGAATGTAGAACTAAGAAGTTTTTTTTTTTGAGCATACTTGTGGTTTTTTTTTTTGTTAAATATTTTTTTAATTTTGTATTCATAAGAGAAATTATATGCCCTGTTTTAAAAATAATATTTTTGGCAATATGACATAACTGCAATAAAAAAAGAATATAACTGTTTTTTAATATGTTTCGATAAGAAACAAGAGCGTGCTATAACTTTAGTGATTTTGAAAAGTATGTTATTAAGCAGATATTATTAGGCAGGATAGTTATGTTTCATAATTTATATAATTACATTACATTAAGTAATTATAATTTTATATTTAATTGAACTCGTAGCTTCTTAAGTAAGACATGACTGATTAGATAACGAAACTTATTTGATTTGCGATAGGAGACTGAATATTTTTTTTTGCTATGTTCTTAAGAATAAACTCTGATTGTGTAAAACTTACGAGATTTTATTTACTTCATCTAATGATATAATCCAGCATTTTTTATTTATTTATCTTAGACTCATTTCATTACCAGCCATTTTTTTTCATTACCTTAGTCTCCAGTTTCATTACCAGTAATTTTTTTCATTACCTTAGTCCCCAATTTCATTACCAACTCCACTGTTTTCATTACCATCAGCAGTATAGAATTTCATCGGTCTATATCTACTTATGTAATGTGTATAATGTTGTATAAATTACATAAATAGTTTATATTCTTGATACTAATTCTCATGAAAGTTGAAAATAAGGAATTGAAAATTTTCTCACATTTCTGTCAGAATTGCACTAAATCATAGAAATACCCTATAATAATAATAATAATAATGCCGTACTACAGATATGCGCCCGACCCAGTTCTCGATAATGGTCATATCTCATTGTACTGGGATCGGTCCATCATCACTGACAGGACTATTTTAGCCAATAAGCCTGATATAGTGGTGGTGGACCGAATCGAGAGGCGTGCAATGATTGTTGACATTACCGTCCCACATGACGAGAACCTCGTGAAAGCCGAGAAAGATAAACAAATCAAGTATATTGACTTGGCTCGCGAGGTTGTCGACATGTGGGATGTGGACTCAGCGATCATTGTACCGATAGTCGTGTCAGCCAATGGCTTAATAGCCACGAGCCTCGACCAACACCTCAGGAGGCTCTCGTTAGGCGGCTGGATCAAGGGCTTGATTCAGAAAGCAGTACTTCTGGACACGGCTCGCATTGTCAGGCGGTTTCTCTCTCTGGAGCCCTGACCGCCGGTAGCTTGGACCCTGTTCCCGATACCGGTGGGATACTATTTTTTATATTTTTAAATATTTTTTATATATTCTTTTTTAAGAAATATTTAAAAATGTATTTAATATGTTAAAAAGATAAATAAACAAATAATAATAATATATATTAATAATAATAATATTTTAATCTGTGGCTCGACTGTCAACTGCACTGACAGAAAAAATTTTCTCTGCAAATTTTATTAATTTCATCAACAAATTATCATATTTTAAACATCCAAAAATGCATGCAAGACCGTACAAAAACTACTATAGTACCGACAACATATAAATAATAAAAAACAATAGTGAAAATGAGAAGTAAAAGTTAATAATGACGACGAATAGACCAGTGAGAAAAGAAAAATGTTGACGAGAGCCGCAGCACAAAAAGCACGCCCACCACCTCCGGCCTCGTCGCTCAGCTCCGCCTCGCTGCCGCCGGAATCCAGCCTCTCCGTGAGCGCTGTGACACCGGCCGCGGCAGTTGCGTCGAGCTCCAGCGACGAGTTCTTCTCGCCGCCGACGACACCACCACCAGCGCGTCGACGGGGAGGACGCCGGCCGCCGAGCAGCTTCGGACCTCGAGGCCCACCGGCCTCTGATAGGGTCCCAGCTCCCGGCGGAAGTGTGAAGCGCATGCGATGGACACAAGCCATCAACGAGAATGTCATGCGCTCATACTATGGGGCTACAGAGGGAGGTAACAACCTGACCGCGTATCGTGTTCGGATGCTCTCTTTGTTTCAGGTGCTTGAGCCAGCCGTCAACGTTTCGGCCCAACGACTGTCGGATCAGGTGCGGGTCATCCAGCGTAATCATATGTTGGATGATACTGTACTTGATCGCCTCCGAACTGAAATGGGTAGCCATGTCATTGCCCCTCCGTCGCAGACTGTGGTACCAGTGTTGGTACCACCGTCTAACCATGCTCCTAGCCATGCTGACGAGGAGTGTTGTGACATGGTTACAAACGTAAGTACCCATTGCAATGACGAATTGAGGAGTGCTTTGGAGTGTGCTATTCGGGAATATCGCAACATGCCACCCGAACTTAGGCCACGCTTGCCTCGTTTGCCCATGCATAATAGGAATAAGGCGCTGGTGGCTGCTCTGGATTCGCAGTTATTAAATTATTTTGATAACTGCGAAGACCTCACCGACACACACTCGATAATGTACTGCGCGGCTGTAGCGGCATGTCGTGTAGCTCACGTCAAATTCCCTAATGACAGAGCTACACGACCAAAACCAGCCGTGCCGGCTTGTCAGCGCAGGATCGAGTGTCGTATTGGTGGGGCCAGAGCACTCATCGGCAAACTAATCTGCTTCAGGGAGGGCAACACTCGCCCAAGAGTGATGCGCTTTGTGAGACGGGCTTTTTCGGGGACTGAAGTCAGCTCCCGAGACTATATGTCCCGTGTCACAGAGCGCATCGACTTCCTGAAGCAGAAGGTGTATGCATGGGCAAACCGCATCCGTAGGTATAAGCGGCGGGTGGAGCGATACACCCAGAATCGCACATTCCGGAGTAATGAAAGGTGGGTATATAGGACTTGGGAGCGACCGGAACAAGGTGTGACTGACACGTGTCTGCCGGATGATGACGCCATGAGTTCATTCTGGCGCAACATCTGGTCGGTGCCTGTCAGTCACACCGAAGGCGACTGGACTCGGGAGATCGAGCGAGCATGCGATCCAATAACAGAAATGGGGGCAATCACTATCAGCCCCCAAGATGTAGCCCGTGCAGTCCGTCCGTTGCCTAATTGGAAATCTCCAGGGCCGGACGGGCTGCACAATTTTTGGATAAAGTGGCTACAAAGGTCGCACGCTCGCTTGGCATCTCAATACCAGGCAGCCTTGGAGTCTGGTTCGCTACCCGAGTTCCTTACAACTGGAATAACCCACCTGCTCCATAAAACAGGTAGTACTGCGGAACCTAAAAATTATAGACCGATCACGTGCTTACCGACGGTCTATAAGGTTCTTACATCCATTTTGAGAGCTAAGATTAACACACATATTGATAGTAACTGTATCATGTCTGCCTCTCAAAATGGATGTAGGAATGGGACCCGTGGTACTAAGGAGCTTCTCATCATAGATATGACCATTAGCCAGCAGGTTCGGCGTTCCCGAAAGGATCTGTCGACATGTTGGATAGACTATAAGAAGGCCTATGACTCAGTTCCTCATACATGGCTCATGAGGGTGCTAGAATTGTATAAAGTTGATGCAATGCTACGCACCTTCTTGATGTCGTGTATGAGGCAATGGAGGACGGTCCTTCGCTATCCAGGATGTCGAAATATCCAGAGGAATAGCGAACCGGTAAGGATCGAGCGGGGTATATTCCAGGGTGACAGTTCGAGTCCGCTTTGGTTTTGCCTAGCCTTGAACCCTCTAAGCACACTGCTGGAGGCTTCAGGGCTAGGCTATCGGTTGAAGAGAGGTGGTCAGGTTATATCTCACCTCCTTTACATGGATGACCTGAAACTTTTTGCCCCCAACAATCTGCAACTGATGGAGCTACTGAAGGTAACTGAAACCTTCAGTAGTGCCATCAGGATGGAGTTTGGTGTGGACAAATGTGCAGTCATGCATGTAAAGCGAGGGGAGATTGTGGAATCCGTGGGAACACAACTCTCGGATTCCATAAACCTGAGATCCCTCTCTCCAACCGAAACCTATAAATATTTGGGTATGTCGGAAGCGTTAGGTATTAATGTTGCTGACATGAAGCAATCGTTGAGGGAGCGCTTCTTTGGCCGCCTGAAGAAGGTATTTAATAGCCTTCTATCGGGCGGAAACAAGGTGCGCGCCTTCAACGGTTGGGTCATGCCAGTATTGATGTACTCTTTCGGCGTACTCAAATGGACTCAAACAGAACTTGACACCCTGGATAGGCGGGTCCGTACACTACTAACTGCATACCGAATGCATCACCCACGTTCGTCAGTGATGAGACTGTATATTCCGCGGAAGTGTGGAGGCCGAGGCTTTTTAAATGCTAAGACCCTACACAACCGCGAGGTATGCAGTCTGAGGGAATATTTCCTAGCTGCTGACGTGGGTATGCATCGAGATGTAGTGGCGGTGGACAAGGGCCTTACCCCACTCTCCTTGGCTAACGAGAACTGGCGCAAACCTCTAGTGCTTGACACTAACGGTCGCAGGGAAGTATGGCAGAGTAAGGAACTTCACGGACGCTTTTTCCGGGCCCTACATGGGTCCGATGTAGACCAACTAGCGTCCGTAACCTGGTTGCGTGTCGGTGACCTCTTTGGGGAAACCGAAGGTTTTGTCTGTGCAATTATGGACGAAGTTATCATGACGAATAACTACCGGAGATTTATTGTGAAGGACGGCACGGTTGACATATGTCGGGCATGTCATCGTCCGGGAGAATCAATCCGCCACATAATCTCTGGTTGTTCTCGTCTAGCTAACGGTGAGTACTTGCACAGGCACAACCTTGTAGCCAGGATTATCCATCAGCAACTTGCTCTGAAGTACTCTCTTGTGGAATCGGAAGTGCCGTACTACAGATATGCGCCCGACCCAGTTCTCGATAATGGTCATATCTCATTGTACTGGGATCGGTCCATCATCACTGACAGGACTATTGTAGCCAATAAGCCTGATATAGTGGTGGTGGACCGAATCGAGAGGCGTGCAATGATTGTTGATATTACCGTCCCACATGACGAGAACCTCGTGAAAGCCGAGAAAGATAAACAAATCAAGTATATTGACTTGGCTCGCGAGGTTGTCGACATGTGGGATGTGGACTCAGCGATCATTGTACCGATAGTCGTGTCAGCCAATGGCTTAATAGCCACGAGCCTCGACCAACACCTCAGGAGGCTCTCGTTAGGCGGCTGGATCAAGGGCTTGATTCAGAAAGCAGTACTTCTGGACATGGCTCGCATTGTCAGGCGGTTCCTCTCTCTGGAGCCCTGACCGCCGGTAGCTTGGACCCTATTCCCGATACCGGTGGGATACTATTTTTTATATTTTTAAATGTTTTTTTTTTATCCTTTATATTTAAATATTTAAAATGTAATTAATATGTTTAAAAAATGAATAAACGGAATAATAATAAATAATTTATTTTTCTTCAAAAATTACAGATTATGGTGGTGTGATTATGGGCCTTAAAATCAAAACAAAACAAGGTATAATTTCAGTACTTAAGTTTGGTTGGCATCGAACATTGCCAAAGATAAATTGTTGCAATCTGTATCCAATAATTAGTAAACCCTGCCTCCCAAACTAGGGTAGCCTGTATTTTAGGAGGCAGTGTTCGGGTAAGAGATTATTTTAATTAGATTTTACAGATTGTGGGATGTGTCGATCTACCGTAAAAACAATAACTTATACAAAGATATATAGGAGCATTTGTATGCGAAGATTAATTGATTACAGGTATCCCTAGTAGCATTTTCTGTTGGCATCAAGTGGCCAACAGTGGGGAATCCGTTGGGATATAGTTAGTTAGATTCCCTACATCAAACTTACAATGACCCAACGCAGTAAATTATTATCATTATACCAACCATTTACCAACGTTGGGCCAATGCTACTACTGCCTACCTTTACTTAAAAGCTGTTGGCGTTTTTGCAGTGCTTATAACGTAGGCCCTACAAATATCAACTGCATTGGGCCAATGACTGCCCAATGCAGTTAAATATTACATTACGCCAAAGTTTTTACAAAACGATCCATATTTTCAAAATGGTTGCTCGGATGAAAATCTTTTAAGAAAGAAATTGTTGCTATACTCGAAAACCATGAGATAATGTAAAAACTCGAGAAATTATTTTAAAAAAAAAATTTACTGCAAAATTTTTCTAAGTGTCGGCGATCATCAAAGGACTGAGTAAAATTTTCAGAGATTTTTTTTTTAATAAATTTCTGCCCTTTTTATTGTAGCACCTTACTAACCTTGTCCATAGAAACCATTTAGGCTCTGAGAAGGATGGCCCTCCAACGCACCGTTCCCGAGTTATGGGCCTCCAAATTTTATTTTATATTTTACAAAACGATCCATATTTTCAAAATGGTTGCTCGGATGAAAATCTTTTCAAGAAAGAAATTGTTGCTCTACTCGAAAACCATGAGATAATGTAAAAAACTCGAGAAATTATTTAAAAAAAAAAAATTATTGTAAAATTTTTCTAAGTGTCGGCGATCATCAAAGGACTTTGTAAAATTTTCAGAGATTTTTTTTTAACAGATTTCTGCCCTTATTATTGCAGCACCTTACTAACCTTGTCCATAGAAACCATTTCGGCTCTGAGAAGCATGGCCCTCCGACGCACCGTTCCCGAGTTATGGGCCTCCAAATTTTATTTTATTTTTTACAAAACGATCCATATTTTCAAAATGGTTGCTCGGATGAAAATCTTTTCAAGAAAGAAATTGTTGCTCTATTCGAAAACCATGAGATAATGTGAAAAACTCGAAAAATTGTTGAGAAAAAAAAATGATTGCAAAATTCTTCTAAGTGTTGGGCTGGATCATCAAAGGACTTAGTAAAATTTTCAGAGATTTTTTTTTACATATTTCTGCCCTTTTTATTGCAGCACCTTACTAACCATGTCCATAGAAACCATTTAGGCTCTGAGAAGCATGGCCCTCCGACGCACCGTTCCCGAGTTATGGGCCTCCAAATTTTATTTTATATTTTACAAAACGATCCATATTTTCAAAATGGTTGCTCGGATGAAAATCTTTTCAAGAAAGAAATTGTTGCTCTACTCGAAAACCATGAGATAATGTAAAAAACTCGAGAAATTATTTAAAAAAAAAAAATTATTGTAAAATTTTTCTAAGTGTCGGCGATCATCAAAGGACTTAGTAAAATTTTCAGAGATTTTTTTTTAACAGATTTCTGCCCTTATTATTGCAGCACCTTACTAACCTTGTCCATAGAAACCATTTAGGCTCTGAGAAGCATGGCCCTCCGACGCACCGTTCCCGAGTTATGGGCCTCCAAATTTTATTTTATTTTTTACAAAACGATCCATATTTTCAAAATGGTTGCTCGGATGAAAATCTTTTCAAGAAAGAAATTGTTGCTCTATTCGAAAACCATGAGATAATGTGAAAAACTCGAAAAATGATTGAGAAAAAAAAATGATTGCTAAATTCTTCCAAGTGTTGGGCTGGATCATCAAAGGACTTAGTAAAATTTTCAGAGATTTTTTTTTACATATTTCTGCCCTTTTTATTGCAGCACCTTACTAACCATGTCCATAGAAACCATTTAGGCTCTGAGAAGCATGGCCCTCCGACGCACCGTTCTCGAGTTATGGGCCTCCAAATTTTATTTTATTTTTTACAAAACGATCCATATTTTCAAAATGGTTGCTCGGATGAAAATCTTTTAAGAAAGAAATTGTTGCTCTACTCGAAAACCATGAGATAATGTAAAAACTCGAGAAATTATTTAAGAAAAAAAATTTACTGCAAAATTTTTCTAAGTGTCGGCGATCATCAAAGGACTTAGTAAAATTTTCAGAGATTTTTTTTAACAGATTTCTGCCCTTTTTATTGCAGCACCTTACTAACCTTGTTCATAGAAACCATTTGGGATCTGAGAAGCATGGCCCTCCGACGCACCGTTCTCGAGTTATGGGCCTCCAAATTTTATTTTACTTTTTACAAAACGCTCCATATTTTCAAAATAGTTGCTCGGATGAAAATCTTTTCAAGGAAGAAATTGTTGCTCTAGTCGAAAACCATGAGATGATGTAAAAATCTCGAGAAATTATTGAGAAAAAATTGAGTAATTGGAGGGTAGTCCCAAATAATACAGTTACAATTTTGAGCTCTCATATAATTAATTTAATAAAATATTAAAAACAACTTTTAAATGCAAGAAACATAATAAAGTAGTACATTAACCTCTGGTGCACTCAGTCAGTTTATCAAATCTCCTTGACACCACTTCTCTACACTGCAAGCACTGCTCTTTGCTGAAATGGACCTGTACTCCAAATCGTCAAGCACTGTGGAGGAGCTGTCTCCTACATTTGCTTCAAGAATGTCACAATATGAGGAAGACTTGAAGAATGCCAGTGGTGAAGCTTCACATAAGACTATTGCCAGCCTATCCAAGGACTTCACTGAGTTGAAGACCCTAGTTTGGAAAACATTGAGTTCACTGAAATCCCAGATGGAGTTGCTTGTGTTTGGCTGGATAGGCACGAAATGACAACCCGTGCTAAGGTTCTTCTGTTGCATGGCCTGAGTGAGGACAAGGGAGCAGATCTAAGCAATGGTTTCCTGAAGGTTTTGTCGGAGCGTCTGGAAATGGCCAAAGTCGCCTCTAAAGATATAACAGCCTGTCACCGCCTTGGAAGCAACACCAGCAAACCTCGTCCCCTCTTAGTTAGATTTGAAAGCCGCATCGTAAGGAATGAGGTGTGGCGAAATAACAACCAAGCTAAAAGGCTCTGGTTTAACGCTTTCTGAGTTCCTGACTAAGCTCAGACACGATATTTTTATGAATGCTCGGAAGTACTTCGGAATACATAAGTGTTGGACGTCTGAGGGGAAGATTGTCATCCAGGTTTCCGAAAAATCGCGACGGAAGATTGAGTTTGCTTCGGAATATCAAGAACTTGTGGCTCAGTTTCCCGTTGCTGAGCCCTCAGCCGTAACTTCGAAGCCAGTGCCCGATAAGAGAATTTGCTAGACAGTAAAGTGATGAGTCTTCGTTGCGGGTCTTCCATTTTTCTGAGTATATAATATACTAGGTACTTATCATTTTTATGTTTTATGTCGTTCATGTGTCGGTCATTCAATTTTTTTAGTTTTTTGTTTTGATTTGATTTTTTACTTATGTTATTGTTGTCATTTGACATTTAGACCGTTCGGTGTTACTCAAAGTTTTCGTTCGGAAACATACTAACGTGTATTTATTTTGTTTGGACTACAGGCTTTTTATCTTTTAATTATAAAACTAATGTAGCCGGCGAGTGCATCGAGGTTTGAGTGCTGAAATTATTTTTTTCTTGTTTATTGTTAGATTACTTATTTTTTTTTTAAATTATTTATTTATTTTTATTTGTATTTAGTTAAAATGGAAATGGACTGGTCACATGATGAGATCAACAACAGGAAAGTGGACTAAGAAAGTAACAGAATGCTACCATGACCTCATTTACCTTTCCTATAAAATTTGACTTCCTCAACGCAAGGCCAAATTTCTCTTTCTTCGCAGTTTTAAAAACGTTGATTTGGAGCGTTTGAGGGCTGATGCGGGTGGAATTGACTGGTCTTCTGTGTTCACCGGCGAGAATATGGACTCTATGGTGTCAGTTTTCAGCAGTACTATATTGAATTTATATGATGCACCCCTTAAAAAGGTAAGAGTCAAACACCTTCCTGCACCATGGCTTTCCCCAGCTATAAAAAACCTGATGGCGAAACGTGATAAGGCCAAGCGTTTATACAGGAATCGGGCTACTGAGGAAAACTGGGACTTTTATAAGAAGATGCGAAATCGCTGCAGTTGTTTGTGTAGGAATGCCAAAAGGCATCACATTCACAACTCAATTGATAACTTCAACCCGACACAAGTATAGCAATTTTTAAAGACTATTGGTATTGGCAAAGCCTCTAGCAAGAGTACTTCTGATAAAATGGACCTCAATGCACTTAATGCGCACTTTTCTACATCACCAATTATACTCGATATCGATGTTAAATCTTCGACTCTCAGTGATCTTTCCAATCTTCCTTTACCAGCAAATACTTCTTTCACTTTCCACCAAATTACTGAGCTAGATATTAAGAAATGTTTTCAATCCATCTCCATTAAGGCGTTAGGTGACTATGGTCTTCAGTTCCAAATGTTCCTACCTATTTTGAGTGAAATAGTTCCTGTTGTAACTCACATAGTAATTTTTTCTCTTTTCACTAACACGTTTCCTTCTGCTTAGAAGAAGGCTCACGTCTTACCACTTCCTAAAGTTTCAAATCCCTCTTCTCCATCTCAGTTCCGTCCAATATCCATCCTCCCAATCCTTTCCAAAGTTCTCGAGAGCGTTGTTCAGAAGCAACTGTCTTGTTATCTATCCTCTAATGGCATGCTGAGTCCTTACCTCTGGTTTCAGACCTAGCCATAGCACTGTGACAACTCTTGTCAAAATAACTGACGATATAAGACTGGCTATGGAAAACAAATGCTTGACAGTGTTGGTTTTACTGGACTTCAGCAGTGCCTTTAATTCAGTTTACTTTGACATTCTCTTAGGAATCCTTTCCTCCCTTAATGTCTCTGCGCCAGTAATTGAGTGTTTCAAATCTTATCTTCGAGGCCGCTCGCAGTATGTTCGGTCTGATGAGGATTTCTCTGAATGGTGTGATTTGGCTGCGGTTGTACCTTAGGGTGGCGTCCTCTCTCCTCTTCTTTTCTCAGTTTTTATAAACGCTATCACTGAGGTCTTTACTTCTAACTATCATCTCTATGCAGACGACTTGCAGTTATACCGTCACTTTAGAATGGGTTAACTCGCTGGCGCTGTGGATGCCATCAATGATGACCTTGAAAATATCAACAAGTTGGCTAAATCCTTTGGACTCTTACTGAACCCAACTAACATGCTCAGCCTTTTAGATCATCAGTCTCGCCCGCCAGTAGTGTATGATTCGGTGCCCATATTGTACTCGTAAAGCGCTAAAAACCTAGGCGTCCATATAGACACTAACTTCTCTTGGGAGGTTCATAATGCTGACGTTAGTAAGAGGGTTTTCTACTCTTTTCAGTCTCTTAAACGTCTCCAAAAATTCTTATTATTCTTCCATTTCACACTAAGGTCACTCTTGCACAATTTCTTCTCCTACCGCTAATAGACTATGCGGATGTCTGTTTTCTAGATGCAACGGAGGTACTCCTTAACAAACTCGAGCGGCTGCAGAACTTATGCATCCTTTTCATTTTTGGCCTCCGCAAGTACGACCATGTGTCGAAGTTTCGGACCAGATTGAGGTGGCTGCCAATTTGGCATCGCCGAGATACCCTTATCCTATCTCTTCTCTATACTATCCTGCATAATCCTAATTCTTCTCAATACCTTCGTGAACGGTTTGAGTACTTCGTTCCGAGGGGTAAACCCTATCGCACTGCCAATTCTCTTCTCCTTCATATTCTGCGTCACACTTCCAGCCGCTATAATGGCTCCTTTTCTGTTACTGCATTGCGTCTCTGGAACTCTCTCTCACACTCCCTACGCGACAGTCCTTCTCTAGATGTCTTCAAGAAGAAAATAAAAAAGCACTTCCTTTCAAATTGACATAATATTAGTATTATATTGGTATTAATATGTATAATATATATTTAGAATTATTTATGTAGGTTTATAAGTATTGTACACTGGATCCTACCCTCAACAGTGATCTCTCTCTATCACTCAAAGGTTTGCTGGGAGAAAACTCAACATTGAGTTAAGCTCGCCTTTGTACATGAATTGTGTAACCATATGTAATATGTAAAATTTTTGTGTACAATAAAGAATTAAGAAAAAAAAAATTGCAAAAATATTTCCAAGTGCTCTTCAAAGGATTTAGACAAATTTTCGGAGTTTTTTTTTTTAACTGATTTCAGCCATTTTTATTGTAGCACTTTATTAACCTTGTCCATAGAAACCATTTAATTTAAGGTCTGAGAAGCATGGCCCTCCGACGCACCGTTTCCGAATTACGGGCCTCCAAATTTTATTTTATTTTTTAGAAAATAAATTAAAGTTTGGAGGAAACAGTAAGAAAAAAGGAGTCTAAACCACCACATCTAGTGGAAAATCCACTGAGTTGGCAACACTGTGATGTGATAACACTTTTAAAATGGCGTCGTTTCACGTTTGGTTTCACTTATCGGCAATAGCCGGTAAATTATTGTAAGTGTTAATTTAAATAACACTTATTTATATCAGCGAAAAATATGTAATAATAATAAAATATGCCTAAAAATGATCTAAATCACTAGATATACACAAATCAGAAAGACAAAAAAAAAAAACGAACTAACTGATGACTAGGCAGCATGGTCTCTGACCGTAGTCTGTTCCACAAGGAACAAAAGCCAAAAAAGTGACAGACGTCAAGACGAGACAGTTATTTTTTTCTTTCGGAATGGTAGTTTTTGCTAGAAATAATGTTCCAACTGTATAAAAATACTTAATAGATACTAATATCCGTTTAGTGTGTATAAAGTGCATTTTTTTGTGTAACACGAGTTCAAAAAGCTTGTGAGAATTGAACCTTTGTGGTATGGATAAAAATAGAAGGAAATGTTTAAGTGTGACTGTTCACCAGCCAAACAAAACGAAAAACTGTTCCGCTTTCCTAAAACCCGGAGTTTGAAACCTTCGTATTCTGAGGCTACTGCAAACAGATTGTAAATAAATCATTTGAATACATGAACATAATATGCAACTTGGAGAGACTGTGGTGAGTGCCCTCAGAGATGTTGTTGTTATTGTTAGGTGACCTTAAAAAGGGCTGTTGTACATGGCTCTGAAGAGAGCTGTTTGGATTTACCATTGTGGTGAAAGGAATGATCAGCTAGACTCTGCGTTACCAGCTGCTAGCCATCCAGGGTGTGCAGGGCGTTTGGAATGGCAAAACGATATAGTTAACACCACTCGGGAAGGCTCCTTTAATGCACCCCTGAAAACCATGGGAAGACCAATACCACCCAGCTCCTGACTTCTTAGAACCCAGGGAACACCTGCCACCTGGACGTGAACTGCAGTGGCCTATATGGAAATCACTCAATGGGTTGCAAATTTAGGTAGGCCGCTGCAAATACAACTTGGTAAAATTCATAGACTGGTCTGATTCCCAATGTGAGTGCGGTGCCCCTGTCCAGACCATGAATCACCTACTGGGTATCATCAACGACAACAACAGCCCCGGTATCTGCACACCTTAATAATAAATGATTATTTTACAGATCGACTCTAAAGTCAGACAAAAATGTAAAAAGGCTGAAAGTAGATCGGAATTGGCTTCAACCGTTATAGGAGTAGAAACCGAAAAATGGACAAGGAAGTTCGTCCTTTTCAAATTGACAGTGATGGCCATCTGCTGCCAAAAATAATTTTACCACAAGTATGTATATCTACACCTAGTTCATCACCAAATCTTATACAAGATTTTAATGTTGGTAAGTAACAAAGTTTGTCACTTGTAAGAAAATATAAGATTTCAAAATATTTGTCAGCTAACTTTTACTATGGGACCAACCTCAAAATAAATAAAATCTATGCATATAATATTTAATATTATTTATTTATTTAATCAGACAATTAAGTTATTATTTCAGTAACAATAAGTATTCACAAAATTATTACAATACATAGAAATATAAAAACTTAAAACTTATCAGCCCGGGATTGAGTCTGACAATTACTTGACCATTTTTTACCCGCAATTTTGAGGTTGATTCTTTAGCAAAAATTGCTTGTGTTGGTAGGTTATGTCACCCCCTAATATAAAATACGACAATCCTACATCCTACTAATATTATAAATGTGAATGTTTGTATGTTTGCCTGTCAATCACACAATAACGGCTGAAGGGATTTGAATGAAATTTTGCACACGGGTAGGTCACAGCCTTTTTATTTTTGAAGTTATAATAATAATAATAATATGATTATATTATATAATATTGATATGGGTATCGTGTAGGTTTTCGGGGGCGCCGATTGCAAATCTGACAGTCATTTTAAAATCAAAGATGGCGGATGTCACTTTTTCTCAAACATTCGATATGGGTATCGTTTAATAGGTTTTTGGGAGTGCCGATTACAAATCTGACACTTATTTTGAAATCAAAGATGGCGGATGCAACTTTTACTCAAACATTCGATATGGGTATCGTTTAATAGGTTTTTGGGAGTGCCGATTACAAATCTGACACTTATTTTGAAATCAAAGATGGCGGATGCAACTTTTTCTCAAACATTCGATATGGGTATCGTTTAATAGGTTTTTGGGAGTGCCGATTACAAATCTGACACTTATTTTGAAATCAAAGATGGCGGATGCAACTTTTACTCAAACATTCGATATGGGTATCGTTTAATAGGTTTTTGGGAGTACCGATTACAAATCTGACACTTATTTTGAAATCAAAGATGGCGGATGCAACTTTTACTCAAACATTCGATATGGGTATCGTTTAATAGGTTTTTGGGAGTGCCGATTACAAATCTGACACTTATTTTGAAATCAAAGATGGCGGATGCAACTTTTTCTCAACATTCGATATGGGTATCGTTTAATAGGTTTTTGGGAGTGCCGATTACAAATCTGACACTTATTTTGAAATCAAAGATGGCGGATGCAACTTTTTCTCAAACATTCGATATGGGTATCGTGTAATAGGTTTTTGGGGCTGCCGATTGCAAATCTGACATTCATTTTTATATCAAAGATGGCGGCTGCCACTTTTTCTCAAAAATTCGATATGGGTATCGTGTAATAGGTTTTTGGGGGTGCTGATTGCGAATTAGACATTCATTTTAAAATCCAAGATGGTAGATGCAACTTTTTCTCAAAAATTCGATATGGGTATCGTGTAATAGGTTTTTGGGGTTGCTGATTGCAAATTAGACATTCATTTTAAAATCCAAGATGGCGGATGCAACTTTCTCTCTAAAATATGATATGGGTATCGTGTAATAGGTTTTTGGGGGTGCTGATTGCAAATCTGACATTCATTTTAGAATCCACGATGGTGGATCATTGTTTTTCTTAAAATTGTGAATTTATTTTACTTTAAATCTATCAAAAGAAACAGTAGTAGGCATACTGTTTTTGAAGTTATACTTCTTTAGGTACGTTAGGACAAAATGATGAGAGTAAATTTTTACGATGCTCGCGCACACCGTCACAAAAACCTACAGCCTGAAGTTAGCTAGAACCGACACCGTTAAGTTAGCTATGGTCTGTGGTTCATGAAGAATGATTGTTTTCGTTTTGTAAACTTTGTAAAATTTTGGTTTTTTATCTGGTTTTGCCAAAGAAGTATAACTTCTTACGTGCGTACATAAGTACACACACACTTTTTTATATTGTTTTGGAATCTTCTATCTAGGAAATGTATTACTTTATTATTATTATTATTTTAGATGTCATTGCCCAATGTCTTGGACACATTCAAACCGCAATGGAGGACCTGAAGCAAACTCAAAATGATATTTTACTGAGAATATCACTCTCCTTCAACACATGTGTCTAGTGCAGCCACTTTGCTGGTAGATATAGACATACCATTAAAATCACTTGACGATATTAGATAAATAGAAAATTGGCTTGAAGATGAAGAACACAAAGAACAATTGGTAAGTACAATATTCTGATAGAAATATACAAGCTTTACAAGCAAGCAAGACCACTGGACGTACTGATGATATACTATGTAGTTATAATACTACTATTATATAAAATTTAATAGATAAACGAGTATACATACATTGTTTTACGTTTATTTATGATTGCTTATTGACTATGAGCCGATAAATGTTTTGGCCTATGTTGGTGGCAAAGGAACTGCCACAATTACCAGAAGAAATCTGGAACGGGTTTTCAGCAACTCTCTGGCAATTCACTGCAACTGGACTGGATAAAATAATAAGTTTAGTTTGAAAAATTTACAATTATTGTCAAAAGTCATTGTAAGTAGGTATGACTATGAAAATTACAGATAATATTAGATATATTTATGTAACCATATTAGATTCATTTATTTATGGAGAAGCTCGTGGCTTAAGTAATAACAGCTGCACGGGCCGATCCATCAGTTTAAGCTACGTTTGCCGGGATTCATAGATGGGTGACCATCTTTACATACTGAGACTCCTCCGTGCCTCGGAAAGCACGTTAAGCTGTTGGTCCCGGCTATCAATCGTGGATCTTTAACAGTCGTTACGGGTCGTCAGAAGCCCGAAAGTGACAACCAGTCTTATCAAGGGGTATCGTATTACCCAGTAATATTATTTGTGGTTTATTATTACTTTATCGATTGTGTTATTCTAAATGAAATGCTAAAGTACTGCTTCGTAATATTTACAGTTGCAGTGTGAAGAAACAAGTTGGCAGAGACAGCAACTGATGCTGGAATCACAGGTGTCATAACAAACTGGTTTAGATTTGCTAGAGATCGAGATGGCGGAAGAGATAACAGAAGAATATGATGAAGCTAATAACAGCAGCTCTACACGACAATATTCTGGACTATCTGCAAGAACAAAGAGGCGTCATCAAAATGCAATAAAAACTGAATTAAGAGGTAAATTAAGGATCAACGATAAAAGTAATGTTACTAGTAATAATGCAGGTACTAATTCATCATTTATTAATGAACATCATAATAATTGTATATCAGAAAATTATACTGATGATTTTAATGCCGAGGAAATCACTTTCACGCGTAATATATCTACTGGTAAAATTGAAAATGCTGATTTTAAGGATACTGATCTTACCTGTTTGATCTATAATTAAGGAGGTGGTAATTTGAAGGTAAAATTAAACACTGCACCCGCGGGTTTTAATGACTTAGCGTCATATTAACAAATGGCAAACACAAATGACTCATTGTCCTCAAAATTAGGTAGAACTAAATGATGCCCTAAAAATCTAGAAAAAATATATGTTTAAGTGTCAAATAGGTACTAATTTTTTAAAGGCGAATTGAAATTTTGGAGCCCTTACGTGGAGATTCTAAATGTGGGTAGTCATCTTGACATCAGAATGACTGCCCAATTTTTGATTTCATTTTCTCAGTTATTAATTAGGTACCAATTATTTAAACAAACGTATCAAATAGTAGCAAATAGGCATTACATTTTAGTAATATTTTAAAGCTGATCGGTCATTTTGGCCAGTCATTCTGATGTTCACAAGTGTCGTTAGTCACGTTTTGGTCTGTATTAGTGTCAGCCACTATTTATTTTTCTAATAAAAAAGTTTCTATGAATGTATGATTTTCTGCATTTTGTAATTAAACGCAAAAATAGCATTTTTTTCTTTATACGAGTAAGTTTATTTTTGTAAAGTGTCATTCTTATAATTGTGCTGTATTCGTTTCTGTTTCATTTAAAAAATACGACTATTTTGAATTTCAAAGTGACGTTTGTCAGTCACGTTTTGGTCTGTATTAGTGTCAACCACAATTTATTTTTCTAATAAAAAAGTTTCTATGAATGTATAATTTTCTGCATTTTGTAATTAAACGCAAAAATAGCATTTTTTTTTATTTATATGTTTATTTTTGTAAAGTTCCTATGTTATGATTGTATTGAATTCGTAATGTTTCATTTAAAAATACGATTATTCTGAAATCCAAAGTAACGTTAGTCAGTCACGTTTTGGTCTGTATTAGTGTCAGCCACAATTTATTTTTCTAATAAAAAAGTTTTTACGAATATAAGGTTTTCCATTTCAACACATCCCAATATTTTTTTTCATGTACAAATACAAACACAAATTACGACTACTATTACAAATTAGTTATAAAACATGCATCGAGAAAGATCTGTAGTTCAAAAACACTTCATCACGAGTTCATTTTGCATGAAGTGTCAGTCACATTTACATTTGTTTAAATAAACCTTAACTTTTTTAACCTCTCAAGCCCGGGACATGTCACGTTTCAGCATATGTCAGTCCCCGTTGACAGGCGGCCATCGTGTAACTACAGACTTGGTCAGGTTCCGTGTGTATGAACCTTGTTACAGGTCTAAAGACCTTGGCTAATAGTGATAATAGCGGTTTAAAACGCGTGAATCGGGTTTTTGGCAAGGCAAACTAGCGGAAAACTAGCGGCACACATGAGAGCCACCGGGGTTATAAAGTACACATTTATTACCACGGAGGTTTAATTAAAGGATATTTATACAAAATTACTGAAATTAGTACTATAAAAATAGTGGAATTCGTAAAACAATGCAAAATAAAACTCAAATCGTGTCAAATGTAGAGTTAGTCACATATGGCATTACCCTAACATATTTTTTGGAACAGTGGTGGCCCAGTGGTGACTGTCGCGACTTACAAGTTGTAGGTTGTGAGTTCAAACCCAGGCAGGCGCTTTACTTTATGTAAATTATTTCATCACTACTGCTCTCAAAACGGTGAAGGATAACATCGTGAGGAAACTGGCAAGTCCTAGTACCAAAAATTTGAAGACATGTGACATCCATCAATCTGCATTGGACCCGCGTGGTGGATTACGGTCCACACCCTCTCACAGAGAGGAAGCCTGTGTTCTAGCAGTGGGGACATTAAAATGCTGATGATGATGATTTTTTAATTCTAATTATATTTGTACCACAGCTGTAATTCTAAAATACTACACTTAAGGCTAGCTTCACAGCTATCCGGGAGACCCGTACGGGCCGCCTGTAAGGCATCCCAGAACGGAGACTTACGTAGGCGCTAGAACATCGTTTCACAGCGACGCGGATTGGTCCGTATGCGACCCGCTCCGCGTCGCTGTGAAACAATGTTCTAGCGCCTCACGTATGTCTCCGTTCCGGGTGCCAGTACGGGCGGCCCGTACGGGTCTCCCGGACAGCTGTGAAACCAGCCTAACCAAACCCTAACCATTTGTCAACTGTAGGATAACTGTCAATATTGTGTAAGAAGGCCGCACAATGCAAAACAACCAATGGAATAAAAATCTACAATGGCCCCCCCCAGGCCCAGTTGTTGGCCCCCCCCAGGCCCAGTTGTTGGCCCCCCCCGGGCCCAGTTGTTGGCCCCTTTTTGGCCATTTTTTGTGGGCCCTTTGATGTAGGCCCTACCTCTATTAGATGGCCAAATCTAACAGTTGGCCAACCCACGAAGTGCACGTGGCCCAACTGAATGCCCACAATAAATGCTATTAGGGATGTGTCTGTGGGGGTGTGTGTGTATGAATGGGGATAGGTTTGTATGAATGGGGGTATGTTTTTTTTTTTTTTTTTTTTTTCTATTCTATTCATATACAATCTGTTTTTATTTATTTATATGTTATATTATGTAAGTCACTGTGTATGTGTAATGTTAGGCATGTGAAGTGAGTGTGAGTTTATTAGGATATGAGTGCGTGTTTTTGAGTACTTGTAGTGTAAGTTAAATATGTGGTAGTAAGTGAGCAGTTGTATAGTTATTAGGAGATGAATGTGAGCAAAGACTCTGTGTAGCCATAGTCCTTTTGTAGTAGCCACTCAGTTACTATGGATTGCACTTTGTGTAAGTTTAATTTTTAACCGACGAAAAAAAAGGAGGAGGTTCTCAATTCGACCGTATATATATTTTTTTTCTTTTTTTTTTTTTTTGTGTATGTTCAGCTCTCACTCCGTCATTTATGAATCTATCTTGATAATTCTTTTTTGTTAGGTAGGGTGGGCCTCAAGAGTGGTCCCATGTCAAGGAAATCAGGATCCGATGATGGAATCCTGATAAAATTGAGAGAAAACCTCGAAAATTGTGGGCACGTTTAGCGTTCTGTACGTATGTTCAGCTCTCACTCCGTCATTTATGAACCGATCTTGATAATTCTTTTTTTGTTAGATAGGGTATATTTCAAGGGTGGTCCCTTGTCAAGGAAATCAGGATCTGATGATGGAAACCTGATAAAATTGTGAGAAAACCTCGAAAATTGTGGGTACGTTTAGCGTTTCTGTACGTATGTTCGGCCCTCACTCCGTTGTTTATGAACCGATTTTGATGATTCTTTTTTTCATAGATAGGGTATACTTCATGGGTGGTCCCATGTCAAGGAAATCAGGATCTGATCATGGAATCCTGATAAAATTGAGAGAAAACCTCTAAAATTGGGCACGAATTTCTGTTTACTTTTCATTACTTAATCAGGTATTTGCATTTAGGAATCATCACATCATGAAACTGAGCTGATGATGGAAACTATACCTTTACTAAATAATAGAAGTTAGATATAAAAAAACTGGTTTTAGTGATAGATACCACTTAAAATGCTTTGAAGAAAAGACGTCTTTAGAATATTGGAGGTAACCTCAACTGGTCAATATCCTGGGAACCTCAAGGAAGGATGGTTACATCATCAGCGGCAGTGGCAAGAGGAATGATGAAGGATTAGAAATTAGCCTCAGAGTATTAGAAGAGGATGCGAGTCACAAAAAATCATAAAATAAAAAACTTTTTAACAAAAAACTTAACCGCCGAAAAAGAACTAAAAAGCAAAAAATAAATAAACCTTTTATGTCTTGAGTATTGAGCTTATTTACCTACATAAAATATCAAATTTTATATAAACTAATTTTGAGTCGGTGCATCTTCGGTCGACACTCTTTGTCGGAATCCGTACTGATTCTCAGCAATAATTTTATGTTTGTCTAGAAAGCTTCCTAGACGTTTATTTAAAATCTTTTCAAAAAATTTTGAGAGGGTAGACAAGACAGATATCGGCCTATAATTGTTAATACAGTTTTTGTTCCCTCCCTTATGAATAGGGTGTATTATTGCCTTTTTAAGAGCATCAGGGAATACCCCTGTTTGGAAACAACGGTTGCAGAGGTAAGTTAATGGTGGGACCAGCGCATGACGGCTTTTTTTTAGGAGTGAAGCTGATATTCCATACCAACCTACTGCACAATCATCGCGTAGCTGGAGTATGACAGACTCTACTTCTTCTGTATCAACGTCCAACAATGCGAACGAATTGACCGGTCTATTTTGAAAGCCGTTTTGGACCGGAGCCGGGGGATTTGGATCATTTGCCGTGTTAGGTGTGTGTCTGTGTAATGATTTTTGCAGCCAAATTTTTGCCAACGTTACTAAAAAAGAGATTCACATCATTTATTGATGCTTTAGGGTCATCTCGTATTATACTGAGTAGCTGTGAAGGACTGACATTTGCCTTTTGTGTGTTGGTGATTTCTTTTATAGTCTTCCACATAGTTTTTGGATTATTTTTGGCTTTTTCCAACTCGGTCTTTTCGTAGGCTTTTTTTAATTTGCGAAGCAGATTATTGCAAAAGTTCCTATAACGTGTGTATGTAGTTTTCAGGATTATGTTATTTGGAGCCTTTTTTGTCTTAATATGCATTTTATCCCGATTTATAATACATTTTAAGAGCCCTGGAGTCATCCAAGGCTTTATAGTTCTTTTTTGTCTTGGTATTTTAATCAATTTTGTATGTTTCAACATAACAGTTTTAATAATACTAATAAATCTGTTCACACATGCGTATACATCATCTATTAGGTAAATTTCAGTGAAGTCTGTTTCTTCCAACTCTAGCAAAATGGCTTCGTAGTCAAGACGGCTTATCATCGGACAGATTTTACGTGGTGGGGCAACGCTAGCTATGGATAAAACGATAGGTTTGTGGTCCGTGACATGTGACTCCAGGACAAGCGTGGTGGGAGTAAGGTTTGACTTTAGAAGTAAATGATCTAAGCAGCTTTCTAGTCGGGTAGGAAATAGGTGTGTCGGCATAAGCCCATAAGAGGCATTTATCGTGAGATATTCAAAGCTCCGATCGTTTCTATTACTCGGGCTTATATCGATATTTAGATCACCCACGAGAGCTATGCTAGAACAGTTGGATATTTCATTATAGGTTTTGACAAGGCTTGTAGAGAAGTCATGAAATTGTTCTTTTGAGTTAAGGGAAGGGGAGCGATAGACGGCGAGTACAGCTAATTTTTTGTCGATTTGGCAAACCAGACAGTTCCCACCCTCAAAAATCGGCTCCCACACAGAACCTTGCAAACCGTGTTTCATGTAAATTATGACTCCATCGTTTTGATTAACATTGATAGCTGTCGAATGAGCTACAAATCCGTCTAAGACGGGAAGGTTATTGACTTTGCTGAGCCAGCATTCCGTCAAAATGACAATGTCAAAATTGATTTTTGTGAGATGTAACAGAGCTTGGAGTTGGTCGAAGTTTTTGTTGACACTGCGTATGTTTAGATGTAATAGGTTTATGTTGGAATCGGATATGTTGATATACTTCAGGCAATCTTCTGGTTCACAATTATAGGAGTTTCCTAATTGTATGTTATCAAGATCATTATTAATAGTATTTATCGTAGCCATTAGGAATTGAAATTATACTACAAAACAGTGGAATATCGGGAATAATATGAAGTAGTGAAGAAGAGTTGGAGTCTATATAAATGTAATTATAACACGCTTTTATGTGACTTATTTTTTGGTGAAAAGTGAGAATGTGTTTTTGTGAAAGAAATAGTTTTTGTGTTATCTGTTTGGATTGTGTGTTCGTGTGTGGCTTAACAACTAGGATTACAAAAATAAAAAAAAAATAAGAAAAAGAACAAGAGTACATGCATTATTACTTTTAAAATGGAGTTAACTAGTCATATTGAAGTGTTGCCGAGATCATGGAGACATTTTTCAGATTTTATCAGTAGCTGCTTATCCCCTGCTTGTTTGCGAAGGAAAATATTTCCATTACTTGTCCAGCAGAACGCATACTGGTTATTTTTAGCAAATTGCCGCGCCAAATAGAACAGCTTTTTGGAAGAAGAAGGCAATTGTTCTGTTACGAATACTGGCAAGCGCTTCCCTGGTACTCCAATTAGTTCGGTGTTCAATTTATTCTCCCTCGAGCTCTTACTCTTGTTGTACGACCGGATGGCAGATAGAAGGTTCTGCTTGGTATGTACTTTAACAAACTCTGCTATAATTGGGCGTGAGATCGATGTCGATGTGGGTTTTCCCGGGAGGCGGTACACATCCGGAATATCAGAATCTGCTAGAAGCGTTCCGACTGTCTTTCCGATATTACAGACAGTTTTTAAGAGCCCGGTTGGTGACTCATTGTCCGTCTGTGGTATATTTATTATTTCTACTCCGGCGGAACGCGACTTCTGCTGAAGATCCAATACCTTTTTCTCAAGAGCTTCTATATAATTTCGTTGTTCAAGTCGCTCCTTCTTTAAATCTTCCACTTCCTTCTTTAAATCTTCAAAGGTTTGATTCATATAAGACATTGACCTTTCTATCTCTGTACTTGTTTTCTGGATTTCTATATTCGATTCCTGTATCTTGACATTTTGTGACTTAATTTTGGTTATGTCAGCCACCAGTTTTGCAATAAGAGTGGTTTGTTCTTCTAACAATTTCTCCATTCGAGTATCCTGGTTTTTTTTCCAGCTGTCGAGGAACTCTCTTATCTTACGGTCTTGCTGGCTTAACAAAGAGACTTTTTTCGGGGATTGTTCCGGTCTGGGCCGTTTGTGCCTATTGGTTACATTTTCGCACATCTCAATCGCCGTGTTAATGTCAGGTTCTGATTGCGTTTGACTCAGGGCATTTTTTTGTGATTTCGGTGGAGTACGCTTTAAAGTAGTCATGCTTTGTTCACTTACAAATTGAGTAAATATCAGAATGGTCCAACTCTGCTTGGTACTTAAAGGCGAGCAAACAATTATATGCAACGGAGCGTGGCGTATACTAAGTCTGCTCAAAACACATAGCGTAAGCTCAGGATGTTGAACAAGCGACTAGTGAACGTGTAAGCGTTGCGCATGTGTGCGTAGAAGCGGGCGATCTGCGGGTTGCCCTAGGTCAGGGACACAAGTCACTGCAAATTTTTCTAGAAATGTTTTTGCTAAACACTCACGGTTACGTTGGAGTCCTGGTGTATTTTATATATCACGGTTTAGTTCGTTTCACCAGCTTTACAATGATATACTGCACTAATGGATTGATGAACTTTTAACCACTTTTAAAAAAAAATTCGGAGACAAAACAAATACGGTGCTGACTCTTTGAAACTTACCGGTCGATCCTCAAAGTATGTGTGTTTGTTATGTGAGTGTAAGCGCGAATGGACTAAATGTTTATGTAACTATAATTTCCTAATAAAAGATCTTCAGTATTGCGATAACTTAGCTTAAGCAGATATTCCTGTAACTTTGCTTTGCACTGATATTTGGTATTGTTAAATATTTTTAGTACTTTGTTAAGTTGGTTATAAAGGTTTGTGCTGGTGACATAATAGTGTTGCTTAGCAAAAGCAGTTCTATGCGACTCATGAGGAAAAACTGTGTGCTTAATTCTGCCTGTTGGTTCTGAGGAAGGGCGAGTTGAGTGCTTACGAAGCATCGATTGAAGGACATACAGCTGTCTGACCGTTAAAACTTTAGTTTCCGCGTAAAGTTGTACCGTGGGAAATCTAAGGGGCCGAAAGAGTAGAACCTTCAGGACAGCTCTCTGTGCTCGTTCCAGTCTAATAAAGGTACTCTCAGTAGCACCACCCCAAACTGGGATGCAATAAGTTAATATTGACTGGCATAGGGCAAAGTAAACGACCCTCAATGTATCTCCATCGGCAGATTTACGTAATTTTTTAAAAACGAATATTAGTTTGCGATTTCTTCCAGAAAGGGTGTCAAGGTGTTTATGCCAATTAAGAAGTTGATCGATATGTACACCTAGATATTTAACGCTGGAGGACTTAGAGATTTCAAGACAGTCACAGATAGAGGGAGCTGTACATGTATGAGCTTTAAGTGTAAGGGAAGATGGTGGGCATAAATTAGACCTTATAGTGAATGGCACAAAAACCGTTTTACTAACATTTAGGGTGAGAAGGTTATTACACAACCATTTCATTACACATATCAGTGCACTCTCGGCATTGTGATAGCACTGGGCCCAATCTTCTCTATCTATAAGCAAGGAAGTATCGTCAGCGTATGTGAAAATTTTACAATTTTCGATAGGAAGGTTACAGAGATCATTGATATAGATCAGGAAAAGCGTAGGGCCCAGTATACTACCTTGAGGCACACCGTAAGCAAGAGAAAGCTCTTCACTCTCAAATTGCCCAATCCTAACCACTTGGGTGCGATTTCTCAAATAGTCCCCAAAGATCTCCAACACTGGACCTCGAATTTCGATTCTCTCCATCTTATTCAGTAAAGCCGGCGCAGAAACGGTGTCAAAAGCCCTAGACAAATCCAAGAAGATACCCAGGCATTTCCGTTTTTTGTCAATAGTCTTGACGACATGGTCAGACAAAGCCATTATAGCATCTTCGGTACTCATTCCTTTCCGGAAACCAAATTGGTTAGGGGCTAAGATATTGTTGGTTTCGATGAAGCTGACGAGACTCTTGTTCAAAATGCGCTCCAATATCTTTGACATGGCGGACAGAACCGAGATAGGTCTATAGTTGCCAACATCGTCCCTGCATCCGGCTTTATGAACGGGGTGCACCACGGCCTTTTTGAAGACTACCGGGAAGATACCAGATGAAATAGCAAGATTGCAAACATGCGTAATGATTGGGACCAATACTTTTTTAGTGGTCTTAATGATGCCAACGGGGATACCATCCCAGCCAGTAGCGCAGTCGGACTTAAGGCTCAGAATAATATTTTCGACATCCATTTCTGTAGTCTCATGGAGAACCATTGAACCACAGGTTTAATTTTAGTAGCTAAGCTTTCACCAATACGAGTACCTGCAAAGTAATTATTGACTAGATTAAGTGAAGACCCTGGAGAATCAGAAAGATGTAACAGTTCCAGGGGGGAAGGAGAGTGTGAACGAAGGTCAGTTACCTTTTTCACCACATCCCATGTTGCTCTAATATTATTTTTTGCTTTAGCAAACTCCTCCTTTTCATACGCCCGTTTAAGTTTCCTTAACAATGAGTTACAGTAGTTACGGTAGCGAGTATAAGTAATTTTAAGAATTTCATTATCCCCAGATTTTTTTAATTTAACGTGCATACGGTCACGGTTTCGGATACAGCGTAGCAATCCAGGAGTAATCCATGGCTTAAGCGATCTGAGCTTTCTAGGGACAGTATATTGACTTGTGTTGTTCTTTATGATAATAGAGAGACTACCTATTAACTCCTCCGCCGCTTTATTTGGATCCATCAACGTTAGGATAGGCGACCAATCATTGGCATTTATGGCTTCTACAGCTGAGTCGTAGTTTATTTTACATTTGGTACGGGGTAAAATATGATACTTTTTATTGGTTTGCAAAAATAGCAGCAAAGGATCATGATCAGTAATAGACGACTCAATGACGATTGCTGTGGCGGATAAATTCGTTTTTAAGAGGATATGATCCAGACAGTTTGACAAGCGTGTGGGGAACAGGTGAGCAGGGAGAAGTCCATGTGTGGCAGCACAGGATAAATACTCATCTGAGTGTCCATCGTTGTTGCCATTCTTGATGTCAATGTTGATATCTCCAATCAATACAACGGTCTGTGTGGAGAGCAAGAGTACTTTCTCCAGACTTTCAATGAAATTGTTAATGTTTTTATTGGAAGGAGAACGGTACAGACAAATAATTGAGACGCTATCTATTGTACAGATTAGACAATTGGCATCAACAAAATAGGGTTCTATTACGTCGTGCTTTATAGAAGACCTAATATATACAGCGCACCCGTCGTTTTGATTACATGTATTTTTCGTAAAATAAGAAGCGTAGCCGTCAAGGGTAGGAAGGTGACTTATTTTACTCAACCAACATTCGGACAAGACAATGAGATCACACTGAAAACCCAGAAGTTGCATTAGCACTGAGATTTCATCGAAATTTTTAGATATACTCCGAATATTAAGATGTAGTATTTTTAACCCTTTATTTGGACTTCTAATATACCGCGAGCAACTTTCAGGTTGACATTTGTGGGATTTAGCTACGGTGAGTGAGTCCAATTCTTGATTTATGTTGTTAAGGTTAGCCATTTGTTGCATAATATAAAATAACCAGAACGTGGTGCAAAAAGAAGTAATCATGAAAATTTGGTGTAAAGCTAAAGTAAACAATGTGGGTATTTTTATATTATGCAAAATTGTTTGAGACGGTATAATCTTAATTTCTATGCAATAAACATCGTATCCGGGCTCAGTAATGAAATATATAAATAATAATAAAAAGCACACATGTAATGAATAATTGAACGACTTACGTATGTTGTTGTGAGTGTGAAAAAGTAAACTTCAGCTACAGGTAACACCATTAAAACTAGGTAACATTGACATTTTTATGATAAGTGAGAGTCATTGTTTTTTCACTTCCAATTCGCGCAGGGACTGAACCGTTTTAATAAGAATCTGTTTAGCACCCTCAACTTTACGTAGAAATATGTAAAGTTGAGGGTGCTAAATGCACGAAGCGCGCGATTCTATCGCTAGTTGCCCGCTTGTTCGACGTACTGGGCCTTGTAGGACCCGTTGTGCTGTACGCGAAGGTATTAATTAAGGAACTTTGGTTAGCTAAAGTAGGATGGGATGAGGTTCCTCCGGAATCCATCACAAATCGGTTTGCCGCTTTTACGCGCGATTTTCCTTCACTCTCTTCTCTAAAGGTTCCTCGCCACATTGGCGTCTTTAGAGAAGCTGTAGTGAACATCGTAGCCTTTTGCGACGCCAGCTTTACTGGTTATGGCTGTTGTATTTATTTACACATTACCAACCCTACAGGTGATATCACTGTCCGACTCTTATGTGCAAAGTCCAAAGTCTCCCCCGCTAAAATAACAACGCTAGCTCGATTGGAGCTTGTCGCCGCTTTGCTTCTGTCTAAACTTGTTCGCGTAGTCAAGGAAAAACTATCCGCTCGTGTACCTATTGCAGATGTCCACGCTTTCTCGGACTCCACCATAGCTCTCTCGTGGATCCACTCATCTCCCCATAGATGGTCTATTTTTCTCAGCAACCGCATTGCTCAAATACAGGAAAACTTACCTGCCGCTTGTTTCCGTCACGTGTCCGGGAAAGAGAATCCTAGCGATTGTCTGTCTCGCGGCATGCTGCCGTCGGATTTAATAAGACACTCGTTGTGGTGGAACGGCCCCACATGGCTCCATCAGCCCATGAGCGACTGGCCTTTAAAGTTCTCTCCTGCTCAATGTGAAACATTGCCGGAGTTTAAATCAAAGGTTTTTCTTGTAGAAACTTCGAATACTGAACCGCGTATTTTAGATACTATAGCTGACCGTGTTTGCTCATGGAATAAACTGTTACGTGTATTTATGTACATTCTTAAATTTACAAACAGACTACATATTCATAGTTCTGTTAAAAACATTCAAACCGCCGAAAATTTCATTGTTCGAATAGTTCAAAGTTTACATTTTGCGAGCGATTTAAATTTAATTAAAGCAGGTGAACTTCCAGCTAAGAAGTTGCGCTGTTTATCTGTCTTCATTGATAGCTTCGGAATCTTACGTATTGGGGGCAGATTGTCTAAATCTGACTTACCGTATGAAGCCAAGCATCCCGCGCTTTTACCTAAACGCGACCGCGTAGTCGATCTAATTATCGATCACTATCACAATACGTACTGCCATACGGGCCCAGGGTTATTGATGTCCATTATAAGGCAGCGGTTTTGGATATTGGGTGGCCGAACGGTTATACGTTCTCGTTGTCGGAAATGTAATACTTGTTTCCGTCTAAATCCTAAGCATCCAGTACCCAAAATGGCTGAACTTCCTGGATACCGCGTCCGTGATGCTAAAGCCTTTGTACACACCGGTGTAGATTTCGCCGGGCCGCTTGCTTACATACCTATTCGACGTAGAGGTCAACGTTCGCAGAAACTTTACATAATTATGTTTGTTCGTATGCATGGTGACTAAAGCCATACATATCGAGCTTGTATCGGATCTCACATCTGAGGCTTTCCTATCCGCATTTAAGAGATTCATTTCCCGCCGCGGTCCAGTGTCTGTTATGTATTCAGACAATGGTACCAATTTTGTTGGCGCTAAGGCGCAATTGGATGATATTTATTCTTTTTTATTAAATTCAACTGTTCAAACGGATATTAAAAATGAGCTTCTTAAATCACGCATCGAGTGGACAAAAATACCGCCGCGAGCTCCACACTTCGGAGGTATTTGGGAGTCGAATATTAAGAGTGTTAAAACTCACTTGTTTAGAGTCGTAGGTAAACAACTTCTCACTTACGAGGAACTCTCGACCGTATTGGTGCAAATTGAGTGCCTTTTGAACTCTCGACCACTTAGTGTCATTTCGTCAGACCCACATCCGGAGGTACTCACGCCCGCGCATTTTTTAATGTCCAGTCCACTCACGTATTTGCCTTCTTCTGAATTGACAGAAGAAAACATAAACCTAAACAACCGCAAAAGGCTCTTGGATCAACTTGTGTTATCCTACTGGAATAAATGGCGAATTGAGTACTTGCACACGCTGCAAGTTCGCCAGAAGTGGTGCACTCCCGATCGCCCTATAGAGATAGGTACTGTCGTTCTCTTGGGTCAAGATAACGTACCTCCATTGACTTGGCCATTGGGTATCATAGAGGAAGTTTTTCCGGGATCGGATGGTGTAATTTGAGTCGCTTCAATAAAAACCGCGTCAGACACGTATAAACGTCCTGTCACTAAGTTGTATCCTTTGCCAACTCAATAGATTATTATTACTACGTAATTTAGTTTAATTTAGTTTAGGGTTCATAGTATACGTTCCAATGGTACGCCATTACATAGTTGTAATTTAGTTTATTCGACTTACCATAGTCAAGTCGAACCGCAATTCATTCTCAGGACACTGATAATTATTTTTCCCGAGCATTATATCAATACGATGGTGTTTCGGACTGCTGCTTGGATTTCCCTCAAAGCTCTTCAACAAGTAAATGCTTACATATCATCACCGCTTCTTGAACCTCACTCGCGCCGCATAGATTAGCAGCTTTTGAAAGCTCCTGGACCTTTCAAGGCGGGGAGCATGGTGTGACGAGTTGCCGCCACTCTGCTAGTTGGATGGGGTGTGGTATCACGGCGTGGTCGGCGTGTGTGTCTTGCTTTAGCATGTGAGGCAAGTGTGTAGCCGGCTTTACGGGAACCATAGGCAATCAGTGCGCCTTCCGCTGCGAAGCCGAGCGCATCTCACCGCAGACTAAATTAATGTCTTATTAACATCGTCCCCGCAAATACACTAAAATCCCGAGTAATATCCCGTAAACGTTGGGGATTCTCCGGGAATAATAAATAACCCATATTTACCGCGTCCGTGTAACTAGTGAACAAGAATAACCAGGAGTGTTGGTGTGAAGAGAATCGACTGGCCACTCGTCGGAATTCTGCGAGGCTGCCAAAGGAAAAGTCAGGTACCGCTTGTTCTTACTAGCTTGGAGTTGGGCCACATGCGCCGTCTACTGCCAACCACTCCTAACTTGAAGTTATACAGACAAATATAGGCAATTTTGGGCCAGCATTCACTCCAAGTGTTTGGCCGTAATTAATGTCCTCCATCCTGCAGAGAACCACAGCTATTTACACGCTTGGATATAATCACCTCAGTACAAGAGGATTTTGATGATGATGAAGAAATGCAATCTACGCATGACTCATCACCAGAGAGAGAAATAGTGGAAAAACCACAAGTAGTTCTTGTAAATGACAGGGCAATTAATTTGTGTACTTTGAATTTAAAATATGATGGTACTACATGTGTTAGGATTTTTACTGAACGTTTGGAAGAGTTGAGGCAGGCTAGGGGAATACCTGAAGAACGTGCATTGATTGCTTTCTCGGATCTATTAGAGAAATCTGCATTAAGTTGGTATAGAGCAAATAGACATACCTTCACTTCTTATGGGCATTTGCTTAGTTGTTTACGGGAGGATTTTGACATTCCAGATTTTGATTATAGGTTAAAAAAGGAAATACGTTCTCGTACACAGGCTAAGCAGGAATCTATGATGGTATATTTGTCTGACATGAAGGGTATGTTTAATAGACTTGCAACCCCCCTCTCACAGGATGAACAATTAGAGATCTTAATGCATAACATTAGACCTGAATATATAATGGAATTAGCTTTACTTGAAATCATTAAATCTATTGGTGATCTCCAGTTTTATGGTAAGAAGATTGAACTTGCTCGTGCTAGGTCAGATCAGTTTGTTGAACCTAACCTTCCACCAAAATGTAATCAGGTTTCCCGGTCTATAAAGGAAACGGATAAACAAAAATGCAATAAGTCTGGGGTACCAGTGGCTGTACTTGACACTCCATCGACTTCTGGAGCAAAAGCTAAAAAATGCTTTAGGTGTGATAGCACAAAACATTTCTCATTCAAATGTGAAACTTCAAAGGAGGTGTTTTGTTTCAAGTGCGGTAAGAAAGGGTTTAAAATCATAAATTGTCCTAAGTGTTCAAAAAAACGAACAAAATTGAGCAACAATGACTTAATAGTAAATTTAACATCGTACATACCACACAGTAGTGTGGCTCTTTTTCAGGCAAACAAAGGTGATATTAGACCGCATTTGAGAGTTAACGTTCTGGATTTGGAAGTTTATGGTTTGCTGGACACTGGAGCAGTTTGTTCAATATTGGGAAATAATTCACATCATATATTTATGAAATTTGGTTTTAAATTGATTGAATTACCCAAAGGACAAAATATTAAAACTGCAGATGGTTCGAGAGTTAAATGTTTAGGCTTAATGCAATTACCTATAAATTATTTAAATCAAATTAAAATAATAAAGTTTTACGTTGTTCCCAACATAGTAACTTCAATCATTTTTGGTATGGATTTCTGTAAGACATTTTTGATAACACTAGATAGTTCATTAAGTGATAATAAAATGTCTAGTTTACCTGACAGTCGTATTGACTTAATTAATATGGATCAAGGTTTGGAAAGTTATGAATCATTGACTTCTGAACAACACTTAATTTCACAGAAGATCATTGATAAATTTAATTCTAATATTATACATAGAAAAGGTAAAGAGTTGGTTTTGCCGGATGTACTCTCAAGAATTAAAGTGGAATCAGTAGAAATTTCAGATAATCCTCAAGATAAATGGTATTTAAAAATGGTAGAAAATTGCGAAAAATGATTTTTTGTGGCTCGCATCATTTTTTAACACTCTAAGGGTAATTTCTAATTCTTCGTCATTCCTCTTGCCACTGAGCTGATGATATAACAATCCTTCCATGAAGTTCCCAGGATATTGACCAGTTGAGGTTACCTCCAATATTGTAAAGACGTCTTTTCGTCAAAGCATATTAAGTGGTATTTATCACTAAAACCAGTTTTTATATCTGACTTCTATTGTTTAGGAAAGGTATAGTTTCCATCATCAGCTCAGTTTCATGATGTGATGGTTCCTAAATGCAAATACCTGATTCAGTTATGAAAAGTAAACAGAACATCAGATATCGTAAGTATCTCTGACGCTAGCCGGTGGAAGAAATATTTTCTTTACACACTATTGCTTGTTTGGGTTTCGGATAAATAAAATACGTGTTGATTGAACGGAGATGTATTGGCGACTAACTTAAACTATAATATTAACTGCATTTAATAATAATATACATATAGCTAGGTATGTAGATATGTGACTTTTGTTGTTACATAAACAATTCTTAATCGAACATCCTACTTACCAAATTGTTTAATGGCTGATTTCAACTGGGCTACTTTCCTTCATGTTGGAAACTAGCTAAAGTTATTCCTATAAAGAAATCTGGTAAAGACGAAACAATTCCCTCGAACTATCGTCCAATAAGCCTTCTCCCTAGCTTAGCCAAACTTTTCGAGTCTCTAATATTGAGGCGCCTCTCCAAGTTCACTGAGCATCTCCTCATACCTGAACAATTTGGTTTCCGCAAATCCCACTCCACTGTCCAGCAGTTGACCAGAGTAACTGAGCACATTGTTGACAACCTCAACCAAAACAAATCCACAGGCTTGGTGCTGCTGGACATTGAAAAGGCCTTCGACACAGTTTGGCACGCGGGCTTACTTCATAAATTAATAGCGAACCATGTCCCTCTATGCCTCATAAAGCTTCTCCAGTCGTATTTAACAGAACGAACCTTCTCTGTTGCTATTGGTGATCAGACTTCCAGTCAGAGGTGAGTCTCTGCTGGTGTGCCACAAGGATCAATATTAGGACCGTACCTCTTCATTTTGTACCTTAATGATATCCCAAAGCAAAGGCTAACGCATCTCGCTGTGCATGCAGATGACACTGCAACATACACTTCATCTGACGACCTGAATTTGGTAATTAATCGACTACAACTTTCGCTTGATCTTCTTTTAGATTACTTCACTAAATGGAAGCTTAAGGTGAATTCCACAAAAACGGAAATTATCATGTTCACAAGAAAGCGATCACTTCCCACTCGCTATGTTAAAATTGAAGGGAATGATATTCCATGGAAAAGATCCGTCACGTACTTGGGGACAGTATTGGATGATAAAGTGAGTTGGTTGAAAAACCTGGAAGAACTAAGATTAAAAGGAGTTAGGTCTCTCAACAGCTTAAAACCAATCCTTAATCGTAAATCTAATTTAAGTCCACAAACCAAATTACGCATTTACTCCACACTGGTGCGACCTTGTATGACTTATGCAGCCCCTGTCTGGAGTAGTATTAGTGATAGTAATTACAAAAACTACAGGTTGTGCAGAACAAAAGGTATGGAGGGTATTTGAAGATGCCACGGTAACATCGGCTCCGTATAAAATTATCTGTTAAAAATACTATTAACAAAGACGCGCCGATAGTAAATAGTGAATTATGTAAAAAAAGACTAAATAAACAAGTGCAAGTGTTATTTAAACGCTTTACTCAAGAAAAGTGCCAAAAAAAAGAAAAAAAAAGTGCATAAACAGTCATAATTCGAACTGACAAATAAATCAATTTTAGACTTTAATTTTTCTCTAAAAACTATTGCAGTGCGGTGAACTACTGTGTTGAAACTTAATAAGTGCGTAAACTGTATAATATATAAATTAACAGAAACGGTTGTGGTTTAAAACATTTAAATTTGAACACCCGAGGTCTCGAAACGATTATAAAAATACTAGTAGCAACGGTACACTTAATTCAATTGATTGTGCTAACAGCTGAGTGGCCGAGAGGTAGCGGCTGAGACTGCTGTGCTAAGAGTCGTGAGTTCCGTCCTGAGCAAAACATTTGCCTTTTTGTACTCTAAAAGATTTCTAAATTGATATTACTTAGAAATAACTCGACACTATCTAATAGACAGTAAAACACAAAAGATTATTGAGTGGTGTGTATGTAACAGAACAATTATTATAATGGATAATAATGAGCAGCAGAATGTAACGTTCCGACGCATGAGGCGGTCTATATCATTCCACGAAATATCTAACACAACGATATTTGACTCAACAATGTTAAGTTTGCCGGACACCTCTATTAATACGCATAAATCCTGCTGTGAGGACCTGCGATATAAAGTCGAGACATTAACAAAAAATCTTGAAACTGCGACCAATGAAATAGACAACCTACACGACGAAATTAGCAACCTAAAAAATGAATTAGCTAAGTGTTTGAAAGTAATAGAAGTATATAAAAAAATAGATTGCTCTGATATATCGAAAACCCTATCAAATAGAAAGAAGAATAGGCTTTCCATGCATGACAAGAACAGAGCAACCCTAATAACTTCGTCCCCTACACAAAACGTTGCAGTATCCCCAGTTACTGACAAGTGTGATTTGGATACTCCTCTCAATGAGTCTCCAACTACTAATATTATGCTGACAGAAGGAACCTCAGCATCAGCAGCTATCTTGACCCCAGAACCTGTAAATAATATGAACTCAAGCGCTAATATTTTTTCACAAAAATGTGTATCTAATATAAAGACGACGTTTACCCACAAAACCATACCTGTGCAACAGAAGAAGGTCATTGTTTTAGGTGATGACCAAGGGCGTAATGTCCGATACACCTTGCAAGCCCTGCTGGGCAATGAATTTCAAGTATTATGCTTCTGGAAAACTGGTGCAAAAACAAAAGATGTCTTAACTAATTCTTATAACTTTGATTCTTTAACGAAAAATGACTATGTTATTATACTGTCAGGTACTAATGATACTAATCCTCTGGATTTTCAAATTGACCTTGGTGTTTGGCTTAGAAGTATTACACATGCTAACATTATTGTATCAGAAATCCCTTACAACAGACATTTAAATGAAAGGAGCCTAAATAGTTCGTTACGTCACATATGTAATAAATATAATGGTCTATTTGTGAACATGGGATATAGTCAATCTATACCACGCAGACAGCGCCACTTTACTATTAATATTTGTAGATACTTACTGAAAGAAATATTACATATTGATTTCAAAACTAAATTTGTGACATATATTGAGCAGAATCGAATTCTCACTAAGCTAAAAACTGACCAATCAACTCAAACTTGTAACATACCTAGTGACATTGTTATTACTGCCTGTGACAAATCTACTCAAATTTGTGACATTCCTGATGACGATATTAATAACTGTGACTTATCTATGTGTAATGACAAAGCGCCTAAAGCTGGCTGTAGCAATTTTTTTCGTGTATAAATACGTAAATATCTTTCATCAAAATATTAATGGCTTGATTGGTAAGTCGGACCTACTTACTCTCCAGTTAGAAGAATTACGGGACAAGGGACAAAATATTGACTTATTATGTATCACTGAACACAATATGCTGAATGGAGATCAGTTCCATCTATCTATTCCTAACTACGAATTGGCTACATTTTCTATGCGGAATACTAGGCGTGGCGGTTCTTGCATCCTTATAAATCGTATGCATAAGTATAAAAACATTGATTTAAGTAAATTCTGTGTAGCTGACGTCATTGAATGCTGTGCAATAGAATTATTAATACATAATTTAATAGTAATTTGCATCTACAGACCACCCAAATATACGAATTACTGTTATGAAATTTTTTTTGCAAGCTTGGATGGTATTTTACGAATGTGTAGCCTCGGTGATTTAAAAAGAGTCGTTATTTGTGGGGATTTTAATATAAACACTTTGACACAATCGAAACCATTTAATAATTTTCAAACTCTCCTTTTACACTATGACTTGAAAATTGGAATTCATCAGCCTACACGATTAGCTAATGGTAAATGCATAGATAATATCGTTCATAACATCAGAGGTAGTAGGTGTGCAGTACTTGATCTTGCGCTATCTGATCATACTGCCCAAGTGATCAAATGCCCTGTGAAAAAAACTTGTTCCATTAGGCATTGGTATGCTCGAAGGCGCGATTATTGCCAAGAAAACATAACTAAATTCATTAATTCTCTTCAGAATCTTAGTTTTAGTGAAGTCTATATGCACGACAATCCTGAGGAAGCATTTAACAGTTTTTATGACCTATTTAAGCTTTTTTATGACCTCTGTTTCCCTTTAAGGAAAGTAAGAATCAATCTGCGTAAGAAATCAAACTGGATTTCCAAGGGAATTAGGCTCAGTAGTAAGCGTAAGAGACAAATGTTATGGCAATACAGGCGAGCCCCTACTTCTAAAAATAAACTTTTATTAAAGCAATATACTGCTCGTTTAAAGAAAATAATAGCATTGACCCAAAAATCTCAGAATGACTTTCACATAAATTCGGCCAGGAATAAATCTAAAGCGACTTGGAACATTATCAATAAAAATAAGATTAACTATCCTAGAGAAAATATACCTGAATATGTAACAATAAATGGCAATAAATTACATAAACCTGAACTAATTGCACAAGCTTTTAACGACCATTTTATTGACGAAATCAAACCGAATAATTCTACTCCTTCCTATACAAATATTGAGACTAATTGTGACTCCATATTTATTTCTCCTACAGTACCAGCAGACATAGTGGCTATAATTCGCTCTCTAAATAATACCAATAGCCATGGATATGATGGCATTATTACAAAAGTAGTCAAACATGTAGCGCCATTAATAGGTCCTCCTGTAAGTTATATCATCAATCTTTGCATTGAATATGGCCATTTCCCAGACAAATTAAAAATTACTGTTATTAAACCTATTCATAAAAAAGATGATAAAAGTATTATGGGTAATTATAGACCGATTGCGCTTATTCCTATTTTTTCCAAAATAATACAATAGTCTTTTGTCATTTTTTGGAAAGCATGACCTCATAGTCAAAGAACAATTTGGATTCAGGAAAGGAAAATCCATTAATATGGCGGTCTATGAGGCGGTCAAGAAAATTGTTTCTAGTGTTAAATGATAAATGATAAATGATGTTTATTCAGTAAATAGGTTACAAGGAACACTTTTACACGTCAATGTTTTTTTGTCAGTTTAAGCTAGATGAGGCCGGTGTTTCCTAGCTGACTACCCTGAGAAGAAACACCGAAACAAACTCAGAGGTCAAAGTCTCTTTTAGTGTTCAAATCCATACAATGTGGACTGGTTAGATCCTATGAGAACCATGTACGTTTATGTCTGGGATGAGCTTTATGAAGAAAGCAACACACGAATTCGAGTGGACCTGTCCAGACAGTGCAAGCATTTGTCAGTCATCGCGAAGCTCAACTCAGAACTCTGAGGTGCTCAACGAACCGACGAACAATACCAAAGTAAGGACATTTGAGTAGGCCGCAAAAAATACTCAAACTGCCAGACAATCATAAAATCTACATGAATATAACGACATACATAGTTCTCGCATTCACATTATTCTATATGAGGACCATGCAGCTTAGTGTCTGTAGTGGTCTTTTGAAGAAAGAACCAAACATATTTGAGTGGACCTGTCCAGTCAGTGCAAGCATTTGTCAATAGTCGAATAGCTCAACTTAAAAACCACTAAGGAGCTCAATGACATGACGAACAATACCAAAGAAAAGACATTTGGGTAGGCCGCAAAAGTACTCAAACTGTCAGACAACGTTGAAAATTACTGTAAAAAGGAGGAGAAAATAATAATAATAACCCACATAGTCCTCACATTTACAATAATTAAGTAATAAAAAAATAATAATAAAAATATAATACTTTACAAAGTAAATATTTGTGTCAAACAAAATAGTAATCATAATATGTCAATCAAAAAATAAAAATAAATATAATACTTAACAAAGTATTCAAGTCAAAAAAAAAATAATAAATATAAAATGTCAATAAAAAAATAAAATAAAAAATATAATACAATACTATACAAGTATTCATGTCAAAAACGAATATTAAAAAAAAAATATATATATATAAAAAATTTTTCATCAGTAAGTAGTACATATGAAAACAATGGCTCATGTATATCATTGAAGCAGCTCAATCCCACGCCTTTTTGTCCTCAAGAAAGTCATTAATTGTGTAAAAAGCTTTCTGGCATAGCTTACGTTTAATAAATGATTTAAATTTATTTATGCTTAGTTCTTGAATTTGGCTAGGAAGTTTATTATAGAAACGTATACATTGACATCGAAACGAACCACCTATTTTTTTCTTGAGCCTGGTTTTTGGTACAATAAATTTGTGTTTGTTCCTAGTATTTATGCTATGGATATCACTGTATCTTTTAAACAGATTAATATTTTTATGTGCATACATGAGATTCTCATAAATATATTGAGAGGGAACAGTCATAATATTAATCTCTTTAAATTTGTCTCTGAGGGAGTGTCTGGGACTTAATTTATAAATTGCACGAATAGCCCTTTTCTGTAAAACAAAAATTGTCTGAATATCGGCGGCATTTCCCCACAACAGAATGCCGTACGACATCACACTATGAAAATAACTAAAGTATACTAAACGAGCTGTCTCTAAATCAGTTAAACCACGAATTTTCCTTACGGCGTATGCTGCAGAGCTAAGTTTTTTGGACAGTTTATCTATATGGGGGCTCCACTGAAGCTGCGCATCCAAAGTTAAACCTAAGAACACTGTGGAATCCTCGGGCTTCAACTCTTCACCCTTTATTGACACACTAGTGTTCACTTGTATTACATTGGGTAATGTGAACTTTATGCATTTTGTTTTTTTCTCGTTAAGGAGAAGATTATTGACATTAAACCAGTTAACTACAGTTGAAAGAGCATTATTTACATTATCAACAACCACCTGCTGACGTTTGAGTTTAAATAAAAGTGAAGTGTCATCTGCAAACAGCACTATATCATGTTTATCCTTTATGAGGTAAGGCAAGTCGTTGATATAGATTAGAAACAAAAAAGGACCCAGAATTGAGCCTTGAGGAACCCCCATTCTGACTACAGACCCGGAAGACCTTTTGCCGTTCACATCAACTCTCTGAATCCTATTACTCAAGTATGAAGTAAGAAGATCCAGAGAGGCGCCCCGGACTCCGTAGTAGTGCAGCTTCCTGATCAATGTATCATGGAGAACGCAATCGAAAGCCTTAGACAAATCGCAAAAAATGCCCAACGCATCGCATTTATCTTCCCATGCATTATAAATGTGTCCCAAAAGTTCAACACCAGCATCAGTTGTTGAACGACCCTTTGTGAAACCAAACTGTTTGTTGTGTAATAATTTGTGTTTATTAAAATATCTTTGAATTTGATCTAAAATAATTTTCTCAAAAATTTTACTAAAAGTAGGTAGCACTGATATAGGTCTATAATTAGTAGGGTCTGATGTACTACCCGATTTAAACAATGGTATAATTTTACTATATTTCATTAGATCAGGAAACTCACCACAATCTATACAATTATTAAAGATTACTGCTAAAGTAGGTGCTACAATGTCTATAATAGACCTAGCAACGTCAACAGAATTACCCCATAGATCTGCAGTCTTTTTAACATTTAAAGTATTAAAAGTTTTGATTACATCATTACAAGTGACATATTGGAAATAAAATTGGGATTCACAAACTGGAACGTTGATGCTAGAACTCCAGTAGCGGCATTGTTCATGGATATGTCTAAAGCTTTCGACCATGTAGATCATGATATACTGCTAAACAAGTTAGAGCGTTATGGGATTCGAGGAACTCCACTAAACCTATTAAAATCTTATCTCTCTGATCGCACTCAAATCACAACGCTTGATAGGCTATGTGCGAGCTCGAAAGTTGAAAGAACATACCGGTCACGTCCTAGAAAAACTACTTATGGTGTTCCCCAAGGTAGCATTCTTGGCCCTCCATTATTTAACATTTACATAAATGATATGCCTAAGGTCAGTAAACACCAGATGGTATTATTTGCTGATGACAGCACTATTTTATTCTCTAATAATGACATTAATATCCTTGAAAATGACATAAACGACTACCTTAAAAATATAATAAATTGGTTAGTTAGTAATAATTTAAAAATAAATCTTGACAAAACTACAGTAATGACATTTTATCAAAGAAAAAATAATCCGAAACTTAATATAAAATATGGTAACGTAACAATCTCTGAAAGCGACAGCACAAAATTTCTGGGTCTTTACATAGATAGTCATCTGACCTGGAAACATCATATTGATGCTTTGTCAAAGAAGCTTAGCCAATATGCGTATGCTCTGTACAAACTATCTAAAACAGTTAACCGCAGTACAGTGCAAATAGCTTATAATGCTTATGTGGCCTCTAGCATTAGGTACGGAATCATTTTCTGGGGCAACTCCACTGACAGAGACATTGCTTTTAAAGCTCAGAAAAAATGCTTGCGATCTTTTACCAAATTAAAATCGATTGACAGTTGTAAACCATTTTTTAAGGAACTTAGTTTGCTCACTCTACCATCTATGTACATATATGAAATGGGAGTGTTTGTTCACTGTAACCTGCATTTGTTCGTGAAACTGCGCTCTCGCCGTTATCAGAATACCATTCATGTTTCCTCTCATGACACCGCATTTTTCGGCAAAAGTGTGCTAGGTATGGCCCCAAAAATATATAACAGCATACCTGCAGCTATCAGAAATAAAGAATGTCTGGGATCCTTTAAGAGGTGTTTGTTTAAATTCCTGTTAGATAGATGTTACTACTCCATCACTGAGTTTACTACTGATAAACGGAGGTATGACGATTCCGACTTGCTGATTGACTGATTTATTGACTTGTTTATTTTTCGTATTTATTGGTTTAGTATGAATGTGTTTATAGGTATATCTAAAATTGTATTGACCTGTTTACCTAATTGACATATTTACTTTAAATTGATTATTCTATTAATGTGATTCTATTGACATGCCACTTTCATTGAAATTGTTTACTTTATTGACATATTTTAATTGAATCGTTTTTCTATTTTTTATATTGTAATCTTTTATTTTTAATTGATATGCCATCTTAATTGAAATTGTTTATTTATATTGATTTTGTACGCCATATATTGGCAAAACATAGTGCACATATTTTTGACCATATACTATCTGTAACCATACCTATGTTTTACAAAATAAATGATTGATTTGATTTGATTTGATTTGAACAAAGCACTTAAAATAGCATTTAATACACCTCCCTACACAAACCTCCGTCTTCTTCGTCGTTTTTTTTTTGTTTTTTTGTCTTTGCATTCGATTTGTTTTCAATCTGCGCAAATATAATCATGTCTCTGCGCATCGGTCGCTTCTTAATTGGTTGCCCATACGCCAGCGTAGAGAGCAAAGGGCGCTTACCACCTTGCACTCGTTTCTTTTCTCTCCAAATTCTCCTAGTTAACTAGCCCCTCACTTTTTATACATTTGCGCCAACCACAATAGAAATCAACGGTCATCGCATAACCGTCTTCTTTTATGTCCCACTCACCGTACTGACTTTCTTCACTGTTCTTTCTTCGTTCAGTCTATCTCTCTGTGGAATGCGCTCCCCCAAGAAATCAGGATGGTAACTAACCGATTAACCTTCAAAATTAAAGTTCGCGAACACATTTGTAAAAAGTTGGCAGTAGTATCCACACAGCGTTAATTCTTTTTCCAATCATCTATTTGTACCTATGTTGTTGGCTATGTATATTTGTGTATTCGTTTATTCATATGAGTATATATTTTATTTGTAGTTTACATATGTATTTATGTTCCTTTGCATTTAAATAAAGATGCCCTGTTTTTTTTTTTTGTTTTTTTCCTTATGGCACCTACCACTATTTGTTTCTGCATCACCCTAAGGTTGACTGGTAGAAAATGCCTGTGGCATTAAGTCCGCCTCTGTACTTGTATGCGTAAAGTGTTAAATAAATAAATCTTACAAAACTACATCATCACATCAAGTTTCCACCAATCAAAGAATTCATTCTGAAAATATCCCGTAAATTCTTCCTTTTCACCAATCCACGTCATCGTAATTATCTGGTCTCAGACATAGGTAAGAGTAGATCCACCAGGTTGCCCTATGCCAGGACTTACAAAAGGTACAAACTGCCTCATCATCATTTCCTAGTTGCTTGACGCTAGCTCACTTACCACCTTACCAGCGTAATTGCTGTTACCTTATTAACGTGTACATTGTTTTTGTATAATATATTCCCAAAATAATTTGGTAATCAAATTTCAGTTATAAGACCTGTCAATAATGTTATTTATTCGTTTTCTTTATAAAATCTTTTTTTTTTATTTTATTATAAAAAATAAGCGGTGGTGGGTGTTACTTTAATTTTAAAAACGTGGGTCTGCAAACCCTACATAATAAAAAAAAAATATTATAATGTTTTGTTAAAAATTTTTTTTTTAAAAGTAAGTTGTTCATTCTAATATAAATATATGTTAAAAGAGGCGATTTAGCCTACTTAACATGACTTGGATTATGTTTGTTTACATTTAGAATAAGATCTTTCTGTTAACTTTTTATACATTTCTGTTATTTATTAACACCTTTAAAAATCAAAATCAAATCAATCAATGCCAAGAACTTGGCTTGGGGTTCCCGGTACACGGACACACGGGGCAGAATGGCGGAGGACTGGGCCCTGGAGACGGGGCCTGCGGGGTGAATCGCTGGTGGACATCTCGTTCGCCAGCCCCGCTCTGTCACCGCGTGTCGTCGACTGGCGCGTCATGGAGGGGGTGGAGACGTATTCCGATCATCGGTATATCCGGTTTGACTTCTCCGCCCAGACCTCGACCGCGCCGGTCCGATAGACCCCGAGTGGTCCGCGTTGGTCGCTGAAGCAGCTGGACCGGGAGCTACTCCTGGAAGCCTCGATCGTGCAGGCCTGGGTGTCATCACCGGACAGGCCTGCCGACATCAATGACGAGGTGGTGTGGTTCCAGATCTGTGACGTGGCAATGCCCTGGGTCCAGCCAGGATGTGTTCGGCGCCAGATGTACTGGTGATCGCCGGCGCTTACGGCTTTACGCCAAGCGTGTATTGCCGCGCGACGCCGGTACACCAGGTACCACAGGCGGCTCCGTAACCGCACGCCGGATACGGAAGCCATCGAGGCGGAGCTGTACGAGGGGTACAGAGCTGCGAGATTCGCCCTCCGAGCGGAGATCAAGCGGGCCAAAGAATTGGCCCGCGAGGAGTCGCTGGGGACTCTGAACAGAGACCCGTGGGGGCGCCCATACAAAGTGGTGCGGGATAAACTCCGCCCATGGGCGCCCCCGCTGACGCAGAGTCTCCGGTCGCAGCTGGTGGAGAGCGTGGTGAGCGCTCTGTTCCCCTCGCGAGGGGGACATACTCCCCTATGGCTCGGCCTCCTCCTGTGGTGCCTGACGCGGACCAACCCGACGACTTCAGGCGATCATCCCGAATTTAGTATAGCTAGCTAGATCTCGCGGGGCTGCATCTTTTGACACCTCTCCCGTCCGTCTAGCTTGCTGGGCACCCTTAATATTAAATTAAATCTGAAATCCACTAAATTTGGTCGCGTTATCCAGAAAATCCACCTATAGGAACTAGCTCAACCCCACCGAGTGTTTCCACGTTGCCGTCGTGGTGGGGCTTGTGGGTCTCCATGATCATGGGGACTTCCGGCATGAGTGACTCACTTGTGCCGGAGGGCTCCAAGAGAGAGGCCTGACTAAGAGGAACACACCGGGGTCGCGTCCATTGTCAGTCGATCATCGTCGACTGCCAGTGGACGCGACGCCCACCCAATCCTAAGCTTGGAGGCGTGGCTATGGAATGCGTACTGGAGGGATGTCCGGATGCTAGCGCCTCACAAGAGAAGATGTCAAGAAACCGCGATCAAGGATGTGGTCCAGAAGAAGCTGGCTTCTTCCAGAAGCAGGGCCACATCCGCGGCTACGGCCTCCATTGTGGCGGCGGCGGAGGCGAGCTTCGGCGGGCCTCCGTCTGTGGACGAGACGTCCAAATTGCGGGCGGAGGTCACCCGCCTGACCGCCACTACGGAGCTTCAGGTCAAGGAGAACCAGAAGCTCCGAGCGGACCTGGCCGAGCTCCGAGGAGCTGGCCCCCGGAGGGACGCGCGGGATGAGCGCCAGCACGGGCCAAGCCTGCCCCTGCCCACCGCGGCGAACCAGGTTCTCGACCTGGTGCGGCTGGAGCTGGCCGCCTTCAACAGACGGTTCACCGTGCTGGAGGGCATCGTCCTGCGCCCTCCGCTAGCGGCAAGCCAGCCAGCCTTGGGCCAGCGGCAACCGGGCTCGTTTGCCGCCGCTGCGGCTGCTGCGCCCAAACAGGGCTCGGTGGGACGGGCCGACAGCGGGTCTGTGCTGAGACCCGCGGGGTCGGCCCCGCCGAAGGCGTCAAAGGCGCCGCCCAAACCGGGTGGAGTGGCTGCACGGGCGGTGAAAGCCCCGAAGGCCCCGAAGGCCCCAGCCCATGAGGCGAGACGGCCGTCACAGCCTGTCCCGACTGCCCAACCTCCTACGGCCGAGGCTGCCGAATGGCAAGTGGCCGGGGAGAAGGAGAGGAAGGGAAAGGCAGCAAGGGTGACCAAACGAAGAGAGAGGCGGAAGCGGCGCAAGGAGCGGGCCGCTGTGGCTAGGCTCCGCGCCTCGAAGTCCGCGGCTGTAGTCATAACACTAAAGCCAGAAGCGGTACAGAAGGGCGTGACCTACCGCAGCGTGCTCGCCAAAACCAAGGCGGCGGTGAGCCTCGAGGAGGTGGGGTGTGCCGACGGCGTCCGGGTGAAGGTCACCAAGATCGGAGCCCGGATGCCAGAGGTCCCCGGCGCCTCCAGCGGCCCAGCTGCTGACGCCCTGGCCGCGAAGATCAGGGCGTTGCTGGTCGACGAGGCTCGAGTGTCCAGGCCCACCAAGAGCGCAGACATGCGCATCATGGGCCTGGACGACTCCGTGACGGAGGCAGAGGTAGTGGCTGCCGTCGCTAGGACCGGAGGGTGCGCTGCCGAGCAGGTGAGGGTGGACACTCTCCGCCCTGACCTCACGGGGCTGCAAACCGTAACGGTGAGCTGCCCCGTGTCGGCGGTTAGGAAAATAGAGGGCCGAAGGCTCTTGGTGGGCTGGGTGTCTGCGCAGGTCAAGCTGCTGGAGCCCAGACCTCTGAGGTGCTTTCGCTGCCATGTGGGCGACCACGTGGCAGCTAAGTGCACCTCGGAGGTGGACCGAGGGAGCAACTGCTTTCGCTGCGGTCAGCCCGGTCACAAGGCCGGCTCGTGCAGCTGGCAAGCCGGCCGATCACCGGGCTGGAAGCAGGACCTGCGCTCCACCCACCAAGTTCAGGGCCAGGGGCAGACCCTTTGCCACCACCGCCACCACCGTCACCGCCGCAGCCGCCGCCGTCGCCGCTTCCGCCGTTTCCGCCCCCACAGCCGTCGTCGCCGCCGCAAACATCGCGGTGGCAGGACCCTCACAGAGGGCTAGGGAGGAGGAGGCTGTAATGCAATGCCAATAACGGCCCCATTACGCCTCCTCCAGACGAACATCAACCACTGCGCCCCTGCTCAGGACTTGTTGTTCCAGAGCATGGCGCAGTGGTCGATTAACATCGCCGTGGTCGCTGAGCCGTACTATGTCCCGCCCAGGGATGTCTGGGTGGAGGACCTGGACGGCTCAGTGACCATCATTTCGTCGGCCGCCGCCGGTACCCCGACCCTTGAGGATGTCAAGAGAGGTCGGGGTTGCGTGGCAGCACGGTTCGGGGAGATAGTGGTGTGTAGGGGTGTACTTCTCCCCGAACCGAACTCTCGTCGAGTTCCACAACTCCCTCGCGGAGTTGAGAGACGTCGTCGTCGGGTACCGTTCCCTCCCTGTGCTCGTCCTCGTGGACTTCAATGCCAAGAACTTGGCTTGGGGTTCCCGGTACACGGACACACGGGGCAGGATGGTGGAGGACTGGGCCCTGGAGACGGGCCTGGTCAACCTGAACCGGGGTTCTGTCCCCACGTGTGTGCGGATGCGGGGTGAATCGGTGGTGGACATCTCGTTCGCCAACCCTGCTCTGTCACCGCGTGTCGTCGACTGGCGCGTCATGGAGGGGGTGGAGACGTATTCCGACCGGTTGGTCGCTGAAGCAGATGGACCGGGAGCTACTCCTGGAAGCCTCGATCGTGCAGGCCTGGGTGTCATCACCGGACAGGCCTGCCGACATCAATGACGAGGTGGTGTGATTCCAGGAGGCCATGTCCGAGATCTGTAACGTGGCAATGCCCCGGGTCCAGCCAGACGGGGAAGCTGGTCTTCATCAAGAAGCCGGGGCGCCCCGCGGACTCTCCGTCCGCTTACCGGCCCATCGTGCTGCTCGACGAGGTGGGCAAGCTCTTTGAAAGAGTAATTGCAGACCGCCTCGTCGGGTAGCTGACGCGGGTGGGGCCGGATCTGGCGGAGAGCCAGTACGGCTTCCGCAGGGGGCGCTCTACGGTGGACGCCATCATGCGCGTACGAGCCCTCACGACGGGGGATGCAGTAGCCCGGGGTAGGGTCGTCTTGGCGGTGTCTCTGGACATCGCCAATGCCTTCAACACCCTGCCCTGGAGTTGCATAGTGGAGGCACTCCGGTATCACCGGGTGCCGCCCTACCTCCGTCGCGTAGTCGAGGCGTATCTGACGGACAGGGCCATCATCTAACCCGGTCACCAGGGAGAATGGAACCGGCGAGAGATGTCGTGCGGTGTTCCACAGGGATCGGTCCTGGGGCCGCCTCTGTGGAACATCGGGTACGACTGGGTGCTGCGCGACGACCTCCCTAGCGCCGTCAGCGTAGTATGCTACGCTGACGACACCCTGGTCCTGGCGCAGGGGTGGTCGCACGAGGCGGCGGCCAACATCATGACACGCGGGGTTGCGATAATCGTGGACAGGATCCGGCAACTGGGACTCGAGGTGGCATTGCACAAGTCCGAGGCCATGTGTTTTCATGGTCCTCGGAATGCGCCACCGGCGGGTTCCCTGTTAACGGTAGGAGGGGTTCACATCGGCGTCGAGGGGACGATGAAGTACCTGGGACTCGTCCTCGACAGCCGGTGGAACTTCGTCGAGCATTTTCGACGTTTGGCTCCCAGACTGGACAGGGCCGGGGCTGCTTTGAGGCGGCTCCTGCCCAATCTGAGGGGGCCAAACGCCTCCTGCCGGAGGCTCTACGCGGGGATTGTGCGGTCCATGGTCCTTTACGGAGCACCGGTGTGGGCGCGTTCGCTAAGGCAGCGATCGAATCGCCGTCTGAACGCGTCCCAAAGGGTCATGGCGATCCGTATGATCCGAGGATACCGTACGATCTCCTGCGGGGTGGCGAGCCTCCTTGCCGGATTATCGCCATGGGATCTGGAGGCAAAAATCCTCGCGAACCTCTATGAGGAGCGCGAGGAGGCGAAACGCCGGGGCGAAACTCCGCTGCCGCGACAACTCGCGGCTCGGCGGACAGAGCTCCGGCAAGATCTCATGGCGACATGGAGACAGCGATTGTTACAACGCTGGGCACGCCACCATTGCGGCGGTAGTGCCCCTCTTTGAGGCTTGGCTGGAGAGGTCTCACGGCGCCCTCACCTTCCGCCTGACGCAGGTCCTCACCGGACAAGGCTGTTTCGGGAGGTTCCTGTTTCGGATCAAGCGGGAGGTAACGCCCGGGTGTTTCCATTGCACGGATCGTCCCGAGGACACGGTGGAGCATACGTTGGAGGTCTGCCCCGCTTAGGCGGAGCCACGCCGTGTCCTCGTGGATGCGATAGGCGGCAGCGACCTCTCGCGCCCTGCCCTGGTTCAGGCCATGGTACGGAGCGAGAGGGAATGGGAAGCCGTCTCCTCCTTCTGCGAAGCAGTAATGCCCGCGAAGGCGGAGGCGGGACGCGTGAGAGAGCACCAACAACGGAGTCGCCCTCACGCCCTCAGCAGCAGCCGCCTCAGGAGATGCCTGGGACTTCCGGCGCCGCGAGATGATCTCCGGCCACCGTAGAGCCGGGCCTGCGGACGGCGAGTAATGGGTAGCTCGCCGTACGATCAGCAACAGGCCCGAGAGTCGACGGCGCGTAGTGTTCCACGCGCGCCTCAAAGAGTTGTCAGCAAGAGACGGGGCCCGTCATGGCCGATGCCTGCCCGAGGGTTGAGGATAAATTCGAAACAGAGTTACCTCGCCCCTGGGCACTCGAGGCAGGAAGGAACAGGGGTGGGTTTTAGTCAGTAAGAGTCTGACACGCCCTCCCGCTCCACCCAGAGCGGGAGAAGTCATAGGATGATTTCCCACCCCAAAAAAAGAAAAAAAAAGGAACTAGCTCAAAATAAAAACATCGATATCTCAGCCTCCAGGAGAGCTTTTTTGACCTAGTTTTTTGCCTAGTAATTATAAGACAGGCTAGCTGCTGCTATCCAGACGATAAAAATTGACCGACGCTGCTTTATTTTCCGAATACCTCACAAATTGTGATTTTTACAAAAATTTTATTTTCAAAATTAGTTATCTTCATTTCTATTAGCTAAAAGGCAATCGGTATTCTCGATTTGGTGACTCAACCGTTTGAGCATCTATGTCTAACTATAAGATCATGATAAGATTGTTCTATCACCTTATCAATCATCTCTCATCTAATATTGTCTCAACTCCTTAGCGTTTAAGCTCAGACTCACGTAACTCTTTATTTTTATATAAGCTTATCACATTAACTCATCTCTTCCCCATGGAGCATGTTCGATACAATAACCAGCAACCGACCACAGCGATGCAATACATTAACATTAACTCATCTCTTCCCCGTGGAGCATGTTCGATACAATAATTGCAACCGACCACAGCGATGCAATACATTAACATTAACTCATCTCTTCCCCGTGGAGCATGTTCGATACAATAATTGCAACCGACCACAGCGATGCAATACATTAACATTAACTCATCTCTTCCCCATGGAGCATGTTCGATACAATAACCAGCAACCGACCACAGCGATGCAATACATTAACATTAACTCATCTCTTCCCCGTGGAGCATGTTCGATACAATAACCAGCAACCGACCACAGCGATGCAATACATTAACATTAACTCATCTCTTCCCCGTGGAGCATGTTCGATACAATAATTGCAACCGACCACAGCGATGCAATACATTAACATTAACTCATCTCTTCCCCGTGGAGCATGTTCGATACAATAATTGCAACCGACCACAGCGATGCAATACATTAACATTAACTCATCTCTTCCCCGTGGAGCATGTTCGATACAATAATTGCAACCGACCACAGCGATGCAATACATTAACATTAACTCATCTCTTCCCCATGGAGCATGTTCGATACAATAACCAGCAACCGACCACAGCGATGCAATACATTAACATTAACTCATCTCTTCCCCGTGGAGCATGTTCGATACAATAACCAGCAACCGACCACAGCGATGCAATACATTAACATTAACTCATCTCTTCCCCGTGGAGCATGTTCGATACAATAACCAGCAACCGACCACAGCGATGCAATACATTAACATTAACTCATCTCTTCCCCGTGGAGCATGTTCGATACAATAATTGCAACCGACCACAGCGATGCAATATGATCGCACTAACTGCGCCGCGAGCTCAATCGGACAGCAACCGGATGCATTCATACCCTCATTTTTAACGATAACATAGCCAAACTTGTAGCGTTAGCTTAACTCTCTCAGCAATAAACCTTTGAAAGTTATTTGAGTTATTTAAGCCGCGTTTCCACTAGGCAACAATTGACGCGCAACATGTTGCACAACAAGTTGCCCAACATGTTGCAAGTCAGCGCGGAACTTTTGTTGAAAAACGTTGTCTGTCTACGCATCTACTACTTTAATCAAACAACAAGCCGCGCGTCATGTCGCGCGCCAGCTGGCAACGTCGCGCGCTGTTGTGCAGCGTTGCCGTACATGTTGAGCGTCACGTGTCGCGCTCCAAATGTTGCCTAGTGGAAACGCGGCTTAACTTAGCAGCGTAACGAACCTCACCAGGTACTACTTAGGTCGCGCCCCTACAGGGGGTATATTGGCATACTGCTGGGGGTTGTCGCTTGTTCAGAGCATTCTGAGTGCGATTGCCCGTGAGGCGGGTGGGAGAGGGTTCGGGACACGAGCGGCGCGCCTCGACACGCAACGCTCAAACACAACACATATCATGCGGCAGTACATTTATTAGTTCAGGGCTCTCTGAGTGCGAGTGCCCGTGGGGCGAGTGGGAGAGAGTTCGGGACACGAGCGGCGCGTGGCGACACGCAGCGCTCAAACACAACAACACATATCATGCGGCAGTATATTTATTTGAACAGTACTGGGTGCAGCACTCACTAATCAAGTAATCACTCTCATTATCATTACTTTAAAATAATACTCTAATGAGGGCAAAGATTTGGTTCGTAGATTAGGTGCTGCTCAAATAAAATTATATTTAACTTGAGTAACCACCTACTTAGCTGTAAAGCCACATTACCTTAGGCCGCGGTATCAGTGGCCAAATCGAAACAGTTTTAGATTCCTTCTAGTTTTTGCTAGCACGAGAGGAGCCAACGTAGCAGCGTAGCTTGCAAAGAGCAGAGTATAAACTTACTTACAATTGTCAAATTAAAATCGAGTAACAATAAACGTAAGGAGCCGAAATTGGTTTTCCCACCCTCAACAATAAAATCGGCCAAGAGCGAGTCGGCCTCGCGCGCAAAAGGTTCCGAATAAATCATATTTTTTCAGGTTTAAAGTACATAATTATATTACACTGCACAATAGTGTCTGATGATTGGGTTATGTTGCGTGATATTAGTCCAATTTTTGTGTTTGTACATTCGGATATTCGGAACCCTAAAAAAAGGCGCCAAAATTTTGTCGGATCCCTATTTTTTTGTTAACCGACTTCAAAAAACCAGCCAAGTGCGTGTCGGATTTCGCACATTTAGGGTTCCGTACCAAATGAGGGAATTTCAAAGAAAAAATCGGATTCATCAATATATTATAATTTGTTAGTGTATATACGTAGGTAACATTATAGGGCAATGCCGATTAGCCATATAAAAAATTTCCTGAAATGGACACAAACTACTTCATTCTATTTACAGTAAAATATTGCAAGAATAACTAATAAAAAACAAGAAATGCAGTAATGTCAAACTGTCAGTAAAGCAAAGGTCATGTGATTTGATTTCATACAGCCTACGATACTTTTTCTGTTTTAAAAATAATTGATTTTAATTAATATTGACATGCATATTTAATTAGATAAGGCACTTAAAGCACTAATTCAATTAAAAAGTTCGATAAGGATTATTTGACGATTCCTCTTTGGCTAAATGTCACTTACTCATATGAAATAAACACGTACTCCAATAAAAACATAGTGCTGAAATCAAGTTGAATATTTTAGTGATCGTTATATTTTTACCCAAGTTAAACAAACTTAAGAATTATTTCATTATACATACATATTTTATTCTAAATAGAATTAAGGACTATTAGTAGTTTCTGTCAATTTGAGGCAGTTTTTGGGCCCTTTCAAGTTCATGGGTCAATGGGAAGTTAAGAAATTTTTCGGAACAAAATTTTGTGACAGACGATGGACAGACGGACAGACTATAGGACTCCGTTTGGACCCTTCTGGTACGGAATCCTAAAAAGGAGGTTCTATATTCGAACTCTTCAATAAGTAACAGCAAATGACTCGCGGTTGCTGTGATCGTATTTCTATGTATTGCTTATACCATTTTATAACATAACATCACACTGGTACGCTCTGAAGGGGTATGCGGATGTGTACACCCTGGTACGCCCTCATTTCACTAACAGCACCAATGTGTAAATCGAGTCATTATGGACATTATGTCATTCCTTTATGTTTACCTTAGAACTTGCTAACTGTTTAGTATTAGTTGCCGCTACCACAACTAAAAAGTGAAAAAAACTCTTAAACAAAAATAAAACCGACTTCCAAAACAATAACAAACAAATGCAAAATAACTTTAATTTTGGAAGTTGGTTTTAAAGAAAAGGGACTAAAAGTTTATCTACATATTTTATATAGTAAGAGTAAATCCCAAGAGCAAGGTTCTTTTTTTCTCTGTTTCGAGGCGATGAGCCAAATTGTTCGCACGCTGCCGCTGTTTGTTATATGGTCGACTGGGTGAGGGAAGAGGGGGGTGCGAGTCAACAGCGCACAAATATCAACTCGGAAAAGGATCGTCAACATATCGCCTTTCATCTCGTCGTAAAACAGGCGTCAACCTATCGTAAGCACGTAACCAAAGCGGATCAGCAGCTCCGGTACGTCGACTCGGCTATGGCTAGGCGACGCGACGCCGCGTTTACGGCTCACCGACCGCTGGTTGATCTGGCTGGCACACAGTTTGAACCTGTTTCGTTAGTTTGTTTGTTTGTTTGTTTGAAATCTAACCTACAAATTCATTAAAACACGCGCGTAATACGACAGGAAATTGCCTTGTGAATGACATGACAGCATGTTTGACAACAGTAGTGTGCTGCAGGCAAGCCGCGGGAGGGGTGAGACTAAGAGGGCACGGAAAGACGTAAGCGCGGGGACGACCAGCCGTAAGCGTGGGAACCGCAAGTTCACCAGGCACCGCACCGGTACGTGAGCTTGTTCTGAGGCAAGGCGATTTCGTTACAATTCCGATTAGTGTGCATTGCATTAGGGAGTTTCATACAAAGAATACTGCACGGCTCGAGTTGATACGGCGACGATTCCTTGCCGAGTTGACATGTTGTGTGCTATGTGTGCAATGACCTATATCAAAACAATGATTGGAGGTATCTTAGTCTAGCAATTTGAAGGAAGCCAACTATTACTAAACTTCGTCTGCTCGACAACCGAAATCGGGCAACGATTATTGCGATTGATCAGCCGCAGCTAGCCGCAGTATAGGTACGGTTATTACTTAAATGTAATAATTGATATCAAACGCTGAAGGAGAAGGGGCGCCACTATCAACTATCCAGGCTGCGAGCCCAATGAATTAGAAGGAATCGAAAACGTTTTCGAATTGGAGCACTGTTAGCTACAGTTTAATGTGAGTTCGGTACTTATAACATAAGTAAATAAAATATTATTAACTTCAATAAATAAACAATCATTAACAAACTTTAAAGATAATAACTATAACATTAGAAAATTGATATAACAGAATTAACAGATGAACGTTGAGTCTGATGAAAGTATCAGTTTGTAGCTCTACGAGCTGTGTGTGTGTGTGTGCTCAGTCTGCATTCATCTCGAGACATGACTGTACATGACGCCTGTAACCTGTTTGCCCCGACGCCGATGACGACGGTATAAGCAAATGGCCGGAGATGTTAATAGTAGGTAGTGGCCGACCCACAAGGTTTGTAGAAGGTAGTGTCCGACCCACGAGGCTTGTAGTAGGTAGTGTCCGACCCACGAGGCTTGTAGTAGATAGTGTCTGATTCAAGAGGTTTGTTATAGTAGGTAGTTTCCGACCCACGAGGTTTGTAGTAGGTAGTGTCCGACCCACGAGGTTTGTAATAGGTAGTGTCCGACCCACGAGGCTTGTAGTAGATAGTGTCTGATTCCCGAGGTTTGTTATAGTAGGTAGTTTCCGACCCACGAGGTTTGTTATAGTAGGTAGTTTCTGACCCACGAGGTTTGTAGTAGGTATAAGTGTCCGACCCACGAGGTTTGTGGTAGGTAGTATCCGACCGACGAGGTTTTAAATAGGTGGTGTCAGACCCACAAGATTTTTACTAGGTAGTGTCCGACCCACGAGGTTTGTAGTAGGTAGTGTCTGATCCACGAGGTTCGTAGTAGGTAGTGTCCGACCCACGAGGTTTGTGGTAGGTAGTATCCAACCGACGAGGTTTGTAGTGGTGGTGTCAGACCCACAAGATTTGTGCTAGGTAGTGGCCGAACCACGAGGTTTGTAGTAGGTAGTGTCCGACCCACGAGGTTTGTAGTAGGTAGTATCCGACCCACGAGATTTGTAATAGGCAGTGTCCGACCCACGAGGTTTATAGTCGGTAGTGTCCGACCCACGAGGTTTGTAGTAGATAGTGTCCGACCTACGAGATTTGTAGTAGGTAGTGTCCAACTAACGAGGTTTTTAGTAGGTTTTAGTAGGTAGTGTTTGACCCACGAGGTTTGTAGTAGTAGGCTGTGTCCGACCCACGAGGTTTTTAGTGGGTAGTGTGTGACGCACGAGGTTTGGTTTCGGCTATAGTTTCGGTTTCAACCAAACAATTGAGCTGACAGTGACTGTTGTGAGACAACTAAAAACTGTCTCGTAAGTCTATGACTGTAATCCTTTGTGGGTTCAATCTCCAGCCCGATCAGCAGGCAGGCAGGAGGAAAAAAGAATAAGAAGAAAGCCATTGGGATCATTCACAGACAGCACGCGCGTTGTGCAGGTTTGTCACCATCAATGAACGTTGCTTTTTAGCTTAGCTTAAAATCGTCAAGCTATGTGCACACGCTGGTGGCTGCGTGATGGCTCAATAACCTTACAAACATAACGGACGGGCACATCGCACACACGCATGCAGGCTGGCACACACATACAGACTCGTGTTTCGTAGCACATATTATTATAACAATAAATAGCACCTGTCTCACAGTGTACCGCGCACACTGCGCATATCAACTAGTTCAACAATATCACATCATGAACATGTAAAGCTAAGCGCACCACACTTTGCCGGGTGTGACACGACACGACACGACATGACATGACACGACAAGACACGACACGACACAGTGCCGCGCGCCGGCGGAGTCGCCGCGATTTGTACTGTGGGCGCTGTGCCTCCATGCAGCTCATTTGGATCAGCTGATAATCTTTGGTCATTGAACTTTATCTGTAGAACATCACGGTCGATGTACCGGCAAATAAATTATAATATTTACAATTCGTTTTAACTAGGTAATTAACACTTTCATATCATAAAGCGGTAATAAAACAATACAGAACAGGCTGGCCGCGACGCGCTCACGAGTAGATCATCATCAGGATCATCTGCGAACAGAACACGCTCAGGGTCAGTGTCTGGGTCTAGTGTCAGCGCCACAGTGTCGGTGTCACTGTCAGTGTCGGCTCGCGGCGCACGCACCTCTTCCAGGGAGAGCGGGTTGGACTTCAGCTTGGTGTCGAGGCTGCGGTACCGCTCTGCAACAGAAACATCGCGATCAGTCCAACTCATTACAACCGGCGATTCTGGCTTATTGAGGTCGTATGGTTATAGAGGTTTGCCAAACATTTACGAATTTAAACTAGTTTGACGAAAATTGAACATTTGGATGCAAGTGGGCAAACTTTGTGATTACAGAAGTACACGCCCGAGGTCGATCTGAAGCCGACAGACTGAAATGATAAATGCACACGTGTATCAAACGATGTTTCTCAACAAATTTGCTCGAAAAATATAGAAAAATCATAAACATAGTACAGAGGGGTAGCCCGGGGCGGACCAGAAATGCGCCGCGGCCCCTCTATTTTCATTATTAGTCAAAAACGTACTTTACAAAAAGTACGTTTTTAACCGACTTCAAAAAAGAGGAGATTCACAATTCGACTGTATGTTTTTTTTGTATGTTTGTTACGCGATATCTCCGCCATTTGTGAATCGATTTTGATAATTCTTTTTTTGTTTGGTAGGTCATACTTCAGAGGTGGTCCCATATAAATTTTATCGAAATCGATTCAGCATTTTTTGAAAAAATCAACAAACAAAAAATATGTATAACAGATGACGTTTTGGTTTTTCACCAAATGTTCAAGTTCCGTGTTAATGGGGTTATCCATTCGGGCATAACTTTAACATTTAGTTTTACTTCTGGGATACAACAACCAAAAAGTGAAAAAAAACCTTATTTACAAAAAATACAACCGCCTTCTAAAAATTACCAAATAACTTTATTTTCGGGAGTCGGTGTTTATATTTTGTTTCTTCGTTATTTGACACCGACTTCCGAAAATGAAGTTATTTTTTAATTTTTAACCGACGAAAAAAAAGGAGGAGGTTCTCAATTCGACCGTATATATGTTTTTTTTTTTTTTTTTTTTTTGTGTATGTTCAGCCCTCACTCCGTCATTTATGAACCGATTTTGATTATTCTTTTTTTGTTAGATAGGGTACACCTCAAGGGTGGTCCCATGTCAAGGAAATCAGGATCTGACAATGGAATCCTGACAAAATTGAGAGAAAACCTCGAAAATTGTGGGCACGTTTAGCGTTTCTGTATGTGTGTTCAGCCCTCACTCCGTCATTTATGAACCGATTTTGATTATTCTTTTTTTGTTAGATAGGGTATACCTCAAGGGTGGTCCCATGTCAAGGAAATCAGGATCTGACAATGGAATCCTGACAAAATTGAGAGAAAACCTCGAAAATTGTGGGCACGTTTAGCGTTTCTGTATGTATGTTCGGCCCTCACTCCGTTATTTATGAACCGATTTTGATGATTATTTTTTTCTTAGATAGGGTATACCTCAAGGATTGTCCCATGTAAAGGATATCAGGATTTGCTCATGGGATCCTGAAAAAATTGAGAGAGAACCTCGAAAATTGGGCACGAATATTGTTTCTGTTTACTTTTCATAACTGAATCAGGAATTTGCATTTAGGAACCATCACATCATAAAACTGAGCTGATGATGGAAACCATACCTTTCCTAAACAATAGAAGTTAGATATAAAAACTGGTTTTAGTGACAAATACCACTTAATATGCTTTGACGAAAAGACGTCTTTACAATATTGGAGGTAACCTCAACTGGTCAATATCCTGGGAACTTCATGGAAGGATTGTTATATCATCAGCTCAGTGGCAAGAGGAATGATGAAGAATTAGAAATTAGCCTCAGAGTGTTAAAAGATGATGCGAGCCACAAAAAATCATGAAATAAAAAACTTTTTAACAAAAAAATTAACCGACGAAAAAGAACTAAAAAGCAAAAAATAAATAAACCTTTTAAGTCTTGAGTAATGAGCTTATTTACCTACATAAAATATCAAATTTTATATAAACTAATTTTGAGTCGGCGCCAATTAATAAAATGATTAATTAACTACTTACAGCCCTCTTCATTTGTAAGTACTTATAAAATTGAGAAATTTAATAATCAGATTGTTGTTTGGCGCCGACTCAAAATTAGTTTATATAAAATTTGATATTTTATGTAGGTAAATAAGCTCATTACTCAAGACTTAAAAGGTTTATTTATTTTTTGCTTTTTAGTTCTTTTTCGTCGGTTAATTTTTTTGTTAAAAAGTTTTTTTAGAAGTCAGTTGTATTTTTTGTAAAAAAGTTTTTTATTGGTTTAGGGTTCCATTTTCCATTCGGACTTTAGGTACCCTAAAAACCACGAGTTTTTAGGGTACCGAAAGTCTGAATGAAAAACGGAACCGTTATAGAATCACTTGTGTGTTTGTCAGTCCGTCTGTCACAGTCAATTTGCTCCGAATCTACTGAACCGATTATGTTGGGTGTACTTAAGCTTTTAAACTTTTATGAAATAGGTAAACCACAGTACCTACCTACACGCCAAATACTTACTAGAATTTATTTTTAACTTTTTAGTTCATTGTCCCAGATAAAAGCTTGTTTTTTTTTAAATATTTTTTTTTACTTTAAATTTATTTTAACCGACGTAAAAAAAAGGAGGAGGTTCTCCATTCGACCGTATACATATATATATATATATATATTTTTTTTTGTTTATGTTCAGCCCTCACTCCATCATTTATGAACCGATCTTGATGATTATTTTTTTGTTAGATAGGATATACCTTAAGAGTGGTCCCATGTCAAGGAAATCAGGATCTGATAATGGAATCCTGATAAAATTGAGAGAGAACCTCGAAAATTGTGAGCACGTTTAGCGTTTTTGTATGTATGTTCGGCCCTCACTCCGTTGTTTATGAACCGATTTTGATTATTCTTTTTTTTTAGATAGGGTATACCTCAAGGGTGGTCCCATGTCAAGGACATCAGAATTTGATGATGGAACCTTGATAAAATTGAGAGAAAACTTGGAAAATTGGGCACGAATATTGTTTCTGTTTACTTTTCATAACTTAATTAGGTATTTGCATTTAGGAATAATCACATCATGAAACTGAGCTGATGATGGAAACCATAGTTTTCCTAAAAAATAGAAGTTAGATGTAAAAACTGGTTATAATGACAGATACCACTTCATATGCTTTTAAGAAAAGAAGTCTTTAGAATATTGGAGGTAACCTCAACTGGTCAAAAAATATCCTGGGAACCTCATGGAAGGATGGTCACATCATCAGCTCAGCGCCAAGAGGAATGATGAAGGATTGGAAATTAGCTTCAGAGTATTAAGAGTCACAAGAAATTATAAAATAAAAAACTTTTTAACAAAAAATTCAACCGACGAAAAAGAACTAAAAAGGAAAAAATAAATAAACCTTTTAAGTCGAGTATTGAGCTTATTTACCTACATAAAATATCAAATTTTATACAAACTAATTTTAAGTCGGCGCCAAATAATAAAATGATTAATTACCTACATCTGGCCTTCTTCAATGCTACGTACATATAAAATTTAGATATTTAATATTCAGATTATTGTTTAGCGCCGACTCAAAATTAGCATATATAAAATTTGATATTTTATGTAGGTAAATAAGCTCAATACTCGACTTAAAAGGTTTATTTATTTTTTGCTTTTCAGTTCTTTTTCGTCGGTTGAATTTTTTGATAATTTTTTTTTTAATATTAAATGCTCATTTGTGAGTTTTATGCACAGATGTTACATAAAATGTACTGTAACACAAATGAATCAAGTAAAATTTAACAAAATGTTATTAAAATTAACGTAGCATTCTAAAGGTGCGTCCAAACATTGAGCGGCAAAGGCGCGGCAGCAACACGCGGCATGTCCAGGAAACAATTCTGCCGCGCTCTAGTTAGAACAATCCGACGAATGTTTGCGCGGCAATATGCGAGACACGCCACGCATTTGAATTCAGTCTGAACCTAAACTACACTGAAGGCGGTTATCAGTGTTTTAGCTCTGCTTATTATTCGAAATCGTTAAATGAGCCACATATTTCAATCAGTCTAAGAAAATTTATCGAAAAAGTACAAAAATTCAAAATAAATTAGGTAATGAAAATTCAGTTGCCGCCATCTAGCCCTTGCCAATTTCGGTTGATTTATTTGTGCAGTATCTTACTTTCGCATTCATCTGTGTGAATTGTAGGTATATGTATATTTCAATAATGTAATGTATGTGGGTAGGTGATAATTGAATGTAATTAAAACAGTCTTAGCTCAGCGCTGGTGTTTGATTCACGCTTCCCTAACACAAACAACTTTAACATGGCGCAGCCGGTAGGATACTAAGAAGAAAATATTTGAGAAAAAGTTCGTGTCACAATATACTCGTATTCATGAAATAACGCTGTAGATGAGCGATACCGACGACGAGTTTGAAGAAGCTGTGAACACATCGTGCAGTATGGAAACCGTGCTACAACCGCCGCAACCATTTCGTTTCGTTTTCGTTTTCGTGTCAGTAGATGCTAGCAAAAATGGCTTAGGCGCATGTTTGTTACAAGATAACTTACCGGTGTGGAGCTCGGGAGATAATGTGTGTGTGTGTGATGTGTGTGGGTTTTTTTTTTTATTTAAAAAAAAAATCTTACAGCATTTAGTAATATGCATGCATTAAATACAATAAAAAAATTTTCCAAAGAAAGGGATTGTAGGTATATGTATATTTCAATAATGTAATGTATGTGGGTAGGTGATAATTGAATGTCATTAAAACAGTCTTAGCTCAGCGCTGGTGTTTGATTCACGCTTCCCTAACACAAACAACTTTAACAAGAATGAGTTTCAGCAATATTGCAGTTTCGACGGTTCAGCTCATGGCAGCCTTCGAGGGGCTCGGCTGACAGTTTCGTTGATGGCAGGCCCGTGGAACAACGTCGAGTAATTCCTACCCTGGAATGCTTCCGAAAAATGGCGCTGCGTCTGTAACACACCGGCTCGTTTTACGGAAACTGCCCTGAAGGCCAACGAGTGCGCGTGATGCCAGACTTGAAGAAGCCACCTTGGAGCATGTTGCGGAGAACCCCAGGACAAGCACGCGCAGGGCAGCTGGTGTTTTAGGTGTTCCAAACATGCTAGTGTGGCGTGTGCTTAATGAAGATGGTCAGCACTCGTACCCTACTTCGGGGCACGCGTGTTATGGACGGATGAGGCTTCGTTTACACGAGGTGGAATCAGCAACGTCCAAAACGAGCATGTATGGGCACATGAAAACCCACATCTATCCACCGAAGCTCGCTTTCAACATTCGTGGCGCATCAATGTTTGGGGCTGGTATTGTGAGTGCTACCCTAATAAGTCCCATTTTTTTATCACCCATTTTAAATGGCGCCAATTACTTAACGTATTTAATGGAGACGTTGGAGGACGAGTTGGAGAACTTGTCCCTCATTGTTTACCGCCACATGACGTTCCAGCATGATGGCGCGCCTGCACATTTAGCCGGGCCAGCGCGCGAAAATTTAAATGTGCGTTTTGATAGGACGTAGAGGTACTATTCCCTGGCCGCCACGTTCTCCTGACCTCACTCCGCTGGACTGTTTTCTGTGGGGTTACAATTCAGCCGAATGCGATACACGTAAGGAAATGCAGTCACGCATTGTTGCCGCATTCGCCACTGTAACTCCACAAATGCTACGAAATGTGACTCATCAGTGCTTCGGCGAGCAAAGTCGTGCTTTCAACAGCAAGGAAGACATTTTGAGCCGCTGCGACCCTAATACGTGCACAAAATGGTACTCCCTTTCTTCTCCTAAAATTGGTTGTCCGAAAATCATTATCCACAACACGTTTGTCAAACTTCAGTAACCATAATGTTTTAAAATTCGGAATTTTGTTATACATAATTATTTTTACTTCTAAAATTATTGTCATAATATCGAGTGCTATAATAATTGAATCTCCTAATTTTGCATGAAATAAAGTCAAATATGTCCTAAATATTGTATTATTCCGAATGTTCTTCAATAATAAAATTGGTAGTCCTAAAACATTTGCTAAAATTAGGTTTTAGTGACAGAAAGGAATCGCTGTAAATCCGAGTCCACGCAGTCTTATCTGCCCTACCCCTAGAGGGTAATTTAGAATCGCGTAGGCGAGGAGGGGCGACGCGGCCCGCGAGTTGAGGAGCAGGTGGTTGTAATGCCCGCCGCCGCGGCTGAGGCTGGCCGATGAAGGCGGCCAGCAAGACGAAGCTGCGGTGGTGAGCGTTAAACAATCTGCGACGATAAGCTAATGGGACCGCGGGAGCCTCGCAGCGACGGAGCCGTGACAGAAACCATGCCTGCTGCATGTTACATATCCACTTGCATGCTGCATGCTTGCTTGCATGCTGCCTGCTTGCCGGCAGGCTACATGTTGCATGCTTGCTTGCATTCTGGATGCTTGCTTGCATGGTTGCTTGCATGCTGCATGCTTTTTTTCGGTGGGGCGGGAGGGCGTGTCGTGCAGTTCACTAGATTTTTCATACAATTTGTATGGACTCACCGCACACGCGTGGCCGCCCGCGACTTAGTGTCAAACACACGCGACTGAGTGGCCGCGACACGCCACCGGTGGCGACCACTCGCTACTTCAAAACGATAAATTGGGTGTACCCAATATAGGCGTTGTCGTCGACGTCATCTACGTCATTTATGAATTATTAGGAGCGCGATCAAACCTTCCTCGTGAGACTTTACAGCAGGAGAGTAACAAATTGTAGCGGCCAGCGACCACCTTCGTGTGCGCGGTACCAAGAGACATGGCGCTCGGCAGGCAGGTATGCCTAATTAATTGTCTACTAAGACGGGCGCCGAGTCATCCCAACCTCTGTCAAATTTTATCGATTGGTCAAATACTCCATTCTAACGATGGCGCCATTCCAGAGGCGGCAAGGGGCGCCTTGCGAAGAGCAGTAATAAAACTGAAAATCTGAATCGCAGGTGCAGCAAAAATATGTATACAAATTATTTACTAAAATATTGCCGCCCCTTTAAGTGCTGCCAGAGGCGGATTCGCCCCACCCCCTCCCACCCCCACTACGCTACGCCACTGACATAGTAACTAATTTTGAGAATGGCTCGCTGATTACTATTCGTGCCCTGGGCTGGGTTCTACTGGACGTTGTCCGGTTTGCAGCCTGATATCATAAATAAATTGCTTGGAAATGTGCTTCGGCCAGCCCCCCACCCATTTATTGATTACTAGCTTCCGCCCGCGGCTTCGCCCGCGTGAAAAGTGTAATTAAGGCCGAAAGTTAGAATTTTTTTGAACGCCACAGTTCTACATAAAGACTGTTGGGACGCACACACACTCGCTCAGTGTGTCGGGGTACATATCTTGTTACTCTTACCGTGTTAAATTTAATAGTTAGGGCTAGAATCATGAAAATCAGAATTTCCTACATTCGTAGGGCTTAGCAAAGTTGGACGGCGATTAAATTTTGCGGATTTCACCTAAGCAATAATGTTTGCCACGCCGAACATCTCTTTTCAATGGACTACCTTTTCATTGATTTTGTGGATTGATCATCCAATGACTTCTCCCGTTCTGGGTGGAGTGGGAGGGCTTGTCAGACTAAAACCCACCCTTGTCCCTTCAGTTGCCTGAGTGCCAAGAGCCGCGGTTTTATCCGCGACCCCAGGCAGGCATCGGCCCTGCCAGCCCCGTCAGGTATTACTGATCTGTTTGAGGCGAGCGGGGAACATTACGTGTCGTATTTATAACCAAATAATTAAAAAAAAAAAATCTTTAATCCTCAGAATATATTTTGTGATTCTGATCTCCTGGTAGGTTGTGAATCTATATAATACCGCTCAGGATTATAGCCCCGGAAACACTTCTTCTTGATTCTGGTATCCTGGTGGTTTTTTTTTTTTTTTTTTTTTTTTTTTTTTTTTTTTTTTTTTTTTTTAATTATTATTTTTTTTAGCTTAGGATTGTAGCCCCGAAAACACCTATTCATGATTCTGGTCTCCTGGTACTTTGTGAGTCTTTATCTCTCATGATTTCAGCCCTGGAAATATTTCTCATGTTTCTGGTGTCCTAGTACTTTTTGAGCGTGTGCGCTCGTTCAGCCTGACTTTGGATTTCTACTTCCACCTCAGCCTTCGCTAAGTCTTGTCATTTACCGGGATAAAAAGTAGCCTATGTGTTAATCCAGGTTATGACTACGTGTGTGCCAAATTTCATTGTAATCCCTTCAGCCGTTTTTGCGTTACCTTCAGCCAAACATACAAACAAACAAACATACAAACTTTCGCATTTATAATATTAGTAGGATTAACTTTTTCACGATTTTGGCACCCTGGTAGAGTTTACCTGTGGTTGCATCCGCGTGCAGGTCTGAAATTTCTCTTCTTCATGATTCTGTTTATTGGTTGTCTATACGCCTGAGAATGTATACCGCTCAGGATTCCAACCCCGAAAATACTTATTCAAGATGTTACCTCTCCTAATACCAACCTCAGAATATGTTTTGTGATTCTGATATCCTAGTAGGTTGTGAACTGGTAGTTTGAGAATCTATACCGTTTATGATTTCAGCCCTGGAACACTCTTTGTATTTCTGGTCTCCTGGTATTTTATGAATCTATACCGCTTAGGATTCCAGCCCCAAAAATACTTATTAATGACTCTGGTCTCCTGGTAATTTATGAATCTCTACCTTCTATTTATAACCAAATAATTAAAAAAAAAAAAACTTTAAGCCTCAGAATATATTTTGTGTTTCTGGTCTCCTCGTAATTTAAAGTACCTCTTCATGATTCTGGTCCCCTGGTACTTTGCGAGACTTTACCGCTCATGATTCCAGCCCCGGAAATACTTTTCATCTTTCTGGTCTCCTGGTACTTTGTGAGCGTAAACCGCTCGTTCAGCCTGACTTTGGATTTCTACTTCCACCTCAGCCTTCGCTAAGTCTTGTCATTTACCGGGATAAAAAGTAGCCTATGTGTTAATCCAGTCTATGACCTACCTGTGAGCAAAATTTCATTCAAATCCCTTCAGCCGTTTTTGCGATACTTTCAGCCAAACATACAAACATACAAACAAACAAACATACAAACTTTCGCATTTATAATATTAGTAGGATTAACTTTTTCACGATTTTGGCACCCTAGTAGAGTTTAACTGTGGTTGCATCCGCGTGCAGGTCTGAAATTTCTCTTCTTCGTGATTCTGTTTTCCTGGTAGTTTAAGAATCTATACCGCTTAGGATTCCAGCCCCGAAAATACTTATTCATGATGTTACCTCTCCACTTCATGATTCTGGTCTCCTGGAACTTTGTGAGTAGCGTACCGCTCATGATTTCAGTCCTGGAAATACTTCTCATGTTTCTGGTCTCCTGGTGATTTGTAAATCTCTACCTCTCCTAATACCAGCCTCGGATTATGTTTTGTGATTCTGATCTCCTGGTAGGTTGGGACTCTATGTGTTTCTGGTCTCCGGGTATTTTGTGAATTTGTACCGCTTAGGATTCTAGCCCCAAAAATACTGATTCACGACTCTGGTCTCCTGGTAGTTTGAAAATCTCCTCACCTTTCATGATTCCAGCCCCAGAAACAAATTTTCATGATTCTGTTCTCCTGGTAATTTGTGAATCTGTACCTTTCACAATACCGGCCTCATACCAGCCTCGGAATATGTTTTGTGATTCTGATCTGCTGGTGGGTTGTGAATCTAAACCGCTCAGAATTCCACCCCCCTGGCAGTTTGAGAATCTATACCGCTCACGATTTCAGCACCGGAACACTCTTTGTGTTTCTGGTCTCCTGGTATTTTGTGAATCTATACCGCTTAAGATTCTAGTCCCAAAAAGCCCTGGAACACTCTTTGTGTTTCTGGTCTCCTGGTATTTTGTGAATCTATACCGCTTAAGATTCTATAATCCCAAAAATACCGATTCATGACTCTGGTCTCCTGGTAGTTTTATAATCTATACCTCTCATGATTCCAGCCCCGAAATCACTTTTTCATCATTCTGGTCTCCTGGTAATTTATGAATCCTCTACCTCTCATAATCCCAGCCTTGGTATACATTTGTAATTCTGATGTCCTGGTTTTTTGTGAATCTGTACTGCTCGGAAAACTTATTCATCATTCTGTTCTCCTGGTAATTAGTGAATCTGTACCTCTCATAATACCAGCCTCAGAATATATTTTGTGATTCTGATCTCCTGGTAGGTTGTGAATCTACACCGTTTAGGATTGTATCCCCTAAAACACCTATTCATGATTCTGGTCTCCTGGTACTTTGTGAGTCTTTATCTCTCATGATTTCAGCCCTGGAAATAATTCTCATGTTTCTGGTGTCCTAGTACTTTTTGAGCGTGTGCGCTCGTTCAGCCTGACTTTGGATTTCTACTTCCACCTCAGCCTTCGCTAAGTCTTGTCATTTACCGGGATAAAAAGTAGCCTATGTGTTAATCCAGGTTATGACCTACGTGTGTGCAAAATTTCATTGTAATCCCTTCAGCCGTTTTTGCGATACCTTCAGCCAAACATACAAACATACAAACAAACAAACATACAAACTTTCGCATTTATAATATTAGTAGGCATGATTTCAGCCCTGGAAATAATTCTCATGTTTCTGGTGTCCTAGTACTTTTTGAGCGTGTGCGCACGTTCAGCCTGACTTTGGATTTCTACTTCCACCTCAGCCTTCGCTAAGTCTTGTCATTTACCGGGATAAAAAGTAGCCTATGTGTTAATCCAGGTTATGACCTACGTGTGTGCAAAATTTCATTGTAATCCCTTCAGCCGTTTTTGCGATACCTTCAGCCAAACATACAAACATACAAACAAACAAACATACAAACTTTCGCATTTATAATATTAGTAGGATAGTAGGATAGTTATAATATCAGGTTGTGCGAACCATTCTAACAAGAATTTATTTCTAAATATAATGTTATGATTTTTTTATATTTTTCGAATAAGTTTATTGAATAACGTCGTTCGGTACATGTGGGTTGGTGGACATGTGTCATTTCGGTCTCTCAGTTCTATAACGAGCATGCTGTCGGATCGAGCGTCCACACCGTCACACGCGCAGCATACTGACCGTGCGCGAGGTGCAGGCGCGCCAGCGCCATCACGTAGGCCTCCTCCGACAGCCGGCAGCCGCGCGCGTAGCGCAGCACCAGGCCCTCCAGCACCTTGTTGCTGGCCGTCACGCCGGCCGCCCACAGCAGCGCGCGCAGCCCGTACGACGACACGCGCGAGCCGCAGCGCCGGGCGCCGCCGCCGCCGCCGCCGTGCCGCAGGAAGGCGGCGCGCCAGTAGGCCAGCAGCGCCGCCAGCGCCGGCGCCTCCGCAGCGCGCATGGCGCCGCTCAGCGCCGCGTCGCGCAGCGGCACCAGCGCGCGGCACAGCTCCAGCGACGGCGGCGCGCACAGGCACGCGCGCCACACGCGCCGCAGCGCCAGGCGCAGCCCGGCCGCGTCCAGCTCGCCCCCGCCCCCCGCGCCCCCCACCCCGCACGCCCGCAGCTCCGCGGGGATGGCGGCCGCGTCCGCGCGCAGTTCGGCCGCCACGTCGCGCACGATAGCGTTGTCCTCGTTCACCTCCCACACGTCCGTGAGCTCGTCGGTGAGGATGCGCAGCAGGAAGGCGGCGTCGGTGTGCGGGCGGCGCGTGTGCGGCACCACCAGGTAGCGGCCCGGCGGCAGCGTGAAGAACGTGACCACCTCGCGCGCGCGCGACTCGTGCGTCACGTCCAGCGGCCGCAGGCCCCGCAGCGCAGCGTGGTCGCCGGGGCGCCGCGGGCCCCCGGGGCCCAGCTCGTACACGGCGAAGCCGATGGCGCGCAGCTTGCGGGCGGCGGCGCCCACGTCGTACTGCTGCGTGACGGACACCACGACGTGGCACTTGCGCGCGCCCGCGGCCTCGCAGCGCGGCACCTGCACGTGGAACTGCGGGTTGGCGCCGGTGGTGGCGCAGGCGGGCGGGCCGCCGGCGCTGTGTCCGGGCCGCCAGCGCCGCCGCGCCAGCACGGCGCGCCACGGCCGCTTGGCGTGCAGGCCGCGCTCCAGCAGCCAGTCGTCGGGCCCCACGTGCACCAGCTCCAGCTGGCTAAACGACGCCGCGAAGTCTTCGAACGACAGCCTGCCACACGACACTATTACACCTTCACTATGATACAGTACACGATAGGGTAAAGCTGTAAAATTATACAGGCCTTAGTTAGTCATTAGTTACTAGCAAGGTACGAGTACAAGTTACCATTCACCGCAGCTGCCCCCTTCTAGAAAGGTGAATGGTAACTTGTGGTCGCTGGTCGGCTGATATGAACCGGAGAGTAAATAAATATTAATAAACAAAAGCAACGCTGCTGCATCTCAAAAAAAAAAAAAAACATGTAGGTACCTATTATTGTAGGTATCTGTGTCCTAATTTTTACGAGCAAAGCTATGCTGCTACGTATAAGGTGCGGGAGACGAGGCGGCAGAACTCGAGCCCGCACCATTTTTATGTAGCCTGTCCTACTACTTTGTAGGATTCCGTACCCGAAGGGTAACCAACGAGACCCTGTTACTAGCTTCCGCTGTCCGTCCGTACGTGCGTCTATCTGTCAGCGGGCTGTATCTAATGATCCGTAATAGTTAGACAGTTGAAATTTTCACAGAATGTGTATTTCAGATGCCGCTATAACAACAAACAATAAATTAGGAATTAAAGAGGGCCCCACCTACTAGAAACGTGTTTTTTTTTAACTTATTTTTCTCGATCTTAATAATGGAAAAAAGTAGACGCGTATAATCTTGTTAGATGGTACGGAACCCTACATGCCTCATTCAACCTCATTTTTTAATAATGAGTGACCCTTCATAAGTTAAGTTAAGAGGTTGTCGTCTTGTCTCGGACTTGTCTGTGGCAGCCTTAATGGAAATGAAGGCCTCCAGCCGGAGATTACAAAAATTAAAATCTAAGCGACTACGCGCTAAAGGCCCCTGTGGGGTACCTCGACCTAGGGCGTCGCTGGTGGAAGGACAGCAAGAGAGAGAACCAACTGAGTCTCTTATCAGGAAACAGACTCTAGCAGAGAATTCCACTACTTAGCTGTGCGCACAATGAATGTGTTCCCAAAACGTTTTGTGCGTGTGGGTGGGATGTCCACCATGTACCGGAGGCGCATCGCCGTACGTCTAGATGTCCGATGATGGAACGGGCTTGGTGGAATTGAACTATGCAATTCCGTCGCACACTCTCCAACATGCAACCGATAGAAAACCGACAGGCTAGCAACTCGGCTTCGATGCTCAAGACTTTGGAGCCTCGACTCGACGAGCCTATCGTTGCCGATGATACTTTTGGGACTACCACTGGTGAACAGCGTAAAGATTAGGGGGGCTCTAATGGACTTGCGACAGATTGGTTTTGGTACAGGTTTGGTCAAGTTTCAACAACATGTACAAGCACAGCAAGACGAGAAAACCTCCTTTACCGAATTAAATCTAATCATTTTATTACATGAGTACTTTTCAATTTTTTTGTCCGTAACGAAAATGTTATAACTAATATGTTGTAATGAAATTGTAACCTTGTAACAAAATCTTTCTGCTACGGGTAGATAATTATATAAATAATAAGGGGAAGCAAAAGCAGGAAACATAAACCAGTTGGACAAGCTAACTCTGCCTACTCCGACTTCAATATTAACTCGTACCTTGTCAGATCAGTTACCCTAAATCAGTCAGTCAGCCTAGTCCGACCACAGGTTTTTGTTTTGAGCAACTTTTATTACGTAGGTATGTGATTTGAATAGTTACATACGTAATAAAACTAAGCTAAGCTGATAAATTTAACACATTAGGTATAACCAAAAACGAGGAAGTCTTGTGATGTGTCTTGTGAACTGACCAAAAGTCCCCCGGGCGGTCCTCGCGCGGTGCCAGCAGCTCCCGGTCCGGCGGCGCCAGCGCGCGCCACTCCACGCTGTCCGGCGCCCAGCCGCCGCGCCACGATCCGCGCCCCGACACCGCGCGCAGCCGTACCAGCGCGCCCGCGCCCCCGGCGCCCGCGCCCCCGGCGCCCCCGCCGCCCGCGCCCACGGTGCCCCGCACGCGCGCCAGCCCCGACACCACGTAGGGCTGCGCCGCCAGCAGCCCGCCCGGCGCACCGCGCGCCGCCAGCGCCACCAGCAGCGTGGAGCGCGGCACGCCCGAGTTCAGCACCTGGAACGTGAGCGCGCGCGGCTGCACCCGCAGCGAGAAGCTCTGCACGATGCCGCCCGACAGCTCCTGCAGCGCGCGCGCCACGCTGCCGCCACGCAGCGCCGCGTACGATCCGTGCAGCCTGCGGACAGAGCGCGCGTCATGCCGGTCGCAGGGCCCCGCACGGTGGAGCCCGGCGCCGCGCTACTCACTTGGCGTAGGCCTTCTCCAGCAGCGGCAGCGTGAAGTCATCGCAGCGCGCCTGCGAGCCCAGCAGGCGCGCGCCGGCTGCCGGCAGCCGGTCATCCACCAGCACCTCGCGCCACTCGCCGAACACCCAGAACCGGAACCTGCCAAAATGAATGTATGCCAAAACAAATTAGACCAAATGACACTTATGCTAAGATGCTAACCATTGCATTATGCCAAAGTATTATTATGCTAATAAAAGTTACGTTAAAACGTATTCCAAACTACATTATGAGTTAAAATTTTATGCCAAGAGAGGGATTCCCTTCCTGTAACTTATATTTAATAAAAAACTATTTTGTAGATATTTTTTAATCTAAATTTTTGGATCGATTGTTACGGAAATAAGGAAATGGTTAGTTTTCTTCTACTTTCTTAATTAACATTAAAATTTATTATTTTAAAATCATGAAAAATCCATTTCAGACCCTCACAATGTGTCGTTTCGTTTGATACGTCGCATGTGTAATTGTATACCGTAAAAAGTTTGTGTAATTTTGTGTAATTGTGTACCGTAAAAATATTCCGTTTTGCAAACCAAAAGCAACCATATTATATCCCAAATTAATTTATTTGGGTACGTACGTGTTTGGGTCAGAGATGTTCATGTGTGACCCAAAGACGGACAAATTTAATAATAATAATATTTATTAGTTATTCAGCCAGACAGAGTTCATTATTTGTTGGTAACAATATTCTTAATATCTAATGTTAGTTGGTAGGTATAAAACATTAACAAGCAAGGCGAGGAGTTTCATACAGGCTCCAGGCACATAGCAGCGCTATCTAAATAAAACCCGAACGAAATCCCTCATTATTGAGGAGACAAGTTTCTCAGCAATCACTTGCAGGATGCTGTTAGAGCTGCCCCGCACTCTGCTTAACAGAGAGACGGTTCTTTTACGCATGATGGCTTGGAAGCCATCAACTCGGGCCTCTGCAAATATGCTAGAGGCACTACAGAAGCGGGGCAGCCCCAGCAACATCCTGAATCCGTTACTATATACTCTCGCAAGGCACTGAACGATCTCTGTGTCTAACTGACCCACAGACTGCTCGTATAAAACGTTTGGCAGTATGTTTAAAAAAGTGTTATCTTAACAAACAAAAAAACAAAAGTATTTAAACAAATTATTAAAATTTCAACTCAATCGTCTAATAGAATCAGAACAAATTCAATCAGACAGAAACACGAGTGATCCTATAAGGGTTCTGGTATTTTCATTTGGATTTTCGGAACCCTAAAAAGTAACAGTCATTTTAAATGCTTTATGAATGGAGCTATCGATAGGAAGTGGAGGACCAAAACTATAGTTCGCAGTTAGAAGGGTAAGCCGGTGAAAGAGTTATTGTGAGGCGTACACTGTGCACGCACAGCACAGCGCGAGTCGCGTCATAGTGTGATTGTCCGCACTTCAACATAGTCATATAGTCACCAACCGATCGCGCAGCCGAGCACGCCGTGACACTAATCGTTCATTGTCTCTCAGTTCCGCTCACGACTGACCGCGATCACAAACACTGGCAAGATTGCTATAAACCTCGCTTGATGTCTAGGAGTCGCGAACCACTCCCAAGAACTTTTCACAAAACGTGTCACTACCAAAATGATCAGCAGTGGTACACCCGCCGCAGATACATAATATATATCGTAAAATGAGTAGTAGAGCGCAGTCTCGTGGGAAGTGGCGTGCGTGCTGACTGCCGGCCTCTCCCGCGCGCGTACCGACCGCGCTCATTGGGTACTCCGCGCGGTCCAGCAGGCGCGGTGTGGGCGGCAGCGCAGCCGCCGCGTAGCACACGTGCGGGACATCTGCACTCCCACACTCACACTACACATACACAGACACACACCTGAAGGCGCCGGTGTAGCGCTTGCGGAAGCTCTGCGGCGGCGCGGCGCGGTCCAGCAGGCGCGGTGTGGGCGCCAGCGCAGCCGCCGCGCAGCACACGTTCGAGTCGCCGGCGGCGCCTACCTGCACGCTCCACCTGTGCAACCACTCTGACACTATACCTACATAATTATATCGCAGATGGATAAAAAATTATAAGTACTTATATTGGGTCCGTCAGAAGAACATTATGAAAAAATATTAGCCACTTTTTTTACCTACTAACCAGAAGGAGTGTAATGGTTTTCGAAAGTATGTATGTGTCTATGTATACGTATGTTTATTTATATGGCAAACCCTGCAGCCTAAACGGTTGAATGGATTTTAACAAATGATATATCATTGGATTGGTCTTGACCGCCGAAATGACATCATAGGCTACATGAACTGAGCAAGAAAAACAAAATGGCGACCGCCATTAGGTAAGCGTAGTCGTTTTTTTTTTGTGACGGGGTATTTTAGGTATTTGATTGTAACAGTTATTACACTGGTCGACAGAGCTTTTGCCACAAGGATTCTGTATGTTTATATTTTTTTACTTTACCACCACAGTATGCTCCAAAGTATGTTGTGTTTGGTAATGAGGGTATCAATCAGGATATTAGCAATACGAAGTAAGTAATAAGTTAGTAAAGGGGGAGGGGTGGGGAGGGAGGGGGGGGTTGAGGGGGGGGTGTTAGTAATAAGTTTTGAAGTATGTATGTATTTGAATTACTTATATGGGCATAAAGCCTGAAATAAATGAAATAATTATTATTATTATTCCATTTATTTTATAGTTTAAACATACAATTTACATTTTTAAATATTAAAATATCAAAATATAAAAACATTTAAAAATATAAAAAATAGTATCCCACCGGTATCGGGATAGGGTCCAAGCTACCGGTGGTCAGGGCTCCTGGGAGAGGAACCTCCTAACTATGCGCGCCGTGTCCAGGAGTACTGCCTTCTGGATCAAGCCCTTGATCCAGCTGCCCAACGAGAGCCTCCTTAGGTGTTCGTCGAGGCTCTTGGCTATTAAGCCATTGGCCGTCACGACTATCGGCACAATGACTGCTGTATCCACCTCCCACATGTCAACAACCTCGCGAGCCAGATCAAGATACTTTGTTTTTTTATCTTTCTCAGCCTTCACGAGGTTCTCGTCATGAGGGACAGCTATATCAACAATCATTGTGCGACGCTCTTGTCGATCTATCACCACTATGTCAGGCTTATTGGCAACAATAGTCCTATCAGTGATGATAGATCGATCCCAATACAACGTGATATTGCCATTTTCGAGAACTGGGTCGGGCTCATACCTATAGTACGGTACTTCAGATTCCACAAGATTGTATTTAAGAGCAAGTTGCTGATGGATAATCCTGGCTACAAGGTTGTGTCTATGCAAATAGTCTCCGTTAGCTAGACGAGAACAACCAGAAATAATGTGTCGGATTGATTCCCCGGGTCGGTGGCATGCCCGACAGATGTCAACCGTACCGTCCTTCACAATATATTTCCGGTAGTTATTCGTCATCATAACTTCGTCCATAATCGCACAGACAAAACCTTTATTTATTATTATTATTATTCCATTTATTTTATAGTTTAAACATACAATTTACATTTTTAAATATTAAAATATCAAAATATAAAAACATTTAAAAATATAAAAAATAGTATCCCACCGGTATCGGGATAGGGTCCAAGCTACCGGTGGTCAGGGCTCCTGGGAGAGGAACCTCCTAACTATGCGCGCCGTGTCCAGGAGTACTGCCTTCTGGATCAAGCCCTTGATCCAGCTGCCCAACGAGAGCCTCCTTAGGTGTTCATCGAGGCTCTTGGCTATTAAGCCATTGGCCGTCACGACTATCGGCACAATGACTGCTGTATCCACCTCCCACATGTCAACAACCTCGCGAGCCAGATCAAGATACTTTGTTTTTTTATCTTTCTCAGCCTTCACGAGGTTCTCGTCATGAGGGACAGCTATATCAACAATCATTGTGCGACGCTCTTGTCGATCTATCACCACTATGTCAGGCTTATTGGCAACAATAATCCTATCAGTGATGATAGATCGATCCCAATACAACGTGATATTGCCATTTTCGAGAACTGGGTCGGGCTCATACCTATAGTACGGTACTTCAGATTCCACAAGATTGTATTTAAGAGCAAGTTGCTGATGGATAATTATTATTATTATTTCGTTTATTTATTTTTTTACATATAATTTACATTTTTAAATATTTTTAAAAGAAAACATAAAAAAAAAACATTTAAAAATATAAAAAATAGTAGTCCGCCGGTATTGGGAGCAGGGTCCAAGCTACCGGTGGTTAGGGCTCCAGAGACAGGAACCTCCTCACAATGCGAGCCGTATCGAGGAGTACTGCCTTCTGTATCAGGCCCTTGATCCAACCGCGCAACGACAGCTTCGACAGGTGTTCGTCGAGGCTTTTGGCCATCAGGCCGTTGGCGGTAACGACTATCGGCACAATGACAGCCGAGTCCACATTCCACATATCGACAACCTCGTGTGCTAAGTCAAGATATTTGATTTGTTTGTCTTTCTCAGCTTTCACGAGGTTCTCGTCATGTGGAATGGTGACATCGATTATCATTGTGCGGCGCGCTAATCGGTCTATCACCACTATATCAGGCTTATTGGCAACAATAGTCCTGTCAGTGATGATAGACCGATCCCAGTACAACGTGACATGGTCATTTTCGAGAACTGGGTCGGGCGCATACTTGTAATACGGTACCTCAGAATCCACAAGTTTGTATTTTAAAGCAAGTTGCTGGTGAATAATCCTGGCTACTTGGTTATGCCTGTGCAAATACTCGCTGTTAGCAAGACGAGAACAACCAGAGATAATATGTCTGATGGACTCACCCGGACGGTGGCATGCCCGACACACGTCAACCGTCCCGTCCTTCATGATATGCCTCCGGTAGTTATTCGTCAAGATAACTTCGTCCATAATCGCACAGACAAAGCCTTCAGTTTCCCCGAAGAGGTCACTGAAACGTAGCCAGGCCACGGACGCCAAGAAATCTACATCAGGCCCATGAAGAGCCCGATAAAAGCGCCCGTGAAGCTCCTTGCCTTTCCATACCTCCTTGCGGTCATCAGTAGTGAGTATTACAGGTTTGCGCCAGTTCTCTTTAGCCATGGACAACGGGGTGAGTCCCTTGTCCACTGCGACCACATCGCGGTGCATACCCACGTCGGTTTCAAGAAAATATTCTCTGAGGCTGCACACCTCGCGGTTGTGGAGAGTTTTCGCATTTAAAAAACCTCGACCTCCACATTTCCGCGGGATGTACAGTCTCATCACCGATGATCGTGGGTGATGCATCCGGTTTGCGGTCAGCAGCGTACGGACCTTCCTATCCAGGGCGTCGAGTTCGGTCTGAGTCCATTTGAGTATGCCGAAAGAGTACATCAAAACCGGCATGACCCAACCGTTGAAGGCGCGCACCTTATTCCCGCCCGACAAAAGGCTGTTCAATACTTTTTTCAGGCAGCTAAAGAAGCGCTCCTTCAGCGATTGCTTCATGTCAGTAACGTTAATGCCTAACGCTTCCGACATACCCAAATATTTGTATGTTTCGGTCGAGGAGAGGGATCTAAGGTGTATGGAATCCGAGAGTTGAATCCCTTCGGATTCCATAATCCCCCCTCGCTTTACATGCATGACTGCACATTTGTCCACACCAAATTCCATCCTGATCGCGTTACTGAAAGTTTCAGTTACCTTCAGTAACTCCATCAGTCGCAAATTGTTGGGGGCAAAGAGTTTTAGGTCATCCATGTAAAGAAGGTGAGATATGGCCTGACCACCTCTTCTCAACCGATAGCCCAGCCCCGAATCCTCCAGCAATGTGCTTAGAGGATTCAGAGCTAAGCAGAACCAAAGAGGACTCAAACTGTCGCCCTGAAATATTCCCCGTTTAATCCATATAGGCTCATCGTTCCCCTGGATTGGTCGACATCCTGGATAGCGAAGGACCGTCTTCCATTGCCCCATACATGACCCAAGGAAGGTGCGTAGAGTTGCATCTATTTTGTACAACTCCAACACCCTCATGAGCCATGTATGTGGAACAGAGTCGTAGGCCTTCTTATAATCTATCCAGCATGTCGACAAATCCTTGTGGGATCGACGAGCCTGCTGGCTTATGGCCATGTCTATGAGGAGTAGCTCCTTAGTACCGCGGGACCCGTTCCTACATCCATTCTGAGAGGCAGACATAATTAAATTACTCTCAATGTGATGATTAATTTTCGCTCTCAGGATGGATGTAAGAAGTTTATAGACCGTCGACAAACACGTTATCGGTCTATAATTCTTAGGTTCCGCGGTACCACCTGTTTTATGGAGCAGGTGGGTAACACCAGTTGTTAGAAACTCAGGCAGCAACCCAGACTCTAAGGATGACTGAAATTGAGATGCTAGAAGCGCGTGTGAGCTGCTATACCACTTTAGCCAGAAGTTTTGCAGTCCGTCCGGTCCTGGAGACTTCCAATTCGGTAACGGACGGACTGCTCTGGCTATATCTGTTGGGCTGATATTAACTTTCTCCATTTCTGGTATAGCTTCGCACACGCGCTCAACATCACGCATCCAGCCACCCTCAGTGTGACAGACGGGCACCGACCAAATGCTGCGCCAGAATGTACTCGTGGCGACATCATCCGGGCGGCAGCCGTCCGTCACATTTTGTTCAGGTCGCTCCCAAGCTCTATATACCCACCTCTCATCGCTCTGGAACATGCGATTCTGCGAGTACCGGTCAACTCGCCGCTTATACCGCCGAATACGGTTTGCCCATGCACAAACTTTCTGCTTCAGGAAGTCGATGCGCTCCGTGACATGGGACATGTATTCTCGAGGGCTGATTTCAGTCCCCGAGAACGCCCGCCTCACAAAGCGCATCACACGTGGGCGTGTATTGCCCTTCCTGAAGCAGATTAGTTTGCCGATGAGTACCCTGGCCCCATCGATACGCCTCTCGATTCTGCATTGCCTGGCTGGTACAGCAGGCTTTGGTCGAATAGCTACGTCACTATTTGGGAACTTTACGTTAGCTAAACGACATGCCGCAACAGCCCCGCAATACAAGATTGAGTGCGTATCAACGAGGTTCTCGCTGCTATTAAAGATATTCTCAAGCAGCGAGTCCAAAGCACACACCAACGCCCTATTTTTTTTGTGCATGGGTAACCGTGGTAAACGGGGTCTAAGTTCGGTCGGAGTAGATCTATACTCGCGAAGCGCATCCTCCAGTGCGCTCCTCAGTCGTTTGTTGCACTGGCTACTTACCGTGACAACCCTATCATCTGCCTCATCACTTATATTATTGAGCCGCGGTGGCATTGCATCAATAGCAGGCGCTTGTTCCACGGTCTGTATCGGAGTAGAGATGATAGGGTTGCTCAGTACCTCTGAGCGCAGCCTATCAAGTGCAGCATCGTCCAACCTGTGATTACGTTGGATGACTCGCACCTGATCCGACAATCGTTGTGCCGAGACGTCTACGGTTGGTTCTAGTTCCTGGAACAGAGATAGCATCCTGACACGGTACGCAGTGGTTAGTTCCCCCCTCTGTAGACCCATAGTATGCGCGCATGACGTTTTCATTAATGGACTGAGTCCATCTCATACGCTGCACACAACCACCGGCAGCGGGGACCCGGCTCGGGGCCGGTTGGCCCCTAAGTCCCAGGCTGTTCGGTGGCCGGCCTCTCCCCTGCCGACGTACAGGTGTTGGCGACGTCAGCGGGGAGAAATACTCGTCGCTCGAGCTCGACGCGGCTGCAGCCGCCGGTGACACTGGTGATCCGAGGTCCAGCGGCGGCAAGGCGGAGCTGAGCAGCGAGTCCGGGGGTGGAAGGCGTGCGCTACGGGCAGCTGCTCTGGTCAACATTTAATTTTATTTATTCCATTTTTCCATCATTCTGTTTACATATATATATATGTACGTCGCCATTGACAGACGTCATACTGCAATCCTGCATAAATATTCTTCTTTTTTGTTTATTATTTGTTTTGTTTGAGTATTTGAAGGTTTTGCTATAATATTTCTTGTATGGGCTTCTTATTTGGTACAATTGATTCCAGTTTTGGGTGAAAAAATATGGATTTTATGATTTTAAATTATTTTTTTTTTTTTTTATTATTATTATTATTATTATTCCGTTTATTCATTTTTTAAACATATTAATTACATTTTTAAATATTTAAATATAAAGGATAAAAAAAAACATTTAAAAATATAAAAAATAGTAGTCCACCGGCATCGGGAGCAGGGTCCAAGCTACCGGTGGTTAGGGCTCCAGAGACAGGAACTTCCTCATAATGCGAGCCGTATCAAGGAGTACTGCCTTCTGAATCAGGCCCTTGATCCAACCGCGCAACGACAGCTTCGACAGGTGGTCGTCGAAGCTTTTAGCCATCAGGCCATTGGCGGTAACGACTATCGGCACAATGACAGCCGAGTCCACATTCCACATATCGACAACCTCGTGTGCCAAGTCAAGATATTTAATTTGTTTCTCTTTCTCAGCTTTCACGAGGTTCTCGTCATGTGGGATGGTGACATCGATTATCATTGTGCGGCGCGCTAATCGGTCTATCACCACTATATCCGGCTTATTGGCAACAATAGTCCTGTCAGTGATGATAGACCGATCCCAGTACAACGTGACATGGTCATTTTCGAGAACTGGGTCGGGCACATACTTGTAATACGGCACCTCAGAATCCACAAGTTTGTATTTTAAAGCAAGCTGCTGATGAATAATCCTGGCCACTTGGTTATGCCTGTGCAAATACTCGCTGTTAGCAAGACGAGAACAACCAGAGATAATATGTCTGATGGACTCACCCGGACGGTGGCATGCCCGACACACGTCAACCGTCCCGTCCTTCATGATATGCCTCCGGTAGTTATTCGTCAAGATAACTTCGTCCATAATCGCACAGACAAAGCCTTCAGTTTCCCCGAAGAGGTCACTGAAACGTAGCCAGGCCACGGACGCCAAGAAATCTACATCAGGCCCGTGAAGGGCCCGATAAAAGCGCCCGTGAAGCTCCTTGCTTTTCCATACCTCCTTGCAGTCATCAGTAGTGAGTATTACAGGTTTGCGCCAGTTCTCTTTAGCCATGGACAACGGGGTGAGTCCCTTGTCCACTGCGACCACATCGCGGTGCATACCCACGTCGGTTTCAAGAAAATATTCTCTGAGGCTGCACACCTCGCGGTTGTGGAGAGTTTTCGCATTTAAAAAACCTCGACCTCCACATTTCCGCGGGATGTACAGTCTCATCACCGATGATCGTGGGTGATGCATCCGGTTTGCGGTCATCAGCGTACGGACCCTCCTATCCAGGGCGTCTAGCTCGGTCTGAGTCCATTTGAGTATGCCGAAAGAGTACATCAAAACCGGCATGACCCAACCGTTGAAGGCGCGCACCTTATTTCCGCCTGACAAAAGGCTATTAAATAGCTTTTTCAGGCGGCCAAAGAAGCGCTCCTTCAGCGATTGCTTCATGTCAGTAACGTTAATGCCTAACGCTTCCGACATACCCAAATATTTGTATGTTTCGGTCGAGGAGAGGGATCTAAGGTTTATGGAATCCGAGAGTTGAATCCCTTCGGATTCCATAATCCCTCCTCCCTTTACATGCATGACTGCACATTTGTCCACACCAAATTCCATCCTGATCGCGCTACTGAAAGTTTCAGTTACCTTCAGTAACTCCATCAGTCGCAAATTGTTGGGGGCAAAGAGTTTCAGATCATCCATGTAAAGAAGGTGAGATATGGCCTGACCACCTCTTCTCAACCGATAGCCCAGGCCTGAATCCTCCAGCAATGTGCTGAGAGGATTCAGGGCTAAGCAGAACCAAAGTGGACTCAAACTGTCGCCCTGAAATATTCCCCGTTTAATCCATATAGGTTCATCACTCCCCTGGATTGGTCGACATCCTGGATAGCGAAGGACTGTCTTCCATTGCCCCATACATGACCCAAGGAAGGTGCGAAGAGTTGCATCTATTTTGTACAACTCTAACACCCTCATGAGCCATGTATGTGGAACAGAGTCGTAGGCCTTCTTATAATCTATCCAGCATGTCGACAAATCCTTGTGGGATCGACGAACCTGCTGGCTTATGGCCATGTCTATGAGGAGTAGCTCCTTAGTACCGCGGGACCCGTTCCTACATCCATTCTGAGAGGCAGACATAATTGAATTATTCTCAATGTGCAGATTAATTTTTGCTCTCAGGATGGATGTAAGAAGTTTATAGACCGTTGACAAACATGTAATCGGCCTATAATTCTTGGGTTCCGCGGGACTACCTGTCTTATGGAGCAGGTGGGTGACACCGGTTGTTAAAAACTGAGGCAGCGACCCAGACTCTAAGGATGACTGGAATTGAGATGCCAGGAGCGCGTGTGAGCTGCTATACCATTTCAGCCAAAAGTTGTGCAGTCCGTCCGGTCCCGGAGATTTCCAGTTCGGTAACGGACGAACCGCTTTGGCTACATCTGATGGATTAATGGTGATTTTATCCATTTCTGGTATAGCGTCACACGCGCGCTCGACATCACGCATCCAACCACCCTCAGTATGACAGACGGGCACCGACCAAATGCTGCGCCAGAATGTACTCGTGGTAACATCATCCGGACGGCACCCGTCAGTCACATTTTGTTCAGGTCGTTCCCAAGCTCTATATACCCACCTCTCATCGCTCTGGAACATGCGATTCTGCGAGTACCGGTCAACTCGCCGCTTATACCGCCGAATACGGTTTGCCCATGCACAAACTTTCTGCTTCAGGAAGTCGATGCGCTCTGTGACACGGGACATGTATTCTCGAGGACTAATTTCAGTTCCCGAAAATGCCCGCCTCACAAAGCGCATCACACGTGGTCGTGTATTGCCCTCCCTGAAGCAGAGTAGTTTGCCGATGAGTACCCTGGCCCCATCGATACGCCTCTCGATCCTGCATTGCCAGGCTGGTGCAGCAGGCTTTGGCCGAATAGCTCCTTCACTATTCGGAAACTTCACGTTGGCCAAACGACATGCTGCAACAGCCCCGCAATACAAGATTGAGTGCGTATCAACGAGGTTCTCGCTGCTACCAAAGATGTTTTTAAGCAGCGAGTCCAAAGCACACACCAACGCCCTATTTTTTTTGTGCATGGGTAACCGTGGTTAACGGGGTCTAAGTTCGGTCGGAGTGGATCTATACTCGCGAAGCGCATCCTCCAGTGCGCTCCTCAGTCGATCGTTGCACTGGCTACTTACCGTGACAACCCTATCATTTCCCTCATCACTTACGTTAATGGCCCGCGCTGGGATTGCGCCCCTAGCGGGCTCTTGTACCGCGGTCTGTGTCGGGGTCGTGATGATAGGGTTGTTCAGTACCTCTGAGCGCAGCCTATCAAGTGCAGCATCGTCCAACTTGTGGTTACGTTGGATGACCCGCACCTGATCCGACAATCGTTGTGCCGAGACGTTGACGGTTGGTTCCAGGTCCTGGAACAGAGACAGCATCCTGACACGGTACGCAGTGAGGTTAGTTCCCCCCTCTGTAGACCCATAATATGCGCGCATGACGTTCTCGTTCATGGACTGAGTCCATTTCATGCGCTGCACACAACCACCGGTAGCGGGGACCCTGCTCGGTGCCGGTTGGCCCTTAAGTCCCAAGCTGTTCGGTGGCCGGCCTCTCCCCTGCCGACGTACAGGTGTTGGCGACGTCGGCGGGGAGAAATACTCGTCGCTTGAGCTCGACGCGGCTGCAGCCGCCGGTAACACTGGTGATCCAAGATCCGGCGGCGGCGAGGCGGAGCTGAGCGGCGAGTCCGGGGGTGAAAGGCGTGCGCGACGGGCAGCTGCTCTGGTCAACATTTTATTTATTTCATTCCATTTTCATTGTTGTTTTCCTGTAAGCATAGTACGTCGTCGTTGACAGACGTCATTCTGTGATTTCTTGATTTTAATTTTCTTCTTTTTTGTTTAGGTACTTTATTTGTTTGGTTTTCTTGTAATTTTTCAGTTTAGGCTTCCTGTATGGTAATATTAAGTCCGAAATTGGGTAAAAAAATGGGTTTTTACGATTATAAATGGAATAGAAAAAATATGACTTGTGTTGCCAGTGGGTTGCCAGGTTATTATTATTATTATTTTTCGGTATTTATTTTTACACATATTATTTACATTTTTAAATATTTTAAAAGAAAACATATAAAAAACATTTAAAAATATAAAAAATAGTAGTCCACCGGTATCGGGAGCAGGGTCCAAGCTACCGGTGGTTAGGGCTCCAGAGACAGGAACTTCCTCACAATGCGAGCCGTATCAAGGAGTACTGCCTTCTGAATCAGGCCCTTGATCCAACCGCGCAACGACAGCTTCGACAGGTGGTCGTCGAGGCTTTTGGCCATCAGGCCATTGGCGGTAACGACTATCGGCACAATGACAGCCAAGTCCACATTCCACATATCGACAACCTCGTGTGCCAAGTCAAGATATTTAATTTGTTTCTCTTTCTCAGCTTTCACGAGGTTCTCGTCATGTGGGATGGTGACATCGATTATCATTGTGCGGCGCGCTAATCGGTCTATCACCACTATATCCGGCTTATTGGCAACAATAGTCCTGCGTCAGTGATGATAGACCGATCCCAGTACAACGTGACATGGTCATTTTCGAGAACTGGGTCGGGCACATATTTATAATACGGTACCTCAGAATCCACAAGTTTGTATTTTAAAGCAAGTTGCTGGTGGATAATCCTGGCCACTTGGTTATGTCTGTGCAAATACTCGCCGTTAGCCAGACGAGAACATCCAGAGATAATATGTCTAATGGACTCACCCGGACGGTGGCATGCCCGACACACGTCAACCGTCCCATCCTTCATAATATGCCTCCGGTAGTTGTTCGTCAAGATAACTTCGTCCATAATCGCACAGACAAAACCTTCAGTTTCCCCGAAGAGGTCACCAAACCGTAGCCAGGCTACGGACGCCAGGCTATCTACATCAGGCCCATGAAGAGCCTGATAATAGCGCCCGTGAAGCTCCTTGCCTTTCCATACCTCCTTGCGGTCATCAGTAGTAAGTACTACAAGTTTGCGCCAGTCCTCTTTAGCCATGCCAGCCGTTTTATTAAAACAATTAGATATGTATGCTTTGAACTTAGAGAAAAGTACTAGGAAATACCAAACTGACACGGAAGACTTGCAGTGTGAACTTGACCGGTTACAACAGCAACTAAGCTCAATGACCACTAAATATAGAGCCTCAGAGAAACAAATGAAGGAATATGTGTTGGCAATGAATGAGCTGGTTAGCTTACAAAAATCAAACTGTGAACATTGCCAATCACCATCAATGGCATCTACTCCGGACCATTCATTGCCAATATATAATACCACTTTACCGCAGTCTTGTGCCAGTTTGCCAGTAGAAATGACTAATTGTTTATCGCAACAAAGTGTAAATAAAGAAATAGTTATCTATTGTGATGAGATTGGAAAGGATTTAGGCCACTTTTTGATAAATGAATATCCGGGACACTCTATAATGAATAACTGCATGCCTGGTTGTACTTTGTTGGAAATAATGAAAGAGATTATAAAATGTAATTTTAACCAGGATACTATACTCATAATTTTAGTTGGTGATAGGGGTACCGTGAACAAAGGAGAATTGCTCCAATATTATAGAACCTTGTCTGACCTTAATTTAAGAAAAATTGTGATGTTCACTTTCCCTTATAGCCAAAGTTTGCCACAGGAAGAAAATCAAATTAGATATCAAATGAATATAAAATTGCACAATTTGTTATTTAATAATAACTTATTCCATCTAATTGACCTTAACAATTATATTGGTAATCGTTTTTATTTGACAAAAGATAGGAATCATATAGATAGATACTATCTTTCAAATTATTGTAGGAGACAGATAGCTGTGTCGCTATCATATTTATTTTGTATAACAGCCAAGAATTTGGCTAAACAAATTGCTTCTATTGAGCAATGCAATGACATTTTTCATAATTCTGCCAATGTCTTGGCATCAAATTTTGACATTAGTAATAATTTAAATTAGAAATTAAGACAACAGAGACAATCTCTAGCAATTATTTAAAGAATGGTGAAAACAATGTTTTAAAATCAACAAATAGTATCAACCTGGTGCACCAAAATATTTATGGTTGTATGGGCAAGGATTTAGAAATAGAATTATTCCTTAAATTTAACAATGTGGATATTCTTTGTATAACTGAACATTGGCTTAAAAGCCATCAGATTATGTTTAATTATAGTAATCACCAGGTTGGTAGTTCGTTCAGCAGAGTAAACGCTATACATGGTGGCTCATTAATTTTCATAAATAATATACTTAAGTTTAAAGACCGCAAGGATATTGTGAGCCTCTCTGTTGAACAGACAGTTGAAATTGCCTGTATTGAATTGGAGCAGTTTGTTATATTAAGTGTGTACAGACCACCTAAAGGATTGTATGATTGTTTTGAAAAAGTAATGGATGAAGTGTTGCAAAAAATTTGTAACTCTAGTAAGTCTGTCATCGTTTGTGGCGACTTCAACGTTAATTTGTTAGAAACTTCTAGCCTAAGCACTAAAATTATAAGTTTGTTTCAGTCATACAATCTTGTAAATCTATTTATGGAGCCTACTAGAATAACCCCCACTACTGCATCTTGCCTAGATAATATTTATGCAGATATTTTACCTACCCACAAAAAAATTATTAATTTATTAGACTCTGATCATAGTGGACTATTGATCACTATACCAAATATAAACAAATATAAACGAAAAAAAGATATCACTGTTAACCCAAAATCTAAAGGTCGCTTGGAAACATTTAAAACTAAACTCTCAAATAAAATCCCACTTTTGTCAACTAATGATGACCCTAATCAACATTATAATGATTTTTTCAAAATGTATTGCACGCAATTTGATACTACTTTTATTCCTAAGACGATTTCGGTAAATAGCAATACTTCCTTCAGTGACTGGGCCACCATTGGTATTAATAAAAGTAGAAAACGGCTGTATGAGCTGTATGAAGAACGGACTTATATTAACACTGTAGAATTTAATTTATATGTTAAGAATTATTCTAAATTATTTAAAAAAGTATGTTATTTGGCGAAATCTCGCTACTTAAGTTCAAAAATTAAAAATAGTAGTAATGTAATTAAAATGACTTGGGATATTATTAATAGCGAAACGGGAAGGTCTTGCAACCGAAGTAGTGATTACAGCCTTGCTATTGATGACAGTATCATTAAATCAGATTCGCAAGTCGCCGCGGCATTTGAAAATTTCTTTGCAGAGATTCCCGTATCGACTACAAAATCTCTAAATTCATCACCAACTGCTGCAGAAATTTTACTTAAAGAAAACGTTCCAGTTTGTGAATCCCAATTTTATTTCCAATATGTCACTTGTAATGATGTAATCAAAACTTTTAATACTTTAAATGTTAAAAAGACTGCAGATCTATGGGGTAATTCTGTTGACGTTGCTAGGTCTATTATAGACATTGTAGCACCTACTTTAGCAGTAATCTTTAATAATTGTATAGATTGTGGTGAGTTTCCTGATCTAATGAAATATAGTAAAATTATACCATTGTTTAAATCGGGTAGTACATCAGACCCTACTAATTATAGACCTATTTCAGTGCTACCTACTTTTAGTAAAATTTTTGAGAAAATTATTTTAGATCAAATTCAAAGATATTTTAATAAACACAAATTATTACACAACAAACAGTTTGGTTTCACAAAGGGTCGTTCAACAACTGATGCTGGTGTTGAACTTTTGGGACACATTTATAATGCATGGGAAGATAAATGCGATGCGTTGGGCATTTTTTGCGATTTGTCTAAGGCTTTCGATTGCGTTCTCCATGATACATTGATCAGGAAGCTGCACTACTACGGAGTCCGGGGCGCCTCTCTGGATCTTCTTACTTCATACTTGAGTAATAGGATTCAGAGAGTTGATGTGAACGGCAAAAGGTCTTCCGGGTCTGTAGTCAGAATGGGGGTTCCTCAAGGCTCAATTCTGGGTCCTTTTTTGTTTCTAATCTATATCAACGACTTGCCTTACCTCATAAAGGATAAACATGATATAGTGCTGTTTGCAGATGACACTTCACTTTTATTTAAACTCAAACGTCAGCAGGTGGTTGTTGATAATGTAAATAATGCTCTTTCAACTGTAGTTAACTGGTTTAATGTCAATAATCTTCTCCTTAACGAGAAAAAAACAAAATGCATAAAGTTCACATTACCCAATGTAATACAAGTGAACACTAGTGTGTCAATAAAGGGTGAAGAGTTGAAACCCGAGGATTCCACAGTGTTCTTAGGATTAACTTTGGATGCGCAGCTTCAGTGGAGCCCCCATATAGATAAACTGTCCAAAAAACTTAGCTCTGCAGCATACGCCGTAAGGAAAATTCGTGGTTTAACTGATTTAGAGACAGCTCGTTTAGTATACTTTAGTTATTTTCATAGTGTGATGTCGTACGGCATTCTGTTGTGGGGAAATGCCGCCGATATTCAGACAATTTTTGTTTTACAGAAAAGGGCTATTCGTGCAATTTATAAATTAAGTCCCAGACACTCCCTCAGAGACAAATTTAAAGAGATTAATATTATGACTGTTCCCTCTCAATATATTTATGAGAATCTCATGTATGCACATAAAAATATTAATCTGTTTAAAAGATACAGTGATATCCATAGCATAAATACTAGGAACAAACACAAATTTATTGTACCAAAAACCAGGCTCAAGAAAAAAATAGGTGGTTCGTTTAGATGTCAATGTATACGTTTCTATAATAAACTTCCTAGCCAAATTCAAGAACTAAGCATAAATAAATTTAAATCATTTATTAAACGTAAGCTATGCCAGAAAGCTTTTTACACAATTAATGACTTTCTTGATGACAAAAAGGCGTGGGATTGAGCTGCTTCAATGATATACATGAGCCATTGTTTTCATATGTACTACTTACTGATAAAAAAAAAATTATATATATAGATTTTTTTTTAATATTCGTTTTTGACATGAATACTTGTATAGTATTGTATTATATTTTTTATTTTATTTTTTTATTGACATTTTATAATTATTATTTTTTTTTTTTTTGACTTGAATACTTTGTTAAGTATTATATTTATTTTTATTTTTTGATTGACATATTATGATTACTATTTTGTTTGATACAAATATTTACTTTGTAAAGTATTATATTTTTATTTTTTTTTTGATTACTTAATTATTGTAAATGTGAGGACTATGTGGGTTATTATTATTATTTTCTCCTCCTTTTTACAGTAATTTTCAACGTTGTCTGACAGTTTGAGTACTTTTGCGGCCTACCCAAATGTCTTTTCTTTGGTATTGTTCGTCATGTCATTGAGCTCCTTAGTGGTTTTTAAGTTGAGCTTTTCGACTATTGACAAATGCTTGCACTGACTGGACAGGTCCACTCAAATATGTTTGGTTCTTTCTTCAAAAGACCACTACAGACATTAAGCTGCATGGTCCTCATATAGAATAATGTGAATGCGAGAACTATATATGTCGTTATATTCATGTAGATTTTATGATTGTCTGGCAGTTTGAGTATTTTTTGCGGCCTACTCAAATGTCCTTACTTTGGTATTGTTCGTCGGTTCGTTGAGCACCTCAGAGTTCTGAGTTGAGCTTCGCGATGACTGACAAATGCTTGCACTGTCTGGACAGGTCCACTCGAATTCGTGTGTTGCTTTCTTCATAAAGCTCATCCCAGACATAAACGTACATGGTTCTCATAGGATCTAACCAGTCCACATTGTATGGATTTGAACACTAAAAGAGACTTTGACCTCTGAGTTTGTTTCGGTGTTTCTTCTCAGGGTAGTCAGCTAGGAAACACCGGCCTCATCTAGCTTAAACTGACAAAAAAACATTGACGTGTAAAAGTGTTCCTTGTAACCTATTTACTGAATAAACATCATTTATCATTTATCATTTATCATTTATCATTTATCATTTATCATTTATCATGGAAAAAAAGAAAATACACTAAAAATTAAAAAAACTTTTTAACACCGACTTCCGAATTTAAAGTTATTTTTTAAATTTTAGTGTATTTTTTTTTTTGTTTGGAAGTCGGTTGATTTTTTTGTAAAAAAGTTTTTTATTTTTCTCTTTTTAGTTGTTATACCTCAGTACTAAAAACCCCAATAACATGGAACGTAGAATTTAAAAATAGTCTTAAATGGAGAGCACCAAAACGTCATCTAGGCATACGTATTGTGCGGGGTGCGAGGTCGTATATGATATAAAAGCACTGATTGGTTTTGGATAGCTTATTAAAAGTTATTCAAATGTTAAATGTTACGTAAAAATGTTATGTTATAAAGTTAATGTTAGATGAATGCACCCGGTCCGTTTGGTGTCTCGTAATGCACTGATGTTAAAGTACAATTGTAGTAAATTGCTGCGTTAGCAAGTGTTCGGTTGCTTAGACGGAACATATTTCGGGGCGGCAAAGATGCAGTTAAGATGAGATGGTGATAATACAGTCATGTTAGTTAAGGTGATAGTAACCTAATGTTACTGGTGATTCATAAGATAATACAAAACTATAGCATTTAGAAAAGCTAATAGATAATCTTAATGTCTCTAGTTTTTGTTTATGATTGGTGAACATCCTTTATTTATTTTTTTAACCACGCACACTTGCACTGCACTTTGAGCACTGAGCTGACGGTCAGCCTCGTTACATTGTCGCGCACAAGCACTAGCACTCGCGTCGTTAACACTTCGTAGCTCGATGTCTGGGGAGATCAGCACGCGTCGCATGCGGCGTCGTCGCCACCGCCACAGGAGCACGGCCGTGCCCACAGCCGTCGCCAGCACGAGGGTGTAGCTTACCACGTATTGATGGATGTCATGTGGTGACATCTCATCTAGATCTACGTCGCTGTTTCTTAGCTGTTTGATTTGTTTGTAGATTTTGAGCAAGTCGTCATTTCATTCGTCCTCCTCAGTTTGATTATCGTGAGCCTTCTCGATCGGTAAGCTCACATTGATAATGTTGTTAAGTTGGTCAATCTTGGGTACGTAAATATTTGACTGAACCGTCATGTTATTGTCAAATTTTGTGTTTGCATGCAAGGTTAAATCTTGCCCTTTGATAACACAACCCAGGCCGAGGTATATTACTCCTGCTTGGTTGAGTTGTTCGACTGTGACATACTCTCCACAAATTATTTTAATAGAATAATTGTTACAGCAGTGGTATAAATACACAGAAGGATCGTTCAATGGTACCCACATTATATTTTGAACATAAAGTTTGTTCCACTCTACATTGGTTAGTCTCATGATTGAGATTGCAGTAATTGTTGTTGTCACTGCCTAGATGGTACACAGGCTTCTTTAGCAAGCACATATACGTCTCTTCTTGTGTGAGACATGTTGAAAGCTCATTGTTGTTTGTTGGTATGTACTTGTCCTTTTCGTTTTTTGTTCAGTTTTTCAAAAAGCGCTGAAGCAAGATCGATAAAATTTATATGAGACCACCTCGGGAGTATATTCTATCGGATAGAAAAAGAATTTTGAAAATCGATCCTGAATTGACAGAGAAATGGGCGGACATACATAAAAAAGACATACATATAGCCGAACATAGAACCTCCTCCTTTTTCGAAGTCGGTTAAAAATTACTGTTATTTCGGAAGTCGGTGTTTGTATTTTATTTCTTCGTTTTTTGACACCGACTGCCGAAATTAAAGTTATTTTTTAATTTATAGTGTATTTTCTTTTTTGGAAGTCGGTTGTTTTTTTTTTTTTTTTGTAAAAAAGTTTTTTTATTTTTCACTTTTTAGTTGTTAACCCCGTAACTAAAAACCTCAAGAAAATGGAACGTGAAATTTAAACATACTCGCCATTGGAGAAAACCAAAACGTTATCTAAGTATTACGTATTTTTCGTTTTTGTTCAGTTTTTCAAAAACTGCTGAAGCAATTTCGATAAAATTTATTTGGGACCACCTCGGGAGTATATCCTTTCGGATAAAAAAAGAATTTTGAAAACACAACTGACACAGAAATCGGTGGATCATACATAAAAAAAAAACATACAGTCGAAAATAGAACCTCCTCCTTTTTCGAAGTCGGTTAAAAAGGTAGTATAACAATCAACCGTTTTTAACCGACGAAAAAAAAGGAGAAGGTTCTCAATTCGACCGTACATATATTTTTTTTTTTCTTGTGTATGTTAAGGGTGGTCCCATGTCAAGGAAATCAGGATCTGATAATGGAATCCTGATAAAATTGAGAGAAAACTTCGAAAATTGGGCACAAATATTGTTTCTGTTTACTTTTCATAATTTAATCAGGTATTTGTATTTAGGAATCATCCCATCATGAAACTGAGCTAAAGATGGAAACCATACCTTTCCTAAACAATGGAAGTTAGATATAAAAACTGATTTTAGGGACAGATACTTTGAGAAAGATACTAGATGTAGGTAATTAATCATTTTATTATGGCGCCGCCGCCGACTCAAAATTAGTTTACATAAAATTTGGTATTTTATGTAGGTAAATAAGCTAAATACTCAAGACTTAAAAGGTTTATTTATTTTTTGCTTTTTAGTTCTTTTTCGTCGGTTCAATTTTTTGTTAAAAAGTTTTTTTGCTATATATATGGGCGTCCAAGCAAAAAGAGTCCAGTTCTTGAAATTTAGTTTCCGAGATATTAGATATTTTATAGCATACTTACGAGTACCTACGCAGATATACGCAGTTTTGTAAAGTTGGCTCAAAAATTGCATTTCGCGATTATAATTAATAAATGCTAAATTATCTACAAGTTCATTTATAGTAAATGACTGTATAATATACAGTCAAATATGATGTTTCTAAAATCCAGAAATTTCTATATTTTCTTTATGATTTTTCTCAAATCTAGCTTTTTCAGAGTTTCAACTTCAAATGTCTGATAAAAAAAAATGTGCTAGTTTTTGAATATTTTTTAATCCTTCTAATCAATTGACTATTCTAGATATCGAATCTAGTCTTAACTCAAACTACTTGCTTGGACGCCTACAATGTATGGAGTCAGCGACGAAATTTCACTGAACTGGTAATTTCAGAGCGGTGTTATCGTGATTATTTTGGCATTTCCGTGGCTCATCAAGGTTAGGATTGAGCGCTTCATAATAATATGTGCTGTACGACATAATTATTTGTCAAGAATTATACAGCTTGGGCAAAAGAAGCGCACTAAATGGGTGCAGAAGCTCAATGTTTTGGATCCTCCTCCATGAAAGATCCAAGATAAGTCGTCCTCTTGCCTGACTCACATAAATGGGATAAGGAATTATGATGTCGAAGCACACTGTGAAAAATTTAAATGTACTTTCTGCGATATGACCACTTCCTCATATTGCTGATTTACCAATACCTGCAGTGCCAAATCAAACAAATGCGTAGGAACTGATTCCACCGATTTACCTTCATGCAGTGCAACTACAGATGAAATTCATGATCCAACCTTTGTACCAAATACGAGAGGAACAAGCTCATCTAAATCATCTGTTTCGCGATTTAAAGGAATTTGTATGGATTTTTTTGAATAACACAAAGCAAAATGTCTGCAAAGATTTGATACAAGAACTGCTCACGACGTATTAATCATTGGAACTTGTTAGGTACTCGAAGTACACTGTCTACACCCACACCTCGACTTCTTCCCGGGAACCTGGGAGTCAGTAGCGATGATAGTGGAGAAAGGTTGCATCAGGTCATTTCCAGCTTGGAAGAACCATACCAGTGCAAGTAGAGTGCTTGTATGGTGGTGGCTTTTAGTAGGACGCGTGTAAGTGAGACTCAAGCTTGACAGGTACTCCAGAATCATAAGTTGTGGTTTAAAAAACATATTTTCAAGTTTGCTTGTTATGATAGAGTATCATTATTTTCCAAAGAAAAATAAAGTGTCTGTCACAACAAAATAAGGCCGCCAATTTTTAAGGTTCCGTACCCGAAGGGTCCAAACGGAGCCCTATTGCTGTCACTCACCTGTCCGTCTGTCTGTCCGTCGTCTGTCACAAAATTTTGTTCCGAAGAATTGTTTACTTCCCATTGACCTATGATTATGAACTTGTTTGGTGATAATGTTTATTATTACGTATATTTTATTAACAAATACCAATATTTGGTACGGAACCCTAAACTTGCGAAATCTGACACGCACTTGGCCGGTTTCTTTATTCTTGAGTTTTTTTTTATTTCCTCCAAGCGGTCAAAGACTCACATTTTAAGTCAGTATGAAGGACTCATATTATTATTATACTCTTTGGAAGGACTTCTCAAACCACTCGACTCAGTCGCCATGACAACGGAAATACCCCTCGATTAATGTCAATAAATAACAACAAGCTATAATTAACTGTCAATTTGATATAATTCGAAGTGGACTCAAGTTTGGGAGACGGCTGGAGGGCATGACGGAGATATAGGCCTAAACCACTGGTTTCAATAGCACTTGTTGCACTGTACTTTATACATACTGACTTGCGTATTACTTATAGTAGTATAGTAGAGTAGCCGGTAGAGTAAACTAGCATCGTAAAAAATCATAATCATTATGAATGTTAGAGCAGAGCCAAAGTGGGCATTTGCACGCGACAGTCTGACAATGTATGAGTGGGTCAACGTCGAGAACAACAGCTCAGTGAGGGTGTGTGCGAGCTCACGCGCGCCCGCCGAGACACGCGCTCCGGCACGCCCAGCGGCGCGCAGCTCTCGCAGGCTAGCTAGCATTGTTAGTTTATCGGGCAGTCTGTGCTGAACCAGATTTTGTATAAATGAGGGTGACTTTTAATATCAGTCTATTGTTTCTGCTGGGCGACAATAAACGGAACAATTCAAAAAAAGTTAGTAGGTACAGTGACTATTTCAGCTGTATAGATTGCCTCGTGCTGAATCGCCCACGCGTTGTATACTCGTAGGTGTCACTCATAATCGTGTGCGTGTGAATCATATACGTGTGCGATGCGCGCTCGGAAACGGACGCGTGTGCGCTACACAGCACGAATATTTTATTCGCGTTTTAGGCAGTGGTAATCGCTGCCCGATTTTGTTGCAATGGCTACAAAACAGCTCATTGCCAACGAGCTTTTGGCATTCGTCAAACATGCCATCGACTACATGGACGAGGTCAGCATCTTGCAGATCTGCAAGTCCTCTTTCAAAGAGGAAGAGGTGTGCAGTGCTAAGTTGCTGGTATTTCAATCACTCGACCAAGTCGGACAGATGCCATCTCGCCGGAGGGATGGTGGCGAGAAGAGTCTGCAGGACATCATCGACCTGCTGAAGAGGACCGATCCGGATGAAGTGCCAGATTTTGTGGCGAAGGAGCTGCACAAACTGCCTCCCGTCACTTTCGACCACGTCGACGTCACCAGGCTGCTGAAGGACATCACGTCTCTGAAGGTGAGCCTGGCTGAGATGAAGTCCAAGTTGGAGTCATCGGATGTCACCATTGGTGAATTGCGAGCCGAACTAGCGTTGTCGCGCAACGCTATTCCGGCAAGTGGGTCACCGGAAGGCTCCAATGTAAACACACGTCGCGGGGCACAAAATGTTTCAGTCTGCAGTTTTCAGTCGGCGAGTGCATCTACGTCATCGGCTGTCAAGAATGCAGGCGTTGCAACGTGTTCCGCTGATCGCGTCGTACCTGCCGGGGAAGCGACGCGTGTAATAGGTACATCGACCCCCAAAGGTGCCTATTCTGCAATTGTCGCCAAGACGAATTCTGCTGTGTCGCAAACGAAACGACAAGCAGAACCTAAAGGGGGAAAGCAGAGTCGCTCAGCATCGAGCGCGACTAATGGCGCTGTGATGGACCACAAACAGCAGGGTCCACTGAAGAACACATGCGATGAGGACGGTTTCATCAAGGTGGAGAGAAAGAAGAGGAAGCCTACTTATCGCAACCAGTGTGGGACAGCGCCGGCAGGATCCAACATGCTGCTACGTCCTGCAGTACCGACGACGCAGCTGTACGTGTCCCGTTTGCACCACTCTACGAAGACTGAGGACATCGTAGAGTATATGCGGGTGAAGACCAACTGGACCTTGAGGGTGGAAAAGTTGGAGGCGCGCCATAACACCAATTTCAAGTCGTTCGTGGTGCGCGTTCCGACTCACCACTTGATGACCTTCCTCAAGGAAGAGTTTTGGCCGAAAGGTGTGCTGTATCGGCGTTTCCGCGGCCAGCTACGCGACACCTCGCAGCGTAACACGACGCCGTCACTTCGTGTACCGTAGTTTTTGTTTATTTTATTGTTTTTGTTTATTGTATAAAATATGTATTAGTTTATAGTAATTATGTTTTATACTTATATATGTATTGTGTTTTATGGGCCATAGTTGTCTGAAATAAAAGATAAAATAAAATAAAAAATAAAAAAAAATTCTGAATAAGTAGTTTACGTCCTATTTCACTGGTTGTCAATCAGTTTAGTTTCGGATTACTTGTAGTGCAGATGGAGTATGTGTGAGACATTACCTCTCGGCGAGCTGGTCGGGCGCGTCGTCGTCGGCGCCGTCGTCTCCGCGGAAGCGCGGGCGCGCGCACAGCTCCTGCAAGCACCACATTACACTCGTACAGACGCACACAAGCACCACATTACACTCGTGTCGTACAGACGCACACCAAGGATCAACGATCTGGGTCGCGGGAGTATTCGAAAGAGTCATAGTTTTCCTTCAAAGTTCATTATAATTATATACTACCTACACATTTTTTTAAAGATTTTTCAAGGCCACAGTTTAACTTTTAGTGGCATCCCCCCGGGACGCTCGACTCGAACAAAAAATATCACTTTAAATTCAAATTCAAAGCATTTATTTCTGATGAACCATTAACAGGCACTTTTGAATTGTCAATAAGTCGGTCAGTCAGAGAGATGAAACTAATTACACATTCCAAGGCGTAGATAGCGGATAAATTCTTAACAGAGTTACCGCTCCTCTGGGCACTCAGGCAGGGAAGGAACAGGCGTGGGTTTTAGTCAGTAAAAGTCTGACACGCCCTCCCGCTCCACCCAGAGTGGCAGATGTCATTGGATGATTTCCCACCCCACAAAAAAAAAAGGCTTAGATATCTATGGAGGAGAACGTGCAAGAAACTCCATGGACAGTCTTTTAAACCATGATATGTAGCATCAGAATTTTTATTTGACATAATTACCTTTGTCAAAGTTAAGTTCCGCATAATTTCGTTAAGCATAACGTTTATTTAGAGCGACAATTATTTGGCACAATTTCACTTGGCATACTATGAAGATGGCAGAATTTCATCAAGAATAATTTTAATTAATTTAAAATAGCATTTTTAACCTTAGATTAAAATTAAAATATTGTCTTAAAAAGTCAGTATGTTGTGATACAAAAGTTAGTTACAGAAACGAATCGCTGCAAAACCGACTCCACGTAGTCTTGTCTGCCCTACCCCTAGAGTGTAATTTTAGCCCGCGTAGGCGCGGAGGGGTGAGGTGGCCTGTGAGCTGAGGAGCAGATGGTTTTGGTACGCACGCCACCGCGGCTGGGGCTGGCCGGCCCGCCGGCCAAGCCGAAGCTGGACCGCCAGAGCTCCGCAGCGCCGGAGCCGTAATAATAATAATTACTAATATTTACTAATATTAAACCAAGAAAAATGACCAACCAACAAAAAAAAACCAGGAAAAAATAATCATAATACATCACCACAACAACACGGAAACAAAATTGAAATAAAATGGTAATGAAAATGTAATGGACCGAAAATGCTGACTAGAAGCCGGGCACGTTTACAAAATGCACAAGCAACATCTTCGGGTTCGTCGCTCAGCTCCGCCTCGCAGCCGCCGGGACCTTTTTTTTTTTTTTTTGTTGCCGGGGTGGAAAATCCTCATGGATGTCCTTCGCCCGGGCGGGCAAAGGGGTCTGTCAGACTCTTACTGACTAAAAGTTGTGTCACCTCGGGGACCTCCTCGTCTTCCGACTCTGTGGCTGTGGGCAAAGCCATTGGCGGCGGTGTGTTTTCTCCTCTATCAGGAAAGAGGGCTGCGACCACTACCTCCAACAATTGAGGCTCGAGGCTCTCAGTGAGTGGAGGCGCCCAGGCACGAAGTTTCCCTCGGACTGTACGATAAGGGCGCCCCCACGGATTTGCATCTAGGGTCGCCAACATCTCTTCCCTGAATCGAGTCTTCGACTCGCCAATGGCCAGCCACAGGGCCTTCTTCGCCGCACGGTACACCTCATACCGCGCGGCTTCTTCTTCCGGAACCCAACGACGTCTCCTCCGGTATCGGGTGTACTGGCGCCTGACTTCCACGCAGGTCCTGCGCATCTGCGCAATTTCGGCCGTCCACCAGTACAACCGGCGCCTTGTGGGTTGAGTGCGGACGCGGGGCATGGACGCGTCGCAAATTTGCGTCATCGCCCCGCGGAACCACTGCGCCTCCTCTTCGACGTCGACGGGTTCGTTCGTCACTGACTCCCGGACCCAGGCCTGGATGATTGCGGCTTCCTCGAGAAGCTCCCTATCGATCTGTTTGATCGACCAGCGAGGACCGTCCGTTTGCGGGGCCGATGGACGGCCGCCGCCCGCGGTCTGGGTGAAAACGTTGAAACGGATGTACCGATGATCTGACAACGTCTCCACATCCACGGCGACTCGCCAGTCACGGACACGGCCTGCAACAGCGGAGCTAGCAAATGAGACGTCCACTACAGACCCGCCCCGCTGCCGCACGCACATGTACTCCGAGCCCCGATTCAAGACGGTCAGGCCGGTCGTAACCGCCCACTCCTCCAACACCTCGCCCCTATGATCGGTGATCGGGGATCCCCATGCATCAGACTTGGCATTGAGATCCCCCAGCAACAGCACCGGGCGAGGGTGGAACCGGCCTACGACGGCACCCAGCTCGACAAGGAACCTCTCGAAGTCGGCGAGACTCTTGTTGGGCGAGAAATATACCCCAATGATGTTAATTCCCCCCACGAGAGCGGCCACCCAGCCGCGTCCTCGGGAGGGGCTGCCAAGAGTCCCACCAATGATGGCCACCAAACCGTCTAGGTCCCCCACCCAGTTATCGCGGGGAGGGACAAAATGCGGCTCAGCGACCACAGCCACGTTGATCGACCACTCCGCCATGCTCTGGAGCAATAGATCCTGAGCTCTGGAAGAGTGGTTGATGTTCGCCTGTAGGAAATGGAATTGTGCCATTACTTACATTCCATTTCTCCGGCATTTCCTCCATCCCTGGGTCGGGAGTCAGCTGCTTGGCTGCCAGGCTGTGGGAGGGGCGCAGGTCCTCCGACAACCCTATTTTTCCTGCTCTTTTTAGGGGCCTTGAAGGCTTTTCCCCCAAGTCTGTGCTCCGCAGGCTTCCCTGCAGCTGCACAAAGGCTGCAGTTAGGTGCCGCGGAGCACTGGGCCGACTTGTGGCCGGGTTGACTGTGTCTGCAGTGCATTGTGCCCGGACATGCCCTTTGCCCAGGCAGCGGTAGCACTGCATTTCCCTGGGTGGCAGGAGCTTTACACTCGCTGACACCCAGCGTACCAGCAACCTTCTGCCATCCGCGACCTTGTTTGTGGCCGCCACCGGGCACCGCACCCAAACTGTGCCTAGCCTGGCAGCGCCGCTGCGAATTTCGCCCGCCTGCACGCTCTCGGGCGGACACCCACCGTTTCGGGCAATGGCCGCCACTACCTCCTCCGGGGTCACCGAGTCGTCCAGCCCATTCACGCGATTGGGTGGTTTTTTATCTTAGAGGTGTCCTTCCTCTGGGCCAGGCGGTTAAGCCAAGCCCCTGACGGCGGTATTATACATGCCTCCGTTCGCTGTCCGGCTAACCCGACTCAGCGAACCCGTCGAAAGTTCTCTCCTAGGAGTTTCCCTGTAGGAGAGAAACGCCCGCCGCATTGGTGCGCCTGCACCGCTGCGACATAGTCGCATCCATGCCAATCGACAACCGTCGATCGATCAGGAGCGACCCCTCCTAGTGTCCCTCTTAGTCTGGTCTCTCACTTTGGACCTTTCCGGCATGAGTAACTCTACCGGCAGAGCCCCAAAGATCATTGAGACACGCAAGCCCCACCACGACGACAACGTGGGGACACATTCGGGGGGAGCCGCCGGGACCTACGCCAACCGTGAGTCCAGTGATTCCGGCCGCTGCAGTTGCGTCGACCTCGAGCGACGATTACACCACTCCGCCGACGACTCCCAACACCTGCGCGTCGACGGGGAAGTGCCGACCGCCAGCCAGCTTGGAACCTCGAGGCCCGCCGGCCTCTGATAGGGTTCCCGCTGCCGGTGGAAGTGTGCAACGCATGCGATGGACGCAAACCATTAACGAAAATGTCATGCGCTCATACTTTGGGGCTACAGAGGCGGGAAGTAACCTGACTGCGTACCGTGGTCGGATGCTCTCTCTGTTTCAGGTGCTTGAGCCAGCTGTCAACGTTTCGGCCCAACGACTGTCGGATCAGGTGCGGGTCATCCAGCGTAACCGTATGCTGGATGACGCCGTACTTGATAGACTACGCCTCGAATCACGGAGTAGCCGTGTCTCACCTGTTTCACCACCGGCCGCGGTGCAACTGCAACCTAGTGCTTCACCGCGACCCGACCACGTTGGTGAGGATGATGATGACGCGGCTATATCCGTGAGTACTCAATGCAATGAACGATTGAGGAGCGCTTTGGAGGATGCATTCCGGGAGTACCGCTCCACACCGCCTTTGCTTAGACCTCGTCTACCTCGTTTGCCCATGCATAAGAAAAATAAGGCGCTGGTGTGTGCTCTAGATTCGCAGCTATCAAATTGTTTTGATAGCAGCAAAGACCTTGCCGATACCCACTCAATCTTATACTGCGCAGCTGCAGCGACATGTCGTGTAGCTCACATCAAGTTCACCAATTGTGACAGAGCTACACGACCTGCTGTACCAGCTTGGCAGTGTAGAATTGAGCGTCGTATCGGTAAGGCTAGAGCACTCATCGGCAAGCTTATCTGCTTCAGGGAGGGCAACACTCGCCCTAGGGTGATGCGTTTCGTGAGGCGGGCGTTCTCGGGGATTGTTATTAGTTCCCGAGGTTATCTGAGCCGCGTCACAGAGCGTATTGACTTCCTGAAGCAGAAGGTCTATGCATGGGCAAACCGTATTCGTCGGTACAAACGGCGAGTGGAGTGGTACACTCAGAATCGCACTTTCCAAAGCAACGAAAGGTGAGTTTATAGGGCTTGGGAGCGACCGGACCAAGGTGTATCTGATAGGCATCTACCGGATGATGACGCTATGAGTTCATTCTGGCGCAGCATCTGGTCGGTGCCTGTCAGGCACACCGAGGGTGATTGGACTCGAGAGGTCGAGCGTGCGTGCGACCTTATACCAGAAATGGGGGCAATTACCATCAGCCCTCAAGATGTAGCTCGTGCAGTACGTCCGTTGCCTAACTGGAAATCTCCAGGGCCAGACGGACTGCACAATTTCTGGATTAAATGGTTCCAAAGGTCGCACGCTCGCTTGGATGCTCAGTTCCAGTCTGCCTTAGAGTCAGGGTCGCTGCCCCAGTTTTTTACGACAGGAATAACCCACCTGCTCCATAAATCAGGTAGTACTGCGGAACCTAAGAATTATAGACCGATCACGTGTTTACCGACGGTCTATAAAGTTCTTACATCCATTCTGAGAGCTAAAATTAACATCCATATTGATAAAAATCGTATCATGTCAGCCTCCCAGAATGGATGCAGGAATGGGTACCGTGGTACTAAGGAGCTACTCCTCATCGATATTGCTATTAGCCAACAGGTTCGTCGTTCTCGAAGAGATCTGTCGACATGTTGGATAGATTACAAGAAGGCCTATGACTCGGTGCCACATACATGGTTCATGACTATGAGGGTGCTGGAGTTGTACAAAGTTGATGCAACTCTGCACACCTTCCTGATGTCGTGTATGGGGCAGTGAAGTACAGTCCTTCACTATCCAGGTTGTCGACAGATACAAAAGAACAGCGAACCGATAAGGATCGAGCGTGGCATATTCCAGGGCGACAGTCTGAGTCCACTGTGGTTTTGTCTGGCCCTCAACCCTCTCAGTATACTACTGGAGGGTTCGAGATAAGGCTATCGGTTAAGAAGAGGTGGTCAGGTCATATCGCACCTCCTTTACATGGATGATCTGAAACTCTTTGCCCCCAACAACTTGCAACTGATGAAGCTACTGAAGGTAACAGAAACCTTCAGTAGCGCCATCAGGATGGAATTTGGTGTGGACAAATGTGCAGTCATGCATGTAAAGCGAGGCGAGATTATGGAATCCGTGGGCACTCAACTCTCGGATTCCATACACCTTAGCCTCCTCAACCGAAACCTACAAGTATTTGGGTATGTCGGAAGCGTTAGGCATCAATACTGCTGACGTGAAACAGTCGTTGGGGGAGCGCTTCTTTGGCCGCCTGAATAAAGTACTAAATAGTCTTCTATCAGGCGGGAACAAGGTGCGCGCCTTCAACGGTTGGGTCATGCCGGTACTGATGTACTCCTTTGGCATACTCAAATGAACTCAGACGGAACTTGACGCCCTGGATAGGAAGGTCCGCACACTGCTGACCGCAAATTGAATGCATCACCCACAATCATCGGCGATGAGGCTGTATATCCCGCGAAAATGTGGGGGTCGTGGCTTCTTAAATGCTAAGACCCTACACAACCGCGAGGTATGCAGCCTTAGGGAATATTTCCTAGAAACCGACGTGGGTATGCATCGAGATGTGGTCGCTGTGGACAAGGACCTCACCCCGCTCTCCTTGGCAAACGAGAACTGGCGTAAACTTAAAGTACTGGATACTAATGATCGCAGGGAAGTATGGCAGAGCAAGGAGCTTCACGGACGCTTTTACCGGGTCCTACATGGACCCGATGTAGATCTCTTAGCGTCCGTATCCTGGCTGCGCTTTGGTGACCTATTCGGGGAAACCGAAGGTTTTGTCTGTGCGATTATGGACGAAGTTATGATGACGAATAACTACCGGAAATATATTGTGAAGGACGGTACGGTTGACATCTGTCGGGCATGCCACCGGCCCGGGGAATCAATCCGACACATTATTTCTGGTTGTTCTCGTGTAGCTAACGGAGACTATTTGCATAGACACAACCTTGTAGCCAGGATTATCCACCAGCAACTTGTTCTTTAATACAATCTTGTGGAATCTGAAGTACCGTACTATAGGTATGAGCCCGACCTAGTTCTCGAAAATGGCAATATCACGTTGTATTGGGATCGATCTATCATCACTGATAGAACTATTGTTGCCCATAAGCCTGACATAGTGGTGATAGATCGACAAGAGCGTCGCACAATGATTGTTGATATAGCGGTCCCTCATGACGAGAACCTTGTGAAGACTGAGAAAGATAAAAAAACAAAGTATCTTGATCTGGCTCGCGAGGTTGTCGACATGTGGGAGGTGGATACAGCAGTCATTGTGCCGATAGTCATGACGGCCAATGGCTTAATAGCCAAGAGCCTCGACGAACACCTTAGGAGGCTCTCGTTAGGCGGCTGGATCAAGGGCTCGATACAGAAAGCGGTACTCCTGGACACGGCTCGTATTGTTAGGAGATTCCTTTCTCAGGAGCCCTGACCACCGGTAGCTTGGACCCTATCCCGATACCGGTGGGCTACTATTTTTTTATATTTTTAAATGTTTTTATATTACTTTATATTTGAATATTTAAAAATGTAAATAATATGTACATAAAGTTAAATAAATGGAATAATAATAATAATCTCATTTACTGGGATCGGTCCATCATCACTGACAGGACTATTGTAGCCAATAAGCCTGATGTAGTGATGGTGGACCGAATCGAGAGGCGTGCAATGATTGTTGACATTACCGTCCCACATGACGAGAACCTCGTGAAAGCCGAGAAAGATAAACAAGTCAAGTATATTGACTTGGCTCGCGAGGTTGTCGACATGTGGGATGTGGACTCAGCGATCATTGTACCGATAGTCGTGTCAGCCAACGGCTTAATAGCCACGAGCCTCGACCAACACCTCAGGAGGCTCTCGTTAGGCGGCTGGATCAAGGGCTTGATTCAGAAAGCAGTACTTCTAGACACGGCTCGCATTGTCAGGCGGTTCCTCTCTCTGGAGCCCTGACCGCCGGTAGCTTGGACCCTGTTCCCGATACCGGTGGGCTACTATTTTTTTATATTTTTAAATGTTTTTTATATATTCTTTTTTAAGAAATATTTAAAAGTGTATTTAATATGTTAAAATGATGAATAATCGAAATAATAATAATATTCTTTATTTTCTCATATTCACAACCACAGTACAAAGTCATGGTAAAACACTAGAGACTGGTGTCTGTTGTAGGTAAAACCTGTATTACAGATCACCAGGCTTATCCTCCATCAGACAACTCACTTATAATGCAGTCACATTAAAATAACCTACAGGTAGTAAATAATAAAATACTATTAATTCAATAATAAAGTGAAACAAAAAGAAAACTAAGACAATTTTGATGTCGAGCCGGTCGGAGCCGTAACAGAAACCATGCTTGCTGCATGTTGCATGCTTGATGCATGCTTACTGCATGCTTGCTGCGTGCTTACTGCATGCTTGCTGCGTGCTTGTTGCATGCTTGCTGCATGCTTAATGCATTCTTGCTGCTTGCTTGCTGCATGCTTGCTGCATGCATGCTGCATGCACGATATTGGCTTGTTTGCATATTTCATGATTGCTGCATGAATGGTGTATGCTTGTTTGCATGCTTCTTACAGGAAATTAAAAACCACATGTTCACAATCAACTGTTTTATTTAGTGATTATTATCACTAAAAAATGAACATGCAGAAAATAATTAATTAAACAAAATACATAGACAATTTACGTTAAACTAATCTTAAATTAATTTTGTTAGTGTGATAAGAAGTACAGAATTATTCTAATGTGATAAATAAGTTTTAAAATTATTATGGATATGAAATGTATGCCAAAAGATGATTCTAACTATAAACTTTCTGAGATATTATAGTTCTGCCTTTTATTGACTATAGATAGGAAATGTATGCCAAAAGACAATTCTGACTGTGAACTTCCTGGGATATGATGGTTCTACTTTTTAATTATTACGGATATGAAATTTATGCCTAAAGATGATTCTGCCTTATAAAATTATGTATTTTGAATGTATGCTAAATGAGTGTCTGCCAAACGATTTTCTGCGAAATGAAGTTTATGCTATCCGCTGTTATGAAAAATAATATTATGACATAAAAAATTCTGCTATAAAAGGTGGACCCGTTCCAAAGATGAGAGCAGTACTCCATACACGATCGAACTTTCGCTTGATAGAGTTGGAGCAGCTGTTCCGGCGTGAAGTACCGTCTCACCTTTGCGAGGATCCCCAACTTTTTGGCAGCCACTTGACCCTTAGCCTCTATGAAGGGACCAAAATTGAGGGTAGATGTTGAAGTAACACCAAGAAGATCCAGTTTGTCGGTTATCAGCACGGTCACACCTCGGAAAGATGGAGCCGGGTGAAATTGGCTCCTCTTAGCGGAAAAAAGACACGCCTGGGCTTAGCAACATTGAACTTGACCAGATTGGCATCGCCCCATTCTGAGACAGCCTGTAAGGACAAGTTCAAGCGCTCAACCATAGCCTCTCGGAGATATCGGACCTGAGACCCACTAGCTCGTGCGTCGGGAACGTATCTCTCGGCAACAGTGCCGTCATCTGTATACCCAAAGACACCGGGTTTTAGCAGATCGTTAATATGCAGCAAAAACAATGTTGCCGAGAACACCGGCATTAATAGCCAGCAGTCCGGATGAACAGCCATCTATGACTACTCGGATAGACCGATCCCTCAAGAAATCTGCAATCCAATCACATAAACCAGCGGGCAGACCGAATGAAGGAAGCTTGCCAATTAGGCTGTCGTGCCAGACCCGGTCGAAGGCCTTCGAGATGTCAAGGAAGACCGCAAGGGCTTCCCTTTGTTTGTCGATGGCCTCACTCCAGCCCCCGTAGCATGACCATTTCTATCTCTATTCTACCAAGAAAAGACAAAGTTCTTTCTATCCAATTTTGTCGAGTTCGAGTTGTCTTCTGCCCGAGCATGGGGCGCCGGGCGACCCGTAGACAAAGACATGTATTCATTCTTTCAATAATTATTAAAATATATTACTATTTATCGTCTGTCCGTCTGTCCATCTGTCTGTCTGTCCGTCGTCTGACAAAAAAATTATTGCGTCTAATCGGAGCCTGTCTTTACGTCTGGCCGTTTGTCTGTCGTCCGTCTGTCCATCTGTACATCTTTTCGGCTGTCCGTCTGTCTGTCTGTCCATCTGTCGGTCGTCCGTCTGTCCGTCTGTCAGTCTGATCTGTCCGTCTTCCGTCTGTCCGTCTGTCTGTCTGTCCGCCGTCCATCTGTCCGTCTGTCCGTCGGTCCATCTGTCCGTCTGTCTGTTTGTCCGGCGTCCGTCTGTCCGTCGTCCGTGTGTCCGTCTGTTGTCTGTCCATCTGTCCATCGTCCATCTGTCCGTCTGTCAGTCTGTGAGACTGTCCGTCTGTCAGTCTGTGAGACTGTCCGTCTGTCAGTCTGTGAGACTGTCCGTCTGTCAGTCTGTGAGACTGTCCATCTATCAGTCTGTGAGACTGTCCGTCTGTCAGTCTGATCTATCCATCTTCCGTCTGTCAGTCTGTCTGTTTGTCCGCCGTCCATCTGTCTGTCGTCCGTGTGTCCGTCTGTCTGTCTGTCCATCTGTCCATCGTCCGTCTGTCCGTCTGTCAGTCTGTGAGACTGTCCGTCTGTCAGTTTGTGAGACTGTCCGTCTGTCAGTCTGTGAGACTGTCTGTCTGTCAGTCTGTGAGACTGTCCGTCTGTCAGTCTGTGAGACTGCCCGTCTGTCCGTCGTCCATCTGTCCGTCTGTTATCTGTCCAGCTGTCCGTCTGTCTGTTTGTCCTTCGACCGTCTGTCCGTCGTCCGTGTGTCCGTCGTCCGTGTGTCCGTCGTCCGTGTGTCCGTCTGTCTGTCTGTCCGTCTATCCATCTATCCGTCATCCGCTGTCCGTCTGTCCGTCTGTTCGTCTGTCCGTCTGTCTGTCTGTCCGTCTTTCCATCTGTCCGTCTGTCCGTCAAAGTTATTCTGCGTCTCGTACCTTTGAAACCCTCGAGACGCTACGCTCAGGTTTCTACATTAGAACCACTCGGTTCGCTCATGGTTCAATCCTAGAATTCTTCGCTAGCTCAGGCTTCAATATAAGTACTCGCACCAACAAACAACTTTGCAGCCTTGCATGACAAATAATTTTTTTTTTTTGAAAAGCTATAATGTTGGCTACATTAAAACTTTTCTAAAAACCTAACATGTTTAAAAACGAAGTTAAAAAAAAAGGAAAAAAAAAATGAAGATGGTGACTTCAACTCTTAATTTAATGGCTTTTGTGGAAGATTCACCACAATTTTCAAGTATGTAATGAGTCAAAAAATTGAGTTTTTTTTAAATCAGTGGAGAACTTGTCTACGTCTAATGTGATGTAGACTATTTGTCCCTGTTGAGAAGAAATGTTTCTACCTAAAACACGGCGTAGCATGACTATTTCTATCTCTATGTAGAATAGAGATAGAAATGGTCATGCTACGCCGTGAGTAAGGATAGACTAGATAGTTGGATACAAGTTCTTTCTATCCAACTATGTCGAGTTCGAGTTTTCTTCTGCCCGAGCACGGGGCGACCCGTAGACTCGCGTTTCTATGAAGACAAAGACATAATTCATTCTTTCAATTTCGTCTGTCACAAAATTTTGTGCGACTAATCGGAGCCCAATTGCTGTCACTTACGTATCTGTCTGTCCGTTTGTGCGTCTGTCCGTCGTCCATTTGTCCGTCTGTCTGTCTGTCTTTCTGTTTGTCTGTGCGTCTGTCCGTCTGTCTGTCTGTTTTTCTGTTTGTGTGTACGTCTGTCCGTCTGCCCGTCTGTCTGTATGTCGGTCGTCCGTCTGTCCGTCTGTCCATCTGTCTGTCTATCCGTCTGTCAGTATGTCCGTCTGTATATCTATACGTCTGTCGGTCTGTCCATCTGTCTGTCTGTCCATCTGTCCGTCTGTCCATCTGTCCGTCTGTCCGTCAAAGTTGAAAGTCTGCGTCTCGTACCTTTGAAACCCTCGCTACACTCAGGATTCTACATTTGAACCACTCGCTTCGGTCATCGGTTCAATCCTAGAATCCTTTACTTGCTCAGGCTTCAATACAAGTACTCGCACCAAAAAACAACTTTGAAGCCTTGCATAACAAATAAAATTTTTTTTAGAAATGTTCAACCTATGATGCCATGTGACTTCAACTCTTGATTAATATTAGGCTTTTGTGGAAGATTCACCACAATTTTGATATATTGAATAAGTCACAGAATTGAGTTTTTAAAATCATTATATATCTTATCTAGGTCCAATGTGATGTAGACTATTTGACACTTGTTGAGAAGAAATGATTCTAACACTTAAAAAAAAAAGTGTTAAAAGTAGAGAAAAATTGGTGGTCATGCTTTGCATTGTAGACTTTTGTCGACTGAAGAATAGAAACATTTCTTCTCGTCAGTTTTAACATCGCCATGCTTAGGACGGTAGAAATCTTTCTACAATCTGTAATTTTGTCTATTCTTCCGTCGACAAAACCCGTTTCTACGGTGGTCATGCTACGCGTGCAGATGTGAATGGCATTTACGCTAGAAGATCCCCAGTTGACCGATTTCGGCGGAAGCCGTATTGTCGGTCACTGAGGATATCGTTAGCTTTTAGGTATGCCAGGAGCTTGCCATTCAGTATACGTTCCTTACTCTTACAGACTACGGAAGTTACCGAGATGGGCCTATAATTTGCTGGGTCAGCTCAACTAACCTTCTTGGGTACGGGTTGCACGTTAGCTTGCTTCAAAGCCATCGGCACTTTTCCAGTCTCAAACGAAAGGCGATATAGGCGTGTCAAGATCGGAGACAACTCAGGCGCACAAGTCCTTAGTACAATTGCCGGTATCCCGTCGGGGCCACTAGCCTTGTTCACGTCCAGGTTACGCTGTACTCTTCGGACATCCTTCTGATGAATGCGAATGTCTGACATAATCGACTCGCATCCACCAAGAGTACCAGGAGGCCTCACGCCACAAGAATCAGGGTTTCAGCAGTGCAGGTAGTGAGAGGCGGCAGAAGTTCGATTCAACCGAGCCAGGGACCAAAACGCCTTACTACCAGCTGGGTAAGAAGCAAGTTTGTTCCCAATTCGGCTAATGTGGTCAAACCGAGCCCTCCGCAACACCTTCTTGCAGGACTTGGCAGCCCTGTTGAAGGCTCTCTTGTTCTGACTCACGTCAATTGTTTTACGCTTCCGAGCGTCGCCCCACAGTCGCCAGGTAGGCCGCGTGTTTAAGCGCACCAGCGCGATTGCACTCGGCACCAAACCATGGTCGAGCTTCGCCAGATATTGTTACGTCAGAGAATGGAATGTAGTACTACATTCTCTGCTGCAACACATTCGTCACGTCGTCCGCGCACGACGAAACATCAGTCGAAGAAAAGCAAGTAGGCTGCCAAGGATAACATGCGAAGAAAGATCGCATGCCATCCCAATCTGCTGACCTGTATCGCCAAATCCGCCTGGTGCCTCTAGGGCTAGGATCGGGCGGGGAGTAGACGGATACAGACTTCACCAGACAGTGGTCGGAAGTACCTAATGGTGAAGAAATCGATATCGAGTAACGGTCTGGATCTGTTGTCAGCAGAAGGTCCAAGCAATTGGCCGTGTGGGAATCAACATCCGGCACCCTCGTTGCCCCCTGGACCAGCTGAGTGAGATTTAACGCTAGCACTAGCTTACGCGTCTCTTGTCCAGCATGGTCTGTGCACTGGTATGGGAAGAGCCACTCCTGATGGTGGGCGTTGAAGTCGCCCAGTAACACCAATTGGGCAGAAGGTTACCGCTGCTGAGCCACATCCGCCGCCTCACTGAGGTGTTGTATCAGCCTAGTTGTCTCCAAATCACCGCTGTGCGAACGGTAGACACAGGCGTAGACAATTTTATCAAGGCCTGTGTCCACTAGGACCCAAAGAGTTGAGAACCTGAAGTCCTCCAGGTTAAGAAGACGCCGATAGCAGATGTCGTCCCGGGCATACATGCATATACCAGCGTGTGGCTTAAAATTGTCCTCCAGGGTAAACCCTGGGTAAGATAGGTACGCCACGTCAGACGGACATCCGATCTGACGTGGCGACGAACTTATAGATTTTTCCTTTTAACTCCTTCGGTCGCAAGTTGTTCCAGTGACCTGTCACCATTTAATCAATCCTGAGTAGATCCTGTGTGTTCCGTTGAGAGCTACAGGCATAGGACTGGAAGACCGCCGAAATCGCAGAACAGATATTCTGTTTTGGTTCTGCTCAATTTCAGGCCAACACTCTCCAGTCTTTGCCACCACGTCTCCAATCTGCTCTGGACCTCTAAGCCGCTTTCGGCAACCAGCACAATGTCATCAGCAAACAGCATACACCAGGGAGCCTCTTCCTGGATATCCGACGTCAGAGCATCCATTATCATCAGGAAGAGGTAAGGGCTGAGGGCCGACCCCAGGTACAAACCGACTGCTACACTGAAGCTGTCAGTGGTGCCCACTGCAGACCAGACTTGGGTACTGCATCGACTGTACATCGCTCGGATCAACTGCACATACTTCCCAGGCACACTATTCTCCTTAAGGGCCCACCACAAAACCTCTAGAAGAACCCAGTCATATGCCTTTTCGAGGTCAACGAACTCCATGTGCAAGTTTTTATGCACAGCTCTGTATTTTTCGCACAACTGGCGGATAGCGAAAATGGCATCCGTTGTACCCCGACCAGGCATAAAACCGAACTGGTTTTGTGAGATTTCATCCTCTTCTCTCAGCCGCTTTTCAATCTTTTTTTCCCATGCTTTCAAACTATGTCACATTGGCTTTATTCCTCTATAGTTGTTGCACTCCAGCACATCACCTTTGTTCTTGAAGATGGGCACCAACGAAGTGTTGCACCATTCATCAGGTATGGCTTCTTCCAGCACACAGCACAACTTATTGAAGAACAAAGCTAACCACGTCCATCCATCTACCCGTAATGTCTTCCACGCCTCAATTGGTATTCCGCCTAGACCAATTGCCTTACCATTCTTCATTCCATTCACTGTTATTCTGCTACTGACAGACTACAATTTTATTTTTTTACTCTTTTACGAAAGTGAATTCAGTGTTATTACTAAACTTTCATCAAACAAACATTATCTGAATTTTCGTTTTTTTTTTTCGAAATTACTTATTTGTAGTTACTAAAACGCAATGAATACTTGCCTGGATTCGCGTTACATGGCGTGCAATAAAAATCGTATTTATTTTTATAAATACTTTTTTACAAAAAATAGAACCGACTTCAAAAAAAGTGCAAAATAACTTTAATTTTGGAAGTCGGTGTCGGTTTTGAGACTTCGTTTTTTTTTTTGGACATCGACTTCCGAAAGTAAAGTTATTTTGCACGTTTTTTGAAGTCGGTTCTATTTTTTGTAAAAAAGTATTTATTAAAAAAAAAACGTTTGTATTGATGCAAATAGACACGTTTGGTGCGTGCTGAACTTTGATCCAGCGAGTGTGCGGACAGCGTGGCCGACCCGAGGTAGACCACACACATTCCAACCTGGTTCGAGGCAGCCCATCAAGGTATATACGTTGTTTCGATCTTATCCGTTCCTGTCCGATATTCCCGCCGTAGGACGCGCTAGTCGTGTGGTATTTCATGCTCAGTCATGAAATACCGACGCAAAGGGGCTGTGATCTGCTAACTAGGGAATGAGCCTTTTTTTCTCTGCGTCAACTAGAATTATCAGAATACCTAGTTATTGTTTCCTCTATTTAGTCTAGGTTGAATTTATAGACAATGGTGCCGATTCTGCTATGCACAAACTAAACTTAATTTAGGCTATAAATAAATAAAATAAATAAATAAAATTCATTTATTTCAGGCATAGCCCATAGTGATCACAGCACAATACAACAAAGAACAAAAAAAATTAGATTAGAACTATTGCTATCTTTTTCTTTCTAATAAAACAAGAAAGAGACGGACGTAAATTAGAGCTGTCAAATTTAGTTGAACTAATATTTCCATACAAATTAAGGATACACGTAAAAACATGTCGACTAAAAACACGGTAAAGCGCAAGGTGTAAACTAGTTTGACATTTCTAACTTAGATCATAGCTATAGCCGTCCTTTTCTCGCACTGCCTTTTAGTAAAAGATAGCGATTCTCTAATTTTAGTTTAGTTATTGAATAAGAGAATCGGCACCATTGGCTTGTTAACCTAGAGGTGTTTTATGTGTTGAGTTACATACTAAGAGAGAGAGAGAAAGTGAACCTCATTCTGGTCACTTATGTATAGAATGACCAGGTAATTGAGTGGTTGTTATAATTTACAGTGTATATTGTGTCGCGAGGTTTACGCACATGGTATTTTCTGAATCGAGCACAACTAAGATATGTATGTACTAACTTGTACGATTGAGCTGAGAGTTACCGGCGGTTCACCTCACGATCCCTATATATCGATATCCATATACTTATACGTATATTTTTTGGGGGCCGAGTCACCCGCGTCCGTAGGAGTATACCCTTTGAGTCCCTACACGTGGTCCCCGGGTGGTGCTAATCAGGTGACACTAACTGGTGGTAGGTTTCGACCGATGGCTTGCGACCACCCACTGGGCAAAGACGTACCGCCAAGCGGCCTGGCCGTGTTCCGGTATGATGCTCAGTGTAGCCAATCCAGAGGAGTTGGGTCGAAATAGTTGTTCCATTGCAGGCAGACCAACCGGGCTCGCGCTGATATGGATGTATCGGGAGACTAGTCGCGGAGGGTAGCGGGATCCGAGGCACGGTGCGCCGCTGGCCGACCGCAGTTAGTTGGGGGCCCAAGTAGTGTACTAGCCACACATGAAAGGCTGCCCCGCCAACTGACGAAAAATCCCGGAATGCGCCATCGTGCTGGTTGGCGACCAGACGAGAGGGCCCGATGGACATTCCCGGGGGGGCTCGGGCGTCCCCGCAGTCTCCAGACTAGTCCCCCAATGATACCGTCCTGTCAGTGCGTGCCTGAAGGTAGCCAGCATGGAACCTCATTTCACTTCCTTCTCCTTCCTTCACTCTTCACAAATATGATAAAAGGAACTAAAAGGAAAAAAGCTGTACAGCGGCAGCACTCCCTCTCACACAAAGTGCACCTTTCTAACATTCGAGGTCTGCACTCAAATCTCGCCGCAGTCCACCACCACCTAGAGACTGAGAAACCAGCTCTGTTATTCCTTTCGGAGACGCAGATCGGATGTCCGTCTGACGTGGCGTACCTATCTTACCCAGGGTTTACCCTGGAGCACAATTTTAAGCCACGTGCTGGTATATGCATGTACGCCCGGGACGACATCTGCTATCAGCGTCTCCGTAACCTTGAGGACTCCAGGTTCTCAACTCTTTGGGTCCTAGTGGACACAGGCCTAGATAAAATTGTCTACGCCTGTGTCTACCGTTCGCACAGCGGTGATTTGGAGACAACTAGGCTCACACAACACCTGAGTAAAGCGGCGGATGTGGCTCAGCAACGGTACCCTTCTGCCCAATTGGTGTTACGTGTATTGGGGGACTTCAACGCCCACCATCAGGAGTGGCTCTTCCCATACCAGTGCACAGACCATGCTGGACAAGAGACATATAAGCTAGCACTAGCGTTAAATCTCACCCAGCTGGTCCAGGGGGCAACGAGGGTGCCGGATGTTGACTCGCACACAGCCAATTGCCTGGACCTTCTGCTGACAACAGATCCAGACCGTTACTCAGTGTCGATTTCTTCACCATTAGGTACTTCCGACCACTGTCTGGTGAAGTCTGTATCCGTGTACTCCCCGCCTGATCCTAGCCCTAGAGGCACCAGGCGGGTTTGGCGATACAGGTCAGCAGATTGGGATGGTATGCGATCTTTCTTCGCATGTTATCCTTGGCGGCCCACTTGCTTTTCTTCGACTGATGTTTCGTCGTGCGCGGACGCCGTGACGGATGTGTTGCGGAGGGGAATGGAGTACTACATTCCATTCTGATTAGACTGGCCTGTTGGTCTAGTGGTTAGTGACCCTGACTGCTATGCCGGAGGTCGTGGGTTCGATTCCCACCCAGGACAAATGTTTGTGTAATGAGCACGATCATTTGTTCTGTGTCTGGGTGTAATTTATCTATAATATGTATGTATTTAGAAATATATAAGTATGTTTATCAGTTGTCTAGTACCCATAACACAAGCTCTGCTTAGCTTGGGACTAGATGGCGTTGTGTGATAGTTGTGGGATATTATTATTATTATTCTCTGACGTAACAATGTCTGGCGGGGCTCGACCATGGTTTGGTGCCGAGTGCAATCGCGCTGATGCGCTTAAACACGCGGCCTACCTGGCATGGGTCGACGCTCGGACGCGTAAAGCGAGTGACGTGAGTCAGAAGAAGAAAGCCTTCAACAGGGCTGCCAAGTTCTGCAAGAAGGTGTTGCGGAAGGCTCGGTTTGACCACATTGGCCGAATTGGGAACAAACTTGCTTCTTACCCAGCTGGTAGTAAGGCGTTTTGGTCCCTGGCAAAGTCGGTTGAATCGAACTTCTGCCGCCCCTCACTACCTCCACTGCTGAAACCCGACGGGTCGCTGGCCCACTCCGCTGAGGAGAAAGCAAGCTTGTTTGCCTCTCTGTTCGCGGAATCTTCACGTCTAGATCCTGGTGGCGCGAGGCCCCCTGGTACTCTTGGTGGATGCGAGTCAATTATGTCAGACATTCGCATTCATCAGAAGGATGTCCGAAGGGTACTGCGTAACCTGGACGTGAACAAGGCTAGTGGCCCCGACGGGATACCGGCAATTGTATTGAGGACTTGTGCGCCTGAGTTGTCTCCGATCTTGACGCGCCTATATCGCCTTTCGTTTGAGACTGGAAAAGTGCCGATGGCTTGGAAGCAAGCTAACGTGCAACCCGTACCCAAGAAGGGTAGTCGAGCTGACCCAGCAAATTATAGGCCCATCTCGATAACTTCCATACTCTGTAAGAGTATGGAACGTATACTGAATGATAAGCTCCTGGCATACCTAGAAGCTAACGATATCCTAAGTGACCGACAATACGGCTTCCGTCGAAATCGGTCAACGGGAGATCTTCTAGCGTATGCCATCCACATCTGGAGTGAGGCCATCGACAAACAAGGGGAAGCCCTTGCGGTCTCCCTTGATATCTCGAAGGCCTTCGACCGGGTCTGGCACGACAGCCTAATTGGCAAGCTTCCTTCCTTCGGTCTGCCCGCTGGTTTGTGTGATTGGATTGCAGATTTCCTGAGGGATCGGTCTATCCGAGTAGTCATAGATGGCTGCTCGTCCGGACTGCTGGCTATTAATGCCGGTGTTCCTCAGGGGTCGGTGCTCTCGGCAACATTGTTTTTGCTGCATATTAACGATCTGCTAAAACCCGGTACCTTTGGGTATGCAGACGACAGCACTGTTGCCGAGAGATACGTGCCTGACGCACGAGTTAGTGGGTCTCAGGTCCGATCTCTCCGCGAGGCTATGGTTGGGCGCTTGAACTTGTCCTTGCAGGCTGTCTCAGAATGGGGCGATGCCAATCTGGTTAAGTTCAATGCTGCTAAAACCCAGGCGTGTCTTTTTTCTGCTAAAAGGAGCCAATTTCACCCGGCTCCAACTTTCCGAGGTGTAACCGTGCCGATAACCGATCAACTTGATCTTCTTGGTGTTACTTTGACATCTACCCTCAATTTTGGTCCCTTCATAGAGGCAAAGGCTCAAGTGGCTGCCAAAAAGTTGGGGGTCCTCGCAAAGGTGAGACGATACTTCACGCCGGAACAGCTGCTCCAACTCTATCAAGCGCAAGTCCGATCGTGTATGGAGTACTGCTCTCATCTTTGGGACGGATCTGCCAAATACCAGCTTGATGCCCTTGAGTCAATTGAGAAACGAGCCAAGAGGATCATCGGCAATGATAGACTCGTTGAGTCGAAACTCCAAAGTCTTGAACATAGACGCCGAGTTGCTAGCCTGTCGGTTTTCTATCGGTTACATTTTGGGGAGTGTGCTACGGAATTGCATGATTTGATTCCGCCAAGCCCGTTTCATCAAAGGACCACAAGACGTACGGCGAAGTGCCACCGGTTCATGGTAGACATCCCATCCATACGCACAAAGCGTTTTGATAAAACATTCATTGTGCGTACAGCTAGAGAGTGGAATTCCCTACCGGAGTCTGTGTTTCCTGATAGCTATAACCTGGGAGTCTTTAAGTCAAGAGTGAATAGGTTACTTCTAGGCAAGCGTGCTCCATCTTCGACCACATCATCGCTTGCCATCAGGTGAGATAGTGGTCAAACGCGAACCTTTCAAACATAAAAAAAAAAAAAAAAAAAAATACTACATTTCTCATGTTCATTACACGTTCACCTTGGTACGGAGACGGGGTAAACGGCAATTGAATATTGCAGGGTTATAGGGAAGATTGTTACTTGTATATTTGATGTAAGCACCTGTCAGGACAATGGGCAAAAATGTATGGAACGTGGTACCCGCTCCAATAGTCCTCATTAATATATCATTGAATAGACATTTTGATGCAGAAAAACGTCTACCATGGCGCCTGTCCCTATTCACGTTTGGAAAGCAGTAATCTCACTATCTATACTTATTATTATAAAGCTTTAATCTCAGGAACTGCTAGTCCGATTTAAAAAATTCTTTCAGTGTTAGATAGCCCATTTATTGAGGAAGGCTATAAGCTATATATCATCGCTACGCTACGACTAAAAGGAGCCGAGCAGCAGGGGTGAAACCACGGAGAACAGCTTGTGTTTTATAAATGATGAAGAATTTATTACAAACTACTTATATAAGTAAAATAAAGCTAGAATAACATGATATAACACATTTAGGATTCTATTATTAAAAGAAGTAAGAAAACAAGCATTCTTTAAATACAAAACATATATTTTATCAATAAGTGAGTAGATTTAAAACATTACATATCGGTATCAACTATAACAGCATTGAGGAAAGATGCCGGAGCAGTAAATCCCGTATGCCTCGCATAGCCTAAGTACCATACGATGGACACTATATGTGCACAAGTGCCGATCGTACGTCGCCCGGTTAAACATGTGCAATACTGTTGGACAATATTATTTGCACTGCTGATTAATATATAACAAAAATATGTTTTTACACGGACATGTCGCGACTGGATTCGTCCTCGCAAAAGCCAGGCATCTTCGTGTATGCCATAGTCTGGCAGATCATCAAGTGCTCCCTCTCTGTACGTTTCAATTATATATAGACCATTTGATAAATGCTCGGCACAGTAAGATCTTGCCAGCTTGAGTTGGTATGTACCTAGCGCTAATAGAATTATATCCTCCTCCGTCATTGAAGGGAAGTTTTCAATCTGGCTCGCTTCCATCCTCTGAAAATCTACTCTTCTGTGGTTAAGCCGTTTTCTCTCTACATACATATGCAGAAGATTCGGGGTATCTATTTTCTGCCTTATTATATGGACGAATTCGTCTGCGTGTACGCTATCCACGATGGGTTGGTGGAAGTGATTCGTGATAGCTGCGGCAATCTTAAAATCAGTGAACATATTGGGCAGTGACTTATTAAAATATTTTTGCCGCAAGAGCTTAAAATCACGTTTAAACCGGCCATTTGCCACTTCCACAACCCACCGGCATAGCGTTACCGATCGAGCTTCGTTGGATTGTTCAGTGGTCAGCTGTGTCTCTTGGCGGTTCTTTGTTGGTGGGACATAGGATTCATACCCACATTCATCAATGAGGTCCAAGCTGTCCCTAAAACCTCGATCTAATATAAAAGCATCGTTTGTTCGGAGTAACCAATGTAATGGATGTTGTCCATCATTCATAATATCGCCCATTATTTGCGCATCTGTTTTTGTTGCAGCGTATGGACCCATTACATCCAATATATATCCATCAGTACATACAAGTAGGAAAGGTTTCAGTAGATTCTGAAACTTGTGTAAACTGTAGGATAATCTTTGGAATAAAAAGTTCGAGCTTTTATTTATGTAAATGTAAGTACCATCACCAATCAATAATAACTTATCATTATTTTCATTTCCAAATAATGCTTTTGGTATAGTTAGATATTTTTCCAATAATTGTTGTCTGTCAATGTGATCCACTCCCAAATGCAGCCCGACATAATTGTTACTGAGACACTCCCTCACAATAACCAATAAACGTTCGAGCTTTCGTCGTGACATGTTAAATAATGTCGCAAGTCTTTCATTTGGCTCCCCAGAACGCAGTTTTGTTAGATAAATACCTAATGCAGTTCTCGGCTCTCTACATCTTTCATTTAGTGCAGGTGTTTGTACCAATATATTATCAAACTCTTCGCACTTGCGTCCTGTCCAAAAGTGCATTTCTTCGTTGGTTAAAGCGCCTCTCGTGTTGAAGTCTAGCCGAGGTCCACGTTGTAAGGCCATTCTTAACATGTCACAAATGTCAGTAAACTGTTCTGTATTAAAATCATGAGTGACATTACATGTTTGAGGTAGCTCATCCCAAACGTTGTTCTCTAAGTGCTGTGTACACACTCTTGCACCATTTGGAATATAAAGCTTATATTCACAAAAGATGTGAGTTTTAATTGTTATTGGGATTCGATGGCGAGTTGCGTTTGGACAGTTGTTAAATATACAATGCCGTGGTGTGTTTGGAGCACGTGTATACTCTGAAACTTGAAATTCCTGAACATTTTGCACAGCTTCCGGCACAGCTTCCGGCACTGCTTCCGGCACTGCTTCCGGCATTGCATCCGGCACTGCTTCCGGCATTGCATCCGGCATTGCTTCTGGCACTGCATCTGGCATTGCTTCAGGCATTGCTACGGGCACGGCAGGGTTCGCATGTCTTCTCACTGCATTATCAGCGGACTGCCAACATCGGTGACACACACGTCGTGTGCCATCGAATACCACCTGAAAGTAGTAAAAATATGATTTAATATATATTTTTTTGGAACTAAGCTAAAAAACTGAGAAAACAACGTCACGTAAATACAAAATATTAAAGTGTCGATCGTAACCTAACAACACTTTTGTTATAGTAAGCGCAGATTCAACAAAGTCGTCGGGCCATAAATCATTTCTCTATGTCCATCTTGCTTGCACTTATAAAGCTTATGGAACGCTAATGCAAAATAATAGGGCATTGGAATAATAAAAGTGACTTTCGAAGGTCCGATGACTCCACACGTGCGCACAGTGTCCAGGTAGCTAATATCGAGTTAGAAAGGATAAGCCCTTTTCTTTGTACTGCTAACCATTATCTATTGTTATTGGTAATGACCGTCTTAAGTGTCAGCACCTGTGCTATACTTAGATTAAGAGTATAAACGGCACGGACGAAGGGATGATGAAATAAAACCACACCTTGATTATAATAATGGAAGTGCTTACCTCCAGAACAGCATGTTCATGAATAAACGCAGCGAACTCAGGGCGCGTTCTTGACAGATTAGTTGTCAAAACATGTTGTTGGTATCTTCTGGTATATAAAGCTCGCCGACACATTACACAGTTGAGACGTTCCATTGCGATATTCCAGTTCGAAAAGCAAATCAGTATAGTCCACAACACTAGCACAGGTCAGCGTTAATTAGAGCGGGTAACAAGTCCAGTAGGAGCGCAGGGGTCAGTAGTTAATAAAACCGAGTTATGAAAGCACAAAAGAAACTCAAACAGCAGCTAAACGTCGTCACGAGCGCAAAACGAACGAGCGACTGACGCAGGACGCGAACACGTCTGATGTCAGTCGATCCCCTCCTCTCCCTCCCCCGCTGCTCTTGCGCACACCCCGCGCTCAGGAGCAACGGGACTCGAGTTAAAATGAGGAGTGCATGGCAAAGTCTTACGTAAAAACGTTATTAATAGAAAACATGAACGGAAATGCCGAAAATATTACCTTGGTACTCATTTTCTTACATAAATAAGTGGTAACTAATATACTCGTATATGTATGTTTATCGCCGGGGCCACGAGACTGTCTAAACAGGTTACTGTGGCCCTGGAAAGCAAAGGGAAACTGAAGGAACAGGGTTTTTATTAGTTAGTAAGACTGTCGTTTATCTACAAACGCAATCAGATTTGAGAGTGGCGGCTATAGTAAAAATTGTTCCTCTTGGTAAGACCTTTTAAACGACACTACAATCATATCTATTGGAGCCGGGTACCATTTTGCTCATTCTTCTTTGAAATTAATAGATACTTAGGAATAACAATACTCTGTGTTAAGGAGTATTGATTATTTAATTAAAGTAAACTTAAAACTTTGTTTAAATGTGTGCATACCTACATACAGACTTTTGTTAAGGAGTATTGGGGGTTATGCATACCTTCTCATCCTGTTTCTTGATTTTTATTTGGTACTTAACACTAAATTGAAAACTTAAATTAAATTAATACAGTCTGTTGTCAACATTATCTAACCCACCCTAAAAACAAACGAATTTGAAGCCTCTGCATGTAACATTAAGGTTTATTCAAGTTATATGAGCTTATCAGACAAGTGCTCGAGGATTTGATGAACAAATACAATAATAATACAGACACGCAAATTTGATCTTTAAAACGTTAGCATTAGGTTATATTTTATAACTATTTGTTATAATATGATAAGTGTAATAGCTTATTTTAATGATTGAGTTCAAGTAATTCTGGTCTCTTGGTCTGTGTATAAGACTGAGAAAAACAAGTTTCGAGATCAAAGCCTGCGACAAAGATATTGTTTTGCTTTCAATATAGAATTTATATTCAAAAACTATTTCTTGTATTATTGTAAAGAACTACAGACTATACATAAACTTTTTAAAATGGTAATATTTTCACATAACTCGTAATAAGTTGAAAAAGAAGTTGAAAAATAAATATTCGTATTCATTATAAAGCTGGTATTCAAATGCTACTATGGAGTGATAATTTAAAATACAAAATAATTTGCACGAGGAGAAGATGGCTGCTCGTGCTGTGCAAGAATAAACTTTATGATAGTATACTATATGGTTCAATTTTTTTAGAATATTGCGTCTAGCACTACAACTAAGATCAAATTTCAATGCGGCTTATAAGAGTTGTGTTGGTCTTGTGGTCACTAAAGTAGTGCGATGTTCATCGTTGTCTACGTTCGAAACCAAGTTTAACCTAAATTTAGATATTTTATTACACTTTTTTACATTTCTTTAATAGACGACGTAGGGTATTGTCTTTTTAAACGGGCAGTTTGTATAGAAATAAAACTAAAAAATTGCAAGTTTAAAATGTTTATTATTTCATTAAAACACTTAAGTAAGATAAAGCAAGTAAATGCTCATATATTTCCAAATTAATATACTTTTATATTAGTATGCCATATAAACATTAAAAAAGGCATGCTTAAGCTTAAAAGTTTGTTATCGAGAAAATGAATTCATCTGTGAAATGCTTTACAAATTTATAGCTGCCTATATGTAGTGAATAAACATGTTATTTAAACAGAAAAAATCTGTTTATAACAATAACATCACCACATAATCTGCAACATTTTAATGGTTGAACAATCAATCCATTGAGCATTTACTTACATGGTGTGTTTAAATATACCTACTAGATGAACTAGTAGGGAAGTGGCGCACCGTCCCCTGCTATAACTTGTTGTAAGCGGCTACGCATACCGCGCACCATGTTCCAACACAAATCTTTGCCTCTCATGTGCTCCCAAGTCGATGTCACGACCTCAGCGAAGTTGTGTTTGTTTCGCACTTCCGTTGTGTCCCAATTTAAAACCATTTGACCCCATAGATTTTCTATAGGGTTCAAATCAGGAATTTTAGATGGCCAATTAATAACTGTCACACCTTCTTGAGCAGCTAACCATTCCCGCACAATGCCTGCACGGTGGATGGAGCAGTTATCGTGCATGAAATAAATATGTGAAGTTGGATAGACAATTCGCACAGTCGGCAGCATGACGTCACGCAGAATCTCCAAATACAAACTGCTATTAAACCTACCACCAACTTCCACCAATTCACCGGGTCCCATGGACGACATCCAGCCCCAGTAGCCCAGAGTTATTCTACCGCTGGTTCTACAAGGTAGCAAGTACTTCTCGTTGTAACGTTCTCCTTTCCTCCGCCATAAGATTTTACGTCCATCTTTGTCCGATTTAAAGGATTTTTCATCAGTGAAGATCACAACATTATCTTTCCAATTAAAATTTAAATATTCCTGGGCAAAACGGACCCTTTCTGCACGATGAGCAGGTGTCAATGCAATTTTCTGTGCCGGTTTATAATTCTTTATCCCAGCAACGTGTAAATGCCTTCTCACTGTTTCCACTGAATATTGTGGTTTATTGCGGTTGCAAATGGGCTAAAATGGATTTTTCACGTGGCTTGAAACAATAGCCCGGTGGCGTTCGAATTCGGGACTATACTTAATGGCTTTTGCTCCTGGACGAATCCGCGGAATATTTCCATTGTCTCCATAACGTCTTATTTTTTTTTTTTTTTTATGTTTGATAGGCTCGCGTTTGACCACTATATCACCTGATGGTAAGCGATGATGTGGTCGAAGATGGAGCACGCTTGCCTAGAAGTAACCTATTCACTCTTGACTTAAAGACTCCCAGGTTGTATCTTACAGGAAACACAGACTCCGGTAGAGAATTCCACTCTCTAGCTGTACGTGCAATGAATGTTTTCTCAAAACGCTTCGTGCGTATGGATGGGATGTCCACCATGAACCGGTGGCACTTCGCCGTACGTCTTGTGGTCCTTAGATGAAACGGGCTTGGCGGAATCAAATCATGCAATTCCGTCGCACACTCCCCAAAATGTAATCGATAGAAAACCGACAGGCTAGCAACTCGGCGTCTATGCTCAAGACTTTGGAGTTTTGACTCAACGAGTCTATCATTGCCGATGATCCTCTTGGCTCGTTTCTCAATTGACTCAAGGGCATCAAGCTGGTATCTTGCAGATCCGTCCCAAAGATGAGAGCAGTACTCCATACACGATCGGACTTGCGCTTGATAGAGTTGGAGCAGCTGTTCCGGCGAGAAGTATCGTCTCACCTTTGCGAGGACCCCCAACTTTTTGGCAGCCACTTGAGCCTTAGCCTCTATGAAGGGACCAAAATTGAGGGTAGATGTTAAAGTAACACCAAGAAGATCAAGTCGGTCGGTTATCGGCAGGGTCACACCTCGGAAAGATGGCCATGTCTTAGCCATAGTCTGACCGTATTTCTCTTAAACAAAAATAAACATTTTTGGAACCGTGTATGTAACTTGTAAGGAGTGAATGTAATGGTAAAATAGCCAACTACGCGTTCATTAATCACAATCAATAAAATAAAATAAAATAGGTATAAAAAAAACACTTACTGCTATATTAAGTCGGCGACCATTCTCTCTAATTCCAACATTCTGCTCATGTAAAAATATTATTTTATGTTTGGTATAGTCGTCAAGTTGCGACATGATGCTTTATTACAGCAAATTGCTTAAAAATACTCGTAATTAACGAGTAAAACGATTTACAAATGTGTGTGCGCAGTCACTGCTATTAGGCGTAGTGTAACTTTTGTTACTTAGATGAATTTATGATCTACCTCACGAAGTAAATATGTTTTACTTCGTATTCAAAAATTCTTGGTAAATATAAATTCTGTGAACTTAAAGTTTTTTAAATTACACACCCGTTTACAAGATAAGTTATTAGGCGAAAATCATATTGGTCGTTCTTTAATATTGCAAGCAATATTGTAGAAATGACAACAAATTAAAAAAGAAACTGATGTATAGGTGGACTGTGTTTTCGAACCCACATGCTGTTCGTCGTCAATCCACCATCAAACCGCTAAGCCACAAGAACTTGTTGGGAATACGCGAAATTAAAGATTGGGTTGTAATTATGTAGTATGACTTAAAAGCTTTTCAACTTTAATGTTAACGAGATAATGATTAAAATAGCTTAACAAAAACATATATAATGCCGGTGGCTCCGACTATGTTGGGTGGGTTTACCTTAACGTTACGTGTTAAAGATCAAATTTGCGTGTCTGTGTTATTATTGTATTTTTGTTCATCGAGTACTCGAGCACTTGTCTGATAAGCTCATATAAATTAAATAAACCTTAATGTTACAGGCAGAGGGTCCAAAGACTTTTGATTTTATGGTGGGTTAGATAATGTTGACAACAGTCTGTACTTACTTACGAGTATATAGTAGTAATTTTATCATTGTGTCTGAGGGGAATCTAGATTCAGATTTCTTTCGAGTTGCCTCAGCTACTGTCGAAGGTTTTGGTGAGATTCTAAATGTACATGGCATTGTCTTATTATGTCTTTGAAAAAAAAATTTTTTTTGAGTAATTTTTTTTTTTTTAACTGGGGTAAGGATATAAAGAAATTATTCTTCCACCGGCTAGCGTCAGAGATAATATATGGCATGAGACCCTAGTTACCTATCCTCGGGTACATTGCATGTGATTTGTCTGTAGTAAATAAGAGTCCTTTGATTTGGTCTTCACATATACTCGTATCACATTTATTGTCAACACTGCATAACACCAGATAGCACTCAGTACACAGAAAATTGTATGTTGAACTTACAATTTATGATGAATCACTTTTACCCTATCGTTCGAAGATCGAAGATTAAAGGTCCAGTGAGGAGATCCACAAGCAGTATTTAAGCCGTGGTCATCTAATCATGGTCATCTCTGGACACGTGGACGTGTGTGTTCCGAACCTTTTGCTAAGACCGCATTGTTCTTCCAAAAATAAAGTGAAGTTTATGATCCGCCCATTTTATATGGTTCTCATCGTATAAAACTAAATGTAAAGTAGGAACCCTGCCAACAAGAGAAAGATTCGGTGAGACTCATAAATGCCACGCTAAGATTTAGCAGCAGTACAGAGAGATGGGATAAGGGCAGGAGAATGATGACAGAAAATCCCAAAAAGAGTAAGTACTTACATTGTCCTACATTCTTATGCGTACAGCATTTGAACTTGACTCTGGTCCCTTTTACACCTCGAGACATCATTAGGTGCTTTTAAGAAGTTTTTTTTCCAATATATAAAGTTTAAGAGGCAGACTCGCTATATATCAAGTTGGAAAAAGCAAAAACGTCAAACGACAATCTGTCAATCTGTCAACTTGCAAAATAACGCTCCATTCCATGAATTAAATTTATTCATTTTTTAAGTGTTGCAAGGTGTATTGTAACACTTAAAAATATAATAAGTTAGATTCGTGTAATGGAGCGTTATGTTGCAAGATGACAGAGCAGTTTGATGTTTCTTTTTCCAACTTGATCTGGAGCGAGTCTAACTAAATAAACTTAATTTGTTGGAAAAAACTTTACTAAAGCACTTAATGATGTCTCGAGGTGTTAAAGGGACCAGAGTCAAGTTCAAATGCTATAAGCATAAGAATGGAGACGCTATAAGTACTCTTTTTGGGATGTTTCTGTAGTGACGCTAAATCTTAAGCGTGGCATTTATGAGTCTCACCGAATTCCTTTCTTGTTGGCAGGGTTCCTAGGTTACATTTAAGTCTTTTGATGGATAACACCTAATAAAATGGTCGGATCTTAACTTCACAATGCGGTCTTAGCAAAAGGTTCGGAACACAAACGTCCACGTGTCCAAAGATGACCAGGATTGTATGACCACAGCGGCGATAGTGCTTGTAGAAGCTCCTCTCTGACCTTAATCTTCGATCTTCGAACGATTGGGTAATAGTGGTTCATCATAAATTGTAAGTTCAACATACAATTTTCTGTATACTCATGTTAGTCTAGTGTGATGCAGTGTTAATAATAAATGTGAGAAGTGAAGACCAAATCTATGGACTCTTATTTACAACAAACATTCCTCAAGCAAAGAACCTGAAGATAGGTAAGTCGGGTCACATGCTGAAAACTATCTTTGACGCTTGCCAATGTAAAAAAAAAAATATTTACCATTTGTTACTTTTAAGGTTAGGATTTGCCGATATCAAATAGGTAATAAAGAAATAAATGTGATAGAACTTATTATTAAGGCTAGGATATTCGAACGTAGTAGGCATTTAGCGTTACCTCAGTCCCCGCGCAGCAAGTTGCGCGAACGCGCATTTCAAATGAACTCCATGACCCCGCTGTGCAAATATTTTGCGTCCCAGTATAAAATTGTAACAGTAGGTTAACTTTGTTTTACGGAATTTATGTTAGTTTATTTTTGTCTGTGTTTTGTTCTATATGTTTGTTTGTGTACCTGATGGTGGACTCCGAAGGTAGGTACAGGATCTCATTGACGGCACTACGTAGAACCATCGTGTTTGGACTCATTTGAAAGAGCTCATGGAGAACTTTGTGACTGATGATGTGACCTACCTGATGGTGGACTCCGAAGGTAGGTATAGGATCTCATTGACGGCACTATATAGAACCATCGTGTTTGAACTCATTTTAAAGAGTTAATGGAGACCTTGATAGCTGATGATGCGACTGACTTGATGGTGGACTCCGTAGGTAGGTATAGGATCTCATTAAGGCGCCACGTAGAACCATCGTGTTTGGACTCATTTGAAAGAGTTCATGAAGACCTTGATGACTGATGCTGTGGCTGACCTGATGGTGGACTCCGTAGGTAGGTATAGGATCTCATTGACGGCACTATGTAGAACCATCGTGTTTGGACTCATTTGAAAGACTTCATGAAGAACTTTGTGACTGATGATGTGACTGACCTGATAGTGGACTCCGAAGGTAAGTATAGATTCTCACTGATGGCACTACGTAGAACTTACCTTCGCAGTCCACCATCAGGTTGGTCACATCATCAGTCGCAAAGTTCTCCGTGAGCTCTTTCAAATGAGTGCAAAACACGATAATTCTACGTAGTAGCATCAATGAGATCCTATACCTATCTTCGGAGTCCACAGGTCGGTCACATCATCAGTTACTAAGGTCTCCATGAACTCTTTCAAATGAGTCCAAACACGATGGTTCTACGAAGTGCCGTCAATGAGCTCCTGTACTTACCCCCGGAGTCCACCATCAGGTCGGTCACATCATCAGTCATGAAGTTCTCCATGAGCTCTTTCAAATGAGTGAGTCATAGGCCTTCTTATAGTCTATCCAACATGTCGACAGATCCTTTCGGAAACGCCGAACCTGTTGGCTAATGGTCATATCTATGAGGAGAAGCTCCTTAGTACCGTGGGACCCATTCCTACATCCATTTTGAGAGGCAGACATGATACAGTTACTATTTATATGTGTATTTATCTTAGCTCTCAAAATGGATGTAAGAACCTTATAGACCGTCTCGGTAGGCACGTGATCGGTCTATAATTTTTAGGTTCCGCAGTACTACCTGATTTATGGAGCAGGTGGGTTATTCCTGTAGTTAGAAATTGGGGTAGCGATCCTGACGCTAAGGCAATTCGACCCTGACTCTAATCTTTATTATTATTATAGGAAATAAAAATAAAAAATATTTTCAAAAACCCGACTGTAAAAACAACTAAAAAGTTCCAAACAAGTCACTTTTCAAGCAGTCTGATGCAGTTGGTGGCATAAATTTCATAATTGAACTAAAATAACTGCCACCAACTGGCGGAATCGACAGAGAGTGATAATTTACTGGTTCAAAAATTACCGTGTTTGTGGTATATGCAATCAAAAGCATACCACAACAGAGATATTAAAAATCTTGCTTGGAAACAAGCAGTAATGCAGATCAGTACATCAACGTCAAATCATTGACCATCGTTCATTACGATTTATTACGTACTAACGCAAAGGTATACTAGTACGTCTCTCGGCAAGCGCTAGATCACGACTGAGCGCAAATCAAGAAAGCCCGGTGACCGGTAGGTGTGTGGCGATCCCCTGTTTTCAATTCTATTCTGATCTGTTCTAGGTAGAAAAGAAAAGAAACGGTAGGTGTGTGGCGACGCTTAACGACATAGAATGTTGCAGTCTGCAGTAAGTTGGCTACTTGAATATCTGCATCAAATGCTCTAGTTACTGACGGTGTGCTGCTGCCGCAAGCAACAAATGTTTTATTTAGGTTGACAATTTGATTACTGATAGTAGTTCCGCATTTTTTAAGATAATCCTAAGTTGTTTCACTCAAACTGTTACACTTGCTGCCAGAATCAATAATCAAATAAACTTTAATACCTCTAATATGAAAGCTTCTCGTCGTGTCATCATCAAAATGAAAAATATAGTCAATATTATTTTTGACAGGATTCTCCTTGACGTTAGGTTTATCGTTGTCTTTCTTCGTCAAGTTAGTTTTTTGTTAGGAAACTTGTGTGTTTTGATTTTTCCTTTTAGATGCTCGAGTTTTAGTTACTGTCTCCGTTATGACTCACACTACTACAACGGTGTACACATCCTATATTTCTAGAGACTTGCTGTTTCGTGTCTATTTTATTGATACTTAAGCCTGTGAATCCTGATCACAATCGTTGAGTTGTCTCTCTACTGCTTCTAAAGCGTTTACTTTTGAAATAATTTTAACAAGACTAACCGAGTCACCTAAAGTGAGAACTTTCTTTGTGAGCTCCTTGAAACAACGGTTTTCGATAATTTGATCTCGCTTGATTTGAGTTGTCTTCTTCGCAAGAGAACTTGCATTTTCTATTTATTTATTTAACAATTAATGTACACACATACAAAAAAAACAGTCAAGAACAGTCGCCACACACCTACCGGTCACCGGGCTTTCTTGATTTGCGCTCAGTCGTGATCTAGCGCTTGCCGAGAGACGTACTAGTATACCTTTGCGTTAGTACGTAATAAATCGTAATGAACGATGGTCAATGATTTGACGTTGATGTACTGATCTGCATTACTGCTTGTTTCCAAGCAAGATTTTTAATATCTCTGTTGTGGTATGCTTTTGATTGCATATACCACAAACACGGTAATTTTTGAACCAGTAAATTATCACTCTCTGTCGATTCCGCCAGTTGGTGGCAGTTATTTTAGTTCAATTATGAAATTTATGCCACCAACTGCATCAGACTACTTGAAAAGTGACTTGTTTGGAACTTTTTAGTTGTTTTTACAGTCGGGTTTTTGAAAATATTTTTTATTTTTATTTCCTATAATAATAATAATAATAAAGATTAGAGTCAGGGTCAAATTGCCTTAGCGTCAGGATCGCTACCCCAATTTCTAACTACAGGAATAACCCACCTGCTCCATAAATCAGGTAGTACTGCGGAACCTAAAAATAATAGACCGATCACGTGCCTACCGAGACGGTCTATAAGGTTCTTACATCCATTTTGAGAGCTAAGATAAATACACATATAAATAGTAACTGTATCATGTCTGCCTCTCAAAATGGATGTAGGAATGGGTCCCACGGTACTAAGGAGCTTCTCCTCATAGATACTCGTATGACCATTAGCCAACAGGTTCGGCGTTTCCGAAAGGATCTGTCGACATGTTGGATAGACTATAAGAAGGCCTATGACTCAGTTCCTCATACCAACGCTACGCACCTTCCTGATGTCATGTATGGGGCAATGGAGGACGGTCCTTCGCTATCCAGGATGTCGACAAATCCAGAGGAATAGCGAACCGATAAGGATCGAGCGGGGTATATTCCAGGGTGATAGTTTGAATCCGCTTTGGTTTTGCCTAGCTTTGAATCTATGCTGTGCCCGACAGGGTCCATAATTGTGACTAATATAATAATTTCCCTACCAACTATAAACATTATGGTACGCAATAAAGAATTGAGAATTGAGAATCCTCTAAGCACACTACTGGAGAATTCAGGGCAAGGCTATCGGTTGAAGAGAGGTGGTCAGGTTATATCTCACCTCCTTTACATGGATGACTTGAAACTTTTTGCGCCCAACAATCTGCAACTGATGGAGCTACTGAAGGTAACTGAAACCTTCAGTAGTGCCATCAGGATGGAGTTTGGTGTAGACAAATGTGCGGTCATGCATGTAAAGCGAGGGGAGATTGTGGAATCCGTGGGAACTCAACTCTCGGATTCCATAAACCTGAGATCCCTCTCTCCAACCGAAACCTATAAATATTTGGGTATGTCGGAAGCGTTAGGTATCAATATTACTGACATGAAGCAATCGTTGAAGGAGCGCTTCTTTGGCCGCCTGAAAAAGGTATTTAATAGCCTTCTATCGGGTGGAAACAAGGTGCGCGCCTTCAACGGTGGTGCCGGTATTGATGTACTCTTTCGGCGTACTCAAATGGACTCAAACAGAACTTGACGCCCTGGATAAGCGTGTCCGTACACTGCTGACTGCATTTCGAATGCATCACCCACGTTCGTCGGTGATGAGACTGTATATCCCGCGGAAGTGTGGAGGCCGAGGCTTTTTAAATGTTAAGACCCTCCACAACAGCGAGGTATGCAGTCTAAGGGAATATTTCCTAGCTGCTGACGTGGGTATGCATCGAGATGTAGTGGCGGTGGACAAGGGCCTTACTCCACTCTCCTTCGCTAACGAGAACTGGCGCAAACCTCTAGTGCTTGACACTAACGATCGCAGAGAAGTATGGCAGAGTAAGGAACTTCACGGACGCTTTTTCCGGGCCCAACATGGGCCCAATGTAGACCAACTAGCGTCCGTAGCCTGGCTGCGTGTCGGTGACCTCTTTGGGGAAACCGAAGGTTTTGTCTGTGCAATTATGGACGAAGTTATCATGACGAAAAACTACCGGAGATTTATTGTGAAGGACGGCACGGTTGACATATGTCGGGCATGTCATCGTCCGGGAGAATCAATCCGCCACATAATCTCTGGTTGTTCTCGTCTGGCTAATGGTGAGTACTTGCATAGGCACAACCTTGTAGCCAGGATTATCCATCAGCAACTTGCTCTGAAATACTCTCTTGTGGAATCGGAAGTGCCGTACTACAGATATGCGCCCGACCCAGTTCTCGATAATGGTCATATCTCATTGTACTGGGATCGGTCCATCATCACTGACAGGACTATTGTAGCCAATAAGCCTGATATAGTGGTGGTGGACCGAATCGAGAGGCGTGCAATGATTGTTGACATTACCGTCCCACATGACGAGAACCTCGTGAAAGCCGAGAAAGATAAATAAGTCAAGTATATTGACTTGGCTCGCGAGGTTGTCGACATGTGGGATGTGGACTCAGCGATCATTGTACCGATAGTCGTGTCAGCCAACGGCTTAATAGCCACGAGCCTCGACCAACACCTCAGGAGGCTCTCGTTAGGCGGCTGGATCAAGGGCTTGATTCAGAAAGCAGTACTTCTGGACACGGCTCGCATTGTCAGGCGGTTCCTATCTCTGGAGCCCTGACCGCCGGTAGCTTGGACCCTGTTTCCGATACCGGTGGGCTAATATTTTTTATATTTTTAAATGTTTTTTATATATTATTTTTTAAGAAATATTTAAAAATGAATTTAATAAGTAAACGAAATAAAAAATTTATTTCAGACTAATTCCATAGGGTTAATAACAAATTACTTAAAAAACTAGTGTTAGTAGGTACAGACAGAAATGGTGGAATCGACAGAGAGTCATAATTTACTGGTTCAAAAATTGCCGTGTTTGTGGGACATGAAATCAAAAGCATACCACAACAGAGATATTAATCTTGCTTGGAAACAAACAGTAATGCAATGCAGATCTGTAAATCAACGTCAAATCATTGATCATCTTTCATTACAATTTATTACGTACTTAACGCAAAGGTATACTAGTACGTCTCTCGGCAAGCGCTAGATCACGACTGGGCGCAAATCAAGAACGCCCGGTGACCGGTAGGTGTGTGGCGACGCTAAGAACGGCACTCGGGACCTTTTAGGAAAGGACACCGCTATCGCAGTACAAGTATTCAAACTCGGTATAGGAGTTAATCCGGTAAGCGAGCCAAGTTTCCCTAAAATTAAAGACGTGCAGCTTGATATTTCAATAGACAAAATAATCAAACCGGTAGCCCAGCCCTGTCGGCGAGTACCCATTCCCCTGCAAGAAAAGATTAACAAAAAGATTGACGAATTGATCAAATTGAATATATAATAGAACCTAATACTAAACCATCGGGATGGGTATCACCAATAGTGCCCGTCCTCAAACCGGAAGGAGATGTAAGAGTGTGCCTAGACATGCTATGCGTGAGTAAGGCTATCGTGAGGGAGAACCATCCATTGCCAATAAAAGATCAGCTACTAACAAAATTGAACAAGGTAAGGGTTTTTCCAAGCTGGACATTAAAGACGCATTGCATTAATTCGAAATCAGCGAGGACTCAAGAGATATAACAGCCTTTATTTATTAAGAGTCAAGGTTTGTACCGATATAAGCGGCTGATATTTGACATAATCGTGTGTTGGCACACATCTAAATGTGTAAAAAAAATGCAAAATGCATGCAATGCAAAATGCGTGCATGTAATGTGTAAAGCATTTTCAAAAAATTGTAGAAAGAATACTTCTTCCCTGTGATGGCGTCGTCAACTTATTGAAGGCATTGTCATATATGGCAAGGATGACGCACAACACAATGCGTTTGAGCCTTTCAAACATGTCCTGCATTTATTGAAAGAAAAAAACATTCTAATAAATCAGAAATAAATGCGTATTTAATGACAAGAGCAGACAATTTTTGGATATGAATTATCGTTGGAAGAGGTTAAACCCCTAGACAAATTTTTAAGGATGTAGACAGTTTTAGGGAGCAAAAAACTATAGAAGAAATACAAAGTTTTGAGGACTAATAAACTATGTCAACAAATGGATCCCAGATATGGCGACTAAATCAGAACGCCTTAGGAGGATTTTAACGCTAAAATTAGGAAAAATGCGGATATTAGTCACTATAGGGTCCTAAACAAACAGAGTCGTTCCTTGTATTAAAAAAATCGTTGAGAAATCATCCATACACTTGGATATTATGACCCAAAAGATAAAACCACAGTCATGGCAGATGCCATGTTGTAGTCCGGTTGGTACAGGAGCGATGTTCATTCAGTCTGATAATAACGGACCACGGGTGACTGCTTATGGCAATAAGAGTCTAACAAAAGTTGACAAACGTTATTGTCAGACTGAAAAAAGAAGCTCTCGCTCTGGTTTGGACTGTAGAGAACTTCAGAATGTACTTATACGGCAAAGAAACTATTGATTTGGTGACTGATCACAAGCCGCTGGAAGTTATATTTGGTAATAGATCAAAATCAATTAGGCAGGCAGGCAGGCATACAATTTCAAGGTACTTTACACACCTGGAAAAACAAACATCACTGATTGTCTATCGCGATCATGTACAATAAATAAAATCCGATCCGAAAATGAAACGCGAACACAAGCAAGTGGAGTTAAATCCGTTTGATATTCATTGCGTTTTCGTAACAGCAAATTCATAATTTCGAAATTTAGAAAAAAATAATCGAAAATTCAGGTAATGTTTGTTTGGAAAAAGTTTAGTAATAACACTTAGAATTCATTTGCGAAAAAAGAAAAACAAATTGACACCAAATTTTAACCCCATACCACCTACGGTTGTAAATTCTAGAGGTTCTAAATATACCATAAAGAATGATGACAAGAGTTGAGGAGGAATATTGTCCATCTATAAAGAGTTGAAGGTAAATGGCAAGTGTGTGGAGAAAACACACCTGATTCTGATGGTACCAGCGATTGTGATTCAGACAACGAATTATTTGTCAATCTTGTTTGTGTAATTGTAATTAACAATGTATAATTTTCTTTTGTTTGAAACCGTAGTGTAAACTATTTGATTAAAGCTGAAAGTGGACTAATTAATTTAAAATTATATTTACGTTAGGTGTGAACTACATCAAGTAGTCTAATTCCAATTGCGTTTCATTTGAGTTAAAGTTTTCAATTTACACTTATGTGTATTTATAAAACTCTGAAAAATGAATATTTGTAAAAAAGGAAGAGGTGTGACGATTAAATAATAAAGCGGAGGTAGGTCCACGCGGGTAAAAGTGTCACTGGTCGGGTGTCAATCTTACCGAGCGGACGTACAACCATTTTACTATTCAAGACACCAAACTATTGTTTTATTAAACGATCTGTGCTTACGATACCTCTGTGACAAGTGGACGTCACAGCAACCATACGTAAATTCTGTGAAAACGAACCCCGATTATGGGGTCCAAGATTCGGAATCCCAGATTCGGAATTTCAAGTTCGGCGGGCAGATTTGGAGCCCTACGCTCCGAGGGCGCACCTAAATCGTCCTCCATCGCGGCCATCCTGCCGCAGTACCTCGTGCCGTCACCACCAGGCAACTCGCTGAGCCGGCGGGCTCCACGCCGTGTATTTATTTACCCGCGTGGCCTGTGCGAGCCGTCTCCGAGCCGGCGCGATCACCTGCCGGCCGACATCTCCGGGGCGTGCGCAACGTGGCACCCGCTGAGTCTTCCGTCACCAGTCTAAGCCAGGATAGTACCGTGCTATCTCCCAGGGGGAAGAATTGTGTGACTACAAACCTTCCCACGCCATATCTCTATTCAATATTTTTTTTTTTATGTTGACCGAGGTACGTGTTATCATTTTCTTCCCACTTAACCTTCCTACGTCACACCGTAACTACTGTCAAAGATCCATGATTGACTGCCGGGACCAACGGCTTAACGTGCTTACCGAGGCACGAAGGAGTCTCGGTATGTAAAGATGGTCACCCATCCATGGACCAACCCCGGCAAGTGTAGCTTAACCTGATATATCAACCCGTGCGGCTGTTATTACTTTAGCCACGAGCTCCTCCTTACAAAATATACAACCAAGTTTTAAAAAAAAACATGTTTACAATACAAGCGACTTCCATAAAACACAAAAAAATTGCAAAATAACTTTAATTTCGGAAGTCGGTGTTTCTAGTTTTGTTTCTTCGTTATTTGACACTGACTGCCGCATTTAAAGTCATTTTGCATTTATTAGTGTTTTTTTATGGAAGTCGGTTGTATTTTTAACCGACTTCCAAAAGGAGGAGGTTCTCAATTCGTCTGTATGTTTTTTTTTGTATGTATGTTACGCGATTTCTCCGTCAGTTGGGGACCAATTTTCAAAATTCTTTTTTTATCTAAAAGAATATACTCCCGAGGTGGTCCCATATAAATTGTATCGAAATTGCTTCAGCGCTTTTTGAGAAACTGAACAAAAACGAAAAATACGTGTACCTCAATGACGTTTTGGTGTTCTCCAAATGTTTAAATTCCACGTTCCATGTTATTGTGATTTTTAGTTCTGGGGTATAACAACTAAAAAGTGAAAAATAAAAAACTTTTTTACAAAAAAAAAACAACCGACTTCCAAAAAAAAAATACACTAAAAATTAAAAAATAACTTTAATTTCGGAAGTCGGTGTCAAATAACGAAAAAGTAAAATACAAACACCGACTTCCGAAATTAAAGTTATTTTTTAATTTTTAGTATATTTTTTTTTTGGAAGTCGGTTGTTTTTTTTTTGTAAAAAAGTTTTTTATTTTTCACTTTTTAGTTGTTATACCCCAGAACTAAAAATCACAATAACATGGAACGTGGAATTTAAACATTTGGAGAACACCAAAACGTCATTGAGGTACACGTATTTTTCGTTTTTGTTCAGTTTCTCAAAAAGCGCTGAAGCAATTTCGATACAATTTATATGGGACCACCTCGGGAGTATATTCTTTTAGATAAAAAAAGAATTTTGAAAATTGGTCCCCAACTGACGGAGAAATCGCGTAACATACATACAAAAAAAAACATACAGACGAATTGAGAACCTCCTCCTTTTGGAAGTCGGTTAAAAATACAACCGACTTCCATAAAAAAACACTAATAAATGCAAAATGACTTTAAATGCGGCAGTCAGTGTCAAATAACGAAGAAACAAAACTAGAAACACCGACTTCCGAAATTAAAGTTATTTTGCAATTTTTTTGTGTTTTATGGAAGTCGCTTGTATTGTAAACATGTTTTTTTTTAAAACTTGGTTGTATATTTTGTAAGGAGGAGCTCGTGGCTAAAGTAATAACAGCCGCACGGGTTGATATATCAGGTTAAGCTACACTTGCCGGGGTTGGTCCATGGATGGGTGACCATCTTTACATACCGAGACTCCTTCGTGCCTCGGTAAGCACGTTAAGCCGTTGGTCCCGGCAGTCAATCATGGATCTTTGACAGTAGTTACGGTGTGACGTAGGAAGGTTAAGTGGGAAGAAAATGATAACACGTACCTCGGTCAACATAAAAAAAAAATATTGAATAGAGATATGGCGTGGGAAGGTTTGTAGTCACACAATTCTTCCCCCTGGGAGATAGCACGGTACTATCCTGGCTTAGACTGGTGACGGAAGACTCAGCGGGTGCCACGTTGCGCACGCCCCGGAGATGTCGGCCGGCAGGTGATCGCGCCGGCTCGGAGACGGCTCGCACAGGCCACGCGGGTAAATAAATACACGGCGTGGAGCCCGCCGGCTCAGCGAGTTGCCTGGTGGTGACGGCACGAGGTACTGCGGCAGGATGGCCGCGATGGAGGACGATTTAGGTGCGCCCTCGGAGCGTAGGGCTCCAAATCTGCCCGCCGAACTTGAAATTCCGAATCTGGGATTCCGAATCTTGGACCCCATAATCGGGGTTCGTTTTCACAGAATTTACGTATGGTTGCTGTGACGTCCACTTGTCACAGAGGTATCGTAAGCACAGATCGTTTAATAAAACAATAGTTTGGTGTCTTGAATAGTAAAATGGTTGTACGTCCGCTCGGTAAGATTGACACCCGACCAGTGACACTTTTACCCGCGTGGACCTACCTCCGCTTTATTATTTAATCGTCACACCTCTTCCTTTTTTACAAATATTCATTTTTCAGAGTTTTATAAATACACATAAGTGTAAATTGAAAACTTTAACTCAAATGAAACGCAATTGGAATTAGACTACTTGATGTAGTTCACACCTAACGTAAATATAATTTTAAATTAATTAGTCCACTTTCAGCTTTAATCAAATAGTTTACACTACGGTTTCAAACAAAAGAAAATTATACATTGTTAATTACAATTACACAAACAAGATTGACAAATAATTCGTTGTCTGAATCACAATCGCTGGTACCATCAGAATCAGGTGTGTTTTCTCCACACACTTGCCATTTACCTTCAACTCTTTATAGATGGACAATATTCCTCCTCAACTCTTGTCATCATTCTTTATGGTATATTTAGAACCTCTAGAATTTACAACCGTAGGTGGTATGGGGTTAAAATTTGGTGTCAATTTGTTTTTCTTTTTTCGCAAATGAATTCTAAGTGTTATTACTAAACTTTTTCCAAACAAACATTACCTGAATTTTCGATTATTTTTTTCTAAATTTCGAAATTATGAATTTGCTGTTACGAAAACGCAATGAATATCAAACGGATTTAACTCCACTTGCTTGTGTTCGCGTTTCATTTTCGGATCGGATTTTATTTATTGTACATGATCGCGATAGACAATCAGTGATGTTTGTTTTTCCAGGTGTGTAAAGTACCTTGAAATTGTATGCCTGCCTGCCTGCCTAATTGATTTTGATCTATTACCAAATATAACTTCCAGCGGCTTGTGATCAGTCACCAAATCAATAGTTTCTTTGCCGTATAAGTACATTCTGAAGTTCTCTACAGTCCAAACCAGAGCGAGAGCTTCTTTTTTCAGTCTGACAATAACGTTTGTCAACTTTTGTTAGACTCTTATTGCCATAAGCAGTCACCCGTGGTCCGTTATTATCAGACTGAATGAACATCGCTCCTGTACCAACCGGACTACAACATGGCATCTGCCATGACTGTGGTTTTATCTTTTGGGTCATAATATCCAAGTGTATGGATGATTTCTCAACGATTTTTTTAATACAAGGAACGACTCTGTTTGTTTAGGACCCTATAGTGACTAATATCCGCATTTTTCCTAATTTTTCCTAATTCCACGTTCCATGTTATTGTGATTTTTAGTTCTGGGGTATAACAACTAAAAAGTGAAAAATAAAAAACTTTTTTACAAAAAAAAAACAACCGACTTCCAAAAAAAAAATACACTAAAAATTAAAAAATAACTTTAATTTCGGAAGTCGGTGTCAAATAACGAAAAAGTAAAATACAAACACCGACTTCCGAAATTAAAGTTATTTTTTAATTTTTAGTATATTTTTTTTTTGGAAGTCGGTTGTTTTTTTTTTGTAAAAAAGGTTTTTTGTACAAATCTTTTATAATTTTTACTTTTTAGTTGTTATACCCCATAACTAAATAGTAAAGTTATACCCAAATTGATAGGTGAAATTAGGGTGTATCAGGGTGAACTGTACAATTCTGTGTTACACCTCTTCAGAGCGTATCAGCGTGATGTTATGTTATGAAGTCGTGTAAACAATAAACAGACATACGATTGCAGCAATTCCCAACAAAACTAGAAAGTAGAAACACCGACTTCCGACATTAAAGTTATCTTTTATTTTTTTGTGTTTTTGTTTATGGAAGTCGGTTGTGTTTTTTGTAAAAATGTTTTTGTTTTGAAGTCGGTAAAAAGGAAATGCACTAAAAATTGGAAAATAACTTTTATTTCGGAAGTCGGTCTTTCTAGTTTTGTTTCTTCGTTATTTGACACCGATTGCCGAAATTAAAGTTATTTTGCAATGTTTTGTGTTTTTTTATGGAAGTCGGTTATATTTTATTGTAAATTTTTTTTATTTACAAATGTGAGCTACATAATAAAGTAAGTACCCTTAGGATGAAGTATGAGAGAGGTAGCGCATGTCACCGCTGAGAGAAACAACCGCACGCAGCTTCCCGGAATACGATAACTTGTAGGAAGTAGATCAGAATGTGCTGGTGTGACGGAGAGTGGCCGCGCGGCAGCCGGCAGTACAATCGCGGCTAGGTAACACAACCGACTCTTGCTTACGGTGACGGCGCAAATATCGCCCTACAAATGGAGTAAACGCTTGAATGTGGAGCGCGTGGCGGGCGCGGAGTGCGGAGGGGGGGGGGGGCGGTGTCTATCATAACGGCTCTCAAGTATAACTGCGCCGGTAATATCATTACTTGGTGTGAGCTGCCGGCGGACACGTGATTCCTACGTATCCACCAACAACCACGAAGGAGGGACGATCGAGTCATTACTATACGGTATCCTAAGGACGACAAAGCATTGTGTTTTAATGACGCTTCAACCTTGAATCATGCATGAGATACCTACTTTACTACGCGTAAGGTTTATTAGTTGATAGTAAGTAGGGATGTTCACTACTGCATCTGGTTCGAAACCGAGTTCCACCCGAATTGGAATATTCGGTCGGAGTCTCACAGAGTTTGGTCCTAGTGCGCCACCCCTATCACAAGTAAGTTGTCTACGGCTACTTCGGACTGATATTTCTCTGGCTCCCTGGCACTGGCAGGCGCCGCGTCACGGGCGCTGGCCGCTAGCTGCTCGGCTTGCTATGTTGGCGGTAGAGCGCGTGTGGAGTGATGCTAGCTCGTGCTGACGCTGCGTATCTGGCTCGCCGTCGCGGCCTTGCATTTTCCTCGCAGGTTTCACTGGCGGATGCAGCCGTCTATGTAAATGTCAAGCCATGCAGCCGCAGCAAAGCACGCATGAGAAAGTCTAACACGTGATCACTGTGCAGGTGTACGCGTTTGGGGAAGTAAATCTCCACAAAATTGAAGGCGGAAATTTCGTGACAGACCTGTGTTGTCACGAAGTTTTAATGTTATTTTTAATTTTGACCTCACCACATCATGGCTCACCTCTCAATTTACTTAAAATTGTTGTTAAAAGTGGTTGCCAAAAACCTAAAAGAAAATAAATAAAGAAGACTGTTAGCGCAGTGTTCAGTTGGTCGTAAGCTGCGTTGGCAAACACTGACTCGTTGTTATAACAAGTGCAGCCTCACATCATCGCGTGTGGTGCTCGCGAGTCGCGTGACGGGCGGCGTGTGACGGATACATTCGCAGTGACGAACTTGAACCACCGAGTGGTCGGAAAATTAGGAGCGAGTTATATAACTATCTACGTCTAAACTACTTGACAGCAGCTATGACGGTCAGAAGTAGTGGCTGTGATACGTCAAGTATGATACGATACCAGGTAGGATAGTACCAGGTACGATTGCAGTGCACTGTGCGCCTGTCGACGGCGTGCTGCCGACTTAGCACCGGCACAGCAGGGTCACCAGCACCGATCATCGCCGCCTACCTTGATTTGTCTCGAAAGACGTTAGGTAATTATTGAGTAAATAGTGGATTCTAGCCGGACAGTGTGCCAGTACTGAGTATGAATGAAGTGGCGAAACCGAGCCTGTATTGGTATTCACAGCGTGCGTGCGAGTTGATTGCGCATGCCGCGCGTCACTCGAGAGGCGTACCGCGTGCTGCACATTCGATGTCTCTTAGCAGCGTCCCGCGACCAGCAGGTATATTCGCTAACTCAGTTGGCACAAGGCGCGCGTCCGAGCCTCGGTAGCACCCATCCCCGAGTGCTCGACGCACTCTGCACGCCACATTCGTCAGACAAGCTCTGCTTGGTTTTCAAAGTCTATATAAACATCACTAACGTCTACAAAGCTAGAAGAAAAAATAATAATAATATTATGTATGAATATAAATATAGGTATATATAAAAATGAATCCCTATTTCCCTTAGTCACGGCATCACGCGAGAACGATTGGACCGATTTCGATAATTCTTTTTTTGTTGTGTTTTTTATTGTCAGGAGAAGCTTTTTATGAAAGAAAAAATTAAGAAAGTTGCGCGGAAAATTAGAAAATTTCATATAACTTAACGACTATTTAAACTTTGCGCGTTTGACAGTTCATACGTCTATCGGGTCAGCTAGTGTATACTTACCATAAAAAGAGGAATCTATGACGATATGTACTAATACTAAGTATGCGATGCGGCATGCAGAGCCGCGCAGCCGGCGCGCCGGAAGCGGATCCCGTTACGAGCTACACACACACTACCTATACCACCCTTCACACATTATTTTGCTCTCTCACACGCCGTCATCCGCAAGTACACGAGTGTACACTGTGCACCAGGAGCACACGAGCCATCGCCACACTGTACTGATAGGAGAGAGCCCACAGACATGGTGCGTACTACGGTGATAGAGATAAAAAAAATGTGAGAGACTCACGTGAGGGCGCAGCCAGTTGGCGGCGCGCGCCAGGCGGGCGTCGCCCAGCGCGCGTGCCACAGGGAAGGCGCCGTCCTCGAACAGCGCGCCCGATGCCTCCGAGCCGCTCCAGCACCTGCACACACACACACATACTGACATTGTGACACTTTAGCATAAGGCTGACTTACGCTAAACTAACACTATGTCATCAACAACTTCTCAAGTCTCGCGATGCCCCACTTATGTATTTATTGAGAGTACCTACTGACTACTCTCAATAAATAAATAACTGTTTCATATGTGTACGAAAATATATGTGACGTGGCAGTCCACATAATAAAAGAAAACACATTAATTTAGTGAAAAACGACGTACCTACGTACATAACATTTGCAAATCGTTGGCTCTGCGATACAAAAACAATTATTTAAAAAGCTTTTTACAAAAAAAAACAACCGACTACCAAAAAAGGTACTTATAAATTAAAATAAATTTTATCGAAATTTCTTGATCGCTTTTTGAGAAACTGAACAAAAACGAAAAATACGTGTACCTAGATGACGTTTTTGTTTTCTCCAATTACGAGTATGGTTAAATTCCACGTTCCATGTTATTGGGGTTTTTAGAGTATAACAACTAAAAAGTGAAAAATAAAAAACTTTTTACAAAAAAAAGAACCGACTACCAATAAAGAAAATACATTAAAAATTAAAAAATAACTTTAATTTCGGCAGTCGGTGTCAAATAACGAAGAAATAAAATACAAGCACCGACTTCCGAAATTAAAGTTATTTTTTAATGTATTTTCTTTATTGGTAGTCGGTTGTTTTTTTTATAGCCTATGTGCTATTCCAGACTCAGCCATAATTGAGTTATTTTTTTTTTACTCGATCATGACAATCAGAAATTACTAGCGACCCGCCCCAGTTTAGCATGGGTTGTAATTTTTTGCAAAAAAAATACAACCGACTTCAAATATCTTTTCAATAAAAAACACAAAATAATGCAAAATAACTTTAACTTCGGCAGTCAATGTCAAATAAAGAAGAAACAAAACTAGAAACACGGTCGTCAACACAGTAGTTACGGAGATAAGAGGAATGATTGGATTTTCATCTATGAACAAATTAAAACTATTTAGTACAAAAATTATAAAAAAAACACATTTGAAAGTCTTACAGTGTGACCTTTCATTTGATATTTCGCACGGTACAGTTTGAAAAAATTATTTTTAATTTTCCGGTTTGCTCCCCAAAAGTGACCCCCTTATTCCATATTCATTTATTTACGTTACACGTTCGTGTTTGGGCCATAGATATTCGTGTGTATACCAGATTTTAACTTAATCATTCCTGCAGGTTCAGAGCAAATTGAATGTGATAGACGGACAGACAGATAGACACACGAGTGATCCTATAATTGGATACATATCTCAGTCAATGCTTGCAAGAGCACAGTGTAAAATAACTGTTACCCTTTAACTCCAGCGGCTGTTCACACAGGAATCCCTACAATAACGAAAAACATTTTTTCGAATGTGTTCTCTTCGCAAACGGAGACAGTTGTTAGACATGTGCTTCTTTCACAAAATCGAGAGCGGTCAAAATCAGAGTTCCTATTTTCTTCAGATTATATCTTTGAAGGTTCTCCGCACCTATCTTCGAAGGTTCTCCGCACCTATCTTCGAATAAAACTTACAAATCTTATCCAAACTCCACCTGTAAACACTAATTTGGGACGAGAAGCATTTTACGGTGATACCCGATCAAATCAAATCAAGTCAAATCGTTTATTTGTGATACATGGGTTGTCTGAACAACCCGTTTACTAGGCGTCACAAACTTTCACTGAAAGACACTTCTGCAGCACTCTTTTACTTAGCAGGGATGAAGATAGTTAGATTAAAACAACTCAATTGATTTACAACCGTGTATTGAGATCACTTTTGCCTGACAACATTTTCGACCCAGTCAACTCACGGAGAATCTTAACAGCGAGATTCAGAAAACGCCCACAAATGAACAACGCCATCTATCGGCACATAGATTAACAATTTGGTCAAACATTCCGCCCACCAAGGACAAATTTAAAATTTGGCCTTCCGTTACATTTTGTTTATTTTTAGATAAAATTCCGCCCACCATGAAACATTAGTTAAAAATACAATAATACTAGTTTAAAATAAAGTAGTTTAAAGATAAAACCTTAAATTAACTTAATAAATAATAATAAATCTTACCATCCTAAATAATGCATCTGTTTGTCTACGTGGACATTACAGGTAAGATGCATAGTTTTGATATTGACCTTTTTATGACACCATTTTTTGTGCGTAGAGATACAACTCGAGTTATGCTGTCATGACCAGGGTGTTTTGCAACCACACGACCAAGGAGCCATCGAGAAGGCGGCAAATCATCCTCCATCACCAAAACCAACGTACCGACAGATGGTTCAGGAGTTTGATGACTCCATTTATAACGATTTAAAAACAGTACTAAATACTCCTGCGACCATCGTCGCCAAAATTGTTGCATCATCCGTTGGGTCAGTTGCCACCGGCGTAGGCTTCCTAAAGTGGCAGTTTCGAAATTGTATTCCGGCACGGCCACCAACGGCTCACCTACAAGAAAATGACTTGGCGTCAATGGGTCTAAACCATCCGTATCATCATCCATCCTCGACAGTGGTCGCGAGTTCAGGCAAGCCTCAATTTGTGTCAGGACTGTTGACAACTCCTCGTAGGTAAGGGTTGAATCTCCTACCACTCGCCGAAGGTGGAATTTTATCGATTTGATTCCAGCCTCCCACAGGCCACCAAAGTTAGGCGAGTATGGAGGGATAAAATGCCACTTTGTTCCCTGAGACGCTAGACAGTCAGCAAGTTCCTTTGTTAGATTAGCTTGCTCCGCAGAGAATAACTTCTTTAACTCCCTTGATGCTCCTACGAAGTTAGTGCCATTATCTGACCATATATCCGAGCAATGGCCTCTGCGAGAGACAAATCTCTTGTATGCTGCTAAAAAGCCTTGAGTGGTCATATCACTTACAGCTTCGATGTGTACGGCTTTTGTGGCCATACAGATAAACAAGCAAATGTAGCCTTTGTAAGCATGATGACCACGACCTTTGGAAGTCCTTATGTTTATGGGACCCGCGTAATCTATCCCAGTACATTTAAAGGGTCTTGTAGGCGTTACCCTCGCAGCCGGTAATTGCCCCATCAACTGTTTTGATATAACTGCCGAATGTCTAACACATTGAACGCACTTCCGAACGCGTGATTTGACCAGTTCCTTGGCCCCCAAAATCCAATATTTAGTCCTCAAATACGCTAACATGAGTTGAGGTCCCCCGTGCAAAGTTTTATTATGAGCGTCTGCGACGATTAAGTTAGTTAAATTTGACTTTTTTGGTAATAATATTGGGTGTTTCCTATCTTCACTTAATTCCGACTTCTGTAATTGATTGAGTCCTCTTGACGCACAATCCGCCGGATTTACACCGGACCGTACATGAGACCACTGGTTGTGCGTCTAAAGTGGTTAAGATCTCAGAAACCCTATTCGCCACAAATGTTTGCCACCGATTCGGATGACTATTGAGCCAGGCTAGCACGACGGTGGAGTCACACCAGGCATGAATGTTCTCCTTCGGAATATCACAAATGGCAACCGTACTATATAGCGCCCGTCACTGTCTCTTCGCATTGTTTCAGCGAAGAAACTTTCGCACTGTTTTTCTTCCTCGGATAATATGTTATGGTCGTTCATCACATTGTCCTCCAGTTCCCAGAAACGCTTCATTAGGTCACTTTCCTCCACATGCGAATGCATAACCAAAACATTGTCATGTGGTTGGTGTGATTTGTCCACCACACCCGATATAATCCAACCCAATGAAGTCGCTTGCGCAACCAGATTACCCTGAGGTCCCTTCCTAACTCCTTCCTGAATGACTTGCCCATAGATTTCTGCCCCCAGCAACATGTCGATTCTGTTTGGTGTGTGATAATGTGGATCAGCTAACGGGAAGTCACATACCCAATCCACAGGTACAACTTGTTTACCAGGTAAAAAAGTGGTTATACTCTTTAGTATGTACGCCGCCACCTTAAGCTGAACGTTGGGGTCGTGTATGGCCTTCAGAGTAACTTCCACCATAAACTTCAATATAATTTTATTGTTTCCTTCCAATCCTGAAATATGTCCCCTTACTGGCGTCTTTTTAAGACCTAAATACTGTGCCGTGGCCTCTGTTACAAAGGAGGCTTGAGATCCTTGATCTAGCAACGCCCTTACAGTACGATAACTACCATTCTTGGCTGTGGCGTTAACTAGAACCGTAGCCAATAAAACTTGATTTGTCCTTTGTAGCTGGTTAGCCGAGAAGAACGTTGCTACTGTGTCCGAGTTAGTCGATCCGGATGGTTTAGCATTTTGCGCCGCGTCTCTCTCATTCTCGTTTTGAGATACATTACTATTTTTAACCGACGAAAAAAAGGAGGAGGTTCTCAATTCGACCGTATATATATATTTTTTTTTTTTTTTTTTGTTTATGTTCAGCCCTCACTCCGTCATTTATGAACCGATTTTGATTATTCTTTTTTTATTAGATAGGGTATACCTCAAGGGTGGTCCCATGTCAAGGAAGTCAGGCTCTGACAGTGGAAACCTGATAAAATTGAGAGAAAACCTCGAAAATTGTGGGCACGTTTAGCGTTTCTGTATGTATGTTCGGCCCTCACTCCGTTATTTATGAACCGATTTTGATTATTCTTTTTTTGTTAGATAGGGTATATCTCAAGGGTGGTCCCATGTCAAGGAAGTCAGGATGTGACACTGGAATCCTGATAAAATTGAGAGAAAACCTCGAAAATTGTGGATACGTTTAGCGTTTCTATATGTATGTTCGGCCCTCACTCCGTTATTTATGAACCGATTTTGATGATTCTACTTTTCTTAGATAGGGTATACCTCAAGGGTGGTCCCATGTCAAGGACATCAGGATCTGATCATGGGATCCTGAAAAAATTGAGAGAGAACCTCAAAAATTGGGCACGAATATTGTTTCTGTTTACTTTTCATAACTTAATCAGGTATCTGCCGCGACACCTCGCGGCTCGGCGGACAGAGCTCCGACCGGATCTCATGGAGACATGGAGAGAGCGACTGTCGCAACCCAGCGCTGGGCACGCCACCATCGCGGTGGTAGTGCCCCTCTTTGAGGAGTGGCTGGAGAGGCGCCATGGCACCCTCACCTTCCGCCTGACGCAGGGCCTCACCGGACATGGCTGTTTCGGGAGGTACCTGTGTCGGATCAAGGCGGAGGTGACCCCTAGGTGTTTCCACTGCGAGGATCGCCAGAGGACACGGTGGAGCATACGGTGGAGGTTTGCCCCGCTTGGGCAGAGCACCGCCGTGTCCTCGTGAATGCGATAGGCGGCAGCGACCTCTCGCGCCGTGCCCTGGTTCAGGCCATGGTACGGAGCGAGAGGGAATGGGAAGCCGTCTCCTCCTTCTGCGAAGCAGTAATGCTCGCGAAGAGGGAGGCGGCATACGTTAGGGAGACTCAACTACAGTCGAGTCGCCCTAGCGCCCTCAGCCGCAGCCGCCGCAGGAGACGCCAGGGGCCGCGAGACGATCTCCGGCCACCGTAGACCCGGACCTGCGGACGGCGAGTAGTGGGTAACTCGCCGCCCGATCATCACCAGGCCCGAGAGTCGACGGCGCGTAGTGTTCCACGCGCGCCTCAAAGAGTTGTCACCAAAGGACGGGGCCTGCCACGGCCAATGCCTGCTCGGGGGTTGAGGATAAATTTGAAAGAGTTACCTCGCCCCTGGGCACGTAGGGCAGGGAGGAACAGAGGTGGGTTTTAGTTAGTAAGAGTCTGACACGCCCTTCCGCTCCACCCTAGAGCGGAAGAAGTCATAAGATGATTTCCCACCCCCCAAAAAAAAAAAAAAAAAATCAGGTATTTGCATTTAGGAATCATCACATCCTGAAACTGAGCTGATGATGGAAACCATACCAGTCCTACGCAATATAAGTTAGATATAAAACTGGTTTTAGTGACAAATACCACATAATATGCTTTGAAGAAAAGACGTCTTTACAATATTGGAGGTAACCTCAACTGGTCAATATCCTGGAAACTTCATGGAAGAATGGTTACATCGTCAGCTCAGTGGCAAGAGGAATTATGGAGGATTAGAAATTAGCCTCAGAGTGTTAAAAGATGATGCGAGCCACAAAAAATCATAAAATAAAAAACTTTTTAACAAAAAAAGTTAACCGACGAAAAAGAACTAAAAAGCAAAAAATAAATAAACCTTTTAAAGTCTTGAGTAATGAGCATATTTACCTACATAAAATATCAAATTTTATATAAACTAATTTTGAGTCGGCGCCAATTATTAAAATGATTAATTACCTACTTACAGCCTTCTTCATTTGTAAGTACTTATAAAATTTAGATATTTAATAATCAGATTGTTGTTTGGCGCCGACTCAAAATTAGTTTATATAAAATTTGATATTTTATGTAGGTAAATATGCTCATTACTCAAGACTTTAAAAGGTTTATTTATTTTTTGCTTTTTAGTTCTTTTTCGTCGGTTAATTTTTTTGTTAAAAAGTTTTTTTTACTTTTAAGTTGTTGTACCTCAGAACTAAAACTAAATATTAAAGTTATGCCCGAGTGGATAACCCTAATAACATGGAATTTGAAAATAATTGGAGACAACCGAAACGTCATCAGTGTATACATATTTTTTGTATATGTTGATTTTTTCAAAAAGTGCTGAATGAATTTCGATAAATTTATATAAGACCACCTCTTTTTTTTTTTTTGGGGTGGGAAATTATCCTATGACTTCTCCCACTCTGGGTGGAGCGGGAGGGCGTGTCAGACTCTTACTGACTAAAACCCACCCCTGTTCCTTCCTGCCTCGAGTGCCCAGGGGCGAGGTAACTCTGTTCCGAATTTATCCTCAACCCCCGGGCAGGCATCGGCCATGACGGGCCCCGTCTCTTGCTGACAACTCTTTGAGGCGCGCGTGGAACACTACGCGCCGTCGACTCTCGGGCCTGTTGCTGATCGGACGGCGAGCTACCCATTACTCGCCGTCCGCAGGCCCGGATCTACGGTGGCCGGAGATCGTCTCGCGGCGCCAGAAGTCCCAGGCGTCTCCTGAGGCGGCTGCTGCTGAGGGCGTGAGGGCGACTCCGTTGTTGGTGCTCTCTCACGCGTCCCGCCTCCGCCTTCGCGAGCATTACTGCTTCGCAGAAGGAGGAGACGGCTTCCCATTCCCTCTCGCTCCGTACCATGGCCTGAACCAGGGCAGGGCGCGAGAGGTCGCTGCTGCCTATCGCATCCAGGAGGACACGGCGTGGCTCCGCCCAAGCGGGGCAGACCTCCACCGTATGCTCCACCGAGTCCTCGGGACGATCCGTGCAATGGAAACACCCGGGCGTCACCTCCCGCCTGATCCGAAACAGGAACCTCCCGAAACAGCCGTGTCCGGTGAGGACCTGCGTCAGGCGGAAGGTGAGGGCGCCGCGAGGCCTCTCCAGCCAAGCCTCAAAGAGGGGCACTACCGCCGCAATGGTGGCGTGCCCAGCGCGGGGTTGTGACAATCGCTGTCTCCATGTCGCCATGAGATCTTGCCGGAGCTCTGTCCGCCGAGCCGCGAGTTGTCGCGGCAGCGGAGTTTCGCCCCGGCGTTTCGCCTCCTCGCGCTCCTCATAGAGGTTCGCGAGGATTTTTGCCTCCAGATCCCATGGCGATAATCCGGCAAGGAGGCTCGCCGCCCCGCAGGAGATCGTACGGTATCCTCGGATCATACGGATCGCCATGACCCTTTGGGACGCGTTCAGACGGCGAGTCGATCGCTGCCTTAGCGAACGCGCCCACACCGTTGCTCCGTAAAGGGCCATGGACCGCACGATCCCCGCGTAGAGCCTCCGGCAGGAGGCGTTTGGCCCCCTCAGATTGGGCAGGAGCCGCCTCAAAGCAGCCCCGGCCCTGTCCAGTCTGGGAGCCAAACGTCGAAAATGCTCGACGAAGTTCCACCGGCTGTCGAGGACGAGTCCCAGGTACTTCATCGTCCCCTCGACGCCGATGTGAACCCCTCCTACCGTTATCTGGGAACCCGCCGGTGGCGCATTCCGAGGGCCATGAAAACACATGGCCTCGGACTTGTGCAATGCCACCTCGAGTCCCAGTTGCCGGATCCTGTCCACGATTATCGCAACCCCGCGTGTCATGATGTTGGCCGCCGCCTCGTGCGACCACCCCTGCGCCAGGACCAGGGTGTCGTCAGCGTAGCATACTATGCTGACGGCGCTAGGGAGGTCGGCGCGCAGCACCCAGTCGTACCCGATGTTCCACAGAGGCGGCCCCAGGACCGATCCCTGTGGAACACCGCACGACATCTCTCGCCGGTTCCATTCTTCCTGGTGACCGGGGTAGATGACGGCCCTGTCCGTCAAATACGCCTCAACTACGCGACGGAGGTAGGGCGGCACCCGGTGATACCGGAGTGAACCATCCTCATGAATCACTCCGTCTATTGGTGAAAATTGCATGAAATTCCGTTCTGTAGTTTTTGAGTTTATCGCGTACTAACGCGGTGGGCGACTTTGTTTTTTAACCAACTTCGAAAAAAGGAGGAGGTTCCATATTCGATTGTATGTATGTCCACCGATTTCTCTGTCAATGGTGAACCGATTTTCAAAATTCTTTTTTAATCCGAAAGAGATACTGATACTTCAGAGGTGGTCCCGTATAATTTTTATCGAAATTGCTTCAACGCGTTGAAAATATCCACAATATCAAAAAAATAATTATGTACAACGGGTTTAAAAAGACAGTTTCCGAAGCTGAAAGCCACTTTTCTACCCATTATTTAGATCATTTTTTTTTCACCAGACCATACCTGGGAATCCACTGGTTCTGGAGATATTGAAGGTTAAAGTTGCAATTTTTTTTTAACTTTTTTGCGAAAATGTATTCTAAGTGTTATTACTAAACTTTTTTCCTAACAAACATTACCTGAATTTTCGTTTTTTTTCATAATTATGCAGTTACAAAAACGCAATGAATATCAAACGAATCAGACAAGTACCTACGTGGCTTAGAGCGAAGGAGGCGGACATAAACCCAGGCAAGTGGAGTTAAACCCTAGGTTTAACTCCAATTGCCTGGGTTTGCGTTACATTGCGCGCAATAAAAAATTGTATTTTTTCGCTATAAATTAAATATTTATAAATGATTAAATTAAACGCGAAGGCTGGTTTGAGGTGAAAAGAGTGTCTGGAAGGATGTGGTGGAGGCCTTTGTCCAGCAGTGGAACATTACAGGGTACTTAACAAAAAATAAAAACATTTTTTTTTAAACCTTCTTATACTTAAATTCTAATTCAGGGTACACTTTTAACGTTTTTCTTAAACATAATAGTAGCATAGTTTATCATGGAACACGTCCAGATCGGGTATTACCGTAATAATGCTTCTCATTCCAAATAAGTGTTTACAGGTGGAGTTTGGATAAGATTTTTAAGTTTTCCTCGAAGATAGGTGCGGAGCACCTTCAAAGATATAATCTGAAGAAAATAGGAACACCGATTTTGACCACTCATGATTTTGTGAAAGAAGCACATTGGAAAAAAAACTATTTTACAAAACAAAAAAGTTTTTTATTTATGTATGTTCGGGCATAACTCCGTCATTTATAGATGGATTTGCAAAATTCTTTTTTTGTTCGAAAGGGGTTTGTTCCCATTTTATTTTCATATAGATCTGATGATAGGTTTCGGAGACAAACAACGGAACTCTTCAAAAATTAACAGCAAATCAACCGCGATTGCTGCGATCGTATATCCATGAATTGTTAATACAGTTTAAGGGCCTACCTCCCCATAAGTAGCGCCCTCGTTGAATAAAAATTCGTATCTTAGCATAGAAAATAAAGATTAAAGAATCCTATGTTGCGTTTGTTACAAATAGGATAAGGTATTTTTACATTGTTAAAACAGGACTCAAAGTATTTCGTATCCAAAGTAAGCAAAAGTGTCAAAAGGCCGTTTTTGGTACTTTTGCCCATAAGATGATTAATTACCTACATCTAGCCTTCTTCATTTCTACGTCCATATAAAATTTAGATATTTAATAATCAGATTGTTGTTTGGCGCCGACTCAAAATTAGTTTATATAAAATTTGATATTTTATGTAGGTAAATAAGCTCAATACTCAAGACTTAAAGGGTTTATTTATTTTTTGCTTTTTAGTTCTTTTTCGTCGGTTGAATTTTTTGTTAAATAGGGTATATCTCAAGGGTGGTCCCATGTCAAGGAAATCAGGATCTGACAATGGAATCCTGATAAAATTGAGAGAAAACCTCAAAAACTGGGCACGAATATTGTTTCTGTTTACTTTTCATAACTTAATCAGGTATTTGCATTTAGGAATCATCACATCATGAAACTGAGCTGATGATGGAAACCATACCTTTCCTAAACAATAGAAGTTAGATATAAAAACTGGTTTAGTGACAAATACCACTTAATATGCTTTGAAGAAAAGACGTCTTTAGAATATTGGAGGTAACCAATATTCTATAGACTCATCAACTTAATATTTGGCGCCGACTCAAAATTAGTTTATATAAAATTTGATATTTTATGTAGGTAAATAAGCTTAATACTCAAGACTTAAAAGGTTTATTTATTTTTTGCTTTTCAGTTCTTTTTCGTCGGTTGAATTTTTCGTTTTGTAAAAAAAAAATTATTTTCACTTTTTAGTTGTGGTTCCCCATTAAATTGTGTTAACACTACATAGACATAGATCGCAGCAATCGCAGTTGATTTACTGTCATTTTTTGAAGAGTTCCGTTGTCTGTCTCCGAAACTCATCATCAGATCTATATAAAATTTAAATGGGAACATTTCGGAATAAACTTTTTTCGAACAAAAAAAAGAATTTTGCAAATCCGTCTTTAAATGACGGAGTTATGCCCCAACAATCAATCTGCCTAGCCTTTACCCAACTATCTTGGGTCGGCTTCCAGTCAGAGTGATGCCCGAACATACATAAAAAAAATACAACATCCGAATTTATAACCTCCTTCTTTTTGAAGTCGGTTAAAAATGTTTTGTGCTTTTGTAGGGATTCCTGTGTACAGTTAGGTTACGAAAGTCCGAATGAATAAACGGAACCCGTATAGGATCACTCGTGTGTCTATCTGTCTGTCCGTTTATCACATTTTTATAATTTTTAAAATAGATAGTTTTCATTTTTTAAGATAATTCTTTTTTTACAAAAAAATAGAACCGCCTTCCAAAAAAAGTGCAAAATAACTTTAATTTCGGAAGTCGGTGTTTCTGGTTTTGTGTCATCGTTTTTTGACAGTGACTTCCGAAATTAAAGTTATTTTGCATTTTTTTTGGAAGTCGGTTCTATTTTTCTGTAAAAAAGTTTTTATTTTTCACTTTTTAGGTGTGGTTCCCCATTCAATTGTGTTAAAACTACATAGACATACGATCGCAGCAATCGCAGTTGATTTGCTGTCATTTTTAACCGACTTCAAAAGAAGGTTATCAATTCGGATGTTTATATTTTTTTTTTATGTATTTTCTGGCATAACTCCGTTATATTTTGACGTATTTGCAAAATTCTTTTTTTGTTCGAAAGAAGAGTTCTGTTGTTTGTCTCCGAAACTCATCATCAGATCTATATCATTTGTTCTGTGTCTGGGTGTAATTTATCTATAATATTTATGTATTTAGAAATATATAAGTATGTTTATCAGTTGTCTAGTACCCATAACACAAGCTCTGCTTAGCTTGGGACTAGATGGCGTTGTGTGATAGTTGTGGAATATTATTATTATTATTATATGAAATTTAAATGGGACCATTTCGGAATAAATAACCTCTATCGAACAAAGTGAGTATTTTGCAAATCCATACATAAAATAAAATATAAATATCCGAATTGATAACCTCCTCTTTTTTGAAGTCGGTTAAAAAGAAATCAATGATCAATACCTATTTAAAAATAAACTTTGTTTAAAAAAAATTATATGTTCGAATTTTCTTACGTTTTTTGCAATTTGCAGGTCAGTGTCTGGTTATATCTTGGTCAAAATATGATTCGCGGCCGCAGCAAGTCTGTATTAGAATTATAATAATTAAAATCATCAATACAACTCTTTCAGTTAGAATTGATCTCAAATGTAGTATTTCATGAAATCATGACATTTGAATTTCACAGGCTACCCTGGCGCTTTCACCATAAGGCGCAGTTATACGACTTCTAATGATTTTTAATTGAACATCATGCCTAAACGACTAGTCTTATTTCTTTGAAAAAAATATATGTTACTCTAGACAATTTCGTTCGTAATTTTTTGATAAGTGAATTTTTGAAATTATGTTTTTATAACGTAGTGTAATTAATTTGTATCTAACGCGTATAAAAAATTGAAAATCACGCAAAAACTATAAAGCTTTTTTTAATGAAACCTTCATCATTTAAAAGAAAATTTAACTATTTATATTTTAGTATTTGTGTTTTAGTATAATACCTGTTGTTTTATGCATAATAAATTGATAATGCGCCACGGTAACCCGCGAAATTCATTTTTTTTACGTTTTTTTGCAATTTGCAGGGCAGTATCAGGTTGTATGTTGGTCAAAATATGATTCGCGCTCGTAGCAAATATGTATTTACAGAACTGTAATCATTAAAATCCTCAATACAACTCTCTCAGTTAGAATTGATGTCAAATGAAATCATGACATTTGATAAAATATAATACACTTCTGGACACATCTATTGGCCCACCTTAGAGTTTAGATTTCGATGGCCCCTACCGAAATATGATTGCTAGATTGAACAAAAACTGTTGATGCAGTTTTAAACCTGATACATTTTACCATCTTTTTCGATCATATTGTTTTAAATTTGAATTCAGAATACCATACGACATGGAGCTACGCCTAACAAGTCGGATATGCGCCTTGTTAAAGGCAATTGATTTTTGAATAAAAAACATGTTTTATCAAATAAAGGTTTAATTTAATAACGCGTGTTGCCTCCATGGGCATCTACCACAGCTCTCATACGATTAGGCATAGAGTTTATCAACCGCTCTATGAAATTTTGAGGGATCATCTCCCATTCCTCTTCTATGGCAGTTTTCAACTCCTGCATCGTCTGGGCAACTCGCTGACGAGCCCTAACACGTCTTTTTAGCTCGTCCCACATGTGCTCAATGGGGTTCATGTCTGGGCTTCTGGCTGGCCAGTCCATAACTGTGATGTTCACATCCCGAAGATATTCCCTGACGATGCCGGCCGCATGGGCTCTTGCATTATCATGCATAAAAAGGAAATTTGGGCCCACATATTCCGCGTATGGTATCACGTGAGGTTCTAAGCACTCACGAATGTGCCTTTCAGCATTTAATGTTGGCAGCCGTGGTCCTGTAACAACCTCAAGTTGAGTTTTGCCGCTCGCGGATATACCGCCCCAGACAGTCCATGAGCCACCGCCATAAGCAACCCTCTCTTCAAAGCAGCATTGTGCGAAACGCTCTCCCTTACGTCGGTAGACCTTCTTCCTTCCATCATTGCCATGTAACACAATTTTAGACTCATCAGAAAAGAGTACACGGCTCCAATCTTGCTGTGTCCAATTTAAATGACTGCGTGCGAAATGAAGGCGCGCTGTTCGGTGGGCTCGCGTTAGTTTGGGCCCATTAGCTGGCTTGTGTGGTACCATATCGCGTTCTTTTAACCTTCTCCGAACAGTTCGAGCGCTCACAGATACTCCGTGGAAGTCGCGAAGTTGGTTTTGTATCTCAATGGAGGTAAGGTGATGATTTCTCAAGCTGGTCGTCACGATGAATCGATCCTGCCTTTCAGTTGTGACCCGAGATCGTGGCCTTCCTTGGCGACGAACAAAGCCGCCAGTCTCTAGGTACCTCCGATAAACATTTCGGACCGCAGATCGACTTAAATTAAGTTGAGCACTCACGTTTCTTTGGCTGTGTCCGGCTTGAATAAGTGCCACAGCTTGGGCGGCGACTTCAGGTGAAGTATCCATAGATTATTGATAGAACCTCACCTTAATGATAAGAATAAGTAATGTTTGTTGCAAAACCAAAGATATCAATCACTTTTTCAAGAATTAAATCCAAGTAAACCAATAAAACCAAGTTTTCTTAGTATTCGATTGTTTGATATCAACAAACAGGCTCCAAATTGTCTTAAGTTTCTTTAAATTCTGTGTTCGAAATTCAAAAAAAGACTATTGAATGAAATTGTGAATGTGCCAGGTTCAAAACTGCATAAAAACTTTTTGCTCGACCTAATATAAAATTTTAGCTAGGACCAAACGAACCTGAAAATACAAGGTGGGCCAATAGATGTGTCCAGAAGTGTATAAATACGTACTTGCTACGGCCGCGAATCATATTTTGACCAAGATACAACTTGACATTGACCTGCAAATAGCAAAAAATGTAAGAAAATTTGAATTTCGCGGGTTACCCTGGCGCTTCCACTGTGAAAGAACACAATGGTACGGATTCTCTTGTTCAATATCTAAACTAAAATTAGAGAATTGCTATCTTTTACTAAAAGGCAGTGCGAGAAAAGGACGGCTATAGCTATGCACTAAGTTAGAGATGTCAAACTAGTTTACGCCTTGCGCTTCGCCGTGTTTTTAGACGACATGTTTTTACGTGTACCCTTAATTTGTATGGAAATATTAGTTCAAACTAAATTTGACAGCTCTAATTTACGTCCGTCTCTTTCTTGTTTTATTAGAGAGAAAAAGATAGCAATAGCCTAAATTAAGTTTAGATTGTGCATAACAGAATCAACACCAATGTCTGCCAAAACATTAGTTAGTTCAACAACAGCTACATTTTGCTCTGCTTAAGAAAGATCGCTCCCGAGCGTTTTTGGAGAAACTACAACAGAGAGATAAAATCTATTCACACCGGCTCGCGAGTCGCGGCTGCGCGAACATGTGTGAAAGGTCACTGTGTTACTGCGTTACATACAACGATCAGTTTGTAGTGGTCTGCTTTCTGCTTTTCTCAAATAACATGGTAATTAATGAGTAATTTTAAATGAGAACATTGTAGAATGTTTGGCAGTTAACAAAAAAAATCCCAGCATTTTTAGATAGGAACATAAGTCGTTTTTGCTGTCGTGTTTCGGTGCGGAGAGACCCGAGGCAGTGCGGAGTGGTGCGATGCGGTGCGAGTGCTGAACTCACCTGGAGAGCTCGGAGTGGTGATCGTCGCGCAGCGCAGCGCCATCTGCACACAACACACTCTGTTTATAGTAATTGACTCAATGCTGTGAGCACACACGCTGACGCACGCGGCACAGCACGGGCCAGCGCGCCCGCTGGCACGAGCCACGGGCCAGCGTGCCCGCTGCCACGAGCCACGAGCCACGCACTCGGCTAACAGAAACAGACAGACATCACGAGACTGACCGATGAGCACCTCTGGCCTCGCTAAGCCTACAGCTAGGCTGTAGCCTCTGTATATATATATGTAGTAGGTACATTATTATAATGTCCTTTAAGTGCTAACTGCCAAGACCTCGAATACGAAGATTTTCTTTGCTCAGATTATTTAATATGCTTAATAACTTAGGATAATATAGAAATATAAATACAATGTATTGTTGCTATTACAATTGCCGAAGGTCGTCGGTCGGTGGCAATGCCCGCACAATGCTGGCACTGATAACGTGAGCCTTGCAGCCTCGCAGTCGCTCGCAGCGCGGCAGGCCGAGTGTCGCGGCGGCGGCTGACGTCACAGTGTGACGTACAAGTGCAACCCACTGCACTGAATATCTACTTATTGATGCAAAATTAAAAGAAAAAAAATATTTTTTAAAACAAGTTTTGTTCTGGGACAATGAAAAAGTTAAAAATAAATAAAAGCTTGTAATAAATTCTAGTCATTATTCGGCGAGTAGGTACACCTATATTCGGCGAGTAGGTACACCTATATTCGGCGTGTAGGTACACCTATATTCTTCATAAGGCGCAATTATACAACTTTTAATGATTTTAAATTGAAGATCACGTCTAAACGACTAGTTTTGTTTCTTTGGAAAAATATATGTTAATCTAGACAATTTTCTTCGTAATTTGATATGTGAATATTTGAAATTATTAATTTATCACACAGTGTAATTAATTTGTAAAGTTATGCCTACCGCGGATAAAAAAATAAGAATCAAGCAAAATCTATAAAGCGTATTTTTATGAAAATTTCACCATTTGAAAGATAATTTAATTATTTATCTTTTAGTATACGTATTTTAGTATAACACTTGTTGTTTTATTTATAATAAATGAATAATGCTTCTAATTTGGGAAAACGCACCTTGATGGGCGAGTCCTATTACTGGGTGGACGTACGACGCGTTGCGTGAGCTCAGCACAGAACATGCAAGCTAGCTGCTCAAGGCCGTTGGCATATAACTGCGCCTTATAAAAGTTCGAGGCACTACCTGTTACAGGTTACACGTAAGGTACCCTATACTATACTTCTGTGCCTCAAGCTTTCAAGAATATTATAGGTACCTACACGCCAAATACTTACTAGACTTTATTTTTAACTTTTTAGTTCATTGTCCCAGATAAAAGCTTGTTATTAATTTTTTTTTTTTACTTTTAATTCATTTTTAACTTTCTAGTCGGATCGAGTAGGCGTGATGTTTTAAAATATTCTACGGATATTAACATGTGATGTAAAGTGCTTCTTAAGACGAGTCAATCGAGCCCAAACTCGGTGGGGTTATCTTGTTAAGTTCAGAAGTTCCTATGGCCATCTTCCGTCTCCATTATTAAACCAGCTCCATTGTACCATATTATCATTTTATTGTCACCAAAGATACACAAGTGCACCAAATTTGAGTCCAATCGGACATTGGGAAGTGGGTCGAATTTAACATGCAAGATTTGAATACAGACCAACAACGGGACAGGTGAAACTAAATAAAAGCTTGTAAAAAATGCCGCTGATGCTGCCTCTGAGTACAACCTAGCACTGCTGGGAGAAGCTGAACAGCCTAACGTTACCTGTACCCGACTGTACCGAGAGACAAATATGTATCATATCTATGAGTGTTTTACCTTTCGCTCATAGTTAAGTGCCGAAATATATCGCTTGATGTTCAGTGCAAGACATTGAACGGATCACTGAGCATCACGCGCGGCCAGCGTGACGGCCGCACTCGCGGGCTCACGGCATGTGGCCGAGCGGCACCGCGCCACCGCGCCACCGCGCGCCGCACTGGGCCGCACAGTGACAGTGGAGTGGCACAGTCATATTTATATATATCAGTCTATATGGCACTCAGGACGTCACTAGTGAATCTCGTGGATGCCGCGGGAACGTCTCAGTCGAGCGTGTTCCATTACCTTCGATTTTGTTCCGATGCCATTGGGCGCTTGAAGATTACATTAACCTGCACGACATTGTAATTATCTACATTTTCTATGTCACGAAATATACAATGTCTATGAGGTAGCTAACACACATTGCAGGTGTTAGGAACTCAGGACATGGGTGTAGTTGCACGAAGGACTTACAAGAGGAGTCACGAAATGGCGATGATTAAAAACAGGCCAAGTGCGAGTCGAACTTGCGCATGAAGGGTTCCGTACCATCGTATAAGATTATACGTGTCTATTTGTTGCTATCATTAAGATCGAGCAGAAAAGACAAAAAAAAACACGTTTCTAGAAAAGAGCCTTTAATTATTATTATTTTTATTATCATGAGACACAGCCCACTGACAGACGGACGGACGGACAGCGGAGGCTTAGTAATTGGGTCCCGTTGGTTACTCTTTGGTTACGGAACCCTAAAAAGTTCATACGTAAGCAGCACGTAGGAACATCTTGATCAATCAGCTAGGTATAGCCACGCTACCACATTATTGTACTTTTATTATTTTACAAGGGCGATATCGTCATCTACCAGAAAATCTCAGAGCTATCTTTTACATCATTTATTTTATACCTACATTGTGTGACGCCAACAAATTAATAAGAATAATAATATGAAAGTCGCCGATGTATTGCTTACACAGCTTTGAACAACAGACAACATCGTTAGTTGATTTACAGAACAGCTGAGCAACGTCCAGCTGGAGATACCGAAGTTTGGACGTTAGTAACGCAGGATGGTTTATATGCAGTTCACAGTAATCGTTTGGTGGCGAGTTGGACACGATGATGAAATAAGAGAAGTAAATAATTATTACTGTTCCAATTGAATATATTGAACTACTTATAAAGGTAGGTGTACCTATAGGTAAATCATTGTTACAAACAAAAAATAAGTAAGAGAATTATGAGCTGAATGACAATTAATAGAAAAACCAGCCAAGTGCGAGTCGGACTCGCGCACGAAAGGTTCCGTAGCATTATCTATAAAAACGGCAAAAACATCATGTCTGTTGTATGGGAACCCCACTTAAATATTTTTTTATTCTGTTTTTTAGTATATATATGAAATACATCATCTGTGAAAATTCCAATTGTCTAGCTATCACGATTCATGAGATACAGCCTGGTGACAGACAGACGGACAGCGTAGTCTTAGTAATAGCGTCCCGTTTTTACCCTTTGGGTACGAAACCCTAATAAAGTACTTAAAACTCATAAAATTGTAAAAGGTTCCTTTAGGGTTTTATGATGTTTCGGACTCTATTATGCCCCTGTATGCCACACAGCAACCAGCGAATTTAGAACTAAAATCTAAATTCTGACGTTTCATTTCACGTCGTTTTATAGAACCTCTATTCGTTGACCCGCTGCACTATATGATCATGTAATTCTGCGATTCAAAGTTCAGTAATTATTAAGAATAAAGTAATGGTAAAAAAATGTTTTTAAAAACAAGCTTTTATCAGGGACAATGACCTAAAAAGTTGGTTTAAGAATATGGGCAAGTACCTACACGCCAAATACTCACTAGAATTTATTTCCAACTTTTTAGTAGGTAAGTATTTTAGAGTAGGCGTGATGTTTTAAAATATTCTACGGATATTATGATCATGTGATGTAAAGTGCTCCTCAAGACGAATCACTCGAGCCCAAACTCGGTGGGGTTATGTTGTTTTATCACAGAGATGCCGTGGCCACCTTCCAACTTCAATATCAGACCTTGGATATCATCTAGGTGTAAAGTGCTCCTCAAGACGAATCAACCGAGCCCAAACTCGGCTGGGTTATGTTGTTGTATCACAGAGATATCGTGGCCAACTTCCAGCTTCATCATCAAATCCTGGATATCATCTAGGTGTAAAGTGCTCAACACAAATCAATCGAGCCCAGACTCGATGGGTTTATCTTGTTTAGTTCAGAAGTTTCTATGGCCATCTGCCGTCTCCATGGTACGATATCATTGTATTGTCACCGAAGATACATAAGTACATGAAACTGGAGTCCAATCGGACATCGGGAAGTGGGTCTAATTTAAGTTGCAAGATTCCACCCGAACACACATAGTTAGTTACATATATATTACGTACATACATACATTGCAAGTTAAATAAAAGCTTGTAAAAATAGTTGAACTAAACGTCGTTTAGCTGTATAACATCAGGTTTGTTTAGCTGTATAACATCAGGTTTGTTTAGCTGTATAACATCAGGTTTGTTTAGCTGTATAACATCAGGTTTGTTTAGCTGTATAACATCAGGTTTGTTTAGCTGTATAACATCAGGTTTGTTTAGCTGTATAACATCAGGTTTGTTTAGCTGTATAACATCAGGTTTGTTTCTGGGGACATCATCAAATGACTTCTCTGTCAAGATATGACAAGTCTGATAAGTTCCCTCTTCGAGAAACTATTTCATTTAGATCTGATGATGGGTTTCGGAGACAGACAACGGAACTCTTCAAAAATTGACAGCAAATCGTATGTCTATTAATTAGGCGCAGTTAAACAACTTTTAATGGTTTTTAATTGAACATCAGGTCTAAACGACTTGTCTTATTTCTTTGAAAAAAATATATGTTACTCTAGACAATTTCCGTCATAATTTGATCTCAGAATATTTGAAATTATATTTTTATAACATAGTGTAATTAATTTGTAAAGTTATGTCTAACTCGGATAAAAAATTGAGAATCACGCAAAAACTATAAAGCGTATTTTTATGAAACCTTCACCATTTCATTTAATTATTTGCAATTTAGTCTCAGTGTTTTAGTTTAATACCTGTTGTTTTATGTGTAATAAATTAATAATGCGTCTAAATTCGGACAGCGCTCCTTTATGACCGAGTCCTATTACTGGGTGGATATACGACGCGTTGCGTGAGCTCAGCGCAGAACACGCAAGCTCAAGGTCGTTGGCAGCTAATAGCGCCTTAATGGGGACTACAACTCATCATTCTCCTGCCCTTATCCCAATTTATTTGGGGTCGGCGCAACATGTATTTTCCTTCCATACTCCTCTATCAGTCGTTATCTCTGTAGTCACCCCCTTTTTACCCATATCATATATACGAGTATATATATAGGTATCTTATTGGACTTTAAACTACACCTTAATCTACACATTGATAAGATTATTGCCAAGGCATTTCAAATGTATCATCTTGTATTGAGATCATCGCTAGATTTCAAGCGACCAGCCACTTTCTTGTATCTATTTAATTCTATAATCCAACCACAAATTGAGTATGCCTGTATTATATGGGACCCTTATTATGATAAATATAATCTCGCCTTAGAAAAAGTACAGCGCAAGTTTTTAAGGTCAATGCAGTTTAGATGCCATTTGGAACGTAGCTCATACATTGAGTCTCTGGATAGGTTTAATCTTCTCACGTTGGAATCAAGGCGCCTCTTGCTTCGTACCAGGATGTTTCATGATCTGTTGCACAATAGAATTGATTGTTCCGATATAATCAATAATTTATTTTATGTTGTACCCAGAACAGTTATATGGCGAGAGGCGCGCGTCTACCCGCTCTTTGCTACGACACCTTGTCGTACACATGCGGGTGAACGGGCGCCTCTCCATAGAATGGTCAAAACTCAGAATGAACATTTTGTTAACATGGACATTTTTGCTTTTGACCGCCTAAAATTTAAGAAACTTTTAGTGGATAGTCTGCATTTGTGTAACTTGTGTGTTTGTTTTGTATAAAGCAGATACCATTAGCCATAAGTTAAGTATCGTACATTAATTAGCTTCTTGTCTCTTCCTGTCGTTGTTTTATTATTATTGTTTTCGTATTCATGTCGTTGTAATTTAATTTTTTGTGTCTACACTGTATCCTTAACCTAAGTAATCTGTGGAAACGTCGTGGATTGTACATTTTCCCACTTTTAAATTGTTGTAATATTCACTGTAACACTCATTGTACAATAATTGTTTGTTTTCCCTAAATAAATAAATAAAAAAATATCATCTTAAAAAAAAAAACTTTTTTACAAAAAACAAACGAGGAGGCGGGACGCGTGAGGGACAGGCAAACATCGCGCCCCTAGCCGCCGCAGGAGACGTCCTGGGCGTTGGAAGTCGCAAGCCGATTTCCAGCCACCGTGGGCGCGGGTTTGCGGACGGCGAGCAATGGGTAGCTCGCCGTCCAATAAGGACCAAGCACGGGTCACCGGCGCGTTGTGTTCCACGCGCGCCTTAAAGAGATGTCAGAACTAATTGACGGGGTCCGCTGAGGCCGGTGCCTGCCAGGATCGTGGGTGTATCTCCCACCCTAAAAAAAAAGTACTTAGAAGTACTTGGGTGCCAGATATGGTTTCCGGTGGTGAAGAAACCTCGGCAGACATATGATAGCGCTCGCTGGCTAGATGGCCTGGGTAAACCTGGGACTCGAGACATACTATTTTAGTCACATGGACGTTATTTTTAACCGACTTCAAAAGGAGGAGGTTATTAATCCGGATGTTAGTATTTGTTTTTTTGTTTATATTCGGGCATAACTCCGTCATATATACTCGTAGACAGACGTCTTTGCAAAATTCTTTTTTTGTTCGAAAGGGCTTTGTTCCGAAATGGGCCCATTTATATTTCATATAGATCTGATGATGAGTTTAGGAGACAGACAACGGAACTCTTCAAAAATTGACAGCAAATCAACCGCGATTGCTGCGATCGTATGTTTATGAATTGTTAACACAGTTTAATGGGGAACTACAACTAAAAATTCAAAAATAAAAAATCTTTTTTACAAAAAACACTTTTTAACAAAAAAATTATCGGACGAAAAAGAACTAAAAAGCAAGAAATAAATAATCCTTTTAAGTCTTGACTATTGAGTTCATTTACACTTTAATATAAGCTAATTTTGAGTCGGCGCCAAACAACAATCTGATTAATTATCTAAATTTTATATGTAGGTACGTAGAAATGAAAAAGGCTCTACGTAGGCAAGTAATTAATCATTTTATTATTTGGCGTCGACTCAAAATTAGCTTATATTAAAATGTAAATAAACTTAATTTGATATTTTATGTAAATAAGACTTAAAAGGTTTATTTCAGATCAATATGAAATTTAAATGGAACCATTTCGGAACAAACCCCTTTTCGAACAAAAAAGAATTTTGGAAATCCATCAATAAATGACAGAGTTATGCCCGAACATACTCGTACATAAAAAAAATACAAACATCCGAATTGATAACCTCCTTCTTTTTGAAGTCGGTTAAAAATACTATTCGTGCTCTCAATTTTCGAGGGTGCCTCTCAATTTTATCAGGATTCCATCATCAAATCTTGACTTCCTTAACATGGAACCACCCTTGAGGCTAGCGATATAGCTATAGCGCCCCTCATTAGCAGACACAATTAAACACCTATTGTCGCGTCTCCTTGGGGAGACGCGAGGGGCCTGACGCGAGGGGACCTACATTTGTGTTATTTTCATCAAAATTATTCGTTAACACCAAATTCTGAACACAATTACACTCGTTTCATGTTTAGCAGTAGAATTTTTAAAATTATTTCAGTTTCAGTAATTCTCAAATTAAATCCATTACTTACTTATTTAAAATCGCTCGAGCTAATAAAATGTAACTTCTTTTTTTTAAGTACCTGTCTTTTTTTTGGGGGTGGGAAATCATCCTATGATTTCTCCCGCTCTGGATGGAGCGGGAGGTCGTGTCAAACTATTACTGACTAAAATCCACCCCTGTTTCTTCCCTGCCCTGTGTGCCCAGGGGCGCGGTAACTCTGTTTCGAATTTATCCACGACCCCTGGGCAGGCATTGGCCATGACCGGCCCCGTTATGCATTGCTGACAACTCTTAGAGGCGCACGTGGAACACCACGCGCTGTCGGCTCTCTGGCCTTATCATGATCGGACGGCGAGCTACCCACTACTTGCCGTCCGCAGGCTAGCGTCTACGGTGGCCGGACATCGTATCGCGACGTCCGACGCCCAGGGTGTCTCCTGCGGTGGCAGCTGCTGGGGGCGTGAGGGCGACTCTGTTGAACCTCCCTCACCCGTTTTGCCTCCTCCTTCGCGAACATTACTGCTTCGTAGAAAGAGGCGACTGCTTCTCATTCCCTCTCGCTCCGTACCATGGCTTGGACCAGGGCCGGGCGCGAGAGGTCGCTGCCACCGATCACCTCCACGAGGACACGGCGGGGCTCCGCCCAAGCGGGGTAGACCTCCACCGTATGCTCCACCGTGTCCTCTGGTCGATCCTCACAGTGGTGACACCCGGGCTTTCCCTCCGCCTTATCCTACACAGGAACCTCTCGAAACCTCCGTGTTGAAGGACCTGATGGTGGGGACGCCGCCCGTGGCGCCTCTCCAGCCACTCCTCAAAGAGGAAAAAAAAGGAGGCGGTTCTCAGTTTGACCGTATATATATATATTTTGTGTAGGAATGTTCAGCCCTCAGCCCGTTATTTATGAACCGATTTTGATCATTCTTTTTTATAGTATACATATATAGTACTTATGTATATAATATATAGTACCCTATCTAACAAAAAAAGAATGATCAAAATCGGTGCGGACCTCAAGGGTGGTCCCATGTTAAAGAAGTCAAGATCTGATGATGGAATCCTGATAAAATTGAGAGACACCCTCGAAAATTGAGAGCACGAATAGTGTTTTTAACGGACTTCAAAAAGAAGGAGGTTATCTATTCGGATGTTTGTATTTTCTTTTTCTTTCTTTTTTTATGTATGTTCGGGCATAACTCTGTTGATGGATTTACAAGATTTTTTTTTTTCGAAACGGAGTTTGTTTCCGATTTTTTTTTCTGTTTACTTTTCATAACTTAATCAGGTACTTACTTGCTAATATTAGGAATCATGAAGCTGAGCTGATTATGGAAACCATACCTTTGCTAAACAATTGGAAATAAGAAATAAGAACTGTGGTTTTAGTGACAGAAACCACTTAATATGTTCTGAAGAAAAGACGTCTTTACAATGTTGAAGGTAACCTCAATTTGTCAATTGTCCTGGGAACCTTAAGGAAGGATGGTTACATCATCAGCTCAGTGGCAAGAGGAATGGTAAAAGATACCGCGAGCCACAAAAAAAAATAAAATAAAAACATTATAATAAAAAATTTAACCGACGAAAAAGAACTAAAAAGCAAGAAATAAATAAACCTTTTAAGTCTTGAGTATTGAGCTTATTTACATAAAAGATGAAATTTAGTTTATTTACATTTTAATATAAGCTAATTTAGAGTCGGCGCCAAATAATAAATTGATTAATTACTTACCTACGTAGAGCCTTTTTCATTTCTACGTACCTACATATAAAATTTAGATAATTATTCAGATTGTTGTTTAGCACCGACTCAAAATTAGCTTATATTAAAGTTTAAATAAACTCAATAGTCAAGACTTAAAAGGTTTATTTATTTCTTGCTTTTTAATTCTTTTTCTTCTGTTAATTTTTTTGTTAGATAGTGTTTTTTGTAAATTAAAAGATTTTTTATTTTTCACTTTTTAGTTGTAGTTCCCCATTAAACTGTGTTAACAATTCATAGACATACGATCGCAGCAATCGCGGTTGATTTGCAGTCAATTTTTGAAGAGTTCCGTTGTCTGTCTCCGAAACTCATCATCAGATCTATATGAAATATAAAGGGCTTTGTTCCGAAATGTTCCCAACATTTCGGAACAAAGCCCTTTCGAACAAAAAAATAATTTTGCAAAGACGTCTGTCTATATATGACGGAGTTATGCCCGAATATAAACAAAAAAACAAATACTAACATCCGAATTGATAACCTTCTCCTTTTTGAAGTCGGTTAAAAATAACGTCCATGTGACTAAAATAGTATGTCTCGAGTCCCAGATTTACCCAGGCCATCTAGCCAGCGAGCGCTATCATATGTCTGCCGAGGTTTCTTCACCACCGGAAACGATATCTGGCACCTAAGTACTTGTATGTACCTTTTTTTTGGGGTGGGAAACACATCCGCGACCCTGGCAGGCACCAGCCTCAGCGGACCCCGTCAGCCCATTGCTCGCCGTCCGCAATCCCGCGCCCACTGTGGCTGGAAATCGGCTTCCAACGTCCAGGGCGTCTCCTGCGGCGGCTAGGGGCGCGATGATTGCCTGTCCCTCACGCGTCCCGCCTCCTCCTTTGCGAGCATTACTGCTTATGCTTTTCGTAAAACAGTTTTTAATTTTTAAGATGATATGGGTAAAAAGGGGGTGACTACAGAGATTACGACTGATAGAGGAGTATGGAAGGAAACAACATGTTGCGCCGACCCCGAATAAATTGGGATAAGGGCGTGAGAATGATGAGTTGTAGTTCCCCATTAAACTGTGTTAACAATTCATAGACATACGATTTGCTGTCAATTTTTGAAGTTCCGTTGTCTGTCTCCGAAACCTATCATCAGATCTAATGAAATAGTTCCTCGAAGAGGGAACTTATCAGACTTGTCATATCTTGACAGAGAAGTTATTTGATGATTTCCCACCCAGAAAAAAACTGACGTAAAACAGCTAAACGACGTTTAATTTAACTGTTTTTACAAGCTTTTATTTAACTTGCAATGTATGTATGTACGTAATATATATATTATGTAACTAACTATGTTTGTTCGGGTGGAATCTTGCAATTTAAATTAGACCCACTTACCGATGTCCGATTGGACTCCACTTTCATGTACTGATAACTGATAATGATATGGTAAGATGGAGCTGGTCTGATGACGGAGACGGCAGATGGCCATAGAAACTTCTGAACTAAACAAGATAAACCCATCGATTCATTTGTATTGAAGAGCTCTTTACACCTAGATGATATCCAAGGTCTGATAATGAAGTTGGTAGGTAGCCACGGCATCTCTGTGATAAAACAACATAACCCCACCGAGTTTGGGATCGATCGATTCGTCTTGAGGAGCACTTTACATCACATGATCATATTATCCGTAAAATATTTTAAAACATCACGCCTACTCTAAAATACTTACTCGTACCAATTAAAAAGTTAAAAATAAATTAATGAGTTTTAAGTACTTTACTAGGGTTTCGTACCCAAAGGGTAAAAACGGGACCCTATTACTAAGACTACGCTGTCCGTCTGTCTGTCACCAGGCTGTATCTCATGAATCGTGATAGCTATACAGTAGAAATTTTCACAGATGATGTATTTCTGTTGCCGTTATAGCAAGAAATACTAAAAAACCGAATAAAAAATATTTAAGTGGGGTTCCCATACAACAGACATGATGTTTTTGCCGTTTTTATAGATAATGCTACGGAACCTATCGTGCGCGAGTCCGACTCGCACTTGGCTGGTTTTTCTGTTAATTGTCATTCAGCTCATAATTCTCATTCATTAGTTATTATTGTTTGTAACAATGATTTACCTATAGGTACCTACCTTTATAAGTAGTTCAATATATTCAATTGCAACAGTAATAATTATTTAGGTACTTCTCTTATTTCATCATCTTCTCCAACTCGCTACCAAACCAAACGATTACTGTGAACTGCATATGAGCCATCCTGCGTTACTATCGTCCAAACATCATCACTTTAAGTCAGGATTGGACGAACGGATACCGTGCGAAGAATTAGTGTTTTCAGATAACACCAGAGGAGGATTGGCAGTACCTACGGAGTGGAGAAGGAGACGATGATGCCTGCAGGATTTAGGGAGGCTGGCCTGGCGCCTGATCAATTACAATCACGAGATGGCGGCGCGTCGTGTTTCACGCGCGCCTCTCATGAGGAACTGCGGGCAAAGGTAACAGCAGAACTCTGTGGTGAGGTAGTCAATTCCTACTGACTAGGTACCTCACCACACAGAGTTCTGCTGTCTGGTAGAACCCTTCGCCCGTCCCAGAGCGGAGGACATCTATGAGAATTTCCACACGATTGGAGAACGATGCTGAAGAAAACATGGGGATGTTTCAGGTCAGTAGTAGTATGGACCCTGGCAACTTATCGCAGGCGCACCTTTCTACACACAGCTGCAGTTTGGCGCGCTTTCTAAAACAGCGGTAAGCGCTACAGAAGGCGCAATGACGGTTAAGGCCTTTACTCCCGTTTAGTGCGCCACTGACCCGGTTGATGAAACGGGTCAGTGGCGTCTGGCGAAGACGTAAGGTACGGAGGAGGATGATGATGAATATGGATGAAAATTTTAATTCGTAACAAAAATTATGAAAAAAAAAAAAACAAATTCTATCTAAATCAACACATTAGTGGCTATGGCTGATGTTAGTAGGTACTATATTGGTACAAGATTTCTTACTTATCAAAATTGTCAGTACCTACCTAGTGGTCTTTTTGTGGTCTACGAGCTGAACAGTTGACGATTGTAGCGTCACCCCGGTGTATGTCGGAGTAGTAGTGTTTAGCTTTAGGTATACTCACTGGCGTGGCCGTTGTTCTTGTGCGCGGGCGGCGAGGGGGCGGGGGCGGGCGGGGAGGGCGCGCGCGTGCGCATGAACTTCCTCATGGCGGCGCGCGCATCACGTCACTCGCGCGCACTGTCACCACCCGCCTGCTACTCCTGCTAGTATGGCTACACGAACACTACGAATCTTCTAACGGAACTCAGTTTCTCGTTATTCTGAGCTGCACTAGCACATTATTTTATTAAATTGCTGTAGTTTCTCACTATCCACTTCAGAGTCCGACCGACACCGTTATGACTTTATGAGACTAGCCGACCGAATAAGAAGTTGCTATAAGTGTGTAACTGGCTACCTATCGCCTAGCTCTTGCCTATCAGCGCCGTAAAAAGATTATATATGTAGGTAGTTAAATATGGTGAGCGCGGTTATTGGACGAAGTTGGCTGTTAGCAGTAGATGTGACTTGTGAGATGGTGCTTCCGGCCGCGCTGCTGAGCTGCACAGCTGCAGAGCTACCCGGTGCTCGACTGCCTCCGGAGCGAGCTCTGTGTACAGTGTAGTGTGTATGCGTGCGCTCGAGCTGGCTCAAGGCTCACGAAGTCTCAGAAAGTCTCTAAAACAGATTCTACCAGGAGCGGACCAAAAAAAAAACAGAGCGGACTCAGATTTTTTTTCTGGAAAAGGGACCTTGGGACATTTTACTTTATTTTAACACATATAAAAATACTAATAGCCCATTTGTAGCGACAAAGTCGCTAAATTGGCAACAATTAGCTCTAAATAGTAGTTAGTGATGCGATTACTCTATCCTAAATCTTACACAATTTAGGAAGTCAAATCGGCACCTCCCAATCTCACTAAAATCGGACACTAACTACTCTAACTTGTATAAAGGCTCAATTACACCTTCTGATTTCAATGGACCCAATTTAGGAACAAGCTAACTAGGAAGTAGGAAGGTAGCGATTACACTATCCTAAATTGGACTCCTAAATCGGCAGTGTTGCCAACTCTTACAAATTCAAGCCCCTAGACAGAATATCAAAAGTCGCTAGAAAGTCTCTAAAACTGATTCTACCAGGAGTGGACCAAAAAAGAAACAGAGCGGACTCAGATTTTTTTTCTGGGAAAGGGACCTTGGGAAATTTAATTTAATTTTAAACACATATAAAAATAATAATAGCCCATTTGTAGCGACAAAGTAGCTAAATTGGCAGCACTTAGCTCTAAATCGTGGTGATGCGATTACACTATCCTAAATCGTACACTAACTGCTCTAATTGCTATTACACCTTCCAGTTTCCTAAATTGGGTCCCTTGAAATCGGAAGGTGTAATTGAGCCTTCATGTCGATGTGTTCAGTGTGTCTGACAAATCTAGCATGCATGTTGTGATCAACAGGTCATTGTGTATTTGTAAATATAATAATAAAACGTAAAATAATTATTTGTTTTTGCTGCTTGAAGCAAGGTTTCCTACCACCTTGTATGAAGAATGGTACGTACAGTGTTTACGTCAGACATCCGCCGACTGCTTGTAATTGCAACTTATTAAAAGTCTGGAGGAGTTGAGGACAAAGTGTACCCATTCTGTTCTACTCCTGGACTGTAAAAGGTTCTTTTCTCTATTAGTCTAAGGTGTATAGACTATAAAGAGAAAAGAACCTTCGGTAACTTTTTTAAGTCACTCAGTCGTATTTTACTCTGAAAAACGGATGGCCTAGTACTAGTAGTCTAGGTATATATATGTATGGGTTATTGCTGACTTAGGTGCAAGTAGTTACTTTATGGTGGTGACAGCAGCTTACGACCAACTTATCTTACTTACAATGATTTCCGTTTAAAGAACTGTCGGTAGGTAAATAGAAACTAGGAATCGACAGGTAGTGTCGTTGTATCGTTGGGTATGTGTGTGGAGCAGTATGAAAGGCGCCGTTACCGCACGCACTGCTGCACTGACACTCGCGGCTCGCACACTTCACTACACTGGACAGCTCGCGCACACGGGAGGCGCGCGCGGCGGTGTGGCGCGCACTGAGCCACTGACTGACCCACCTGCGCGCCTGCGCCCCTCGCGCACCTGCACACAGTACAGTACAGTGCGACATAGAGTCATGGACGCGCGTGCGGCCCACTTGTAAACGAACTGTCACACAGCTGTCAGATCCACTACATTTCATGTCAGTCCTCTATTTCCCCACGTTCCTTTAGCCCCACTTCGGAGTAGTCCCTGCTGCCGGCTCGTGTCCCGCTGCGCCTGCACTGCTTTTCTCTCAATCATGTAGTGAGCAATAAGTCAATCAAGACGCGAGTGTTTTGAGCATGGTTAGCATGACGCGGTATAGGGAGGCAGAACGAGCTGTAACGCGACCAAATGGGACTATCAGTCATTTATGCTTTCTACAGCGTTTGTTATTACTGGCAACAAATAAAAGGCCCAACTCCGCATGCCAAGTCCAACGACCAGGAACCTCCACTGGTTTGATGTCCGGGATAATCGTACCTACACAATGCGAGTCAGTCTGAGTTCATGAATGGATTGGCAAGAAATCATAATATAGTAAGAAACGAATGTCGTGCCGCCGTGACCCATCCAATTCCATTTGAGGCTGGCAGCCTTTTTGCCCACGTCTATAATTCCGATTTTGTAGCGCAGCGTGGTGTTTCAAACTTGTGTAAGTATTCTTTTTAAACCCAGAATGCTGCGCTCCATTGCTCTTCGGCACACCCCAAGGCGGAACTATTGCGACTCGGTGAGCGACAGGTCTGAGCACCGTAGGTTAGGATGGGCAGGATACACTTATCGATTAGTTTGCGCTTCAGGGAGATTCAGCAGATCGCCTTTCATTAGCGTCTTCATGGACCAGTAGTTTTTCCAGGCGTTTTCCATTCGACGACCGATCATTTTCCTGTCTGTTTTCGAAAGAAACGTAAGTCCCCAAGTAGTTTAATTCATTGATTTAATGTATTTCCTGCCCATCGACCTCGACCCTACGTTTACTGCTATTAGTCATTGTTTAGCCGTGTTCAAGTCTTGGAGCATGGTCTGCAGCATAGATGATACACTTTATAAATAAGTAGTCTGCAGTTCCAAAGCTGTGAGGGTAAAAATAACTATACTCGTATCGTCGGCAAATCGTAGGTTCGTTAGTCTCTTATTGCCAACTTCGACGCCCTTGGTCTTTCTTGAGGCTGCCAGCGCATGATATATCTCCTCAAGGGTGCTCGTAAACAATTTGGGAGAGAGCGGGTTAGCCTGTGTTAAACAGGCTAACCCGCTCTCCCCCTTTGGTATTCTAAAAGAAGGTCCTGCATAATTAAGTTTTATGTTGACGGTGCTATACCTGGATAGAATTAGGAATGAGCATATAAGAGGAAGTCTGAAAGTGGCACCGCTGACTGAAAAGTTGTGTGGAAATCGGTTGTCGTGGTATGGGCATGTGATGCGGAGGAATGAAGAAAATGTCGTGAGGAAAGTCTTGTGTATGGATGTGGATGGCTATAAGAGTAGGGGAAGGCCAAAGAAACGATGGTTGGACTGTGTGAAAGAGTATATGGGTAAAAAGGGGGTGACTACAGAGATGACGACTAATAGAGGAGTATGGAAGAAAAATACATGTTGCGCCGACCCCAAATAAATTGGGATAAGGGCAGGAGACTGATGATGATGATGATGATGGTGCTAAAGTTTTTCAAACTGTGTCGTGCGACATATCAAATGAAAGGGCACATTGTGAGGGTCTCGAATACATTTTTTTTTCAAAATTTTAAAATATATAATTTTGAAGTTATTTAAAAGAATAGATGAAGAATGACCATTCTCCCTCCCTTATCTCCGAAACCACTGGGCCTAAAATTTTGATAAAAATACAGAAAGTTGTTCTTTACTTACAGATTACAGTACAACCTATAAGGTGGAGGCACTTGAAAGGAAACTTGAAAAAATATGATTTGTTCGGAATCCTTTGCGCGCGAGTCCGACTCGCACTTGGCCAGTATTTGCCTAGTATTTAACTCTACTTAAATAAATAAAAATCCTTTTTTACAAAAAAAAAAATCCAATCCAAAGCAGATATACTGATTGCAAAGCAAAATAATTACCTCAAAATATTACTATCAACAATTTGAGTTCGTGACGCATCGCTATTAATTGAAAAGCGGAGCTTTTTTTTCCAGCCGGAAATGTGCTAACGACAGTCGTAAGTAAGGTAGGTTGACCGAGCTCCTATTTCTGTCTGCAGGGTTTAAAGGAATCTAGCGATCCTAAACTGCCCGACGCTCGAAGTTCCCGAGCTCGCTTCGCTCGCTCTTGGACAACGTACGTCGTTGCATGTGCAATGTAGGTAAATAAATTAAACGATGATAAGTTTTTTGACGTGCATTTAAAAATAAGTCCTTATTTTTATGCTTTAATACTATTACCTACCTATGCTAATAGTCATTATGCCTAGTAACACTATGCTAATTAAAATTATGCCAAAACAAATTAGCCTACTAAACTGTATGCCTAAACCGATTATGGAAAAGTATTATTATACCAAAATAGATAAGAATATTAGGAAAATTTATGGTAAAAAACGTTTTAAAAAACAAGCTTTTATAATGATAAAAGCTACAACCCCAACGAGATACTTTCAAGCAACTGTTTAGTTCATTTTCCCTGAACAATGAACTAAAAAGTTGGAAATAAATTCTAGTAAGTAGATATTTGGCGTGTAGGTACTTACCTATATTCTTAAAAGCTTGAGGCACTACCCGTTACAGGTTACAGGTTAGATACTTACTATATTCTGTGCCTCAAGCTTTTAAAAACATAGGTAAGTACCTACACGCCAAATACTTACTAGAATATATTTCCAACTTTTAAGTTCATTTTCCAGGGACAATGTTGATGTATGCAAATGTTTTTAAAAACAAGCTTTTATCAGGATAAAAGCTTGTTTTTAAAAACATTTATTTATCATTATTTATTTTTAACATTTTAGTGGGTAAGCATTTTAGAGTAGGCGTGATGTTTTAAAATATTCTACGGATATTATGATGTGATGTAAAGTGCTCTTCAAGACGAATCAATCGACCCCAAACTCTGTAGAGTTATGTTGTTTTATCACACAGATGCCGTGGCCACCTTCCAGCTTCATCATCAGACCCTGGATATCATCTAAGCGTTAAGTGCTCCTTAAGACAAATCAATCAAGCTCAAACTCTATGGGTTTATGTGGTTTAGTTTAGAAGTTCCTATAGCCATCTTCCGTCTCTATCAGATCAGCTCCATGGTACCATATTATTGTATTGTCCCTGAAGATACATAAGTACACTAAATTTGAGTCCAATCGGACATCGATAAGTGGGTCTAATTAGGCTTACAAGATTCCACCCGAACAAACATAGTTACAACATACAGTGCAAGTTAAGGACGCTATCACATTTTGAACTCTCTCAAGTTTAGGTTTCTGAATCGCAACACAACAACATTACGCGCACGCACACATCGAAACCGCTGTCCGCTCGATTTTATACGTAACTTAACTAATCTTGGTACTTGAAAGTATTATTTTTTAATTTTACTGGTATTGATTGAGTAAAGTTAGTTGTAAGTTTGCAATCGAATTTTTAACTGATACTAAGAGAAGTACCTCTTGGTACCTGCGTGATATTAGTCATGTTTTTAGTGTTTTTGAAGTTTATCAGTCATTACGTTAAAATTTCAAGAATTTCAAGTGCTTGCCGTATGGATTAAATACCACAAGGAACGCCTATGATTATCCCCCTTTGAAATAGAGTTACCGCGCCCCTGGGGACGCAACTGAAGGAACAGGTATGGGTTTTAGTCAATAAAAGTCTGACTCGCCCTCTCGCTCCACCCAGAGCGGATGAAGGCATTGAATGATTCCCACACCCACAAAAAAGGCTGCTGTTAGTTTGCAAAGATACCTGTATCTACTTATAAATATTATTTTTGCTGACAATTGAAAATAATCATTCCCGAAATCGGTAAGCAATTCATTTACTGAGACTAGGGCGCGAGTTCAGTATTTTTGATAAAAATTAAAACAATAATAGGTAGTAAAAAACTATAATATATTGTATAAAGGTAGGTTACACATTGCAAAATGTACATTGTAGTGTACTAATACGGTGAAAAATTTGAAAAAAAATTAAAAAAATGGCTTTTACGTATTATTTGTTTCCGTCAGTATGTTTGTGCGTATGTGTGAGCTATGATTTCTAAGATTCATAGACCTTGAGTATCGAGGGTCAACTAGTTCTGGTAGTAAACAGTTATTGTAGAATTTTACTAAATTTCCTTCCATGTTTTCCTTCCAGAACTGGTCGTCTCTTTTTACGTATTCGTATTTCATTTTACCATCGCCTGTCCACACTGCAAACACACACATGTTTTTACCAGTTATTCGTAATTGGCCCTGCACTTGGTAGTACCATTTGCTTTTTTTATTGACTATGAAAGCGTCTAATTTATGCAACCAAAAGTCAATTTTCTTTTGCTTTATTGCTTCGTCGGGTTCCATATTAAAAGCAGATGATGGACACTTCACTTCGACAATGCCATGTTCGTATTTGCCGTCTGGAGTAGCACCCAAAAACGGAAATTCGTTGTCTATGAATAACCCACATTCTTGGATGTCCAAATTTAAAGCACTTTTTAATTCTTGAAGCGCTGTATGCTCGTTGTTCTTGCCATGTTTTATAGAAGGGACATTGCTGAGATCGTTGCCATATAAGATTTGTTTAACAAGAGTAGCACAGTTGGTATTTGCACGCCGCTTGCAAACTCTGGCAAACCAGGACGCTGTCAACAGTTTCCTTCTAGTCTCTAGCCAGAGCGGACTTGCACTCTGTAAAATTGTGCTTCTTTCAATAATTTGCTTCGCTTCTGTAGACATGACTAATGATTTTAAAAAGTCATCCTTGGCTTTATTGTCATCCATGTCAGGTTTCTGACAAATTTCGCCATAGTGTGCGTCTTTCGCTGTAACATTTTTATTTGACTTTTTCTTTTTAACATTTCTTCTTTTATAATTTTTTTCCTTACGTTCATTTTCTAACTGAATTATTCGTAAGTTAGCATCAGTCCCAAAAATAAATTTGTGCACATATGTCTGTAGTATGCCGCCGGTATTGAATGTTATAACTGCGGCTGCACATCGCCCGCTGTATGACCCTTTTAATGCATAATGAACTCTTTTTCCACCTACATATTTAGCAACTCTGGCATTAAAGCTTTCGACTAAGTTATTTGTTACATTATACGCAAAACTGTACGCATGAAGAGATAATTTATGCGCCAAATCCGTAATTTTTTGAAACAATCCAAAAGCTATCATTTCGGGGACAAAGTTTTCCGCGTTGGTCTTTTTGCAAAAATATGGTGAACAATGACTGTGGTTACCGAATATATGGTAGGGCGCATTTTGGATATCCTTTTTTATATTAATTACTTTTTCTGAGAATGGTATATCTTGACAAGACCAGTATTTTATGGACGAGTCAACTCCCCAACGTAACCTTAAATACTTTTCTTTTATTAGTTTTCTGCCTTTAATGTGGTAAAAAGTGTTGGTGGAGAGTGCTAGAAGGGCTTTACAATAATTCCGCAAAAGGTGGTTCTTACATTCTATTTTAGCTACTGTTAAATTTTCATATCCCGGCCATATGAAAATTTAACAGTAGCTAAAATAGAATGTAAGAACCACCTTTCTAATGCACATTTCTAATGCAAGCATAGGTACTGGCGTCTCCATCAGCAATCAAGTGAGAATAAATGAGTCCATGGTCAGATAAGGAACATTTAAAACCTTCCGTTATAATTGCAGCTTCCATTGCAGTTGAAGGACCACTGAAATTTTTACAACACGCGTGTTCTGGTGGCTCCATTCCTTTATTTGCTGAACGGGAACATATCACACAATATTTATTTTTCGCCCCACAGTAAAGTACTTTTTGGCTGTGCTGTCCAACAATTGCCGCAGCGCCAGAAGAAGCATTGTAATTAGTGCCGTATGAACGCTTACTCCAACATGCATCCGCAATCACGGCTATCATTGGCACTCCTTGAGGTGACAGATTCCCGATACGTTTTGCGTGCTCAACTTCTTCTTTCCCTGCCTCAGTCATACAATTGTCTGCCGTTTGTTCCCACCATTGGCAAACTCGATCGTGTGTAAGTTCATACAACCGCAGAGATATCGGTGGGATATCAGCATGGGCAAGGACAGTATTAAGCTGGGTGTATCCAGCACCAGTGGACATAATTCCAGCTACAACTTCCTGATTGATGTCCATTTTACTATCTTCTTTGCGCACTGTTTCAAGTTTAAACTTCTCACCACACATTTTGCAAAGAAGTTCAAATTTAAAATGAAGGCCAGTTCTTTTTTCTTTAATCATGCAAAGATACTTCACGCCGCAATCAAAAAGAGAAGTGTGGCTACCTATATGGATTAGCTGCTCAAAAAGGTATTCCATCTCTACTATTCTTCTACCTTTTGGCTGAAATTCTTTTATTGCGCATTCCTGCTCCTGAAAATAAAAAACACAACATTTGTAGGTACTTAAGGTAAATCAAATAAAACAAAGTACCAACAGATGTTGACATAACTTACAAGTGAAGTTTCAATTTGCTCATCATCGCCTACGGAGACATCTAAGCTGCTCTCTCTGTTAAATAAAAAATCTACTGTATTTTCTTATATAAAACATAACAAAACGCCAGAGTAGATTTGTGATTTCTGGATGAAAATACTTACAAAGTCTCATTACTTTTGTTTACATGTGCAGTTTTTTTTTTCATTTGTCCAAATTTCCGAATTCGTGGCATCTATAATAACGAATATAAAATATTTTAGCAATGCACAACACAAATAAAAACTAAACTTGTTGACGAAAGTTATAAAACCATGCGCCTGTTTGATTTTCAAATGCTACATCTACCATTCTGAATTTATGAATTGACAGCCAAGTCATCATCATCATCAGCCTTTTTAATGTCCCCACTGCTGGGGCACAGGCCTCCTCTCTGTAAGAGGGTGTGTGCCATAATCCAACCCCAACATAGTTGTAGGTAGTAGGGGAAAGGCTAGGCAGATTGATTGATTCTTAACACCCCCCTCAACACCTCCACACGGGTTGTTTCCCGGAAACTCCGCCGCAAGTAAGTGCTGTATGTTTGTCACTTGTCAAAATCATCTTGAAGACAAAGCGACCAATCAGCAACAAGAAAAAACAATTAGCACCATCTTGCGGCAATTTTTTTAACAAGATACCTAATGAAAGCCATTGACAGCTGAATGAAAGTAACAGGCATTTTGCGTAGCGTCATCTACGTGCAACTAATTTGACTGATTTCTTACGCATTGAAAATAATGTCGAATTTTTGTAAAAAAAAAACACCCGCTATCTTAAATTAAAAAATAGATGACATTTTCGTAATCACACCCCCAAAAACCCCAAAATCGACTATTGTATCGAATGTCTCAAAAGAAAATTGTTTCCGCCATTTTAATTTGAATATAATATTATGTAGATAATAATATCATTATTTACCCAAACCCGTAATGTAGATCCATTATATCAAAAATGACAACTATGTACTTATTTATTTCTAAAACAAATTCCAATTATCATACTTACTTTAATTTCTGTCCCAAAAAGTATCAATTTCGTCCAACCACAGTATACAACACGGCACTCACTTTATTACGTAATTATTTTTTGCGAGAAAGCGATACACCCGTGCTTCCACGAGCGCGTCTGAGAGCGGAATGACGAACTGCGAGTGTCCGCTACTAGAAAATGTATGGAGAAATTTGAGAGCGTTTCTTATTTTTCTCATATATGAAAAACTTATTTATTTTCCTACAAAATATTTAGCCACTTGTACAGAGGACTATATAAGCAATAATTTCGTATTATTTTTAAGTTTAAATATGCAGTGTATTTAGCTGTACAGGTTCCTAATCAGACCCCATTTTTTCTCATTTTTTGCGATTATTGTGATGGTTAAAACGTATTTGTGTGAAAATTTTGTATGGGGCGATACAATTTTTATGGGGGTTTTCTGGAGATGGATATATTATCTTTCATTTGTAATCAAGATATCCTCGCAGTGTGACTCCTAAGTCATTAAAATGGTACCTGAAAAGCACCAATATTTGTGGAAAAATGTGATAGCGTCCTTAAATAAAAGTTTGTAAAAATATTTATTTACTTATTTTCTTTTAAGAATGTAGGTAAGTACCTACACGCCAAATATATATTAGAATTTATTTTCAACTTTTTAGTAGGTAAGTATTTTAGAGTAGACGTGATGTCTTAAAATATTCTACGGATATTATGATTTGATGTAAAGTGCTCCTCAAGACGAATCAATCGAGCTCAAACTCGGTGGGGTTATTTTGTTTTATCACAGAGATGCCGTGGCCACCTTCCAGCTTCATAATCAGATCCTGGATATCGTCTAGGTGTAAAGTGCTCCTCAAGACGAATCAACCGAGCCCAAACTCGATGGGGTTCTGTTGTTTTATCACAAAGATGCCCTGGCCACCTTCCAGCTTCATAATCAGATCCTGGAGATCGTCTAGGTGTAAAGTGCTCTTCAAGACGAATCAACCGAGCCCAAACTCGATGGGGTTCTGTTGTTTTATCAGAGATGCCCTGGCCACCATGCAGCTTCATCGTCAGACCCTGGATATTATCTAGGTGTAAAGTGCTCCTCAAGACGAATCAATCGAGCCCAAACTCGGTGGGATTATGTTGTTTCATCACAGAGATGCCGTGGCCACCTTCCAGCTTCATCATCAGACCCTGGATATCTTCTAGGTGTAAAGTGCTCCTCACGATGAATCAATCGAGCGCAAATTCGAAGACAAATCAATGGAGCCCAGACTAAATGATAAATGATGTTTATTCAGTAAATAGGTTACAAGGAACACTTTAACACGTCAATGTTTTTTGTCAGTTTAAGCTAGATGAGGCCGGTGTTTCCTAGCTGACTACCCTGAGAAGAAACACCGAAACAAACTCAGAGGTCAAAGTCTCTTTTAAAGTGTTCAAATCCATACAATGTGTACTGGTTAAATCATATGAGAACCATTTACGTTTATGTCTGGGATGAGCTTTTTGAAGAAAGCAACACACAAATTCGAGTGGACCTGTCCAGACAGTGCAAGCATTTGTCAGTCATCGCGAAGCTCAACTCAGAACTTTGAGGAGCTCAACGAACCGACGAACAATATCAAAATAAGGACATTTGAGTAGGCCGCAAAAATACTCAAACTGCCAGACAATCATAAAATCTACATGAATATAACGACATACATAGTTCTCGCATTCACATTATTCTATATGAGGTCCATGCAGCTTAGTGTCTGTAGTGGTCTTTTGAAGAAAGAACCAAACATATTTGAGTGGACCTGTCCAGTCAGTGCAAGCATTTGTCAATAGTCGAATAGCTCAACTTAAAAACCACTAAGGAGCTCAATGACTTGACGAACAATACCAAAGAAAAGACATTTGGGTAGACCGCAAAAGTACTCAAACTGTCAGACAACGTTAAAAATTACTGTAAAAAGGAGGAGAAAATAATAATAAGTCCTCATATTTACAATAATTAAGTAGGTAATCAAAAACAATAAAAATATAATACTTTACTAAGTAAATATTCGTGTCAAACAAAATAGTAATAATAATATGTCAATCAAAAAATAAAAATAAATATAATACTTAACAAAATATTCAAGTCAATAAAAAAAAAAATTAAAAATATAATACTATACAAGTATTCATGTCGAAAACGAATATTAAAAAAATATATATAAAAAAATTTCATCAGTAAGTAGTACATATGAAAACAATGGCTCATGTATATCATTGAAGCAGCTCAATCGCCTTTTTGTCCTCAAGAAAGTCATTAATTGTGTAAAAAGCTTTCTGGCATAGCTTACGTTTAATAAATGATTTAAATTTATTTATGCTTACTTCTTGAATTTGGCTGGGAAGTTTACTATAGACTAGATGGGTTTATCTTGTTTAGTTCAGAAGTTCCTATGGCCATCTGCCGTCTCCATCATCAGGCCAGCTCCATGGTACCATATCATTGTATTGTCACCGAAGATACATAAGTACCTACATCAAATTGGAGTCCAATCGGACATCGGGAAGTGGATCTAATTTGAGTTGCAAGATTCCACCCGAACAAACATAGTTAGGTACATACATACATTGCAAGTTAAATAAAAGCTTGTAAAAAACCACTTCATCTTGTAAACACTTTGATATCTCGGAAAGCATTTTCAAGCTCAATTTTATAGCTCGTCCTTCATCAGCGTTCCAAAATTGTAGGAGAATGTTAAGAGGGCCCTTCCCGGTCTGTCTATCGTCAACGCGAGCATGGTCGAAAAGCTTGTTGTTTCCTCTGATATAGGTACTATAGGGACCTGGAGCAACTTCTCTTAGTGCTGGTCCCTGGAGATTCCTTTTAGGTTCCTGGGGGTTTATCGTACTCGCTAGCGGTGCGAGAGTGTGGTGTGTAAGAGTGACTGCTTATGTGTGATGTGTTATGAAAGAAAGATGGATAGCACACTAATACGTTATATTGAATAATAAAATAAATACATGTGCCCTCTTCGAGCGGGCTACTAGAAGTGAACCCAAAAACAAAAGTCTTCCTTCTTCTTAATTTTCAATCGGCGTTTCAAGAGTTTCTAGAATGTTCCAAACTTCCAACGTGCCAGTCTTCACCATAAGGTTGCCAACATAAGGTCGTCACATGAGCTACGCCCCTACGAATAGAAGCGCAGACGCTAGTAAGTCTTCTATTCAACTAAATATTTGAAAAGCCGATTGAGGCCTACCTAAACCTACTGCGAAGGCCCTACCTATGAGAGGTACATGTCGCAGCAGAGTCCACCTATGGATAGCCAAAAATGAACCCCGAGTAAAGTGGTCTTCTTTCTTATTATTAATTAAGCCATTCGGCGCACCACATATCCCGGCAATGCACATGGCTTCAGTGAGGTAAAAACCTCTCTAAAAAGCCACACTGCTCTGCTAAATTTTCTGACCTAAGATGCTCTAGTTAGCATCTACCCAGAAGGGGTTTACAAAAATAAAATTCAAAACTGTAATAATTTTAACTCCATTGGACGTTTATGAAGACCAGGAGAAAAAACGACCACTGTTCTGAACACCTACTCACTGTTCCTGAACTTCCCCCAGAGAAAATGCTTGAAATAATTTAATGCCCAAACTAATGCAAGACATTCCTTTTCAGTTGTGGAATACTTCTTCTCACCCTCGCTGAGCTTCCTCGAGGCATATGAAACTGGATACATTACTTCCTTACCCTGCATCAAACAGCATCCTACAGCTTCACCGCTTGCATCCACATATAATCTTGTTGTTATTTGTTTATCAGCCGAATAAAAATGTAATATTGGAGGAGACTCCATAATCTTTAAGATAGTTTGAAACGCCTCCGAATCGACAAAAAATCTCTTCTATCAGAAAATCGCTTATCTTCTGGGCGGTCGCCCTAGGAACTGCCTTGCAGACAGCATATCATTGTTATAAAAATCGAGAATGTGCGCCGGAGTACGAAACACGCTCCGGACATCCACAACGATGACTACTACCCGGCGCCTCCACCACATATAGGGACCTGGAGCAGCTTCTCTTAGTGCTGGTCCCTGGAGATTCCTTTTAGGTTCCTGGGGGTTTATCGTACTCGCTAGCGGTGCGAGAGTGTGGTGTGTAAGAGTGACTGCTTATGTGTGATGTGTTATGAAAGAAAGATGGATAGCACACTAATACGTTATATTGAATAATAAAATAAATACATGTGCCCTCTTCGAGCGGGCTACTAGAAGTGAACCCAAAAACAAAAGTCTTCCTTCTTCTTAATTTTCAATCGGCGTTTCAAGAGTTTCTAGAATGTTCCAAACTTCCAACGTGCCAGTCTTCACCATAAGGTTGCCAACATAAGGTCGTCACAGTACTTAGCTACCAATCCACACAAATACGCGGTAAGGTAGTTCGGTACTTATCTAGGTACTAATAATAACAAATTTTTTTAAAAATAGTGTTCGAAAATTTCACAAATCTTGTTTCAGTGATAATAAGTGTTTTTGAATAAGCCTTACAAGTTTGTGAAATAAATCATTGTAATTTAGAATCTCTATTACATGTGCAAGGTTTCTTTACTTTTACAATCTATGAGATTATGTGAATATGTTTCTTGACTTTATGAACGGCCAAAGATCAGGTAAAAGGTCAATGCCTACATATTAGAACAACCGTGGCCCACAGTGAACACTGATAAATAGTTTATGGAATCATAGTTTAAGTTGTTATGAACACCTTCTAGAACTTGTCAGTTAAGAAAATAAGTCGCCATTTGGAATTATAACAGTTTTTATTTTTTTTATAAAAATATATTTTTTCACAAGCACAGACTTATTCTATTCACTTACAATTAGGGAACCACTGTACTTTAGCGTCGGTCGCGTTTTTATAGTAGGTATTTTTTTTTGGGTAGAGGATACCCTTTTTAGTGTAAATTTGAAAACCCCAAAGTGCGGAAAACCGGGCCGAGAAAAATATTGCCAAATTTTTTTCGAAATCGGTGAAAAATGAAGGGTAAACAAGATCACGTGACGGGTCTAAAGTCTATTTCTAAGCAATAATACGGTCAATGACATGTTCAACGTCAAGATTAAAACCCCAAATGTTGAAGGTCAAGGTCAGGTCAGGTCAGGTTAATCGCATTTTTTAATTTAATATAATGAACCTTCTAACCTAACCTGTCCGAGTCGGGGTGCCCTAAGTCCCGATGCATGTATGCATGTCGATGGAGCTCAGTGTCGACGGAGCCCCGCTTAGCGGGGCTCCTAATTCTGAGTGGTTTATAAAAAAATAACCACGAAGGGGATGGCGGGGTCTGTTCGCTCGCTTCGCTCGCTCTCTTGACCCCGCCATCCCCTTCTAACCTAACCTGTCCGAGTCGGGGTGCCCTAAGTCCCGAGCTCGCTTCGCTCGCTCTTGCACCCTAAATTGTCATTGCCACTAGCTCAATAGAGTCCAACACTAGTACGACACTTAGCACTTCAGGATCGGGAGGTGAGCAGCAGAACACGAAGAAAGGGACTTCGGGGACCCAGTGGTCTCAATTAATCTTAGTTACAAACAGGAGTACGATAGACGCTCTCGACTGTGAAAACATACGACAAGTAACAACTGTCAACAGTCAAACTTTTTTTCGCGGCAATTATAATTACATTCGATTACGTTTCGTTACTCACGATCTCTATAGTAAATAAAAAATAGTAAAACTTTTTATAATTTAATTTTATTATATTTGCTTCATAATTGAGTTCGTGACGGTAGCAGATATTTAAAAATGAAATAAAGGTAAAAACTCACTATACTTACACTAAAAACCATTAAAATCCATTGTCGATTTGTCTAAACGTAAAACGAAACGACCTAGGAATGAAATTTGTACATTATCTGTGGCAAAATGTCAATTTTATTAAGAAAATATGCAGAATTTTCGGAATTTCTTTCTCAAAAACTAGACGTCTCCGCAGTGTAATATTTTTCGAAAGTGTTTTACTTAAATAGATGTGCAAGCAGTAAAATTGTGAAGCCCCGCACGAACCGACGCTAAAGTACAGTGGAGCCCCACAATTTCTAATTGATGAGATCGCAAGCGGCTTATATCCACTCTACAATTCGCACAGCGAACGTTGCTTGCGCCCCCTGTTAATCCCTGCGACGATGTACTCGGGACAGTAGGGCAAGAGAACAAATGAGTGCGAGGATCTTCATTAGATACGGGGCCAGTTTACACTTTCACATCACGGTTGTCATTTAAAGAGGAGCCAGGGTTCAAGTTCGCGCGAGGGTCATTCGGGTGAGATTGACCGGAGTCCATTGTCGTAACAAAGGGTCACAAAAGAGAACAAAACAGCAAAAGAAAACTACGACAGCGATACAAACAAATCACTATAACGAGCGCATTAATGTGTCGATCGATTGGTATTTACAGTTAACTGTCAAATCCATCATCTGTCAAGTGTCAATCGAAGGATAATGTTGCCATATCCTGTAATGTAATCGATTAGTTGCATCGATTGTTGGTCTTAATCAATTGAATTTTTATCTAACTACGGCAAAGCCTTAGAGAATACAGTCATTTTACATTCTATGTTTATGTATGTGTGGACTATAGAACCTCTAGTCTGAGGTGTATATGAACATAATTGTTTTGTCGAGTAGGTTTCGTTCAAAGAAACTAAAATGGCCGTGACATCAGAAAAACTTTTCGCTAACCATAGAAATACATAAAATCACTTTAAAAAAATTGATACCCGACCAATGTATTTAGTAATATTCTTTAAGCTTCCCGAAGATAAGAGCATAAATGCTCAAGTTTTAATTTAAATAGTACCTAACCGATAACTTGCTTTGTTCTTTTTTCGCTGGCAGGTTTTAGTTTTTAAGAATATTTTTATTTATTTTTTATTTTATACGAATATCCTAATAATTAATCCATAATCGATTAGATATATTTTAAATATTATAATAATAATAATAATTTATTTCCTATTACAAAAAATACAAGAGAAGACACATACAGAGCACTTTAAAACAATTGACAAGCTAATAGATTAATGACCCCCATGCTAGGAAAATCCTGTGTTATGAGGGGCATCCAACCGTCCATTAAATGCTAAACAATGTTGTTTTAAAAGTAGAATTAAAACTTACAGACATTTCATATTTATAGATTCAATAAAAGAAAATTCACTAACAATGTATAACCAACAAACATCAGAGTCTGGAGGAGTTCAATAAGACATGCGAAGTAGTGATGAGTGTGGTGTGGTGTGAGGGTGTATGTATATGGGTAGAGGAGTGTTGGAAGGTGTGTGAAGTGGTGTTGGGTGATATGTTGTAACTTGTGGGTGTGGTGTAAGGTTAAATGAAGTATGATTACTGAGTTTGAGATAAACCGCTAATATATTACAATGATATTAAGATTGTCATATTAATGGAGGTTCTATCAGTGCTTCTGTTTCATCATAATCTAGCGACAAAAGGTAATCTCTGGTATCGAGTCTGCATTGATGTGCGTTCAAAGTGTGGATGCTAAGTTTTGTGTGTAGTTTATTGTAAAGCAAAGAACTCAAGAATGGGAAGTGCCGTTTTGCGAAAGCAGAGTTTACTTGTACTTTGGGACAAGCGGGAACTGGTCTTCGTCTTTGAGTGAGACTAGAGGTTTCGAGAGGTAGAAGAGTAGAGTGCTTACGCATAATTACGCGAAGAACAAACTGCTGCCTAACGGTTAAAACATTATACTCCCGATATTGTTGATGAGTCGGATAACGGCGGGGCCTGCCCAGGAGTACCTTGATTACAGCACGTTGGGCTCGCTCCACTTCTATAACGGTAGTCTTTGCAGCCCCACCCCAGGCGGAAGCGGATATGAATCGAAATTAAGTTGACCACATAATGGCAACCCTAACCTTCGCCTAAAAGTCAAACTCGCATTGATAATCAGATGAATTATTTATTTATTTGACGGCGGATTATTTCACGGCGTCTTATGTAGAGATAGAAATTAAACGGATAATTCCTATATAACAGGCTTATATTTTTTGGTTATCGTTTAAAATTTGTTCGTGTTGGGCCATATTCGGTCATTCTTCTTTGTGCCGGGCTGGCCGCTCGTAGGTGAATCGGTGTTCGTTACATAATTTACCGTGTTCATTTGACGGCGGGTCTCTGGAAATACACTCACAGAATAAAAAAACAGTTACTATTTTACAGTTATTTATTGACTTCCTTAAGTTCTAAAAAAAAATATTTACGTATGCACAGAAGTAATTACAATTACAGAACTATTTGTAGTATTATTAGTTTATATCTACAAATTCTACTATACTAGGATAACGATAGAAAAATAATTACAGCTACATTGAGATTGTTCCCGGCGAGTGCGCAGCGCCACGAACCGCCGACAGAACCACCACAGTAGCCAGGCGAATGTGGGCCAGCCAGGGGAATGTGGGCCAGCCAGGCGAATGTGGGCCAGCCAGGCGAATGTGGGCCAGCCAGGCGAATGTGGGCCAGCCAGGGGAATGTGGGCCAGCCAGGCGAATGTGGGCCAGCCAGGCGAATGTGGGCCAGCCAGGCGAATGTGGGCCAGCCAGGGGAATGTGGGCCAGCCAGGCGAATGTGGGCCAGCCAGGCGAATGTGGGCCAGCCAGGCGAATGTGGGCCAGCCAGGCGAATGTGAGCCAGCCAGGCGAATGTGGGCCAGCCAGGCGAATGTGGGCCAGCCAGGCGAATGTGGGCCAGCCAGGCGAATGTGGGCCAGCCAAGCGAATGTGGGCCAGCCAGGGGAATGTGGGCTAGCCAGAGGAATGTGGGCCAGCCAGGCGAATGTGGGCCAGCCAGGCGAATGTGGGCCAGCCAGGCGAATGTGGGCCAGCCAGGCGAATGTGGGCCAGCCAGGCGAATGTGGGCCAGCCAGGCGAATGTGGGCCAGCCAGGCGAATGTGGGCCAGCCAGGGGAATGTGGGCTAGCCAGGGGAATGTGGGCCAAGCAGGGGAATGTGGGCCACCTTGGCGAATGTGGGGCAGCCAAGGGAGTGTGAGACGCATGAGAGCAATCAGCGCCCCACTAGCGGGCGACAGAACCACCGCACACAGCCAGCGCCGCCGGCAGCCGGAGTGAGGGGCACACAGCAGCAGACACGGCAGGAATTTAACACATCAGTCGTCGTCCGACTCAGTCTCGTCACGCGCGCCCGCGGCCTCCGCCTCTTCGCGCTCGTCGCGCAACTCGGGCAGGCGGCGCTGCGCCTCGGGCAGGCGACGCTGCGCCTCGAGCAGGCGGCGCTGCGCCTCGGGCAGGCGGCGCTGCGCCTCGGGCAGGCGGCACTGCGCCTCGGGCAGCACGTCGCGGCGCGGCAGCAGCAGCACGCACGGCGGCAGCGCCACGTCGATGGCGGCGCACGAGGCCGACAGGCGCGCGTCCAGCTGCACGCGCACGCCGCACAGCGCGCGCAGGCGCGGCACGGTGTGCGTGCGGCCCGCGGGGCCCGGCGCACCCGGCCCCGAGGGCCCCGGCGGGCCCGCCGCCGCGCCCCCCGGGCCCCGCGAGTGGAACTCCAGCGTCTGCGCGCGCCCGGGACGTCGACAGCGCCACCAGCAGGCGCCGCCCACGCTCTCGTACAGGCTCTCCTACGGTGGACGAGTGTGTGAATAGGCTAGTATCTTATTAGGCCGTCTGTTAGATTACCAAAAAATATTGGACGTATTTTTTTTTGGTCACGTAACCCAAAAATGAGGACGATATAGTGCCTTGAAATTTCGCGTGACGTCATATCTTGTGTGTTCAATACACTTTCTAACGTTTAGTGACGTAACAAGCCTCCACTCCTGAATTTTGATGCGTTTTATCTTTGTCATTTTTCACTGATTTGATAAAGCAAAAAATACGTGTCCAATATTTTTTTGATAATCTAACTTACGAACTAAACATAATTATTATTGTTATACCCAGGAAACATCCCTATTGACTTCGCTTCTTACTACTTTTCACTTCGTATTAGGTTAACTTTGGTTAAAGAGTATTCTATTCTATTCTATCGACTTCGCTTGTTACAACTTACGAACTAAACATTGTAACACTTAAAAATTGAATAAATTTAATTCGTGGAATGGAGCGTTATTTTGCAAGTTGACAGATTGTCGTTTGACGTTTTCTTTTTCCAACTTGATCTGGAGCGAGTCTGCCTCTTAAACTTTATATATTGGAAAAAACTTCTTAAAAGCACCTAATGATGTCTCGAGGTGTAAAATGGACCAGAGTCAAGTTCAAATGCTGTAAGCATAAGAATGTAGGATGCTGTAAGTGCTCTTTTTGGGATTTTTCTGACTGACGCTAAATTTTAATCTTAAGCATGGCATTTATGATTCTCACCGAAACGTTCTCTTGTTAGCAGGTTTCCTACTTTACATTTAGTTACATACTAAAAAACAATATAAAAATGGTCGGATCTTAAACTTCACTTTATTTTTGGAAGAACAATGCGGTCTTAGCAAAAGGTTGAGAACACAGACGTCCACGTGTCCAGAGATGACTAAGGTTAGATGACCACGGCTTAGATACTGCTTGTGGATCTCCTCACTGGACCTTTAATCTTCGATCTTCGAACGATAGGGTAAAAGTGACTCATCATAAATTGTAAGTTCAACATACAATTTTCTGTGTACTGAATGTTATCTAGTGTGATGCAGTGTTGACAATAAATGTGATATATGTGAAGACCAAATCAAAGGACTCTTATTTACTACAGACATACCACATGCAGTAAACCCGAAGATAGGTAACTAGGGTCTCATGCCATATATTATCTTTGACGCTAGCCGGTGGAAGAATAATTTCTTTACAACATAATTATTATTGTTATACCCAGGAAACATCCCTATTGACTTCGCTTCTTACTACTTTTCACTTCGTATTCGGTTGACTTTTACCGTGCGCATACGTTTTTATTATCATATCTTTTTGAATAGTTAACCTTAGGTCGCTGGTCAGCAAAAATAATAAATCGGGACCAACGAAGTTGCCATGTGATTCATATCGGCTTAGGTTCGCTGAATCCAAATCAGTTCACAGATTAACTTCATGTCTAATTTTTGGGTCATTGGCTATTAAAAATAATGTTTTTTTTTTTTTAAAAAAAAAACGTTTCCCTACACTAGAAATTACTTCTGTATCGTGGGTGCGTTCACAAACATGTATACTCACATACACAAGATACCCAGACCCGGAACAACTACACTGGTCAGCAAATAAACCGAGCCACCCGCTACCTAGGAACTCTGATTCGATTTTCTCAAAAAGTATAAAACTTACAACTATCAAAGTTATACCTACAAAAAGTGCGTTTCATGGTGATTAAAATGACTACAAATTAATTCGAAAGTACCGTCAACTCACATTGTAATCAAGCAACAAACACAATGCTAACGATTTGCTCTGTTTTCACCAGAGTTTGAAATTAGCGTTCTTTTTCTCTACAATGAAGGTAGTCGGATATTTCTTATCATTTCTTTAGTTTTTGTCCATCGTTTGCTCAGACGCGTGTGCTTTTGCTACTTTTTTCGATTAATAATGGATACAACACCTCAGGAAGAAGCTCAAGCTGTAGCATTATTTCAAGCAGGCATTGCGCAACGTGAAGTCGCTCGAAGGCTTCGAATCAGCAGATCTTCGGTGCAACGAGTTTACAGACGATACCTAGAGACTGGAGCATTCGATCGCCGTCCAGGTACGGGCAGACCTAGGGCTACTTCAGCAGCAGATGATCGTTATATCCACCTTACTGTTCTGCGAAATCGCCACCACTACGCAGTTCAAGTCCAACAAAGTCTGCGTGACGAACGCCAAGTGGTCATAAGTTTAGATACCATCAGAAGGAGATTTGCTGAACGGAACCTGACCCCAAAAAGAGCTGCAACAGGCCCAGCATTAACGGTAGCACACCGTCGAGCACGACTTGAATTTGCTCGAGAGCATAGTGATTGGACATTAGAACAGTGGAGTAATGTACTCTTCACTGATGAGACCAGGGTGAGTCTACATGGAAGTGATCGACGTCAGAGAGTATATCGTCGCCCTGGAGAACGTTATTCTCAGTGTTGCATCGAGAAAACTGTTGCTTATGGAGGAGGATCTGTAATGGTCTGGGGCGGCATCTCGTTAACAGCACATACAGCGTTAGTTTTCATCGAACCGACGGGCCGTACACGTGGACTGACTTCTCATCGCTACATTACTGAAATCCTCGCAGACCATGTGGTACCTTACGCAGGATATATCGGACAGGATATGCAATTGATGCATGATAATGCACGGCCTCATGTTGCTCATGTGGTGACCCAGTATCTACGCGACGTCAGCATTCGTACGATGGACTGGCCAGCTCGAAGCCCGGACTTGAATCCGATAGAACACTTATGGGATGAGCTGAAACGTCGGGTTCGAGCCCAGGTACCAACAAGGCTTCCAGAGCTGCGAATCGCAATTGAAGAGGAGTGGAATACAATTCCTCAAGATTTTATCGTCAGGCTCGTAAGGTCGATGAATACAAGGATGCTGGCAGTTATCCGAGCAAGGGGAGGGAATACGGAATATTGATCAAAAACTTTTTTTTGATTTTATCTTTGTTTTTGGCTTTAATTTTTTTTTTCACTTTATCATTACTAACGATTGTCACGACTGGAAAACGACTCTTCTTTGTAAAATCCTTAATAAACACTGAAATATTGATTAAACCCAATGAGTTTCCTTTCATTTTAATCACCATGAAACGCACTTTCTGTAGGTACAACTTTGATAATTGTAGGTTTTTTAGTTTTTGAGAAAATCGAATTAGAGTGCCTAGGTAGCAGGTGGCTCGGTTTATTTGCTGTCCAGTGTATCTGTAGGTCATACAAATATTTGTTCCGTGCGGGAATCAAACCCGCGACACGCAGCGCAGCAGTCGAACCGCTCAACCACTGTGCCAACCGTGTCGTCGAATTATGTATGATAAACAAACGTGTCACAGATTAAACGCAAATCCTCAGACATCCCAATTAGAATAAGAATATTTTAGAATAGAATAATTTATTATATGTATAAAAATTACATGTCATCGGTTAAATTCCTGGAACTCACACTAGTCCCTGTGTCGTGAGATCCAGGCTACTTCGTTAAACTTCAATACAACTATAAGTTGGTTACATTTATCATATCTTCATCTTTATTTTATTTATTTACTAGCTGACCCGGCGAACTTCGTACCGCCTGAGAATCATTAAATATAGTGTAAAATTTTAAGAGTTGAGTTAATTACATTAAAATGAATATAATTCACGCAGAATCGAAATGATTCGCGTTATGTGAAGCATTGTATTAGACTACTTTTTGTTAAATTATTTGCTTGATGATTCTTCACTCGGGTCGATTCCCTTCATTGAACGACGTTGTGTTATACGACGTTTTTCGTTTTGTCAGGTGCGAAAATGAAAAAAGCTGAAGGTTTTCCTACCCGTGAACATACTACGTACGAGTACAACTAGCCGTGAGAGACACATTCATTTTCATGATAGGTACAGGCCACAAACACTCAAGGATTGGCCTTGAGATTTGTTGATCGTCATGGCGAATGCAAGACGAATCGGAAATTGTATTCGTTTAAACTCGAAGGGCATATTGGTTGGGATCATCGGAATTTTTGGAATGGGTAGATACTTCTTCAACTTCGAACTTTTCTTTGAGTATTGTCGCGAGAATGACATTGCTCATGAGTTTTAGACCAACAAACGCGTTCCGTTACATAGTTTTGGTTTGTTCAGATTTCGAAGCATGATGACTACCGAACCAACCTTTGGTTGTTAATTGTTGCGGTGGCAAGCTAGGCAAATCCAATGAGTTTAAAAATCAGCATAGGATAGTTGGTTGCTTTGTCTTCGTTTGTTACATTGTACAAGTCGATTGATTCGAAGATTGTTGAAGTTGATCAAAGATTTGATTTTGCATTGTAAAATCTAAGTAGTCCACATCCTTTTTCTTTGCCGGAAAAATTACTCGTTCACTCAACCAATTGTGATTTTTGTGGTTAGTAATTATGCTCGGGAACACTTTGTTGGTGAGTTCGTCCTTCGTCGAGACGAAATTCCAAAAATTCGGCGGAACCGAAATTAATCTGTTTCTGTCAACGTGATTTCTCCATGTAATTTGTAAGTATCGGTAATCCGATACTTACAAATTACAATGAGAAATCTTCGACAGACGGATCGTTTATAGATGCAACTCGCATGTTTGTCGTCCGCTGAAGTTTCTTCACATAGCGCCATAGAGCGATCTTGGAATTACTGGTAGTGTTTGGCGGAAATCGCCAGACAAAAGAATCATTGCGCCTCCAAAACATCTTGAGGTATTGCGCAGAAATTACATAGTTCGATTGAGTGGTTGCAATGCGTGTGCGCCATTGCGCCATCCCAGATGATGATTTTACCGTTCGGCATCCTTGTAGCAATGTGGCCGCAATCCCAGAAGAAGTAACTGATGCAGCAATTCCTGATCTCGCACGAACAGTGGCCAAATCAATGATATGAGGTGTGTCTTTCCGGTTCCACCGGACACATCGAGGAAAAATAAGACACTGTTTCCATCATAAATTGTCTTCATTAACGTTTTGTACATTTCCTTCTTGGGCTTCAACAGTGGTGCATTCGTTCAAACTGAATGATTCAATGCATCTCCAACATATTCACGTTCACGTTCCAAATCTCGATTAAAAGTGTCGTTATTCATTCCACTATTTGGCGTTGACATTCCTAACTTAACTAACAAACTGCTGCAGATGAGGTACCACGTCTTCGATCAAAAGCAAAGCTTGATTATATATCTCCTCATTTACCTTGAAATCGGGATTCCTTTAACTGACACGGATTCGATTTCAAGTATCTTACTGGTAACTAATTATGATGGCAAATAATGTGCGTATCTGACCGATTTTTCTTTTTTTTTTTGGGGTGTGGGAAATCATCCAATGACTTCTCCCGCTCCGGGTGGAGCGGGAGGGCGTGTCAGACTCTTACTGACTAAAACCCACCCCTGTTCCTTCCCTGCCTGAGTGAAAAGGGGTGCCGTAACTCATTTTCAAAATTTATCCGCTACCCCTAGGCATGCAGGCACCGGCCACGATGGGCCCCGTCAGTGGTGGCTGTCACTAATCTCTTGTTCGGCGCGCATGGAACACTACGCACCGTCGACTCACGGGCTGGTGCTGATCGGACGACGAGCTACTCACTGCTCGCCGTGTGCGTATCTGACTTGGAGATGCAGAAACAATTGCTTCAGCGGTTGTCATGTCCCAATGAGTATCGTTTTTAAGCAGATTGAGCTGTTGACATGCAGCACGAAATGTTGGACACATTACACTATTGGCAGTTTGAAGTGACTGAAATGGTGTCGGCCCAATCGACATTCACCAGCAACAATTGCAAATAGAAGCATTCGTCACTCTTCGGATGAACTGTATAAATGCGACAAAGAGCATCTGTAGAACGCACATCCGGATGATCGGAAACATATCGCCTTGCTTCCGACGTTGAAATTTCTTCGATGAAGCGTTCCAAGTGTAATAATTTGGCATCTCAGAGTAGAGCAACGTTCGTGCAAACGGATCACTATGGCAAATCGAAAAGAAACTGGTCAATGTGGTCGGTGGAGGTGGTTCAGCAAATTGTGTAACATTTGACACTTTGATCATTCTCCAGATACCATGATACAAGAAGTTCATCAGGGTACATGATAGGATAGGGTTTTATCAGAAACCAACTTATCACGTGAACAAACACTATACCCGCCAAATCGTTGATAACAACATTTGATTAGAATTCAACTCTCGTAAAACAAGTATTGTTTACATTTTATTATAAGGTTTGTTTCTTCAACAACCCAAAAAAATACTTCAAGTGCCTCACGCCAATAGAAGCGACAGCGAACCATTATTAGCGAGCAAAGTCGTAAACATGTCAATGGCAGGAAACATAGTGGGCGTTGACGGATGTGGCAGTTTAGCGCGTTCGGACGTTAACAGGTTAATAGTTTCTGTCCATTCCAGGCATATTTTTGTATGGCAGATGGGCATTCCCATTACCGGCATTAGAAAAACTGGATTTAGAAGGTGATATTACCTCATTAGGACAGCGCTAGAAAAAATGGGAACGGTCTTTAAATATTTACCTGGAGGGGGTGAATAATAATAATAATTAATAATAGAACGCTGAGAAAGATAAAAAAAAACAAAGTATCTTGATCTGGCTCGCGAGGTTGTCGACATGTGGGAGGTGGATACAGCAGTCATTGTGCCGATAGTCGTGACGGCCAATGGCTTAATAGCCAAGAGCCTCGACGAACACTTAAGGAGGCTCTCGTTGGGCAGCTGGATCAAGGGCTTGATCAAGAAGGCAGTACTCCTGGACACGGCGCGCATAGTTAGGAGGTTCCTCTCTCAGGAGCCCTGACCACCGGTAGCTTGGACCCTATCCCGATACCGGTGGGATACTATTTTTTATATTTTTAAATGTTTTTATATTTTAATATTTAAAAATGTAAATTGTATGTATATATTATAAAATAAATTGAATAATAATAATAATGAGAACTGGCGCAAACCTCTAGTGCTTGACACTAACGATCGCAGAGAAGTATGGCAGAGTAAGGAACTTCACGGACGCTTTTTCCGGGCACTACATGGGCCCAATGTAGACCAGTTAGCGTCCGTAGCCTGGCTGCGTGTCGGTGACCTCTTTGGGGAAACCGAAGGTTTTGTCTGTGCAATTATGGACGAAGTTATCATGACGAAAAATTACCGGAGATTTATTGTGAAGGACCGTGATCGTCCGGGAGAATCAATCCGCCACATAATCTCTGATGGTTCTCGTCTAGCTAACGGTGAGTACTTGCATAGGCACAACCTTGTAGCCAGGATTATCCATCAGCAACTTGCTCTGAAGTACTCTCTTGTGGAATCGGAAGTGCCGTACTACAGATATGCGCCCGACCCAGTTCTCGATAATGGTCATACGAGTATCTCATTGTACTGGGATCGGTCCATCATCACTGACAGGACTATTTTAGCCAATAAGCCTGATATAGTGGTGGTGGACCGAATCGAGAGGCGTGCAATGATTGTTGACATTACCGTCCCACATGACGAGAACCTCGTGAAAGCCGAGAAAGATAAACAAATCAAGTATATTGACTTGGCTCGCGAGGTTGTCGACATGTGGGATGTGGACTCAGCGATCATTGTACCGATAGTCGTCAGCCAATGGCTTAATAGCCACGAGCCTCGACTAACACCTCAGGAGGCTCTCGTTAGGCGGCTGGATCAAGGACTTGATTCAGAAAGCAGTACTTCTGGACACGGCTCGCATTGTCAGGCGGTTCCTCTCTCTGGAGCCCTGACCGCCGGTAGCTTTGACCCTGTTCCCGATACCGGTGGGATACTATTTTTTATATTTTTAAATGCTTTTTTTATCCTTTATATTTAAATATTTAAAAATGTAAATAATATGTCTATAAAAATAAATAAACGAAATAATAATGATATTCCACAACTATCACACAACGCCATCTAATCCCAAGCTAAGCAGAGCTTGTATTACGGGTACTAGACAACTGATAAACATACTTATATATTTCTAAATACATACATATTATAGATAAATTACACCCAGACACAACAAATGATCGTGCTCATTACACAAACATTTGTCCTGGGTGGGAATCGAACCCACGACCTCCGGCATAGCAGTCAGGGTCACTAGCCACTAGATCAACAGGCCAGTCTTTACAACATCTGTAAAGAAAAGAGCAACGCTGTTGATGCTTGGATGATAGGAATATTGTATTTACAAGTACCACTTCTTACTAGTACTACACGCCAAGCCATAGATTTGGGTTCGACGCGTTTTGGCCATACAGTAAAGAAAACTTAAAACCCGTTCGGGGTTGAAGTCCTGAGGCATGTATGTGCTGTGGGTGTTAATACACTTCAGTATGCCAGGTCACGGGCTTAGCCAGGTCAGGTATAAGATATTAGTATTGCGAAGTATGTTTATTATGTATCAAATATTGAACATGTAGCATACAATAACGATTATTTTCAAGTTGACTGAAGTTAACTCGAGTCAAGTTAACTGTGAAGTTGAATCAATTTAACTGTAAAGTGAAGTTGAGTCAAGTTAACTGTAAGGTTAAGTTGAGCCAAGTTAACTGTAAAGGGAAGCTGAGTCAAGTTAACTGTAAACTTAAGTTGAGTTAAGTTAACTGTGAGGTTAAGTCAACTATGAAGTTGTGTCAAGTTAACTGTTAAGCTGAGTCAAGTTAACTGTAAAGTTAAGTTGAGTTAAGTTAACTGTGAGGTTAAGTCAACTATGAAGTTGTGTCAAGTTAACTGTTAAGTTAAGTCTAGTTAACTGACAAATCAAGCTAATTATCAAGTTTAGTCAAGTTAAAAGTAAAAGAGAGTCTCGAGTAAAGTAGTGGATACTCTGGTAACACTGGCCAAGTAAACAAATCTTTCGCATCTCCTGAACTTTTAATAGTTTTTAACAGTAATTACGACGAATAGTGGATAAATATTCAGTGGAACCCTCAATCATAACCTCAAAACTTTGAAATAAGCAAGAATCTTCAGTACCTGCCTGGCTTTCGTGAGTTAATTCATAATAGTCCAATGTAAAGAAACTGTTTGAAAATTTGAAAACACACTCACACCACTATAAACAGCTGATTCACAGCTGTTTTTGGAATTGCGCATACGCACGACAAGCACTCACACAACTTGCTAGTAACGTCATTTTTGTTGACATTTTAATAAGGCTGCGTTCAGTGGTGGCGCATAGATTAATATTTGAATAACGGACAAATAGTTGCGTTCAAAAATAAGTAACTGTAACGATAAATCGACTAAGTGAGTTCGATCTCAAATCTCCATGCCGAAATGTGCACGCACTCCACCTCAAACATCTACCGCGTGTATTATGCCCTCAGAATCAGATGAAACGCAACAAAGTCCTGACAAGATCAGAGATAATAATGTATCGCGTCGGTATAAACGGAAACATGCCTGTTGTTCACCAAAAATTGACTACAGCGAATTTAAAGAAGAAATAAGGGAGATGCTTAAATCTTGGAAAACCGAGCATGATGCAACTCTCTCTAAATTAACAACAGATATGAAGGGCCTTAAATGTAGGCTTCAAGAAGTTAAGGACACATGTGCTGAGGTTGAGAAAAATATTATATTTGTCGATCGTAAGTACGACGAGATGCTGCTAAAGGTTCAGGAACTCGAAAAGGAAAGAGCAAACTATATAGATCAGCTGAAAGCACTGGAGCAAAGCGTCTTCGACCTCCAGTCTGGACCACGCTCATCTACCATTGTTCTCCGCAACATACCCGATGACGAAAAGGAATCCTCTGAAGACTTAAAGCGCATCCTTTCAAAGTTCGGAGAATTTCTCCAAACGCACATACATCCGTCTGAAGTACGTGACATTTACAGAGCGCCAGGAAAGCCTGGCTCGTCCAAGTCCATTGTAGCTGAACTAAAATCAGTGCAAACGAAAAGCGCAATATTGTCTGCAGCGCGAAGTTTCAACAAAAATAAAACAGCCTCAGAAAAACTGCACTCAGATCATCTTGGCTTCGTTGGGAGGCGCACACCAATATATGTTGCTGAATACCTACCGCCAAGCAAGAGGAAACTTTTTTATGAAACCCGCCAATTCGCTAATTTAAATGGCTACAAGTTTTGCTGGGTTAAAGAAGGCAGAATCTATTTACGCAAGGAAATAGGAGTCAATCAAGTACTTATTAAAAATACTGGCACTCTCAATTCATTAACTGCGTGACTATGTGCCGCGACCTTAAAAACTGTAAATTTGCATGTAACAAAATTGCCTTTTTATTTTCATTTTGATTTTCTGAAGTTTGATAATATTGTTTTAAAAAAACCCGGTCATATTATACATTATAATCATATTTTGCTAAAAATACTCCATGTAAACACTATACACACTTTCAAAACGCCTAGTGCGTATTACAACACCTGTAATTGGACATACCTCAATAGCTTACGCTGTCCCCAAACTAAAGGGAACACATTCTATTTAGTTCTCATGTCATATTCGGTACATTCTATTGGAATTAATGTTATCAAAACTGCCGCTTTTATATTGGATATATTGCTAGGTACTATGACAAAGTCCTATTACTATTGTTTCGGAGCGGCGAACCCTTGGTTGCATCATAAATATGATAAAAGTGTAACAAGCAGATTAAACTCGTGTTCACTTGGTAACTGTCGGCTTGATCAATTGTGTTACTTTCTTGCCAATGGCTGACTTTGACGACCTTTCAAAAAACATCGATGACTTCGCTTTATCGGAGTCCTTCGAATGTGAAGTTGATGACTGCAGCAAATTATTTCCGCTGCATTCTTCTTTATCAATTATTACGCAAAATGTTCGCAGCCTGAATTGTAATTTTTCAGAATTTCAGATTCTTTTAACCAGACTTGGTTTTGATTGTGATGTGCTCATTCTAACAGAGTGTTGGCTGTCATACGTATCCTCTATCCCCACAATTGATGGTTATTGTGCGTTTAGAACTACATCAAATACGCTTCAAAATGACGGTGTTGTCGTATATATAAAAAGTGAACTAACATATTGTGTTGAGGAGCCCAATATTCAAAACTGTAATAGCCTCTTAATTAAAATAGGGAAAAATGACACTGCGTTGTTGGCTGTATATCGTTCTCCTTCGTATAATAATACTGATCCATTTATGGCATCGCTAGATGAAACTTTGGCGAACTTAACAGGTTATAAAAATGTCGCAATAATAGGAGATGTGAACATAGACATAATAGCCGAGAACTTGTGTGCGTCCGCGGATCAATATCTTGCTCTTACAGCCTACCACGGTCTATTGCCAGCGCATCATTTCATCACTCGTGACGCTAGTGGTACCTGTTTGGATCATGTGCTCCTGAAAACCGGGTCTCCTTCAATTACTATTGTTCCTCAGTCTACTTTAACAGACCACAAATCGGTTATTTTATGTCTAAAAAAGCAACAGTCTCGTACGTATGCCATTCTAACGAGTGTCAAAATTGACCAACAGGGTTTATCTCAGGCCATAAGCAAAATTGACTTTAGCCCAATCTATGCAAATGATGACTGTAATTTTGCGGTTAGTTATGTCATAGGAGAACTAAAAAATGCATTGACTATGAATTCGGTAACCGTTGCCCTTCCACGTCGCAAACGGATAATCAAACCTTGGATTACTCAAGGCCTGCTGCGCTGTATGCGCAACAGGGATAAACTACACAAAAAATCTAAATCCTCTCCAAGCGATTTAATAGTTAAAAAAACCTATATGCGGTACAGAAATTTTTGTAACACAATCATAAAAAAGGTTAAACGTAATTATGAAAAAGAACTTGTAGAAAAGGCTGGAAAAAATAGCAAGAAGTTATGGGAAACTGTTAAAAGTATCACAAATACCACAAAAAATAATAACTATCCAAAGGAATTACTTACACTATCTGATACTCCACAGAGCTCTGTGAATCTGATTAATTCGTACTTTTCAAATGTAGGCAAATCACTAGCTGAACAAATAGCGCTGGTCCAAACGAAGATCCAAGAACATAGTAAGGCACCCCTTGAGCAAAATATTGATTCAGCTATTTTCTTTGACACTGATGAAGATGAGGTTAGGAACATTATAGCTTCTCTTAAGAATGAATGTTCAATGGGGTGGGATAATTTGTCTAATCAGCTCTTGAAAGACAATAAAGATTTTCTTGTGCCACACATAACCTACATTTTTAATATGTGTCTCGAAAATGGTTGTTTTCCGAAAGACCTCAAAAAATCTCAGGTACGACCAATACACAAGGGTGGGGATAGAGACCGTGTAGAAAACTTTAGGCCCATTTCGATTTTACCGTCGCTTTCAAAGATTCTAGAAAAAATTATAAACACTCGGTTAGTAAACTATCTCGAAAGCAAACATATTCTGTCTGATCATCAGTTTGGCTTTCGTAGTGGTAAATCCACTGATGATGCAGTTGGTAATTTAACAAATTTTATATCTTCAAACTTAGATAGAGGTAATAAATGTATTACAATATTTCTGGATCTAGCGAAGGCCTTCGACACGGTTTCTGTTCAAATCCTTGTGCATAAATTGGAAAAGATTGGCATTAGGGGTAAACAACTTGACCTAATGACCGATTATCTAACAGACAGGACCCAATGTGTTAAGGTAGGTCCATACATTAGTTCTGATCTTATGGAGTGCCGCAGGGTAGCATTCTTGGACCGACTCTTTTTCTCGTGTATATGAACGATCTTCTTTGTCTAAACTCATTTCATGGTAAAATAATCTCATACGCAGATGATACTGCCCTCATTTTCGTTGAAAAAACATGGAATGAAACTTACCAGCTAGCGCAAAAGGGTTTTGATTTAGTGAAGAAGTGGCTTGCCGAAAACATGCTTACCCTGAATGTTAAAAAAACTAAGTACGTGACTTTCTCGATCCGTAGTTTATCACATGTGAACCTAAACCTTATCGCACATAACTGCTCAACTCACGATTCGTTTGCTTCTAAATGCTCATGTGATTCGCTGGAGCGTACCAAAACAATTAAATACCTAGGCGTAATAATTGACGAAAATCTTAGCTTTAAATCCCACATTCAAGTGCTAAGTAAGAGAATTCGCAAACTTACCTTCGTGTTCAGGACATTGAGGCATGTAGTCACCCCGATAATACTGAAGCAAATATATTATGCACTTTGTCAGTCACTCATTACATACTGCATCTTGTCCTGGGGTGGTGCACCGAAGACTACAATGAAACAACTTGAGGTTTCCCAAAGAACCATACTGAAACTCAGTACATTTAAACCTTTTCGTTACCCTACTACCCTCCTTTATGAATACTGCGAGGTCCTGACTGTTCGCCAACTATTTATCTCTAGCATTATTCTAAAACAACATGCCACCATGGAGTACAGTCCGAGTCGGGTAACAAGGCGGAAAGGTTTACCTGTTTGTAACAGGGTACACTCAAGAACTGCCTTTATTGGTAGATTTTTCCCCTTTTTGGGCCCGTTTGTATATGACAAAATCAACAAAATTCTTCAAATCTACCCTAAAAATAAACAAACTCTAAAAAAATCTTTATTCCAGTGGCTTTGGAAATTAACATACGATGGAACTGAGGATTTGCTGACCATCTTAGGGTAGTGATTACGGTTTGTGGTACCTATCAATAAAAGATCTATAAAACTATAAGTACTATTTTATTTTAATATTACACACCCTCTCACACACATACACTCACCATTTCACCTTATTACACCCAGAGGACAATTACTCTTCACAATTTTGTTTTTATTGTTTAAAATCCTGCAAATTATATTATGTTAATCAATTTTCTATTTTGTTCATGAGCTAGTACTTACAGATCCAGCTCCAGGGCTTGAGGCGCTGCGTGCCGAAATACAGGCCCTAAACCTAGTTCGGCAGCAGAGGCTTATATTAAGACACAACTGTAATTGTTTCTAGTTTACTCTGTGTCAACCTATATTTCTTTTTGATGTAATAAATATATTATTATTATTATTATTATTATTATTAGTCTCCAGAAGAGTCTCCAATAAAGTAGTCTCCAGTGAAGTAGTGTCTCCAGTGAATTAGTCTCTCCAGTAAAGTAGTCTCCAGTGAAGTAGTGTCTCCAGTGAATTAGTCTCTCCAGTAAAGTAGTCTCCAGTGAAGTAGTGTCTCCAGTGAATTAGTCTCTCCAGTAAAGTAGTCTCCAGTGAAGTAGTGTCTCCAGTGAATTAGTCTCTCCAGTAAAGTAGTCTCCAGTGAAGTAGTGTCTCCAGTGAATTAGTCTCTCCAGTAAAGTAGTCTCCAGTAAAGTAAAGCAGAGTGAAAACAATAAACATAGCATCACGCCTACGTTCTCCAAAGGGGTAGGTTGAGATGAGTGATGCAACCACGTTTCACCAATTACGTTGGGCATGCCTGTTGCCACTAGCTGGGTGCCAGTTCGGGCTCCAATCTGTTATTGGGAGGTTCCTGATGGAATAACTGAGTGAACCTGCCCGATCTATCGGTCTGGGAGTCGAACCCGGAAGCCTATGCTTAATTATTCAATTGAACAATACAACAAACATGCTTAATTACACAACATGATTAGTTCTAAAATAATAAACGAAAGAGCACATAATTGCAGTAGAACATACCTACTGGTCATTAAATTGACAAGTAATAGCAGTAGAATATATTTACTGGTCATTAAATTGACAAGTGATAGCAGTAGAATATATCGACTGAGGAAAAATAGTGCAAATTTTGATTGTGAAGACCTCCATCAGTAGGAACGAGATGAGAACGCTGGAGGCGCTGGCATCGAGAGTAGTAAGAAGAAACGTGCTTTGCTGATACATTTTGGTGGACTTGGGTGGATGGTGGCGAACCCCAACTTGGCCGCGGAATTGTTTGTAAAAATACTTCAAGAGGTTATTGATACTCATACCCTATGTATACGCATCCAAAATAAGTTTCGTGTTTTAAAGCCATGGATGACTAAGGGTCTGGTTAGATGTATACGCAACCGTGACAGGATGCATTATAGATTAAAAAAAGATCCTGAAAATGCAGTTCAAATTAATTTGAAGGACTGCATTTTTAGTTTTTTTTAATAAGTTGTTAAGGTAATTATCGCAATTACCTTAACAACTTATTAAAAAAAACTAAAGCGAGCACATGATAAAAATGAATTGCATAATGCCAGAAATAACCCTCCACTTGGAGGGCAATTAAAGCTATTACCAACTCTTCTTCTCAACCGCAGTCTCCCAAAGAGCTTCTCCGCAAACTGTGTCAATTGCTTCTTCACTGATGTTGGTCGTAAACTAGCCTCTCAAGTAACTCCTCTTCCTAGATTTAACCACGAAGTTAGTACCGGGGGGTTCCAACATCGTGGTTAGAACCCATATCGTGGGTAATAGTGGGGGCACTACTCCCACCTTGCCACTCTCTCGTCATACTGCCAGTTGATAAAACACAGGTAGAAAGGCTGATCAGCACCTTGCATTCTGACCACCGTCCTCCAAACAGCGGTCCTGCACCCCATCTTCAAGAGTGGAGACAGAGCCAATGAAACAAACTACTGTCCAATCTCCGTCCTAAGCTCTTTATCCAAGATCCTCGAAAGGATACTCAACAATTGTCTCGTTACTTATCTTTCTAAATTTAAAATAATGCCAACAATCAGTACGATTTTAGACCTGGAATCTCAACGGATGATGCTGTAGCTAACCTTACCAAATCACTAGTTAACAACCTAGACAAAGGCATAAAATGTAACGGTATCTTCCTTGACTTATCCATTCGACACAGTTTCTGTCCCCACCTTGATCTCGAAAATGGAAAGCGTTGAGATTCGTGGTCTCGCATTGAACATCTTTAAAGATTACCTCTCTAATCGTACTCAACAGGTTAAAATCAACTCTACAATGAGTGATGATAGACCTATCAGTTTCGGTGTACCGCAGGATAGCATCCTTGGCCCCCCTCTCTTTTTTCTCTTCATCAATGTCCTATGTCATGCACACTTTCCAATTAGCAACATATTTACGTACGCCGATGATACAGCATTGATAATTTACGATACTGACTGGATCAGAGCCAGGCAAAGGGCGAAACAGCCGCTTCACTTTGTGATCGAGTGGTTATCGGAGAATTTACTCACCCTGAAAGTTGCAAAGACAAAGGTCATTCGATTTTCGCTACCTAACACTTTAGCTCCTCCACTGGAATCAGGTCAAATTAAAGCTCACACTTGCTCAGGTGAGGCACCCAATTGCAGCTGCCCATTTCTGTATTTGGTTCCAAATATACAATATTTAGGAGTCCACATTGATCATAAACTTAGCTGGCAACCCCATATCGAAACCCTATGTACAAGGATCAGAAAATTAATTTATATATTTAAGGAACTAAGGCACTCTGCTGACCCCGATCTAGCTTTAGGAGGTGTGCAATGCCACCTCGAGTCCCAGTTGCCGGATCCTCTCCACGATTGTCGCAACCCCGCGTGTTATCATGCTGGCCGCCGCCTCGTGCGACCACCCCTGCGCCAGGATCAACGTGTCGTCAGCGTAGCGCTGACGGCGCTAGGGAGGTCGGCAGTATGTAGAGTTGATATTTACCTTAGTCTACCCTACTCTTAATCTACTCTCAATGCTAAAATAAAATGATCAAACAATCCAGGTATCGCAACCCCGCGTGAATTATAAGTACTTGCACGTCAACTAATAATTAGTGTATGCCATTATACCTGGAGGAACATTGGCTCCTAAAACACAGGCATTTGGCCTAGTTTAGGAGACATCAGTTCACCCTTTAATGTGAATCTATTGTACAATATCTCCCCAATCTTTGTGTACTTATGTATGTTTTTCTATGTTTACAAATAAAAATTTTTGTTTATTTATTATTTACTGCCAAAAGCACCGCCCCAGGACCCAATGGCTTTCATGGGAAAGCCTGGGTCGTCCGCTTACCGGCCCGGTGTGCTGCTCGACGAGGGCGGCAGGACGGAGAGCAATTGCAGACCGCCTCGTCGGGCAGCTGGTGTGGGTGGGGCCGGATCTGGCGGAGAGCCAGTACGGCTTCCACAGGGGGCGCTCCACGGTGGACGCCATCATGCGCGTCCGAGCCCTCAAGACGGGGGATGCAGTGGCCCGGGGTAGGGTCGTCTTACCGGTGTCCTTGGACAACGCCAATGCCTTCAACACCCTGCCCTGGAGTTGCATAGTGGAGGCACTCCGGTATCACCGGGTGCCGCCCTACCTCCGTCGCGTGGTCGAGGCTTACTTGACGGACAGGGTCGTCATCTACCTTGGTCACCAGGGAGAAAGGAACCGGCAAGAGATGTCGTACGGTGTTTCACAGGGATCGGTCCTGGGACCGCCTCTGTACAACATCGGGTACGACTGGGTGCTGCGCGCCAACCTCCCTAGCGGTGTCAACGTAGTTTGCTACGCTGACGACACGCTGGTCCTGGCGCAGGGGAGGTCGCAAGAGGCGGCAGCCGACTTAATGACACGCGGGGTTGCGACAGTAGTGGAAAGGATCTGGCAACTGTGACTCGAGGTGGCATTGTACAAGTCCGAGGCCATGTGTTTTCATGGTCCACGAAACGCGCCACTGTCGGGTTCCCAGATAACGGTAGGAGGGGTTCACATCGGCGTCGGGGGGACGATGAAGTACCTGGGACTCGTCCTCGACAGCCGATGGAACTTCGTTGAGCATTTCCGACGTTTGGCTCCCAGACTAAAGCGGGCCGCGACTGCTTTGAGGCGGCTCCTCCCTAATCCGGGGGTCCAAACGCCTCCTGCCGTAAGCTCTACGCGGAGGTCGTACGGTCCTTGGCCCTTTACGGGGCACCGGTGTGGGCGCGTTCCTTGAGACGGCGACCAACTCGCCGGTTGAACGCGTCCCAAAGGGGCATGGCCATTCGTATGATTCAAGGATACCGCACGGTCTCCTGTGAGGCGGCGAGCCTCCTTGCCGGACTGTCGCCAAGGGATCTGGAGGCCAGGGTCCTCGCGCTGCTCTGGGATTGGCACGAAGAGGCCAAACGCCGGGGCGAAACTCTGCTGCCGCGACACCTCGCGGCTCGGCGGACGGAACTCCGGCAGGATCTCATGACGACATGGAGACAGCGACTGTCGCAATCCAGCGCTGGGCACGCCAACATCGCAGCTGTAGTGCCCCTCTTTCAGGAGTGGCTGGAGACGCGTCACGGCGTCCTCACCTTTCGCCTGACGCAGGTTTCACCGGACACGGTTGTTTCGAGGGGTTCCTGTTTCGGATAAGGCGGGAGGAAACGCCCGGGTATTACCACTGCGCGGATCACCCAGAGGACACGGTGGAGCATACGCTGGAGGTCTGCCCCGCTTGGGCGGAGCACCACCGTGTCCTCGTGGATGCGATAGGTGGCAGCGAACTCTCGCGCCCGGCCCTGGTTCAGGTCATGGTACGGAGCGAGAGGGAATAGGAAGAAGTCTCCTCCTTCTACGAAGCAGTAATGCTCGCGAAGGCGGAGGCGGTATGGGTGAGGGAGACTCAACGGAGTGGCCCTCACGCCCCCGGCCGCTACCGCCGCAGGAGACGCATTGGGCGTAGGACGTCGCGAGACGATTTCCGGCCACCGTAGAGCCTGCGTCCGATCAGCACCAGGCCCGTGAGTCGACGGCGCGTAGTTTTCCACGCGCGCCTCAAAAAGGTAATTGTGAGCCACCACTGACGGGGCCCATCATGGCCGGTGCCTGCATGCCTTGGGCTAGCGGATAAATTCGTAACAGAGTTACCGCTCCCCTGGGCACTCAGGCAACGAAGGAACAGGGGTGTTTTTTAGTTAGTAAGAGTCAGACATGCCCTCCCGCTCCACCCAGAGCGGGAAATGTCATTGAATGATTTCCAACCCAACAATTGTCTAGAAAGACTCCTAGATATTTGATTGACTCTGTTTGTTCGGGCAAGTACTGTGTAACACTTAAAAATAATTAAATTCGTGTATTTTTGCAAGATGACAGATTATAGCCTTTGACGTTTCTTTTTCAACTTGATGAGCGAGTCTAATTCGTTAAACTAAATTTATTGGAAAAAGAACTAATAGAAATACCTAGAGATGTCTCGAAGAGTTAAAGGGACCAGAGTCAAGTTCAAATGCTTTAAGCATAAGAATGATGACGCTGTAAGTACTACTTTGGGATTTTTTCTAAAGAGACGCTAACTTTAGACGTGGCATTCGTGAACCTCACCAAGCTTTCTTATAGTCGACAGGGTTCCTAGGTTATACTTAAGATGTTATGACAAAAACTAATTATAAAAACTTTTTTACAAAAAAAACAACCGACTTCCAAAAAAAAAAATACACTAAAGTTAAAAAATAACTTTAATTTCGGAAGTCGGTGTTTGTATTTTACTTCTTCGTTATTTGACACTGACTTCTCCAAAAACATGGAACGTGGAATTTAAATATTTGGAGAACACCAAAACGTCATCGAGGTATAAGTACCTACGTATTTTTCGATTTTGTTCAGTTTCTCCAAAAGCGCTGAAGCAATTTCGATAAAATTTATATGGGAGTATATTCTTTCGGATTAAAAAATAATTTTGAAAATCGGTCCACAACTGACGGAGAAATCGGCGGACGGACATAATAATAAAAAAAATTAAAAAAAAAAAAAACAGTCGAACATAGAACCTCCTCTTTTTAACCGACTTCGAAAAAGGAGGAGGTTATCAATTCGGATGTTTGTATTTTCGGGCATAACTTCGTCATATATTGACGGATTTGCAAAATTCTTTTTTTGTTCGAAAGGGGTTTATTCCGAAATGGTCCCATTTAAATTTCAAAAAGATCTGATGATGGGTTTCGGAGACAGACAACGGAACTCTTCAAAAATTGACAGCAAATCTACCGCGATTGCTGCTATCTTATGTCTAGGAATTGTTAACACAGTTTAACGGGGAACCACAACTAAAAATTAAAAATAAAAAACTTTTTTACAAAAAAATAGAACCGACTTCCAAAAAAAGTGTAAAATAACTTTAATTTCGGAAGTCGGTGTCAAAAAACAAAGACACAAAACAGGAACACCGACTTCCGAAATTAAAGTTATTTTACACTTTTTTTGGAAGTCGGTTCTATTTTTTTGTAAAAAAGTTTTTTTTTCGAAAGTCGGTTAAAAAGGTCTGATCTTGACCACACTCTCTATGGAATTATTGGAAGAATAATGCGGTTTTAACAAAGGGTTCTAAACACAGATGTGCACGTGTCCAAGGATAATCAGGATTGTATGACCGCAGCTGCGATATTGCTTGTGGAATCTCCTCACTGGACCATTATCTTCGATCTTCGAACGATTGGGTAATAACTGTTCATCATCAATTGTAAGTGCTACATACCATTTTCTATAGGACTCATGAAACTTAGTCTAGTGTGATGCAGTGTTGTTAATAAATGTGAGAAGTGAAGACCAAATCTATGGACTATTATTTACTACAAACATTCCTCATGCAATAAACCTGTAGATCGGCAAGAAGAGACTCATGCATGATAAATGATAAATGATAAATGATGTTTATTCAGTAAATAGGTTACAAGGAACACTTTTACACGTCAATGTTTTTTTGTCAGTTTAAGCTAGATGAGGCCGGTGTTTCCTAGCTGACTACCCTGAGAAGAAACACCGAAACAAACTCAGAGGTCAAAGTCTCTTTTAGTGTTCAAATCCATACAATGTGGACTGGTTAGATCCTATGAGAACCATGTACGTTTATGTCTGGGATGAGCTTTATGAAGAAAGCAACACACGAATTCGAGTGGACCTGTCCAGACAGTGCAAGCATTTGTCAGTCATCGCGAAGCTCAACTCAGAACTCTGAGGTGCTCAACGAACCGACGAACAATACCAAAGTAAGGACATTTGAGTAGGCCGCAAAAAATACTCAAACTGCCAGACAATCATAAAATCTACATGAATATAACGACATATATAGTTCTCGCATTCACATTATTCTATATGAGGACCATGCAGCTTAATGTCTGTAGTGGTCTTTTGAAGAAAGAACCAAACATATTTGAGTGGACCTGTCCAGTCAGTGCAAGCATTTGTCAATAGTCGAAAAGCTCAACTTAAAAACCACTAAGGAGCTCAATGACATGACGAACAATACCAAAGAAAAGACATTTGGGTAGGCCGCAAAAGTACTCAAACTGTCAGACAACGTTGAAAATTACTGTAAAAAGGAGGAGAAAATAATAATAATAACCCACATAGTCCTCACATTTACAATAATTAAGTAATCAAAAAAAAATAAAAATATAATACTTTACAAAGTAAATATTTGTGTCAAACAAAATAGTAATCATAATATGTCAATCAAAAAATAAAAATAAATATAATACTTAACAAAGTATTCAAGTCAAAAAAAAAAATAATAATTATAAAATGTCAATAAAAAAATAAAATAAAAAATATAATACAATACTAAACAAGTATTCATGTCAAAAACGAATATTAAAAAAAAAAAAAAAAAAATCTATATATATAATTTTTTTTTTATCAGTAAGTAGTACATATGAAAACAATGGCTCATGTATATCATTGAAGCAGCTCAATCCCACGCCTTTTTGTCCTCAAGAAAGTCATTAATTGTGTAAAAAGCTTTCTGGCATAGCTTACGTTTAATAAATGATTTAAATTTATTTATGCTTAGTTCTTGAATTTGGCTAGGAAGTTTATTATAGAAACGTATACATTGACATCTAAACGAACCACCTATTTTTTTCTTGAGCCTGGTTTTTGGTACAATAAATTTGTGTTTGTTCCTAGTATTTATGCTATGGATATCACTGTATCTTTTAAACAGATTAATATTTTTATGTGCATACATGAGATTCTCATAAATATATTGAGAGGGAACAGTCATAATATTAATCTCTTTAAATTTGTCTCTGAGGGAGTGTCTGGGACTTAATTTATAAATTGCACGAATAGCCCTTTTCTGTAAAACAAAAATTGTCTGAATATCGGCGGCATTTCCCCACAACAGAATGCCGTACGACATCACACTATGAAAATAACTAAAGTATACTAAACGAGCTGTCTCTAAATCAGTTAAACCACGAATTTTCCTTACGGCGTATGCTGCAGAGCTAAGTTTTTTGGACAGTTTATCTATATGGGGGCTCCACTGAAGCTGCGCATCCAAAGTTAATCCTAAGAACACTGTGGAATCCTCGGGTTTCAACTCTTCACCCTTTATTGACACACTAGTGTTCACTTGTATTACATTGGGTAATGTGAACTTTATGCATTTTGTTTTTTTCTCGTTAAGGAGAAGATTATTGACATTAAACCAGTTAACTACAGTTGAAAGAGCATTATTTACATTATCAACAACCACCTGCTGACGTTTGAGTTTAAATAAAAGTGAAGTGTCATCTGCAAACAGCACTATATCATGTTTATCCTTTATGAGGTAAGGCAAGTCGTTGATATAGATTAGAAACAAAAAAGGACCCAGAATTGAGCCTTGAGGAACCCCCATTCTGACTACAGACCCGGAAGACCTTTTGCCGTTCACATCAACTCTCTGAATCCTATTACTCAAGTATGAAGTAAGAAGATCCAGAGAGGCGCCCCGGACTCCGTAGTAGTGCAGCTTCCTGATCAATGTATCATGGAGAACGCAATCGAAAGCCTTAGACAAATCGCAAAAAATGCCCAACGCATCGCATTTATCTTCCCATGCATTATAAATGTGTCCCAAAAGTTCAACACCAGCATCAGTTGTTGAACGACCCTTTGTGAAACCAAACTGTTTGTTGTGTAATAATTTGTGTTTATTAAAATATCTTTGAATTTGATCTAAAATAATTTTCTCAAAAATTTTACTAAAAGTAGGTAGCACTGAAATAGGTCTATAATTAGTAGGGTCTGATGTACTACCCGATTTAAACAATGGTATAATTTTACTATATTTCATTAGATCAGGAAACTCACCACAATCTATACAATTATTAAAGATTACTGCTAAAGTAGGTGCTACAATGTCTATAATAGACCTAGCAACGTCAACAGAAATCTAACATGCAGAAATCTAACTCTGACGCTAGCCAATGTAAAGACAAGTAATTTACTTTACAGAACAATTGTCTGAGCTAGAACATGAGTGCAACTGTAGGCAAGCAACATTATTGGGAGAGGAGCGATTAGAGATTGCGAAGTTTATTGCCTTCGTTTTTTTCACGTTTAGCGTTAGGAGATTATGTTGCAGACAGTTCGCAATGGTTTTAACCCCGCTTTCAACCGCAGACCATACGTCTTCCCAGGATCTCCCATAAAAACTATTTGCGGTGTCATCCGCATAATTATGTGAAAATTTTATTCTTTATCATAATCTGCTTGAGGGATTATCATGGCGCACAGTTCATTTATATAAATTATAAACAGGGTAGGACCCAGCATGCTTCCTTGGGGCACACCAAAATGTACGGTGGTTGGATCACTAGAATATTTTCCTAACATTTTTTGCTTTTTGTTATGGAGATACGAGGGAAACCAGTCCAAGGCAACACCACGAACTCCCAAAAGTGTCATTTTTTTAATCAAAATTTGCCTAGATATCGTATCAAATGCCTTGGCGAGGTCCAGGAAGATGCTAGTACATGCCTTTCCTTGATTTAGGTTGAGGGTTATAAAATCGGCTAAGTTAGTAACTGCATCCTCCGTCGACCTGTTGACCTGAAAACCGTACTGATTGTCTGACAACAATTTTTGTTTTTTTTTTTTTGCTAGGTAGGCGAGTAGTCGTTTGTTAACCATCTTTCTCAAGGATTTTTATAGAGAGCTGTCAGCAAAGAAATCGGGCGATAATTTGAAGGAATCTTTGAAAGATGTAACTTCGAAATGTTTCAAAATATGGATTTGGTTTTAACGCTATAATTATTGTTTCCTGCTCAAGATTGAGTACTATAAAATACCTACTAAGTTACAATAATTCACAAAAAGACAACTACTCTGCCAAAAGTCATATTAGCTCCCAGATCTGGAGTAGGTTATTTCTGTTAAAACTGACCCCACCGTTTTGTTAATTATATGTAGAACCAAGGGTACTTTCTGTTTTGCTAAAGAAATCATGACTACAAACATATTAAGTTCATATAATACTTTGCTCTTATTTTGATGCTGACCAGTGATTTTTGTAAGTTACTTATAAAAAAATACCTGTTCAGAATCTTGTCGCTGCACGTACAACGGCCTCCAGCGCGGCCCCGAAGGTCCCGGGGGCCCCATCGCACCCACGCCGCCGTACTCGCCTACGTTGGCGTATCTGTACACAAAGTATTAATTTAGTATGGCAGCACTGCGGTCTGCTCCAGTTAGTTATCAGCTCGACACTCACCCCGGCTCGGGCGGCGCATGCAGATGCAGGGGGTGCAGGTGGTGCTGGGGAGCGGGAGCGGGGCGCGGCCGGGGCGCGCGCGGCGGGGTGCCCGGGGGCCCCGCCGGCGCGCGCCCTCAGGGCCCCGCGCGCTCCACCACGCACACGCCGGCGTACGAGCGGCCCACGGACATGGCGGCCGGCAGCAGCGCCCAGCAGTCGGCGGCGGGGTCGAACACCTCCACGCTGGCCAGGTTGGCGGCGCCGTCGTCGCCGCCCACCACGTACAGGCGGCCGGCGTGGGCGGCCACGGCGGCGTTGCGGCGCGCCGTGTGCATGGGCGGCGCGGCGGCCCACCCGGCGCCGGCCCAGCGCTCCACGCTGCGGCGCACGGCGGGCCCGTCGTGGCCGCCCACGGCGTACAGCGCGCCGTCGGCCACGCCCACGCCGCAGCCCGAGCGCCGGGCGCCCATGTCGTCCACGCGCTCCCAGGCGTCGGCCGCGGGGTCGTAGCGCTCCACGGTGTGCAGGCACTGGCGCGACGCGCCGTCGTAGCCGCCCACGGCGTACAGCTTGCCGCCCAGCACGCCCACGCCCACGGACGAGCGGCGCGTGGACATGCTGGCCACGGGCCGCCACACGCCCTCGCGCGTGTCCAGCGCCTCGGCCGAGCTCAGGCCCGTGGCGCCGTCGAAGCCGCCCACGGCGTAGATGACGTGTCCGATGACGGCCACGCCGAGCGTGGAGCGCCTGGCGCACAGCGGCGGGCCGGCGCTCCAGCTGTCGGAGCCGACGTCGTACACGTCCACGCTGCGCACGCGCAGGGTGCCTGCAACACACCCAGGTTGTTGAGCAGAGCGGTAATACTGCATTTCGATTCAAATGCCCAAAATTTGTGGCCGAGATACCGTTAGTCGTATTAATTTAACTTTTATTTTAATGTTTAAAAATTTAACCTGCTGCCAAAACCAACCTGATGTCAAAAACACCCCTCACCCGCACAATATAATTATGTACTAAATGAAGTGCTTGAGAGGATTTGTAACACCTAAAAATAGAATGGATGTGGAATGAAGCGTTATTTTGTGAGTTGACAGATGAGATTGTCGTTTGACGTTTCTTTTTCCAAGTTGATCTGGAGCGAGTCTGCCACTTTAAACTTTATTTATTGGAAAAAGTTCTTAAAAACATTTAATGATGTCTCGAAAGGTAGCTGGAACCAGAGTTAAGTTCAAATGTATTAAGCATTCGGATGTAGCACGCTGTGAGTATCTTTTTTGGGTTTTTTTGTGCTGATGCTAAGTCATAAGCGCGTGGCATTCAGGAGTCTTACCAAAATCTTTCTATTTGTTGGCAGGGTTCCTACGATAGATTAATATTAAGGAAAAATACTATATAAAATGGTCGGTTCATAATTTACATTATATTTTGGAAGAACTATGCAGTTTTGACAATAGCAAAAGGTTCTGTACACAAGCATACACGTGTCCAGAGATGCCCAGGATTAGATGACCACGGCGTAGATGCCGCTTGAGGACCTCTGAACTGGACCTATAATCTTCGAACGATAGGGTAAAAGTGTTTCGACATAAATTGTAAGTTGAACATACAATTTTCTGTAAACGGAGTGCTATCTAGTGTGATGCAGTGTTGAAAATAAACGTGATATATGTGAAGACCAAATCTAAGGACTCTTATTTACTACATACATACCTCATGCACAAAACCCGAAGATAGGTAACCAGGGTCTCATGCCATAAGTATCTCTGACGCTAGCCGGTGGAAGAAAAATTTTCTTTACAGATTAACATATTGTCGTGCAATCTGAGTGAATTCGCAAAAGTTTTGTTGAATTTTATTAGTTATACAGCATGTAGCAAAAACCCTGACCAATCAAAAAAAATGTAACTCATAAAAACACACAACACACGTTTGGTTTTTAGGGGTGACTACAGAGATGACGACTAATAGAGGAGTATGGAAGGAAAAGACATGTTGCGCCGACCCCAAATAAATTGGGATAAGGGCAGGAGAATGATGACACGTTTGGTTTTTATGAGTTACATTTTTTTTACTATTTTTAGTTAGTAAGTATGTTAAACCAGGAATACGCCTTTATTGAATCTATTATTTTTATAAAATATGCGAAATTTAACACCAAATATGGCTAACTTTCATAAGTTGACAACACTCCACCGGCCGGCAAAATATATTCATTTTTACTTATTTTTATTTCAAACGATACCCCGCCCCACACTAGCCGCGCTGCAAGCACTCTTTAACAAAGGATCAAAAAGACCGTCTCGCTCAGGCGGCTTCTTTGACACAAAACTGTAGCTGAACTTTGTCGAGCGCTTAGTGTTGCCTTTGATAAGTTTTTCTTTTTTTATTAATTAATTATTTTCAATAACGAAAAATAATAATCTCGTATCCATTAAATGATTACGTGTATGTGTACCCAGTACAATACCAAATAATACCCTTCAGTATCGGACAAGGTTTTTTTCGGATGTTTGTATTTATATTTTTTTTTATGTACGTTCGGGCATAACTTCGTCATTTATAGACGGTTTTCTAATATTCTTTTTTTGTTCGAAAGGGGTTTGATCCAAAATTTTAATGGGACCACCATTAAAATTTCATATAGATCTGATGATCTTCAAAAAATGACAGCAAATCAACCGCGATTGCTGCTATCGCATAGATATGCATTGTTAACACAATTTAATGGGGAATCACCACTACAAAGTGAAAAATAAAACTTTTTTACAAAAAAATATAACCATCTTTACCAAAAAGTTTTTTTTATTATTTTGGTAGGTATGCCTAATTTCAAACTTCAAACTATTAGAACCTCTAATCTCCATTGTTTTTACAAGCTAGCTTTTGTTTGTTTGTTCGGGTCAAATCTTGCAAGCTGAATATTAGAACCACTTCCTCTTATCTTACGGAGTTGATTTTTTACATGTTGGTTCAGTTCCGAAGATAATGCATTTTAAGGGTTCCGTACCTGAAGGGTCCAAACGGAGCCCAATTGTTTTCACTCACGTGTCCGTCTGTCTGTCCGGCCGTCGTCTGTCACAAAATTTTGTTACGAAGGGTTTTTTAACTTCCCATTTTGGGGATAATGTGTATACTAACAAATACCAATATTTGGTACAGACCGATTAATATGCGAAATCCGATACGCACTTGGCCAGTTTTATTGTAAGCATGACCTGCATCCACATTTAGGATTAGCTTCACATGGAGGAACTCTTCCACGGTGAACAGCACAGATACGATATTTTGTTAACGGATATAATTATGATAGCCGGTATAACAGCTTGTTTTAAAAAAAAAACTTTTTTACAAAAAATACAACCGACGTCTAAAAATTGCAAAATTACTTTAATTTCGGAAGTCGGGGTTTGTATTTTTTTGTTTCTTCGTTATTTGACACCGACTTCCGAAATTAAAATTATTTTGCAATTTTTAGAAGTCGGTTGTATTTTTTGTAAAAAAGTTTTTTATTTTTCAGTTTTTAGTTGTAATACCCCAGAAGTAAAACTAAATATTAAAGTTATGCCCGAATGGATAACTCTAATAACATGGAATTTGAACATTTGGAGACAACCAAAACGTCATCTGTGTATACACATTTTTTGTATATGTTGATTTTTTTCAAAAAGTGCTGAATCAATTTCGATAAAATTTATATGGGACCACCTCTGAAGTACGAACTACCAAACAAAACAAGAATCAACAAAATCTATTCACAAATGGCGGAGATATCGCGTAACAAAAAAAAACCTCTGTTTTGAAGTCGGTTAAAAAGATATTAATTACAAATAACGGTTTATTTCAGATATCCGGCCAATAAAGATTCGGAATAAAAATATTTGAACCAAATTTAAATTAAATGCTTATACCCTATTGTTTTTAAGTGATTATCTGTGACCAAACCAAATGGTATTCGGTGCCGGCAGTTCGTGTTGTTTGGATCAAAGGGCAGAAATATCTCTGTCTCGGGTAATAAACAAAATAATAATGCTGGATATTAATGTTGGAAATCCAAGTAAGTTTGTGAGGTTTAATTATAAGTCAGTGAAAAGGTCACTAGAACTATCTAGTGACCAATGATGCAATGATTGCAATGATGTGGAAGCCATTTACGTGTTAGGTGATTTTAATTCGCATCCACACCAACCATACTGGAACGAATTAGATCAGTATTGTGTGGATCAACTTTGGATGTGTGCTGATGTAGAACGGTTGGGTATAGACTCCGGCTGTTTTACTTATATTAGTGAAATTAATGGTAGTCAAAGATGGTTGGATCACCGCGTTGTGACAGAGTCAGCGTGGCAAACCATAACAAATGTTTACGTGGGTTATTACGTAAACATTTGTTATGTACGTAACATTACACGTATTGGTCTGACCATTTGTCTCTCTTTATTGAATGTAATCTCAGTATTGTTCCATCTAAATTAACATTGTCGGGCAAAAGTCAAAATAAAATATTGTGGAAGAAAAGAAGCAAATCACAAATAGATGATTATCATTATTTATGTAATAACCGATTTAAGATGATTAATTATCCGGCATTATTTCAGACGTGTGGTGATAAAATGTGTCAAAATGAAGAATACAGGCGTGCTCTGGACTGCATGTATAGGGAGATCTTAACTATTTTGACTGAGGCGGCTGAACAGACCTGTGAGGAGAAGTCACCCTGTACCATGAGGCGAGGCATAGGACGGAACAGGCACAGTACATACATGGGGAGGCTCGACTTAAGTATCAAGCTTGGTTGGTTCTTAATAAACCCAACGTAGGTACAATTTGGGAAGAGATGCGCGCTAGCCAAAAGATTTTCAGAGGCCGGTTAAAATAGTGTCAAAATCATCAGGACCAAATCAAAATGGATATCATAGCGTAACATAGATCCTCTAAAGATTTCTCTAAGTTTTGGAAATCAAACAACAAGTTAAACATTGAGCCGAGTCGCCCTGTAAGTGTTGGGGAATGTGGTGCGCCTGTAGAAATAGCCAATCTTTTTAAGAATCTGTTTGGGGTATCGTCACCACTGGGTCCGAGCGAGAGTGTGGTCGATGTTGGGGCCTGTGATCGGGAGCCAATTCGATACTCAGCCAAGGAAGTGAAAGGAATTATACAAAATATGGCTAGAGGTAAATCTCCCGGTCATGACGGCCTCAGTATCGAGCATCTAACGCTATGCAGGGGTACATCTTCAAAGGGTTCTTGTTTTATTTTTTTCACTAAGTGTTAGTCACTCATTTCTGCCTTTGGAAATTTTAAAGACTGGTGGTGCCGATATTGAAGAATAGAACTGGTGATATATCGGATCAGATTCGTCTGATCCGATATATCACCAGTTCTATTTTTCTGGTCTGGTCTGTAGTTCGCTAGACGGTCTGCTTGATAAGCAGTTAGATAAGTGGCTGAATATTCACGACGCACAGTTCGAGTTTAGGCCCGAGTTGTCTACTGATAGCGCTATACTCAGCCTCAAGCAGACCGTTCAATATTATAAGGATAGACGTACTCCAGATATGCCTGCTTCCTTGATCTCTCAATGGCTGTTGACCTAGTGTCATATAAAGTCCTTTGGGATAAACTCGGGGAGGTGGGTGTACAGACTGTTGTCAGCATTACCTGACCCACCCTAAAATCAAACGACTTTGGACCCTCTGCATGTATCATTAAGGTTTATTTAATTTATATGAGCTTATCAGACAACTGCTCGAGGATTTGATGAACAAATACAATAATAATATAGACACGCAAATTTGATCTTTAAAACGTTAGCATTAGGTTATATTTTATAACTATTTGTTATAATATGATAAGTGTAATTAATAGCTTATTTTAATGGTTGTGTTCGAGTAATTCTGGTCTCGTGGTCTGTGTGTAAGACTGAGAAAAACGAGGTTCGAGATCAAATCCCGCGACAAAGATATTGTTTTGCTTTCAATGTAAAATTTACATTCCAGAACTATTTCTTGTATTATTGTAAAGAACTACAGACTAGGTATACATAAACTTTTTAAAATGGTAATATTTTCACATAACTTGTAATAAGTGGGTAGTTGAAAAATAAATATTCGTATTCATTATAAAGCTGGTATTCAAATGCTACTATGGAGTGATTATTTCAAATACAAAATAATTTGCACGAGAAGATGGCTGCTCGTGCTGTGCAAGAATAAACTTTATGATTGTATACTATATGGATCAAATTTTTTTGAATATTGCGTCTAGCATTACAACTAAGATCAAATTTCAATGCGGCTTATAAAAGTTGTGTTGGTCTTGTGGTCACTAAGGTAGTGCGATGTTCATTGTTGTCTACGTTCGAAACCAAGTTTAACCTAAATTTAGATATTTTATTACACTTTTTTACATTTCTTTAATAGACGACGTAGGGTATTGTCTTTTTAAACGGGCAGTTTGTATAGAAATAAAACTAAAAAATTGCAAGTTTAAAATGTTTATTATTTCATTAAAACACTTAAGTAAGATAAAGTAAGTAAATGCTCAAATATTTCCAAATTAATATACTTTTTATATTAGTATGCCATATAAACATTAAAAAAGGCATGTGTATGCTTAAAAGTTTGTTATCGAGAAAATGAATTCATCTGTGAAATGCTTTACAAATTTATAGCTGCCTATATGTAGTGAATAAACATGTTATTTAAACAAAAAAAATCTGTTTATACGAGTAACAATAACATCACCACATAATCTGCAACATTTTAATGGTTGAACAATCAATCCATTGAGCATTTACTTACATGGTGTGTTTAAATATACCTACTAGATGAACTAGTAGCGGAGTGGCACACCATCCCCTGCTATGTGAAAGAAAACACCTGTAGATACTTCTTTAAATCAATTTATGGATATATCATAACTTTGAAATGTGACTCGAGTCCTCCTTTGTCGTCTGTAGCTCTGCATGAAAAAGCCTAAAACTAGCCGGCTCGCGCTCTTTTATTTTCAAAAATAATCTATAGGTTGCCACCTGATAATAAGTGTTGCAACATAATAAATTAAACAGTCGATTATTGTGAATGCTAACATTCGGCTAATCCTGACGACAAACGCGACCTCGCGTTTAACAAAGAGTAAAACGTTAAAAAAATAGCTATATCTATAACAAAGATCGACTACAAGCACTCTTACTTGTAGCAGCTCACTCTTATTAATGATATCGACTACAAGTACTCTCATTTGTAGCGACTCACTTTTACAAATAATATTGACTACAAGTACTCACTTTTAGCACCTCACTCTTATCACTAAACATCGAATACAAGCAATCTCACTTGCATCGACTCACTCTTCATTTCTGACATCATTTATCATATTCATTATCATCCAATTAATGTATTTGCCACAAGTTAGGGCACTTCACTTTATTCTCAAATAAACATTTGGTGATAGATAATAATCACTCTTCTTAACTCTTTTTTTTATTTTCACTAATTTTTAAGCTTATTATCACATCATCAGTATTATCATTATCATACCGGTTTACTTTCTATATTTCACTATTAATGGCACTTCACTTTAATCTCAAATAAACATTTGGTGATAAATAATAATCACTCTTCTTAACTCTTTTTTATTTTCACTAATCTTTAAGATTATCATCACATCATCATTATTATCCCTATTTACTTTCTATATTTCACTATTTATGTATATGCCACAAGTTAGGGCCCTTCACTTTATTCTCAAATAAACATTTGGTGTCATATAATAATCAGTCTTCTTAACTCGTTTTCATTTTCACTAATCTTTAGGCTTATCATCATCATTACTTTCCCTATTAACTTGCTACAATTCACTATATCTTTATGTATTTACCACAAGTTAGGTCACTTGGTTTCATTCTCAAATAAACATCCAATAATATTATGTATAACTACATAAGATACTCTACTACACATTATCGCATTAAATAATCATCAACAATGTAGAATTCTCTTAATAAACAAAGTAACTTTTAAGTACTTCATTCTCCTGCCCTTATCCCAATTTATTTGGGGTCGGCGCAACATGTCTTTTTCTTCCATACTCCTCTATTAGTCGTCATCTCTGTAGTCACCCCCTTTTTACCCATATCCTCTTTCACACAGTCCAACCATCTTTTCTTTGGCCTTCCCCTACTCTTATAGCCATTCACATCCATACACAAGACTTTCCTCACGACATTTTCTTCATTCCTCCGCATCACATGCCCATACCACGACAACCGATTTCCACACAATTTTTCAGTCAGCGGTGCCACTTTCAGACTTCCTCTTATATACTCATTCCTAATTCTATCCATGCGCGTAACACCACACATCGCTCTTAGCATTCTCATCTCAGCTACATGCAATTGCTTTTCATTCATCCCTTTTGTGGCCCAACATTCTGAACCATACAAGACAGCAGGTCTGACCATTGTTTTATAAATCTTCCCCTTAAGTTTTAGGGGAATGCGGGAGTCACAGATAGTCCCGGTGACCTGCCGCCATTTCATCCATCCAATGTTAATTCTGTGCTTAACAGTCCGATCTATTTCGCCATCGCTTTGCACGAGTGAACCGAGATACCGAAAATCGGAGCAGCCTGGGAGAAGCGCGCCATCTAGCACTACAGCTTCAGAACTGGAGAGACCGCCGAAATCGCAGAACATGTATTCAGTTTTGCTTCTGCTGATTTTCAAGCCAACTTTCTCCAGCTTCTGTTGCCACTTCTCCAATCTGCTCTGGATCTCAGGTCCATCTTCACTGACCAGAACAATGTCGTCGGCAAACAGCATGCACCAGGGTGCCTCCTCCTGTATTTCCGACGTAAGAGCGTCCATAATCAACAGGAAGAGGTAAGGACTTAAAGCCGACCCTTGATGCAAGCCTACAGCCACACTGAACTCATCGGTGTTGCCAGCAGCCGACCGGACGTAGGTACTAGATTGTCTGTACATAGCACGAATCAACTCAACATACTTCCCAGGCAAACCTTTCTCTTTCAAGGCCCACCACAACACATCCCGAGGTACCCTATCATACGCTTTCTCAAGATCAATGAACACCATGTGCAAGTTCTTGTGCACACGTCTGTACTTCTCGCACAATTGACGGAGAGCGAAGGTGGCGTCCATTGTCCCTCGACCTGGCATAAACCCAAACTGGTTCGGGGTAATCTCACTCTCCTCTCGCAATCTTTTCTCTATCACTTTCTCCCATACTTTCATAGTATGTGACATGAGCTTTATCCCTCGATAGTTGTTGCAGTCCTGTACATCCCCTTTATTCTTGAAGATGGGCACTAGCGAACTATTGCACCATTCTTGTGGGATCACTTCTTCATACAACAACTTATTGAAGAATAAAGTCAGCCACATACATCCATCCTCTTTTAAACACTTCCATACTTCTACTGGTATGTCATCAGGGCCCATGGCCTTTCCATTTTTCATACATTGAACTGCCCTTCTTACTTCATCCATGCTAATTTCTCTCACCAAACCCATATTTACTTGTACCTCTTTGAGCACACCATTCCATTCATTCTCTTCGTTCATCAACTTTTCAAAATAAACCTTCCATCGCTCTTTTATTTCGTCATCTTTCGACAAGACTTTACCGAGTTCATCTTTCATACATTTTATGTGCATTATATCCCTCGTTCTCCTTTCTCTTAATTTTGTAATCCGGTAGAGCTCCTTCTGGCCTCTAGGGCTGTCCAGTAAATCATATAACTTTTCCTGTGCCTTAGCCCTGGAAACTGCAACCGCCTTTTTTGCCTTCCTCTTCCATTCTTTATAAATTTTCTTTTTCTCTTCTTTCAAATTATCATTTCCGGTTTCTACATTCTGCCATACTTTAAACGAAATTTTCTTTTCTTTTAGCATCTTTTGCACATCTTCATTCCACCACCATGTATCCTTTTCTATCATGCCTTTACCTTGCGATTCTCCAAACACATCTTTTGCTACTCGCCTTATACAATCCGCCATCTCTTTCCAACATTCATCCACAGATTTTCCTTCCATATCCTTCATGTCTATCATTTTATCTACCACTTGACTCTTAAACATACTTGCACACTCCTCATTTTCTATCATACGCCATCTGATTTTGGGTGGGGGCCGTTCTTTGTTCCTACTGGACGAGACACTGACTGTTACGTCCATCATTATGAGCCTGTGTTGGGAGACTAAGCCTTCGCCTGGCAACACTTTACAGTTTTTGACTGTTTTGAGACTGTTTCGTTTCACCAAGAAAAAGTCAATTTGGGTCGCGTGCTGGCCACTTTTGTAAGTGATCAGGTGTTCGTCTTTCTTTTTGAACCAGGTGTTAGTTATTGCCAGGTCAAAAGCCGAAGCAGCTTGCAGCAATGTCTCGCCATCAGTATTACGGTCTCCGTACCCCCAACCACCATGCACTCTCTCATAACCGTACTTCAGACTTCCTACATGCCCATTAAAATCACCCCCCACAAACACCTCTTCACTCTCCTGTACATTCATCATCACACAATCGAAGTCCTTCCAAAACTTCTCTTTTACACTATCCTCACATCCTGATTGGGGTGCATACGCACTAATAACATTTACTATCATACTCTCCACAACCACTTTAATAGCTATCACTCTATCACTTACTCTTTTAACATCCACCACACATTCTTTTAACTCACTATCCAAAACTATGCCCACACCATTCCGTTTGCCATCACTTCCACAGTAATAAAACTTATATCCTTCTCCTAATTCTCTTGCTTTTGCACCCTTCCATTTCGTTTCTTGCAAACACGCTATATTTATCCGTCGCCTTTTTAAAACATCTGCTAACTCTCTTCCTTTTCCAGTCATAGTACCTAAATTCCAGCTCGCACACCTCAATCTTAATTCTCTCACTCTCCGAGCTTGCGTCTTACGTCGCACCCGCCCGTTCTGGTGCGACAACCCTTGTCCATTTCCCACAGGAGCCGGGTGCTGCCCCTGCGCGTCGCCTGTGGGGTACGCCCTAGCCCTATCGCACATCATATTTTTCCAGACCATGTTGCAAAAAGGTTTTGGCAGAAGTTTTATAGCCGGCCGCCTGCCTGACGCCAACCCTCCTTGGGAATGCTGTTATTGGTGGTTTACCCGCCACCGCGCGGGTGGCCCATGGTGCTATAGTAGTATGCACTAGGTCTCAAGCTCCCTTAGTCGCCTCTTACGACACCCACGGGAAGTGATGGGATGGTACTATTCTTTTACGTCCGACACCATACGGTACTACGTCCGACACCATACGGTACTACGTCCGACACCATACGGTACAACTTAACTAACTAACTTTTAAGTACTTATAAGTTCTATTTCATTTCATTTTAATAAAATAATAATCAGGTATTATGACCATCCAAATAATAAACAAATCATAATTCTTACATTCACTGCAAATCTCCATTCTCTCTTTTCTATTCTCTTATTTATTCTCTCTCTCTCTATTCTCTATATTCTCTCTTATTTATTCTCCATATCTCCATTCTACTATGATAAAACTTCTGTTGACCTTCCTATTCTGAATCACTCGACATCACATTATGGTTAAAAGCCAAGGGTGTAACTTGCTTGTCAACGGCATAAACTGATCAATAGGGTTTGCAACCTTATTTCCTGGTTATAGGAGTCTTTTCGTATTTGATAGCAATTGCTGCCCATAATTTAAGAAATACTATGCAGTCCTACACATTTCGGTATTAATTAACAACCATATCCAGGATCTAAACAAATATCTTTTTCTTCAAAAACTTAATCGTCTACTTTATATTAGTTATTAGTATTACTTTATATTAGCGACATATCAAAACGCTCGTTCTGCAAAACTCGTCGACCATATTGAATCCGCGAGTTTGTATCCGATCTGAGTTCATCACAATATAAGGGAGTTGGTAGGACTAGAAGATATTTTTTTTTTCACCATTTTATTCAAATATATTTGAGTTAGATACAAATCCCACCAAATAGCACTTCAAATAGCGAGAAATATTCCATAAAACCTGATCATTAGTACTACTTTTAACATTTTCAACTGTTTTGATGTAAATAAAGAAGAATGCAAATTTTTCACCTGACTATTTATAAAAATGAAATATATCTTAAAATTCACTTCATTTAATTGTGCATTGATTACGCTTATCACAACGTTATAAGAAACGCAGAAAAACCATTTTTTTTTCTACGTCAAGGGTGAACGTATTACCATGTTTTGAACGCATCCCAATTATCCTTTTTTACGACGTTTCATGTTACACACTAACACACTGCTACATGGCTTTATTCAACTCGGTTTCCCAGTTTTCTATGTTATTTTACGTTTCATTTAATCAGTTAGTATTTCTTTATTAGTCTTTGTATAATATAATATATTAATTAGAAATACTATATGACATTATTTTCTAATCTTACAGAAAGTCTTTCTACCATACCTTTTAACTATACATAAACTTTCAATAGCAGGTTTTTAAATGTATTTAAAGTTGGCATTGTTCTTTTGTGAAAGCATAAATAAACGATCTCTAAATTATATGTCAAATTTTCTTTTCACAATAATAAAACGGGTTTCAGTATAAAGCGTATCGAACGGTTCATTATTTTTTTTTTTTTGGTTTAGATTAAATATTAGTATAATATTTTAAATAAACATCGATTCATACGAACGATTGGTCATCTCTCTGATTTTGGAACTACTAACAATATTATCTTCTTGTTGCTGTACGATTGCTCTTAAATATCTGGCGTACGTGTGAATTTCAAACTCGGCTGCAGGGTCAAATAATGCCAAAACAGGTGCAGTAGCTACTTTTTAATCCATTTAGTGCTGAGCACTAGAGAATATTGTTTTGTAATAATTGTTACTTAACAACTCTTTTTTATTTACTTTTATCTATCTATAAATTAGGGGTTTTGCTAACAGAATAGTTTTGATTGAATTTTTCGCAAATTATAACATTCTCTAATTATTTAGGTGGTCACTCTTACTGTATGATAAAAATTATGCTACATGAATCGTATGCTACTAGTTTATCTGTTAGCGAACCTTTTATTTTCGCTACATTACGTTTGCCTAACTCCACTATAATATATAACTAGTGGTTGCCCGGTGATCGAAATTAATTTTTAATTTCTAGTTTGAACGTTACTAAAGTTTTATTATCAGAGACCATAAACATGACATGACATGACTGAAGCATAAACAAAAGAGTATTTACAAATACGTGTCAACACTCTTTGCGTGTCAAACGTATATGGTAGTGTGTGTAATGATTTTTTTAACTGTGCCAAATTTCATACTTCTCTGTCCGCGTAATTTTAGTAAAAAGAAGTACAAAGTTTGTGCTTCACTTATTAATATATTATAGATAATAAAGTTCCCTTCTTTATTAATCGTTTCGTGACATAATCGCTATCATTATTATATCAGTTTTAATTGAATTGTCACTATTATTAGCGTTTCTTTCACATACTTATTACATTTGAAACTTATGTTCTTATATTGATTTTTTTTTGTGTTTGATTTTGTTTGTTCGTTGGATATATTTTTGGGATTATTCGCTGGCGTATTATTTTGGTTACGAAAGTTGGAATTGTCATGTTGGGACACTGTACACAAGTAATTCAGGATTCTCCAGCTCCAGCTCCTATTTTTACGCATTTATCATCAGTACCCTGTATGAGACAGCCAACTGCTTTAATGCCGGTTATCTCACATTTATTTATAAACTGTGCCATTTTGTCATAATAATATAATGTTCTAAGGTCTGACCAAACCTACATCAAATCTTTAACATTAACGACAGCAGATCTTCATAATTTTTGTTAGAGGGAAAAGCGTGTTTTAATTTTTGAATCCACTCGTTCCAATTAAAAATCACTGAGGGTACACCCTGGTACCATTTCCTGGCCAAACCACTTAATTTCGGAAGTGCATAGTGACATATTTGACGATCACTCCACAAGTAAATCTGTGCACATTCACTAATCCTGTTGATCCAATTTTCTATAGTTTGAATATTATTGCTCGGGTCAAATTCAGGTACCACACTAAATACAACAGGAAAGATGTTTGGGCCCAAAAGTTGGAAGCTGCCAGCGGTGCAGAGTTACCAATGCAATTGTTCGTAGTTAAGGCGCAGTTTTAAGACTCTTAATGGTTTTTAATTGAACATCACTTCTAAACGACCAACTTAGTCTTATTTCTTTGAAAAAAATATATGTTACTCTAGACAATTTCTGCCGCAATTTGATCTGAGAATATTTGAAATTATATTTCATAACATAGTGTAATTAATTTGTAAAGTTATGTCCAACGCGGATAAAAAAAATGAGAATCACGCCAAAACCATAAAGCGTATTTCCATGAATCCTTCACCATTTTAAAGATCATTTAACTATTTATAATTCAATCGTAAGTGTTTCAGTTCAACACCTGTCGTTCCATGTGTAATAAATTAACAATGCGTCAAAATTCGGACAGCGCTCCTCGATGGGCGAGTCCCATCACTGGGCGGACGCACGACGCGCCACGCGAGCCCAGCGCACAACACGCAAGCCAACCATTCAAGGTCATTTGGCTGTTAATAGCGCCCTAATGGCTCATGGTACAAATCAGGAGTAGTCTGGTCAGTTACTTCACGTAATCGTGTTGAGGAAATTAAAGATGAGGTTTTCGTAGACTCGCGAATACTCGCGATCAGCCCTATTTCGAGAAGTTCTTAGTTCACGATGTTTAGAACGCTCATGTCTCCTACTTCTCTTACTATATCTATGACTACTACTACGCTTTTTATCAGGTTACTTTTTACTATGTTGTCCTGACCTACGGTGATGATCATCACTGTCATTAGAACTCATCTAAACAAACTATCGCTACTTGAGTCACGCCGCCTTCGCTTAGAATGGCCCATTTTCAGCACGCTAAACGATTTCAAGTGGTTCAAAATAAGGTAAAAATGATTAAGATATAGCAACAACAAATCTACACTATAATATAGTACTTATTAAATATGCACAGTGATATAGAGAATAGAAAGCACTGCATAGACACGCACACGATATTCAAATAATATAACCGTCTCAATCAGCAACTATGCTATAAAATTGAACAGTAATGTTAAATACATTTTTTTTTTGTTCGCTTGTAGGTATTTCTAAATACAGTTAGAAATTTTTGGTTAAATACTTCTTAATAGAAATAAACAAGCTGTCCACAAATTGATACCTTTAGGTAGGTATCTACTACTATCTATTTCCAAATAAATTCACAAAACCGTTACTGTTTTAAACGTTTAGATCTTGTTTGCAATTGCAAACAGGCACTGTTTAAACATTAAACTGTTTGTTACAAAATCACTGATAGAAGTAATGCATGGATCTCTGACCTCAAAATGTCCTATGTCCAGGAAACCGCAACATCAGGCACGTGGATACACTTGAGCACACTTCTGACTTGAAAGAAAACACCTGTAGATACTTCTTTAAATCAATTTATGGATATATCATAACTTTGAAATGTGACTCGAGTCCTCCTTTGTCGTCTGTAGCTCTGCATGAAAAAGCCCAAAACTAGCCGGCTCGCGCTCTTTTATTTTCAAAAATAATCTATAGGTTGCCACCTGATAATAAGTGTTGCAACATAATAAATTAAACAGTCGATTATTGTGAATGCTAACATATGACTTGTTGTAAGCGGCTACGCATACCGCGCACCATGTTCCAACACAAATCTTTGCCTCTCATGTGCTCCCAAGTCGATGTCACGACCTCAGCCAAGTTGTGTTTGTTTCGCACTTCCGTTGTGTCCCAATTTAAAACCATTTGACCCCATAGATTTTCTATAGGGTTCAAATCAGGACTTTTAGATGGCCAATTAATAACTGTCACACCTTCTTGAGCAGCTAACCATTCCCGCACAATGCCTGCACGATGGATGGAGCAGTTATCGTGCATGAAATAAATATGTGACGTCGGATAGGCAATTCGCACAGTCGGCAGCATGACGTCACGCAGAATCTCCAAATACAAACTGCTATTAAACCTACCACCAACTTCCACCAATTCACCGGGTCCCATGGACGACATCCAGCCCCAGTAGCCCAGGGTTATTCTACCGCTGGTTCTACAAGGTAGCAAGCACTTCTCGTTGTAACGTTCTCCTTTCCTCCGCCATAAGATTTTACGTCCATCTTTGTCCGATTTAAATGATTTTTCATCAGTGAAGATCACAACATTTTCTTCCCAATTAAAATTTAAATATTCCTGGGCAAAACGGACCCTTTCTGCACGATGAGCAGGTGTCAATGCAATTTTCTGTGCCGGTTTATAATTCTTTATCCCAGCAACGTGTAAATGCCTTCTTACTGTTTCCACTGAAATATTGTGGTTTATTGCGGTTGCACGAATGGGCAAAAATGGATTTTCAACGTGGCTTGAAACAATAGCCCGGTGGCGTTCGAATTCGGGACTATACTTAATGGCTTTTGCTCCTGGACGAATCCGCTGAATATTTCCATTGTCTCCATAACGTCTTAGCCATAGCCTGACCGTATTTCTCTAAAACAAAAATAAACATTTTTGGAACCGTGTATGTAACTTGTAAGGAGTGAATGTAATGGTAAAATAGCCAACTACGCGTTCATTAATCACAATCAATAAAATAAAATAGGTATAAAAAAACACTTACTGCTATATTAAGTCGGCGACCAATCTCTCTAATTCCAACATTCTGTTCATGTAAAAATATTATTTTATGTTTGGTATAGTCGTCAAGTTGCGACATGATGCTATATTACTTAACGAGTTAAACGATTTACAAATGTGTGTGCGCAGTCACTGTTATTAGGCGTAGTGTAAATTTTGTTACTTAGATGAATTTATGATCTACCTCACGAAGTAAATGTTTTACTTCGTATTCAACCATTCTTGATAAATATAAATTCTGTGAACTTAAAGTTTTTTTAAATTACCCACCCGTTTACAAGATAAGTTATTAGGCGAAAATCATATTGGTCGTTCTTTGATATTGCAAGCAATATTGTATAAATTAAAACAAATTAAAAAAGAAACTGATGTATAGGTGGACTGTGTTTTCGAACCCATACTCGTATGCTGTTCGTCGTCAATCCAGCATCAAACCGCTAAGCCACAACAACTTGTTAGGAATACGCGAAATTAAAGATTGGGTTGTAATTATGTATTGTAACTTAAAGGCTTTTCAACTTTAATGTTAACGAGATAATGATCAAAATAGCTTAACAAAAACATATATAATGCCGGTGACTCCGACTTTGTTGGGTGGGTTTACCTTAACGTTACGTGTTAAAGATCAAATTTGCGTGTCTGTGTTATTATTGTATTTTTGTACATCGAGTGCTCGAGCACTTGTCTGATAAGCTCATTTAAATTAAATAAACCTTAATGTTACATGCAGAGGGTCCAAAGTCGTTTGATTTTAGGGTGGGTCAGGTAATGCTGACAACAGTCTGTACCACGGGAGTTGCAGTGCCTGTTTCAGTACTGGTAGTCAAATCAGGTAAACAATGTTCGGTGGGGTGATGTACTTTCAGACGCGTACAGGCTGGAGTGCGGGGTGAGGCAGGGAGGGCTGAGCTCTCCCAAGCTTTGTAACCTGTACGTGAATGGGCTAGTTGCTGAGCTTAGCAGCAAACCTGTTGGATGCAAATTAGGTAAAGTTAGTGTTATGCTGATGACATGGTGTTGCTGGGTCCAACAGCTAGCTCAGTAAGAGACATGTTGCGTATAGTGTAAAAAAAAACTGAATATATGATTTTCAAGATTCCTGGGAAGCCAGTTCCATATGAGCCTGTGCTGACTCTCAACGGTGAGCCGCTGAGAAGTGTCTCAGTCTAAGTATCTTGGCCATTACGTAACTGAGGACCTTGGAGATCAGATAGATATTGAACGCGAACGCAGAGCTCTAGCTGCTAAGTGTAACATGTTGGCGCATAGGTTTGCCCGCTGTAGTACAGAGGTCAAAATAACACTTTTTAAATCCTACTGTCAGACTTTTTACATAGGCAGCCTATAATATGGGTTAATATACGCGGAAGGCGCTAGACGTGCTGCGGGTGCAATATAATAATGCTTTCAGGGTCCTGTTGGGGCTGCCGCGTTACTGTAGTGCATCTACAATGTTCGCAGAAGCGAGAGCAGATGACTTTAAGAAGGAAAAGAACCGCTTCACTTCTGACAAGAGTGCGTGGCAGTTCTAATAGCATTTTGAAAACCCTGTGTGAACAGCTAGATTCCCCAATGCTGAGAAGAGAAATTTTGCGACTGTACTGGTGCGACAAGGGCAACCTTGTCGCTCATAATGTGTAGGTTAAGTTGCTAACCCGTAGATTAAGTTTTTTTTACTAACAATTGGGCCTGTGTTGTCTAAATTTCGTAAATAAATTGTTATTATTATATATACTACTGCCGTGAATTTTTTGACATATCCAAAAGTAACCATTTAGCTGGCGGGAGGGGGGAGGGGGGGGGGCGGACACTTGACTCTTAACAAAAACTTGCAATTTTAAGCTTAATTTTAAGCCGACTGTCGGACTTGCTGCTGATCGGACAGAGTCGGCCGGCAGGCAGGGTCTACGGTGGCTGGAGATCGTGTCGCGACAATCTTTGTTTTTATTGTTGATAGGCACGCGTTTGACCACTATCTCTCCTGCTGGTAAGCGATGATGTGGTCGAAGATGGAACACGCTTGCCTAGAAGTAACCTATTCACTCTTGACTTAAAGACTCCCAGGTTGTAGCTATCAGGAAACAGACTCCAGTAGGGAATTCCACTCCCTAGCTGTACGCGCAATGAATGTTTTCTCAAAACGCTTTGTGCGTATGGATGGGATGTCCACCATGAACCGGTGGCACTTCGCCGTACGTCTTTTGGTCCGTTGATGAAACGGGCTTGGCGGAATCAAATTATCCAATTTCGTCGCACACTCCCCAAAATGTAACCGATAGAAAACCGACAGGCTAGCAACTCGGTTTCTATGTTCTAGACTTTGGAGTTTCGACTCAACGAGCCTTTCATTGCCGATGATTCTCTTGGCTTGTTTCTCACTTGACTGAAGGGCATTAAGTTGATATCTGGCAGATCCGTCCCAAAGATGAGAGCAGCACTCCATACACGACTGAATTTGTGCTTGATAGAGTTGGTGCAGTTGTTCCGGCGTGAAGTACCGTCTTACCTTTGCGAGGATTCCCAACGTTTAAGGCAAATGTTAGTAAACTTGTGCGCTGAATATTAAATATTTTAAACGTATGTTAGCATAAAGCTTTTTATCCAAATTTTTTAATTAACACCCATATATAAGATTTATGAGGTAACTTAATTAATAATCAAATTTTTAATAAAATTATGATGTCGTATGACATAACTTTGGGGTCGAAATAGACATCCTGCCGAGCGGGTCCAAATGGAGGTCTTACCTATACGGTTATTGTTGTTAATGTAAACACCAGCAACAACAATTAATAATATTATTATATTCTATTGAAGTCAATGTTAAAAATTTTAAACACGTATATAACTCAGGGAACTGATATCCCGGGCCTGCGGACGGCGAGCAGTGGATAGCTCGCCGTCCGATCAGAGGCGACGACGCGTAGTGTTCCACGCAAGACGAACAAGAGATGTGTCAGCCACCACTGACGGGGCCCATCGTGGCCGGTGCCTGCATGCCAAAGGGTAGCGGATAAATTCTGAAAATGAGTTATCGCACCCTGGGTACTCAGGCAGGGAAGGAACAGGGGTGGGTTTTAGTCGGTAAGAGTCTGACACGCCCTCCCGTGCCATCTAGAGCAGGACATGTCATTGGACGATTTCCCACCCCACAAAAAAAATTAAAACAAAAAACGAGAACCGATATCAGAACATCATCCGTCGTCGGTATGTGCTCACCGTTGAAGCCGCCCACCGCGTACACCTTGGCGCCCAACACGGCCAGCCCCGCGCGGCAGCGGCGCGACGGCAGCTCGGCCGCCGCCCGCCAGCGGCCCGCGTCCAGCTGCCACGCCTCCACGTCGCGGATGGCCTTGGGCGCCTGGCCGCCCACCACCAGCAGGGCGCGCGGGGCCCGCGGCGGCTGGCGCGGCCGGGCCCGGGCACACGTGGCGGCGCAGGCGGCGCGGCGCTCGGGCCGCATGAGGTGGTAGGACAGCGCCTCGATGACCAGGTCCTTGACGCGCAGGCCGGCGCTGCACAGCGGCTCGGCGGCGGCGCGCGCCACCAGCGCGTCCTGCGCCAGCAGCGGCAGGCGCACGTGCTCCAGCAGCGCGCCCAGGTGGCCCCCGCGCAACACCGGCGCCGCCTGCAGCCAGCGCACCACGGCGTCCAGGATCAGCTCCTCGCTGGGCACGGTGATGCGGTCGTTGTCCAGCAGCTGCGCCAGCGTGTCCGGCTCCAGCGCCAGGAACTCCTCCGTGTCCAGCACCTGCGGGCCGGAGCCACGAGTCACCGCTGGCGCATACTCACAAGATTTATATAATCGAAACATTCAGAATTAACCATTTCAATCAAAGCTGGTATGTAAGAGACAGTCACCTCGACGAAGTGATTCTCGATGAAGCGCGCGGCGGCGGTGCTGAGGTCGGCGCAGGCGTGCAGCTCGGCGAAAGCGCGGATACCGAGCGCGTTCTCCGGAGACAGAGCGCCCGCCAGGAACACGCAGCATGCAGCGCGCACTCCGCTCACCGCCAGCAGCGACGCCGCCGACAGCAGGCTCTGACACACACATGACACGTATATACAGCGCGGAGGAACACGCAGCACACACCTCCCACCGCCAGCAGCGACGCCGCCGACAGCAGGCATACCCCGCCCACAAACTAACACACAACTAGGAATGGGGTTTTTCCCGGACAAAACCCAAATGTGGGAAAATAATCTTTTTTTTTTTTTAAATTGAGCTTATTGATCTGTAGACATATACAGCATGTAACAAAAACCCTGTCCGATCCAATAAAGGCGTATTCCTGGTTTAACATACGTACTAGAAAAAGTTGTACAAAAAAGTAACTCATAAAAACTAAAAGTTATAGATATTTTATTTTTATAAAATATGCAAAATGTATCACTAAATATGGCAAATTTTCATAAGTTGACAACACTCCACCGCCCGGCGAAATATTTTAATTTTTACATATTTTTATTTCAAACGATACCGCCCTGCACTAGCCGCGCTGTAGGCACTCTGTCTCGCTCAGGCGGCATGTTTGAAACGAAACAGTAGGGAACTTTTTTTTTTTTTTTTTTATGTTTGATAGGTTCCTTTGGTAGGTTACTTTGTCGAGCGCTCAGTGTTTTTTAAAGCTATTGGGGAAAAATAATTATCTCGTATCCAATAAATGATTACGTATATATGTGTATACGCAGTATGATACCAAGTAATACCTTTCAGGATCGAACGAGGTTTTTGTTACATGCTGTATATTTAATAGTACATAGTATTTAAATTTTATTACTATTACCACAGATAATATAATACTAGCGTACAGATGCCTCATTCCAAACAAAGAAAAAAACCAAAACGGTACCGCCGTAACTACGGGTTTTCGACTTGCACAAGCATCTTTTATTCTTCATTCGGGCCCGTCCTCAACACCTCGCTAGATGGTGTTAGCAGCGACGGCTTACAAGTTGAATGAATTTACGTTAAGTCTTACCCAATATTTTCTCACACATTGAGGATAGTATTTTTGCTAACTATATAGTATATTTGCTAGCTATATAGAGCTATATAGTATTTTTGGCACTTTATAACAGTTTTACTGTTTCAAAATGTTTCACTATAGAAATTTTAAAGAGGCGAATGAATAAACTCTAAAACTTCAAACAGCGCCATCTATTAATACAAGAAATATAAAATGCCTAAGGAATAGTTCCAATAAACATCTAAATTTGAATTAGGAGCCACTTATTCCACAATTTTATGCTTAGGGTGGTTTATTAAATAAGAAAATACAGTTTTTATCTTATTTTTTTTTTTCAAAATTTTTAATGTTAGTTAAACTTCAATAAGAAATCGATGCATATTACGCCATCTATTGTTTGTTTGTTTGAACTAAATTTTATTTGTTCGAGATGAGACCCCGTGGTACAACATGAGCTTGTCTAAGTTGAAATAACGCACCTCACTACCGCATTTTACGTACACAAATAAAACAAGTACAATAATGGATAATTTAGTAGTGGGGCGCGTCATTTTAACTTAGACAAGCTGTACTGCTTAGTTAGTTAAGGCAAGTTTGCCTTTTCTTATAACCTGTGACGTCAGAAGAGAGAAATCAAATTTATTGGATCTAAATTTCTGGACCATGACCGAAAATTGTATATGTAATGTAGGTAGATTTATATCAATTAGTTTGTAAGTATGTCGGTAGACATAAGTTGTATCTACTTGGAATCAGTTCGAATATAGCTCTGTTGTGGAACACCCGAGTTTTATTGAATAGCCCTCAAACATTACAGTGGCGACGAGGATTTCAAAATTCGAACGATTTTGCGTGTATTGTGCATATTTCCGATTTATTGGCAAGTGGGCGAACAGAAAATACGATGTCGATAGGAAAAATTAAAGAATTCGACATAAAGACTGGCACGTGGTCAGTGTATGTGGACCGGCTAGACATGTACTATAAAGTGAATAAAATCGATGACGAGACGAAATTGCCAACGCTAATAGCCGTCATGGGAGACGAGGCGTATGAATTGTTGTGTAATCTGGCAAGTCCCAAAAAGCCAACGGAGTTAAAATATGACAATGCGGTCGAGCTATTACGTCACCATTTGGAACCAACGCCGTCGGTACTCGCAGAACGTTATCGGTTTAGGGCAACGGAGACAGACTAGCGAGGAGAATGTAGCTGCGTACGTAGCCGAGCTCAAGAAACTCTCACGACATTGTAAATTCAAAGAAGTGTTGAACGAGAATTTGCGGGATCAGTTTGTCTGCGGCCTAAGGAGTGACATTATTCGTCAGCGACTTTTCGCGGAAGCCGACACAATCTCGTACACGGACGCGGTAAGGTTAGCGAGTTCGTTAGAAGCGGCGGAACGGGACGCGGCCGCGGTGGAGTCGAAGGCGCTGGGCAGCGGAGGTGACGCAACAGGAGGCGGGACACTGCCGGGGCAGGCGGTGCACGCGCTCAGCAGCAGCCGAGATGGCGGCGGCGCAAACAGTAGCGGATTGACTATTTGGGACCTATAGGCGGCAGAACATACCTAGTTGTAGTGGATGCCACATCTAAATGGTTGGAGGTTTTCAATGTTTCAAGCACTACAGCCACTAGCCTCATAGATAGATTAACTGAGTTATTTAGTAGATGGGGTTTACCAAGGCAAATAGTTAGCGACAATGGTACAAAGTTCGCATCGAAATAATTTCATGAATTTACAAAATGTAACGGTATAGAACACATTTATACAGCCCCTTACCACCCTGCTTCAAATGGATTAGCAGAAAATGCAGTTAGAACACTAAAACGAGTCATTAAAAAGGCTATTTTAGAGAAACACAATATAGATAGGGCATTGTGGCCATTCTTACTGCATTATAGGAATGTAGAACATTCGACAACAGGAGAAAGCCCCGCAATGATTTTATTAGGCAGGCGTACACGTACACGACTGGATACTTTAAAACCGGATAGGGAACACAAGGTACATCGAGCACAACAACGACAGGCTGAATCTGTACAGGGGGCGAATAGGTGCATTGGGGGTGAAGGGGAAGAGGTATGGTACCGACAATACCTAAAAGGGGAGAGATGGATTCCCGGTCGAGTAGTAGATAGTCTGGGTCCTAGCAACTTCCGAGTCCAGGGTCAAAGTGGGGAAATAGTCCATAGGCATATTGATCAATTACGTAAAAGAACAGGGAGCAGATTATCCTTAGTATCTAGTAGTCCTTGTATTACGGAGCGATCAGACACAGATTCTCAGACGGCTGGTAAGGAGGATGACTGCGGTGGTAGGGGTGAGCGGGCTCAGTCGGAGGGGTCGCCGGATCGCGTGGTGGCGCCGCGCGGAGGGGCGTCACCGGCTCAGCCGATTAATGATGCACCTGCAGAGGTTCAGGCTTCAGCTGAGAGTCAGGTTGCCTTGCCTCAAGTGCCACAGACTCCACAGCGTGCCGTTAGGCAGTGTAGGTTTAAGGTTGATAATTATAAGGTTTAGAATAAGTATTGTTCATGAAGTTAAGTTAGTAGTTAAGTTGTTAGTTCATAATAATTGTAGTATTAATTTAGTAGGGAGGAGTGTAATGTAGGTAGATTTATATCAATTAGTTTGTAAGTATGTCGGTAGACATAAGTTGTATCTACTTGGAATCAGTTCGAATATAGCTCTGTTGTGGAACACCCGAGTTTTATTGAATAGCCCTCAAACATTACAGTACTTATACAATTTGTAGCAGCATCTATGTCGACATATACCAACTAAACACAAAAATTCTGCATCGGGCAATCAAAATTTGCGCGATTAGAACATACATAAAATATCAGTCCGAAATCAACCATCGGGTAGTTGCCCAGACCAGTCAAAAAAACGTCTGATCAGAGGATCCTCCCTTTTCTATAGAGGTTTGTGGGGCTTTCCACCCTGTTTCCCATTCCACTATTCTGGTGACCATCGACTATGAACTTCAGCGCAGCCTTCGTGCCGCTACTTCATCATGACTTCATCACCATAATCTTCTCAAGTTCTCAACGAGCGAGTCCGCGAGTCTCCAGCGATTCATAAAGCTGGCCAGTACTCACGACTTCTACGGGTATCCTAACCACCAGCATACCTACCTGGTCATCACCCCGATTCAGGCAGCATCGTAGATAGTTCTGACACACCAAGAACTACGGGGCTTCCGGTACCGACTTACTGTAAACAACCTACCACTGATCCGGCAAGCATTAAAAGATGTTTAGACGACTCATCAAGGGGAATGATGCAGCGGCATCTATGTCGCCACAAAGGAACTAAACACACAAATCCTGCATCGCCTTATTAAAGGTCTTCGCGTGATTTGAACATTTACAACAGTCCGAAATCAACCATCGGGCTGTTGCCTAAACCAGCCACAGCACCCGTCTGGCCGAAGGATCCTCTTAGACCAGTCACAGCACCCGTCTGGCCGAAGGATCCTCCTAGACCAGTCACAGCACCCGTCTGGCCGAAGGATCCTCCTAGACCAGTCACAGCACCCGTCTGGCCGAAGGATCCTCCTAGACCAGTCACAGCATCCGTCTGGCCGAAGGATCCTCCTAGACCAGTCACAGCACCCGTCTGGCCGAAGGATCCTCCTAGACCAGTCACAGCACCCGTCTGGCCGAAGGATCCTCCTAGACCAGTCACAGCACCCGTCTGGCCGAAGGATCCTCCTAGACCAGTCACAGCACCCGTCTGGCCGAAGGATCCTCCTAGACCAGTCACAGCACCCGTCTGGCCGAAGGATCCTCCTAGCAGAAGACACCTCAAGGTAGTGTCCTCGGACCTTCACTGTTCCTCATTTATATCAACGATCTAGGAACGCTCACTATCCGCAATGGCAAAATCATTAGCTTTGCTGATGACATTGCGCTCTTGTTCAGCGCGAGCTCGTGGGAAGATGTTTATGAGCGTGCACAACTAGGCTATAATACGTATCCAACTGGTTACGCGACAATCTGTTGACCCTTAATTCAACCAAAACCAGTTACATAGCATTCTGCATGAAAAACAATGGATCCTCTCAAACATTACTTAATACTATTGTGGCTCACTCTTGCACAAACCCACTCACCGGTAGTTGTAACTGTGAACCACTCACCAAGGCTGAGAATGTAAAATACCTGGGAATATTAATCGACGAAAACCTAAGATTTCAAGACCACATAACCAGTCTTAGTAACAGATTACGGAAACTAATACATGTGTTCAAAACGCTGAGACTTGTAGTCGATAAAAATATCATGCAATCAATGTACTATGTCCTTGCTCAATCTATAATATGCTACGGCATCACCTCTTGGGGTGGAGCTCCAAAAACTACCCTCATTGAAATGTCATAGATTGACTACAGAAGAGCAGCAAAGATAGCTTTCATGTCATAGAGCCCACATGTTGAAGCGCAGTGGCAGAGTATTTTCAATGATTCGGCTTATAAAGATGAAAAAACAATAAGAATCATGATAGTTACGATAAATAATGAAAATACCCGTCTATTGGGTTTTTTTTCTATATATACCCGGTTTTTCCAATTTGGGAAAAATCTAAGCATTTTCCGTCGGGTTTGTCCCACCGCCCATCTCTACACATAACACACACTGGAGCTGTTACCTGCACGTTGTCCTCGGTGATGACGAGCGAGTCGGGCGTGTACACGTACTCGATGATGGCTTCCAGCGCGTCGGGCTCCACGTTCTGAAACCGACGGTGAGTAATTTGTAAACAGCTAGTCTCCTTGACATTTCACAAAGTTCTGGGCTGTGTCAAATTCATTTCAAGAGGTACTTGCTGAAGTGAGGTATAGACGTGGTTTAAGATTCTATACTTTTTCCAGATTTTTGAGTCATAACTACCTAGTTTATTTAACCGACTTCGAAAAGGTGACTTTGCAGAAACTTACGATTCGGTTCATTGATATACTAAAAACTTTATATCAATGCTTCGACTTTAAAAAACACACGAAAATGCACTGACTTTGATAGACCGTTTAAACCATATTTTCCTCTGAATGTGTACCTTAACCACACTATTGTGGTACATGGAACACAAATTCGGTAAGTAGACCGTATCGTAAGAATTCTGAAATAAAAACACTCTTTTACAAAAAAATACAACCAGCATCCAAAAATACAACCAGCATCCAAAAATACAACCAACATCCAAAAATAAAAATCGGCCAAGTGCGTGCCGGACTTCGCACATTTAGGGTTCCGTACCAAATGTATTTTTGACTATTTGTAAGGCTTTAGGTCAATAAGATGCTTATACTGTGACAATTTGAAGACTGTAGCTCCAACCGTTTGGCTGTAAAACCTGTGTGACAGACGACGGACAGACAAACGGACACGTGAGTGACAGCAATAGGGCTCCGTTTGGACCCTTCGGGTACGGAACCTTAAAAACAAAAAAAAAATGCAAAATAACTTTAATTTAGGAAGTCGGTGTTTGTAGTTTTGTTTCTTCGTTATTTGACACCGACTACCAAAATTAAAGATATTTTGCATTTTTAGTTTTTTTCTTATCATTGATAGGCTTTCTCACCTGATGGTAAGCGATGATGTAGTCGAAGATGAAGCGCGCTTGCCTAGAAGTAACCTATTAACTCTCAACTTAAAAACTCCCAGGTTGTAGCTATCAGGAAACACACTCCGGCAGGGAATTCCACTTCTTAGCTGTACGTACAATGAATGTGCTCCCAAAACGTTTTGTGTTAAGACTTTGGAGCTTTGACTCGACGAGCTTATCATTACCGATTATCCTCTTGGTGCGCCTCTCAATTGCCTTAAGTGCATCAAGCTGGTATCTGGCAAATCCGTCCTAAAGATGAGAGCAGTACTCCATACACGATCGAACTTGCTTGATAAAGTTTGAGCGGCGTGAAGTACCGTCTCACCTTTGCTAGGATTTCCAACTTTTTGGCAGCCAGTTGAGCCTTTGCCTCGATATATAGCCCAAAATTGAGAGTGGATATAAACGTGACACCAAGAAGATCAAGATGATCGGTTATCGGCACGGTTACACCTCGGAAAGATGGGGTCGGGTGGAATTGGCTGATTTTAGCGGAAGACACGCCTGGGTTTTAGCAGCATTAAACTTGACCTGATTGGTATCGCCCCATTGAGAGACAGCCTGTAAGGCCAAGTTCAAGCGCTCAACCATTTCCTCTTGGAGAGACCGGATCTGCGACCCACCAGCTCGGGCGTTGGACACGTATCTCTCAGCAACAGTGCTGTCGTCTGCATACTCAAAGGTACCGGGTTTAAGCAGAGCATTTATATGCAGTAATAACAATGTTGCCGAGAGCAGCGACGCCTGAGGAACCCCGGCATTAATATCTAGCAGTCCGGACGAGCAGCCATCTATGATCACTCGGACAGATCGATCCCTCAGGAAGTCTTCAATCACAATCCGGCGGGTGGACCGAAGGAAGGAAGCTTTGTAATAAGGCTTTCGTGCCAGACCCTGTCGAAGGCCTTCGAGACATCGAGGGTGACCGCAAGTGCTTCTTCGTGTTTCTCGATGGCCTCACTCCAGATGTGAATGGCATACGCTAGAAGATCCCCAGTTGACCGATTTCGGCGGAAAGCGGCGTTAGCTTCTAGACATGCCATGAGCTTATTGTTGACCACACGATCAATACTCTTGCAGAGTATGGACGTGATAGAGATGGGTCTATAATTGGCCGGGTCAGACCGACTGGGCAGTCTTGACACGCCTATTTCGCCTTTCGTTTGAGACTGGAAAAGTGCCGATGGCTTGGAGGCAAGCTAACGTGCAACCCGTGCCCAAGAAGGGTTTCGTGGGCACGGGTAGCACGTTAGCTTGCCCAAGAAGGGCTTCTCCCTCTTTCTCTTGTCTTGTCTAGATCCTGATCTAGACGTGAAGATTCCGCAAACAGAGAAGCAAAAAGTTTGCATTCTCCTCAGAGGACTGGGCCAGCGACCCGTCGGGCCTCAGCAATGGTGGTAGTGAGGGGCGCCAGAAATTCAATTCAACCGACTCAGCCAGGGACTGAAACGCCTTAGTGTTTTTTGGAAGTTGGTTGCATTTTTTTGTAAAAAGTTGTTATTTTTCACTTTTTAGTTGTTATGCCCGAATTGATAGCCCCAAAAACATGAAGTTTGAACCTAATTAGGGTGTATCAGGGTCGCCGTGGGATCTGGAGGCCAAAGTCCTTGCGCTGCTCTGGGAGTGGCGCGAGGAGGCCAAACGCCGGGGCGAAACTCTGCTGCCGCGACACCTCGCGGCTCGGCGGACGGAGTTCCGGCAGGATCTCATGGCGACATGGATACAACGACTGTCGCAACCCATCGCTGGGCACGCCACCATTGCGGCAGTAGTGCCCCTCTTTGAGGAGTGGCTGGTGAGGCGTCACGGCGTCCTCACCTTCCGCCTGACGCAGGTCCTCACCGGACACGGTTGCAATAAAAAAGGGTGTATCAGGGTGAACTGTACCAATCTGTGTACCCCTTCAGAGCGTATCAGCGTGATGTTATGTCATGAAGTGGTGTAAACAATAAACAGACATGCGATTGCAGCAATTCCAGAAGGTTTGCTATCATTTATTGAAGAGTTCGTTCGTTGAAGAATCTATCTCTGAAGTTCTTCACCAGATGCCGATTTTGCATGCGTGAATTGTTGCAACACAGTGGACTGCGCTTCTGGAAATGTTTGATTATGTACTGTGTTCATTATTTATTTATTTAGGTAAGCCTACAGTTGTTTTGTTTCAATTTAAATCTTCACCAAATTTAAACGGGACCTGGGAAGTATAGCCTTTCAAACAGAAAAAAGCAGTCGCACAAAATAATGCAGTCGCTAGTCGTACAAGCAAATAGTAGTCTTTCCTTGCAAGACTAGCGACTGCATTATTTTTAAGCGACTTCAAAAAAGAAGGAGGTTCTCAATTCGTCAGAATTTTTTATGTATGTTCCCCGATTACTCGAAGACACCTGGACCGATTTGGAAAATTCAAGCGTGTGAGCGACCAAGGGCAGTAGGTTGAGGCGGCCGCCAGCACGGCGCCACGTCGCACAGCACGGCGTCGCGCCTCAGCCGCGCCTGTTGCGACAGTACCTGTATGGTGATGGTGGGCTGCGTGCTCTCGTCGAACTGCGTGAACATGGCGTGGAAGTAGGGCGAGGCGGCCGCCAGCACGGCGCGGTGCGCGGGCAGCGCGGCGGAGGGCGTGGCGGCGGGCGCGGCGCGGGCATGCAGCGCCACGTCGCACAGCACTGCGTCGCGCCGCAGCCGCGCCAGCGCCGCTAGCAGCCGCGCCGGGTGCGCACCGGCCTCCGCGCCGCCGCCCGCCGGTCGCTGCGACGACTCGTCCAACGACGACTGCGACGCGCAGCGCGCCATCATGCTGCACACACACGAACGCATACGCTGAGTCGCTGCATATTTTACATTTTTTGTACATTGTTACAGCACACATAATGGAACACTCATAAATTGATAGAAAGCACCTAAACCCACCCATAGATAATATAATACTAGCGTACAGATGCCACATAACATACAAAGAAACGGTACCGCCGTAACTACGGGTTTTCGTCTGGCACAAGCAACTTTTGTTCTTCGTTCGGGCCCGTCCTCTGCACCTCGCTAGATGGTGTTAGCAGCGACGGCTTGCAAGCTGAATGAATTTACTTAGTCTTGCCAATATTTTCTTATTTAATATTAGTTATGACCTCCATCCTCCATTATTGTCAATGCAGCTAAGTAGACGTCAACGCATGAAGGCAGCAATGTTTGCACATAATATATCTGTGCCACGTAAATTATCCCACAATTGACTGCAATGGGATAGGACATCTCTCATCTCGTGCTTCCCATCTTTGAACCATTAAACCCCATAATTATATTTTTTTAATGGGGTTTTGATTAGGATCGTGCTGACCACGGAATAACTTTAATATCAGTATGCTGACAAAACCACTCTTTTACAACACTGGCACGATGCATCGGACAATTTACGAGTATCTTGAACTAAATTTAGTTCACTTTAAGACTTCCGAGGGGTAAACATTACACACAGTAGGTAGCATTATATAAGTCCGCTGCCGCGACACCTCGCGGCTCGGCGGACAGTGCTCCGGCAGGATCTCATGGCGACATGGAGAGAGCGACTGTCGCAACCCAGCGCTGGGCACGCCACCATTACGGCGGCAGTGCCCCTTTGAGGAGTGGCTGGAGAGGCGTCACGGCGTCCTCACCTTCCGCCTGACGCAGGTTCTCACCAGACACGGTTGTTTAGGGGGGTTCCTGTTTCGGATAAGGCGGGAGGAAGCGCCCGGAATTTACCACTGCGCGGATCGCCCAGAGGACACGGTGGAGCATACGGCGGAGGTCTGCCCCGCTTGGGCGGAGCACCGCCGTGTCCTCGTGGATGCGATAGGCGGTAGCGACCTCGCGCGCCCGGCCCTGGTTCAGGCCATGGTACGGAGCGAGAGCAATGGGAAGCAGTCTCCTCCTTCTGCGAAGCAGCAATACTCGCGAAGGCGGAGGCGGGATGGGTGAGGGAGACTCAACGGAGTGGCCCTCACACCCGCGGCCGCTACCGCCGCAGGAGACGCATTGGGCGTAGAACGTCGCGAGATCTCCGGCCACTGTAGACCCGGTCCTCCGGACGGCGAGTAGTGAGTAACTCGCCGTAATTAGTTACCGCACCCCTGGACACTCAGGCAAGGAAGGAACAGGGGTGGGTTTTAGTTAGTAAGAGTCTGACACGCCCTCCCGCCATCATTAGAAGTCATTGGATGATGTCCCACCCCCAAAAAAAAAAAACCATTGTGCTCATCCACCCCCACTATTCACACTTGTTCTACCTGAGTCTTTATTCGAAATAATGTTTTCCTTAGACCAGGGAGTATGGTCTTTTCGCCATAAATGAAGTCTTCCTTTTTGGCAAGATTAGAAAGTCTTCTCGTCAAAAAATATAGTCGTCTCCCAGTTAAAATCTAAATATTCCCGAGCAAAACCTAGTCGTTCCACCTTGTGTTTTTGTCTCAAAAATGGTATTTTAGCTGGTTTCCGATGATGTAACGACGAACAGTTCGCAATGATGTAAATTGATCTGCAAAGCAAGGTGTTCACTTTGAAAATATCGGTGCATTGGTTAGAAACATCGATGTTTTTTCAAAATCATTTACTTTATCTGACTTTACAAAGCTGTAGTCAACCGCATGACATTCCACACAAAGAAACGATTTTAAATTATCTACTACATAAGTGACCGTCTCACAGCACCATCACACCGTCTTTGTCCACAAGCTAAGATGTACCGCATAATGCCAGTCTTAAGGCGAGCCTAACCCGAGCGCCGTAGGTATTTAACGCATACCTCTGCCCCCGCAATAAGTAGCGATACGTAAAAAATTACGATGTGCGGAGACTCGCGCGCCAAGCGCACTGCTCATGAGTTCACGAATTCGAGTGGGTACTAAGTTGCGTCACAATATAGAGCAGTAGATCAACTTGAATGAATTAGTATAATTATGTTTATTTTGTTTTATTTTTCTAATTCCTAAGTATTTTTTTATGGTTATCTAAAAGTTAGGTACGTATTGTATAAACTTGAACTTAATAATTTGATAAACTTAATAATTAAAAATAAGTAGGTATACTTATTTATTTTTGTGAATAAGGTGGATTTAAATCTGACTGACACGAAGATCGAAATATACGGATACGATTCAAAACTTCGCGCCGCGTGCCTTTTGACTTTCCATAACGGTGCGAAATATTCATGCTACAGTATAAAAAATCTAATCAGTGAGAATTTTCTAATTCTTTGTCATGGATGTCTTTTCATAGTTTTCGAGGGTGGTAAAACCAATAGTGAGGTCAAAATGTAAACCCGAGATGGCGGTAGAAATATTGTGATGGGATTTTATTGCGCACTAGATTATGAACTCTCGGTGTTGAGCCGAGCATTGAAAATCCAACTCAACAACAACAGAGTTCATTCCAGAGCGTCGAAAAAACACACTTTTGGATTTTCAACTCTCCGCGCTAAGCAGAGCGTTGAAAATCTAGTGCGCTAAAAAATCGCCGCGATACGTTTACGTCTGTGCGAAAGTCGGCTTATAGCTTTTGCGCGCGTGGCGTCGTTATTTCCATTGCCACAGGGTTTAAATTCAACTGTTTTACACATATTTGCGGTTTGTAAATCTATTTCGCGTAGGTACATACCTAGTAAGTAAAGTAAAAATATAATATAGGAAAATAATAATATTGTCAAAGCATCCTTATCTTTTTAGGGTTCCGTACCCAAAGGGTCTACCCGAAGAACCCAAAGGGTAACCAACGGGACCCTATTACTAAGATTCCGCTGTCCGTCTGTCTTTCAGCGGGCTGTATCTCATGATCCGTAATAGCTACACAGTTCTGTCTACCTATTACAGATAATGAGATACAGCCAAAAAAAAAAACAAACAAAATACGTTTCTAGAAACGTGTTTTTGTTGTTTTTTTTTTTCAGTTTATGGTACGGAACCCTTCGTGTGCAAGTCCGGCTCGTACTTGGCCGGTTTTTTTGTTTATTCAGCCTTCGTAGAGCCAGCGATGACACTTTTTTATTTATTCTGGTTTTGCCCACTTTGTTTTACAAAATAAAAAAATATAATAAAAAGTAATAAATAAACTCTCAGATTTTAATGAGACTAAACTATATACAGAGTGGTGATGACAATACGACATTAAATTAAACCTCGCATACCTCAAGACGTTCTCAGTCTACATACAAAAAATCATTTGAATATATCCAGTAGTTTAGTAACAGGAAATTATTTTCGATTTTTAACATTTGCTACATGATGTATCTGATAATAGGGAAACACTGTCAGGTTAACGACCCACATCGGTATAAACATCAAAACATTAAAGCCACGTTGCCAACTCGCTACTTTAACACTTTCGCCAAATTAGTATTTTCATCTGATTTAGTGAAAATTATACCTTAACTCTGAGTAATAAGAGTCATAAAGCGTGTCATCAGAGTTGGATAAGAAAGTAACGAATGCGGAAATTGCAATGCACTCATAATATTAATAAAAAATTTAGTGTGTGCGAAAGAGATAAATCTAGTTTCGTTTGTTACTTCGCTTTCTTGAAGAAATTTGCTACAACAAATTTATGTTAGTGTGTCGCCGGCCGCCGCGATCCTGTGACGAGTCACGCGTCCTCAGATGCCGCTAACTTTCGTTCGCGCCGCGCGCCCGCCTTGTTGAGGGACTTCCCCGCCGCTCGTGTTTAAATTTGTAAATTCATTTACGACGGTATTAGTGCGAAATTGGACGCTTTATTTTAGTGACAGGACACGTAACGTTTTAGGTATTTAGTTAAACAGTGAGTGAATTGTGCGAAATTAGACGCTTAGTTTTTATTGTTTTCGTGTTTTTTTTTTTTAATAATCATGCCGCGCTACAGTTATACAGCTTCGGAGTACACCGACATGATTTTAATTTATGGGGAGTGTCAAAGAAACGCCGCTTTGGCTATACGGACATACCGAGAGAGGTTTGGAAACACTCGATTTTGTCCGACCAACGGGCGCACCATTGTCCAAGCTGTCCAGAGGATGCGAGAAAATCGATCCTTAATCCCGCATGTGGATAGTGCTCCTCCACGTGTAAGAGTGACCCTTGAGGAACGAATTTTAAATTATTTTGAACGCAACCCAACGTGTAGTTCGCGAAGGGCAGGTCGACATTTTCGTGTTGACCATACAACTATTCTTAAAGTTTTAAAACGCGACAAACGGAAGCCGTATAAATACAAGAAATTGCATGCATTGTTACCTAGAGACAAACCAGTTAGGGAAAACTTCTGTCGCTGGATTGAAAACAAACATTTCGAGAATCCGGATTTCTTGTACAATGTGATGTGGACTGATGAAAGTACATTTACAAGGAACGGTTTATGGAACAGACAGAATCTTCGTTACTGGAGCCGCGTGAAACCGCGTCTAGGACGGGAGACTTCGCACCAGTACAGATTTGCTGCCAATGTTTGGGCTCCAATTCATAGCTGTGATTCTGTGCTAAATAATCTGTTATTTAGTGTAATTTTACTGAGCATTAATCCATAATTAAAAGCCAAAAAATCAAGTCGCTACAGGACCGCGCGTTGTTGCCGCTCTTACGACAGGTTAGTGAACTCATATTTATAAATGGTGTTCTATTTCGTTTCTAGTTTTATGCCATTTAGTTTGTTTGAAATTTTTATTTTTTTATTTTCGATGTTAGGATTTTTTTGATAGCTTAAACTTATTCTTATGAACGAGTATTGTCTGTGTTTTCATTTATTGTCGTATTGTCTTCTCCACCCTGTATAAATTAATTCTGTGTAATTTTTATTATCTTTATAAACTACTACTACTACTACTACTTTTGTTTATTTGAATCCTCAAAATTTTCTTTCATAAAAGCTTTGTCCTGACAAACACGAACACAATAATTATCCAATTTGGTGCAGTCGTTCGCAAGTTATGCGCGTACATACATTGCGGTGATTCATTTTTATTTATAGATTTTTGGCTCAGCCGGTAACAGACCACAGCGGCGGGGGGTGGTAGGTTTGGAAAAATTGGCACACGTCCGACCTGCAACACGTTCCGCTCGGGACTAAAGGACACGGAGCGAGCGCATAAAAAGGGGAAAACACTAGATTTTGGAAATAGTGGTATAGATATTTTGATATTTCACATTATGTCGGTCGTTTTATATCCCATTTTTTACGACCTTTACTATGGAATTATTTTTATTTTTCAAAACCTAATATAACTCAAATGAAATAAGAATTAGATTATAATTTAGACTTGTCTTTGCAATTTAATTGGATGCAGAAAAGTGTAAGTAATCGTGTATCGCATGGCCGAAATATAGATCGAAGTGTGAAACATGTAATATATTTTTTTCAAAATTTAAATCCGTGTTATCTACGAATAAAACACAATACAAAACCACGTTCATTCGGGTAACCCCGCCTTAAGCTAAAGCAAAGTGATTCCTGATCATCAATTCGGCTTCAGACAGGAGCACTCCACCACAGAACAAGTTTATAGTCTGCGATAAAATTAGAAAAAGCCTAGTGGAAAGAAAAATACAACAGACTTCCATAAAAACTCTAAAAATTGCAAAAATTTCTTTAATTTTGAAAGTCGGTGTTGCTAGTATTGTTTCTTCGTTATTTAACACCAACTTCCGAAGTTAAAGTTATTTTGCATTTTTTTTTTCTGGAAGGTGGATTAAAGCGAGTGCTAGCAAATTTGTCCACGTCACCTTCACGCAAAGAAAGGGTGACTGCCCACACGTAAATTTGGATAACGTACTAAAAAACGTCATAATTATTAAGACCAAGAGACACAAACTCAATATTCGACACATTGGAACGCAATAGCATATTGAGCATTGACGACAAGCTCTTCATCTATAAACTGATTCTTAAGCCAATGGAATTCAGATGTGGGGAAGTGCCTGCAAATCAATTATTAACATAATACAGAGGATGCAAAACATGATTTTGCGGTCTATTTGTGGTGTTACTTGGTTCATCACCAACTCTGAAATCCATAAGAAATCCAAGAAGGAGAGACTGGAATGATCTGGCAGCTGCGCTTAAGATCAGAAGTTACTCCAAAATACTAAACATGAAAAACCTACCATGAACTTGAACTCCAACACACCTGCTAAAAGTGATGAAACTGATTGCAAATTGGAAAACACGAAAAATAAATATCTATTTATTTATTTATTTGGAAACTCAACAGCTTATTTTCAATTTACATGAGTTATGAATATTCACCTCACTATCAATGAACAGCCCAATGCAGTCGAAATAAAAAGTATAAAAATAAAATAAAATATAGCATCTTAAAGTCTGCATACACTGCACACCGCCAGCGAGGTGATGACAATTATCTCTTAAGCCAATAACAGAATTTCACGGCATTGATATACTTAGCTATGTTAACTAGAAAGTGGCGAGAAGAAAAAAATAAACAAAAAAGAAAATTTGTAATATTGTAACAAGTGCAGCTAATAATAATAATGTGGGATTGTTGATACATTAAATCAAAGTTACAAGGTTTGTAAATAATAAGGCAAGTGTGTAAATATTAATTGAACAAAAACGAAAACAAAACTTTGTGAAATCTAAAATTGTGAACATATAACTCAGCAATTAGAACGTGCTCAGTCGAGATACATAAAAAACATTTCTCCATTTCACTTTATTTTATTTTATTTGATAAATATATAGTTATATATTTATTTATTCATTATTATAAGTATATTGAGAATGAGTCACGGCACAACTTGTCCACCAAACAAAATCTGCTTGACTTGTCTGCGGTATGATTGTTTGGATAAACAAAATATATCGACACTCTCAAAACTCTCAGAGTAGATGCGAGGCAGTCGGGTCATAACGGCATTTCTCCCGTAATTAGTGCAGTAGTGAGGGATCCTGAATAATTTTGTATGTCTGGTGCGTTTTTTTGGGATGCAGAAATCTATACATGATAGCAGATCACTGCTGTCCAAACGACCACGCAGGATATCAAATAACAAAAGCATATCCAACATCTTACGCCTATCTACTAGGGGAAGCATATCATAGTGTTTGCAGTCTCGGGCATAGGAATCATGACGTTTTCGGGACTTGAAGTTCAGAAATTTTACGAACTTTTTCTGTGGAGTTTCTAATCTTTTGGTATATACCTCGTATTGGAGTGACCAAATTGGGCTACAGTACTCCAAAATACTACGCACATATGCAAAATATATGATCTTTAGACTATGACAATTTCTAAAAGGCTTAAAGTACGCATTACAAAACCAAGGTTACGAGAGGCTCTATTGGTGATGGTATCAATATGTTGGTCAAAGAGCAATTTGGAATCTAACATTTATACCAAGATCTCTGACAACATCAACCCTTTCGATCGCATTATTATTAAATCCATAAGGATACTTAGTTGGGTGTTTGGAACAGCTAAAGCTAATGCATTGGCATTTTGAGACATTGACAGTGATATTGTTATGTTGATAATACCTGAATAATGCATCAAGATCACGCTGTATCAGTTCACAATCAAGTCTGGATTTTACACACATGTATATTTTCATGTCATCTGCGTACATGAGATGTTTCGCGAATTTGAAACACAACTGAATGTCATACAGATATGCGCAGTAAAAAAGAGGACCCAATAAAGATCCCTGGGGAACACCGGAAGGGATACCCACGAAGTCAGATTTGAAACCTCCCATAACCACAGCTTGCGAACGGTTCGATAAGTATGACTTAACCCATCTCAGCAAATCTCCAAGGATCCCAAGCCTTTGTAGCTTTGCCAGCGAGATCACGTGATCCACACGATCGAATGCTTTTTCGAAATCCGTGTAGATCACGTCAACTTGGCCACCGGCTTCCATATTATGCAGGACATAGTTACAAAACGTTGCCAAGTTAGATGCTGTGGACCGTCTCCTAACGAATCCATGTTGGCTCTGGCCTATACCGTTTGAGATAATTGGATATATATATACTAGTATAGATAATTTTCTCGAGAACTTTGCTAAGTGTGTTAAGAATAGATATTGGACGATAGTTTTTTATATCCATCTGGGGCCACTTCTTATGCACTGGCACTATGTGAGCAGTTTTCCACAGGGAGGGACAGACGCATTCGGCTAAAGATTTTTGAATCTGATTCTAATAAAAACCAGATGCAGTAGTTGAGGACTATCAAACTTATCCAGCAACATCGTGTTCAGGTCACAGTAGCACAGATCACCATAGTCGATTTTAGGGAAAATTAAAGCCTGCACAAGCAGTTTTTGTTTTTGCAGGCAAAAAAAATCTCAGACGATACTCTTTATAAAAAAGTACTCTGTGGACGATACAGACACTGAAAAGTCACGTCGACTCTTTGACTGACACTAGAAACATGACTTTGTCAACCAAGCGTTGAGTCAAGATGCAAACCGGGATCTTTTACGCTAGGGCTGACGGGGATGACGGCGCCATTGAAAATAAATAGGAGGCAGTGCATTATTTATTTAATGCATGTATGATTCATAACAAGTAGTTTTGTAGGTAAAATACTTTACATATTAGTAAATGTGCAAGGAGAACCTCTAGCAGTTCAACATCTCAAAGTGTGTAACGATCACTTTCTCTCGCGGGCGATCTCCTATCCTGTATAGTTACAATCTGGACAGGGTGGCAATTGCTAGGGCAACAGAAGTTAAGGACTTAGGAGTGAACTTTCACACGGAGCTAACGTTTCGTGATCACGTCGTAAGTTGTTGCAAAAAACCTTACCGTAATCTAGGCTTCATGCTCCTTATGGTGCCTCTTCACAAACAATAAAGCGGTAATTGTTTTATATAATGCTTTGGTTTGAAATCAATTAGAATGTAACGCAGTCATTTGGGCTCCACATGAGTCTAAATATAGGCTTATGCTGGAGAGAGTATAAAACAAGTTTGTTAGGTGATACTCTCTTTTTTCTCCTAAAATTCTTTGTCCGAAAATCATTATCCACAACACGTTTACTATAACTTCAGTAATCATAATGTTCAAAAATTCGAAATTTTGTTTTACTTAATTATTTTTACTTCTAAAACTATTCTGTCATAATATCGAGTACTTTAATAATTCAATCTCCTAATTTTTAATGAAATAAAGTCATATGTCTTAAGTATTGTATTACATAATGTGTATTATTCGGAATGCTCATTTATAATAAAATTGTTAGTCCTAAAACATTTGCTAGAAATTAGGTTTCAGTGACAGAAACGAATCGCTGTAAATCCGACTCCACGCAGCTCCCTACCCCTAGATTGTAATTTAGAATCGCGTAGGCGCGGAGGGGCGAGGCGGCCCGCGAGTTGAGGAGCAGATGGTTGTAACGCTCGCCGCCGCGGCTGAGGCTTCGGCTTCCTGGCCGGTGGAGCCGGCCAGCAAGACGAAGCTGCGGTGGTGAGCGTTAAACCATCTGCAACGATAAGCTCGCGTGGGATCGCCGGAGCCTCGCAGCGCCGGAGCCGTGACAGAAACCATGCCTGCTACATGATGCATGCTCGCTTGTATGCTGTATGCTTGCTTGCATGCTACATGTTCCATGCTTGCATTCTGGATGCTTGCTTGCATGCTGCTTGGTTGCTTGAATACTGCATGCTTGTTTGCATTCTCTCTTGCTTGCTGCATGCCTGTTGTATGCTCGCTTGCATGCTGCATGCTTGCTTGCCTGCTACATGTTGCATGTTTGCTTGCATTCTGGATCCTTGGTGCATGTTGCTTGGCTGCTTGCATGCTGCGTGCTTGCTTGCATGCTCATTTGCTTGCTGCATGCATGGTGTATGATTGTTTGTATGCTTCTTATGTATACGTACAAGCGGCGCTGGAGTCGTGACAAAAGCCATTTATTGCTTTTGCATCTTTAATATTTATGTATTGTATCAGTTGGATTTGGTAAAATAATAAACAATTGTAATATAAAATAATATTTAATTACAAAAATATGTTACTAGAACGTAGATACATTATTCCTTCATTAATAATTTATAGACCAATTCTAAGCTAATTTCATAATCTATAACTCGTATTGCATATACTCGTAATAACTCGTATCTACGTAACGCCTGAGAGAAGTTAAAAGCAAAAGCTATGTTAAACAATTTTTTTTAAGTTTTCTTATTAGGATAAATAAACATTATACATATAATTTGAATTTAGGACTTGATAACTTTTATTGAAAACGAAGTCTTTTGTATATTGATTGTAATATTCATGACAAACGGATTTAGGGCATATTGTATTTAGGGATTTCAATTTTATGGCATGTGATATTATGTGACATTAAGTTCGGGCAAGTTATATTTTTTTTTTTTTAAATGGCACCTTAGATTATGGATAAAAAAGTTAGGTAACACAATAGAGAACCTTGTCAAGTACTTGTACTTGCGCTTGTATGGTGTTTACCCATTGATGTACCCAACTTTATTTATTTTGGTTATGGTTGGATATAACGAGTTGAGGGTCAGGAGGGAGCTCGCACTCGTTTCGTACACGTTCAAGATACTTAGAGGAAGTGTACATAATGCGGACATATTAGGGCAGGTAGGTTTCTGTGTTCCAGACCGGTACGTGTGGCGAGAGCGACGGACGCGGCTCGAACCAATCTGCTACGCTCCGTACTCTCAACCTCATAGCAAGTGAAGTGGACCTTTTCTGTTGTTCTCTAAGTGAATTTACAAAGAATGCTTTGTTGGTAATTAGTTATATTTATTCATTTATTTCTTTATAATAATATGCACACCAACAGCACTGTTAACTTATAGAGTAAACTTCGATAGGGTAAGCCGTCAAGTTGGACCTTCCATTATACAGCTGATGTCGAAAAATATGCGACGGGAACGTACTACCGGGATTAAAAAGTAACCTATAGGTTAATCAAGGTTAAAAACTATCTGTGTGCCAAATTTCATTCAAATCCGTTCAGACGTTTTTATGCAACCAAAATTCTAAAAACAATATTTTGGCTTATATTTTGGGTTAGTATTAGAAGAGAAAAGAAGAAAGAAAAATAATTTATTCTGCACAGATACAACGCACATTACAGAAAAATGGATTAAATAACATTTACATAAACATACAAGAATGCTAAAAGCCTCGTATTCACCCAATGAAAGTCTTCTGTCCATTAATAATAGTAGTAGTGCCTAATGTCAGAGTCCGCCAGCAACCAAAGACAGTACATATATTGCGTAATACTATGTAATCTGTACTGCGACACTGGCGACAATGACAACAAACAGACCATCAAAACGATACAAAAAAACAGTTGGTGAAAGTGGAAAAACAACTAGACTAATCTTTTAACAAACACGAACAAATTAAGCTGTGCGTCGCATCCGTGCAAGAACAGGTCAGCAAAATACTGCGACTTCAGGCGAACTTATCGTCAACAGCGCAGGTTTTCAGCAAAGTACCTATCACGCGAATGACGTAATGACGCCCCCCTGTGACGTATTTTATTGTAAGTAAGTAACCATAATCTCTCACGGAGTACAACATACCATGAACAAAGCATGGAAGTACACATTAATAGAAATATATTTATAGTGTTCCTATATAACTAAACTATTACTTTATTATTTTAGTGGGTCGAATGGATCAAGGATCCTTCAATGTACGAAGGAAAAAGATCCCCCAACATCCAAGGAATGCAAAACCAAACCGCCCCTCGACACAAACCGGACCTAAAATAGGGAAGAATCAGACAGGCCACTCACACTGTTGAAAAACCATAACCATTGCCTGTAGGCCATGACCTTTGAGGTTAGTACAAAAAGAGCAGCTATTGTTAGTAATATTTTTTATTTTTATTTATTTATTTATTTGTTTTATATATATTTGTTTCTAGTCATGCAGATTGTTGTACGAGGTGCATTCAATAAGTACCTAGCCTCATCGCCAGAGGGCGCTGTAGTTTCAAAAGAGTTTTACCACAGTGTAGCACATTCTTTTTTAATTCTTTTTTCAAATTTTCATTCCAATCCCTTCATTTGTTTTAATTTGACAACTTATGGAAGCGAACGTGTCGATCGGTTTTACAAAAATGGAAAAAGAGCAATATCGTTCGGTGATTCGATTCCTATTTTTGGAAGGGAAAACGCGCATCGAAATCAAAGAGCGCTTGGATGCTGTGTACGGTGACTCTTCTCCATCGATGGCCACCGTCAAGAATTGGTTCAACGAGTTTGCACGTGGCCGTACGTCGGTTTTTGATGAACCACGTCCAGGTGCACCGAAAACAGCTGCTACGGAGGAAAACATTAAAAAAAATCCACGATCTCGTATTGGCAGATCGCCGATTGAAGGTTCGGGAGCTAGCTGAGACTGTAGGCATTTCAGAAGGAACAGTGCATCATATTCATCACGAGGAACTCGGCATGATAAAGCTGTCGGCGCGATGGGTGCCGCGTTTACTCACACCAGAAAACAAGCGCAACCGTGAGACCACATCGGAGACGTGTTTGGCGCTGTTTAAGCGGAATCCAGCGGAGTTTTTGCGTCGTTTTGTGACCGTCGATGAAACCTGGATCCACTGGTACACACCAGAGACCAAGGAGCAATCAAAACAATGGATCCAGACCGGGGAACGTGCTCCAAAGAAGGCGAAAACTGTAAAATCGGCCGGAAAAGTTATGGCCACCGTTTTCTGGGATTCACAAGGTGTGATCTACATCGATTACCTCGAGAAGGGTAAAACAATTACAGGGCTTTACTATGCCGATTTATTGGGCCGATTCGACGCCGAATTAAAGAAAAAACGACCCCATCTGGCGAAGAAAAAAGTGCCGTTTCACCACGACAACGCACCGGTTCACACGTCTGCCGTTGCCATGGCCAAATTGGTCGAATTACGCTACGAATTGCTGCCCCATCCACCGTATTCTCCAGATTTGGCCCCTTGTGACTTCTTTCTGTTTCCTAATCTGAAAAAATCACTCGCCGGGAATAGATATGGATCGAATGAGGAGGTTATCGCCGCCACGGAGGCCTATTTTGCAGAGTTTGACAAAAACTATTTTTCGGACGGGTTAAAAAAGTTGGAGCATCGCTGGGCTAAGTGTATCGAACTAAAAGGAGACTATGTTGAAAAATAAATTGCCACTTTTCCAAAATTTTCGTTTACTTTTTGTAGGCTAAGTATTTATTGAATGACCCTCGTATGTGCATGAAATATTTCTTTAAGGTATTCAAAAAATGCTTTTTTGTTTTCAGGACTCTTACTGGTGGAGGAATGTTGTTCCAACAGCGCGTGGCGGCGTATTTCAAACTTCCCCTGAATGCTGCGGTGTTCTGCTTTGAACCGCAAAGAGGATTGGTAGAAAAGCGTGGCTCGTATTTGCTCTGTCTCCAACTTAACTTTTCAAACGGATAGTGTGGTTTTTGTGTAGTGACTACTCTAAATAGTAACCCAGCCATATGTAACTTTCTCCTAGCAGCCATTTTCAATATATTAAGTTTATTTATAAAGGGAGTAACATGACTTCTACGAGGTATATTTACACAGAACCTTGTACGTGCATTTTGTATGCGTTGTATCAACTTCTCTGTTCTTGCTGACAGGCATGGGCCATACACAGTATCACAATAGTTAAGCCTTGATAATATTAGGCTATCCACTAGTTGTTTACGTAGATCAACACTCAGGTAGTCTCTAATTGAATATAGGAGTTTCAATCTAGCAATCTAATCTTCGCGCAGAATATGTTGAGCGTGTTTTTATGGAACCTTCACCATTTTAAGGGTAGTCTGATTGTTTATCTTTTAGTGTACCTAAGTGTTTCGGTATGATACCTGTTGTTTTGTGTGTAATGGATGAGTTAGTGCTTCTGATTTGGGAAAGCGCTCCTTGATGGGCGAGTCCTATTGCTGGGTCGACGTGAGACGCGTTGCATGGGCTCGGCGTGGAGCGCGCAACCTGGCTACTCAAGGTCGTTAACATATAGCTGCGCCTTAAATAAATAGTTATGTTATGCAGGCGCGGGCCGGCCAGTCTAGCATGCGCGCGCGGCGTATTGTAGTGTTGAGGTTGTGAGTCGGTGTCGGGCGGCCGGCGCGGTGTCTCGCTTGCGCTGGGTTGTCTCCCTCCAGCGAGATGCGGTGGCGGTCGTCGTGACGATTAGATTGTGTGCATGCGCTGCTCTTGCTGGCCTGGCGGGCCAGTGGCCGCGCACTTATATTCTTATATTTTTTTTAATGTTTTTAAAGCAATCATGTTAGTATTATGATGAAGTATGTACGAGTATGTGTCCACGAGAATACTGCCGACAAACTGTACTGCAGTTTGGCAGAAGACATAAATTTTGAACAATTTGTATTTAAGTTTATGAATAAAGGATTAAAAAAATCTGTAAAAACAATTCCTCATTGAGTTACTGATATGCTTCTCAAATCGTAGTTCTGGATCCATGGTTAATCTAAGATTGCAGGCTATATCTACCCTATCTATTTTTTCCCTCTAATAACAACTTCTGGCTTGGCTGACAGAATGGCGCTGATCATTTGCCTGCTTCCTAAAACCATAAACTTGGATTTCTGTGTGTTCAAAACCAGAGAGTTATTATCTGACCAGACCATCACTCTTTCAAGATCATCATTGATTTTCTCCAATGCCTCTAAGGTATCAGCTGGCTTGAATGATATATATAATTGTATATCATCAGCGTACATGTGATACCTGCAATGCTGGAATGAGTTAATTATATCTGCGCTGTAAAGGATATACAGAGATCCTTGAGGCACACCCCGTGGCACCTGACGAGGGGTGGAAGACATCCCCGATCCATCATCCTTCTGAATTTCCACAAGCTGTGACCTATTTTGCAAGTAGCTAGCAAACCACTCTATTGTTTCCGTTGTAAAACCATAATAGACCAACTTGGAAAGTAGCAGAGTGGTATTTAGTACATCAAAGGCCCGTGAAAAATCAAGAAGTGCAAGGACTGTTCCCTCCCCCCTATTCCGTGCCTCCAGGATATTCCCTACTACGTCTGAAAGGGCTGTAGCCGTCCCACGGCCTTTCCTAAAACCAGACTGAAGGTCAGGAAGCATGTTGTTTGCTTCTAAATATTCCAACATTTGGTTGTAAACCACCCTCTCTAAGACTTTCGATAAACAAGGTAAAATGCTAACAGGACGTAAATCTTTAAAAGTACTTGGGTTGGCAATTTTGGGTAATGGGCGAACAATAGCGCATTTCCATAAGTCAGGGAAAGTGTGGGTATCTATCGACTTATTTACAATTGCCGTAATAACCTGAAGGGTGGTTGGTAACGTTAGCATTATCATATCCAGACTCACCCCATCAACCCCTTTAGCATTTGACCCCAAGCTCTTAATAATTTTCGAAATTTCTTCCTCATTAACATTACGAAGCTCGAAGTGAGCTTCACCAAATCTATTTGTATCAAAGTATGTTAGCTGCGATGTAGGCAGTATGGACTGTCCTGGTACATTCAGAAATGCCCTGTTTATCTCGTCTGGGTCATTAAATTGCCCAGGAAGCATTCGTTCACTATGTTCTGAAAATACATTTGATTTAAGATTTTTCCAAAGTTTTTTGGGATTTTTTATCTGGCTGTTAATGTGCCTGTCAAAGTACACCCTTCTTTCCTGTGTTAGTGCTGCATTAGCTTGTTTTTTTTAATCCAAATAATATGTCTTTGTAGAATCTTGCTTGTTTTTTTTATATTTGTTTTTCGCCTTGTCTCGCAGCATAAATTTAATGTTATCGGTTATCCATGGCGTGGGGCGGTCTTTAAAAATCCTACTCTTTATGGGGGCATGCAAGTCAAACAATTGGATGATACAGTCATTAAAATGTTCCACCATCCTATTGACATCTAGCCGTGAGCTTATTTCAAACCATGGCATTAATTTCAGATCCCCTACGAAGTAATCTATCAATATATCTCTTAGAGGCCGATATACCACCAACCTAGGTTTGCTATTTACCTTTTTGATAACTGTATCACATACAATAAACGAGTGATGGCCAAGTTCACTGATATGACTGACTAGCACATTACGAACCCCTACATCGGTACAAATCACGTCTATGAGAGTACTACTTTCCCCTACAAAATGAGTTGGTGACTGTACCACTTGATTTAACTTAGTATAATATAAGAAGTCCATCATCTCTTTAGTTTTTTTACTGTTTATGTCCAGTAGATTAACATTGAAATCCCCCAACAATACCAAGTGATCATAAGGTGCCAATGCGCTAATACTGTCAGTTATTCCATCCAGAAATGTTGTTAGTCCAAATCATTGCGGCCTGTATGCAGTACCAACCAACAGCTTTCTACCATTGACAGTAAGATTCAACCACATCTGCTCCACATCAGTTTGCTCTGAGTGTGGCCTAACGCGCACCCTAACTCCCGTTTTAATGTAGAACGCTACTCCTCCGCCTCGTCCCTTGCGAATAGTCGCAGGGCGTGGCACGTGCTTTAACCTATATCCCGGAACCTTAGGCGCGCGTCCCTCCTCCTCAGGTCTCAGCCACGTTTCGTTGATCGCCATTATATCCACTGAGTGTTGTGACATGGCAATAAGAAACCTGATTTGTTGCCAGAGAGCCCGCATTGAATAATCCAAATTTTAATAATTTTGATTTAGTCATGTTATGTAAATAGTAATGGCTATATAATTGTATTTATATAGTAAAAGTAATGGTAGTATTTTATTCATATATGTATTGTAGTCATTTTGTTTATTCCCTTTACATAAGTAATCTATGTACGTATATAGTCCTAGCAGTAATAGTGATAAAAATAAATAATGTAATATAAAACTGTGTTCCCCTGAAAATAATGCTCCCAATCATAAACTGAAAATATCATATAACTAAGGTTTGTAAATAATGTTGATGTGTAGATAATAATATGTGTAAATAGTATAACTATGTTCCTCGTATTATTGCAGTACTCACTTTTACATTGCCACTTCCCCAGATCACGACAGATGCGACACACCATACTCAATAGACATTCACAACTAGAGAAACTATGAACTAATACAAAAAAATATACAGCATCAAACAAAGATTTATTTGTAAGTCTCCGTGAATGGTCCAATAATCTGCAGAATGTCTTCCACAGATGCAATCCTGTGAGTGTGTTCTCCAGGCTTTTGCCGGACCAGGATGCGACCACGCTTCGTCCACACGAACCGCCATCCATGAATCCCTGCAGCGGCCCTTGTTTGGCGAAACAACTGCTGATTCAACTTTGTCAGTCTCTCATTAACAAAGAATCGTACGGGCTTCCCAGAGAGTCCGAGATTCTCTGTGGTAGCTTCACGTCGCACGCGAGCGCCCTTCAACACGGCGTCATGCAGGTCACGTCGAGCTAGACGCACCATAATAGCGCGAGGGCGGGGCTCTGTTGACGTTATGGGGCTTGTCGCTTTTATGTGTCTGCCGCCAACTCGCTCCGCGCCCAGAATGTCGCGATCCTCCAAAGCTACTCCTAGCTTTGTGGCAATTAGCTGGAACAGGTGTGTTGGGTTTTCCGCTTGCGACTCAGGTACAGTCAGCACCAAAAGTCGATGAACAAAATCAACATAACAAAACACCTGTTCACAATAAAATGCCATAAGTTATAGTCGCAACTAGAAAACAAAATAGCCTGTACACCAGAAACAGCACAGACAACAACAAACAAACACAACAAACAGTACAGATTTCTGGTGTACAGGCTATTTTGTTTCCTAGTTGCGACTATAACTTATGGCATTTTATTGTGAACGATACAAACAACGCACATATTATTTTTGCATTTTTTCTCGCCTGTTCTAGAGAAATGTAATTGTTGCGATTAATTTTAGTTTATTTTATAAGTATTTTTCACATATAAATGATTACTGTATATTACTATACATTCGGAGGGGAGGATCCGGCCATGTCTTTTGTTTGGCATAACACACTTGGCATAATCTTCTTTAAACGAATATTTTTGAGGCATAAAAATTATTAAATATAATTATTGTCTGGCCGAATGTGTATATGTTCGAATTTACAATGGCATACTTTTAAGATGGCAGAATTTTATTTGGCATAACAACCTTTGGCAAAGTTAAAGTTCCGCATAATTTTGTTAAGCATAACGTTTATTTAGAGCGACAATTATTTGGCACAATTTCACTTGGCATACTATGAAGATGGCAGAATTTCATTTAGAATAATTTTACTAGGCATATTGTCATTTCTATAAAATTGCATTTTTAACCTTAAATTTAAATTAAAATATTGTCTTAAAAAGTCAATATGTTGTGATACAAAAATTAGTCACAGAAACGAATCGCTACAAAACCGACTTCACGTAGTCTTGTCTGCCCTACCCCTAGAGTGTAATTTAAGTCCGCGTAGGCGCGTAGGGTCGAGGCGGCCTGCGAGCTGAGCAGGTGGTTTTGGTACGCTCGCCGCCGCGGCTGAGGCTGGCCGCCGGAGCCGGCCAGCAAGCCGAAGCTGCGGTGGTGAACGTTAAAACCATCTGCGACGATAAGCTCGCTTGGGACCGCCAGAGCCCCGCAGCGCCAGAGCCGTGACAGAAACCATGCCTGCTGCATGTTGCATGCTTGATGCATGATTGCTGCATGTATGCTGGTTGCTTGCTGCCTACTTACTGCATGCTTGCTGCATGTATATGCTTGTTTGCATATTTCATGATTGCTGCATGCATGGTGTATGCTTGTTTGTTTATTTGCATGCTGCATGCTTGCTGCATGCATGGTGTATGCTTGTTTGCAGGCTTCGATTGTGAACATGTGGTTTTTAATTGCCTGTACAATCAAAAACCACATGTTCACAATCAACTGTTTTATTTAGTGATAATAATACATGCAGAAAAATAATTAATTAAACAAAATACATAGACAATTTACGTAAATTAAATCAATTTTGTTAGTGTGGTAAGAAATACAAAATTATTCTAATGTGATAGATGACTCTTGCAATTATTATGGATATGGAATGTATGCCAAAAGATGATTCTAATTATAAACTTTCTGAGATATGATGTGGTAGTGAACCTACCATACAAATTGTTCTACGACCACGCCGGACCATATTTTCACGGATAAGTATCGGACGTAGTGCGCAACCGCTCTTACTGCTTTTGCGTTGTGTTTTGTGAAGCGTTTTTTTCTAATACTATGTAACAACTACCTGAGAATAAATACATACCTGCAAACTGTGTATAACACATAAAAAGTCACATCATTCACCCTCACAATAACAACGTGAACAAAACCGGTTGACCTTGACAAGAAATGTCATAACGTAATAATTCTTCAAAATATTTATCTAGAACGATGTTATAACGACGTAATAACAACATAGTAATGAATATATAAACTCAACATATCACATAAACAAACACAAAACTATTTAAAACACACAATATTAATAGATTTTCGTCCGCCATTGAAAACGTAAACATGCAACTAAAAACATTTTTTTTTTTCAGAACAGTATTTGTCTATGAAAATGTTTGTAAAAGTACGATACTATCACGCTCCGAGTGTGTAAAAATTTCTACAGGAATATGACCTTTCGTTATTTAATAATAGAGGTTGAAACAACGCGAGTCGGCCGCGGCCCGATCGGGTCTTACGGTCGTTGATGGTTAATTCATGTTTGCGACCCGATCGGGTCTTACGGTCGCTGACAGGTAGCCGTAATTCTCGTCCTAAAATTTCAGTTGAATGGCAGATAAGGCGTTTTTCAATATGGCAAACTTTGGTTAGATGAAAAGTCCCTTCATACATTTTGCTTTCCACCTTCACTATGCAATGTCGCTGCAACCAATTTGCCGTCACACAAATTCAATATGACACGTCGGTTCAAGCCTCTTCGCTGCAACTGTTTTGCACTCTGTTTGGAGCTCCAAACAATATTTTTATTCAGAACTGTTTTATTTATTCGTGACATAATAATGATTCAACCATTTCAATACTACAACCTCACTTAATATACATCTGTCATTATTTTCGAGTATCAACAACCATGTTTTATAAAATCTTTTTGAAATATGTGACATCAAATGACTTATTAGAATGTTCAGCGTTGCCTATGGCGCTATTAAATGCCAACGACCTTGAGTGGTTCGCTTGCATGTTCTGTGCTGAGCTCACGTAACGCGTCGTACATCCACCCAGTAATAGGACTCGCCCACCGCTGTCCGAAATTAGAAGCATTATTAATTTAGTATACATAAAACAACAGGTATTGTACTAAAACACGTATACTAAAATATAAATAATTAAATGATCTTTTAAAATGATGAAGGTTTCATAAAAATACTCTTTATAGTTTTTGCGTCATTCTCATTTTTTTTTTATCCGCATTAGACATAACTTTACAAATTAATTACACTATGTCACAGATAATATAATACTAGCGTACAAATGCCTCATCCCATACAAAGAAACGGTACCGCCGTAACTACGGGTTTTCGACTTACACAAGCAACTTTTGTTCTTCGTTCGGACCCGTCTTCTAGACCTCGCTAGATGGTGTTAGCAGCGACGGCTTGAAAATTGAATGAATTTACATAAAATCTTACCAATATTTTCTAACACATTGAGGAATTACTATTTAGTATTTTTGGCACTTTATAACAGTTTATCTATTTCAAAATTTGTCACTATAAAAATTTTAAAGAGGCGAATGGATAAACCAACACTTCAAACAGCGCCATCTATTGGTACAAGAAATATAAATGCCTAAGGATTCGTTCCAATAAACATCTAAAATTGAATTAGGAGCCAATTTTTCCACAATTTTATGCTTAGGGTAATTTATTAAATAAGAAAATACAGTTTTTACCATATTTGATTTCAAAATATTAATGTTACTTTGTTATTAACTTCAATAAGAAATCGATGCATATTACGCCATCTATTGAAATTTATTTGAACTAAATTTTCTTTGTTCAAGATGAGACCCCGTAAATTTCAATAGATGGCTCTATTGAAATTTATTGGAACTAAATTTTCTTTGTTCAAGATGAGACCCCGTGACTATGTTATAAAAATATAATTTCAAATGTTCACCTATCAAACTACGAAGGAAATTGTCTAGAGTAACATATTTTTTTCAAAGAAATAAAACTAGTCATTAAGACGTGATGTTCAATTAAAAATCATTAGAAGTCGTTTATCTGCTTTTTTGGGGTCGTTTGGGATCTACCTCCCAGCGGTCCACCCCGGGCAACAGCACCACAGGCTTGCCTGTGGTGCCGTATCCCGTGCCGCGATCCCACCTAAGCGGTGGTAGGCTCCGCAACGGGCCGCCTGGCTCGCGACTACCATCCCACCGGAGTCCGGCGCCAAGCAGTTTGCTGTGTTCCGTCGGTGTGCGGGAGTGCCAGTGCCTTTGGGGGAGAAGGAAGCTGTCAGTTGTGCTGTTCAGAACCGGTCTTGGTCTCTGGACAAGTCTTACCGGGAAAATCATGTTGGAGGATAGCGGGATCCGTTTGCTGTAACGCTAGATCTAACCCAGCTGGTGAATGTGGCAACGCGGATTTTGACGGCCGTGCACTCAATTGCTTAGACCTTTTGCTGACAACTGATCCGGACAGTTATTCAGTATCGGTCTCAGCCCCGCTGGGAAAGTCTGACCACTGCCTGGTGAAATCTGTATCGGGATCCGTTTACTGTAACGCTAGATCTAACCCAGCTGGTGAATGTGGCAACGCGGATACCGGATTTTGACGGCCGTGCACTCAATTGCTTAGACCTTTTGCTGACAACTGATCCGGACAGTTATTCAGTATCGGTCTCAGCCCCGCTGGGATAGTCTGACCACTGCCTGGTGAAATCTGTATCAATCTGCCAAATATCTAGATGAAAGCTCTAGAGGCACGAGACGAGTGTGGGGATACGAGTCAGCAGATCGGGATGAGATGCGGCACTTTTTTGCGTCTTATCCATGGCGGCAAGTGTGCTTCTCCTCGAGTGACCCCTCGTGCTGTGCTGACGTGATTTTGGACGTGATTTGGCAGGGAATGGAGTGTTTTATTCCATTCTCCGACATCCGGGCGGTCACAACTCCCGGCCTTGGTATAATGCAGAATGCGCCCACGATGAGGCCCAAAAAGAGTCTGCCTACCAAACCTGGATCAAGGCCCGCGACAAAAAAGTTGGATCACATAGGGTTCGCACGAGGAAAAGAGGCTTTAATTCTACCGCCAAGTCCTGCAAGCGGCTTCTGCGTGGAGCACGTTTTGACCATGTCGGACGTATCAGGGCTAAGCTGTCATCGTATCCTCCAGGTAGTAAACAGTTCTGGTCCCTGTCGAAAGCGGTTGAAACGAATTTCTGTAGTTTACCACAATGTTGAAACCTGATGGGTCGCTGGCTCACTTCGCAAGTGAGAAAACTTAACCTGTGAAGCCCCGAAACTCACCGGTGAGTCGGACCAAAAAAAAAAAAAATTAAAGAGAATAATAAAAAAAAAAAAATCGGCTGTCAACCCGGGTTGTCCTCGGGGTTTAATTTGACAACCCGGATTTTGCCATGGGGCTTCACTATTTGCTTCTCTCTTTGCAAACAATTCACGTTTAGACGCTGGTTCGAAGCAACCACCAACTTGGACTTTCCGATGCCGGATGTCGCAGTTCACATTAAAGAGATCCGAAGAGTATTGTGCAGTATTGACGTGAACAAGGTCAGCCGGCCTGACGGTATTCCAGCGAGAGTGTTGAGGCAGTGTGCACCTGAACTGTCTCCTGTGTTGACATTGACACGCTTGTTCCGCCTCTCTCTTGATAAAAAGACAGTGCCAAAATGCTGGAAGCTTGCAAATGTACAACCTGTGCCCAAAAAGGGCAACCGTGCAGACCCTTTTCATTACCGTCCGATCGCCATCACCTCCATTCTGTACAAGGTTATGGAAAGGGTACCTAACAGTAAGCTGCTGACATACCTTGAAGACAATGATTTCCTCAGTGTCCGTCAATATGCCTTTCGCCGGGGACGGTCAACTGGTGATCTTCTTGTGTATGTCACGCACTGCTGGGGCGAAGCCATTGAGAAACACGGTGAAGCACTGGCTGTATTGCTTGATATCTCGAAGGTCTTTGTCACGCGAGTCTACTCAGCAAGCTTCCTGCTCATGGCATCCCAGCTGATTTTTGTAGCTGGATATCCGACTTCCTTAGTGAACGGTCGATTCAAGTAGTCGTTGACGGCTGCTCCTCTGACCTCATGGCTATTGATTCCGGAGTTCCTCAGGGGTCTGTTCTCTCTGCAACTCTTTTCCTGCTGCACATCAATGACCTACTTCAGTCAGGTATTGTTGGGTACGCAGATGATAGTACGGTTTCAGAGAGATACTTGTCCACCGCAAAAACCGGCGGGGATGAAGTTTGCTCCTTGAGAGAGGCCATGGTAGAGCGAACAAATTTGACGTTAAGCCTTGTCTCCCAATGGGGTGATGACAATCTGGTCTCTTTTAACGCTTCCAAAACACAGGCGTGTCTTTTTACCGCAAAAAGGAGTCGTTTCGACCAAACTCCTACTTTTCGGGGCACATCTATTCCTCTTATAGATCGGCTCGAGCTCCTAGGCATGCAGTTGACATCTAGTCTCAACTTCGGCGCCACTATTGAGTATAAAGCCCAAACTACGGCAAAAAAATCTTGGTATCCTAAACAGAGTGAAGCAATACTTCACGCCTGGACAGCTTTAAACCCTTTACAAAGCACAAGCCCGATCCTGCATGCAGCCACCTCTGGGGGTGGTTCAGCTAAATACCAACTTGCTGCGCTTGACTCAATGGAACGCAGAGCTAAGAGGTTCATTGGCGACGTAAAACTGGTGGATGCCAAACATCACAGCTTGGCTCATCGCCGCAAGGTTGCCTGCTTGTCGGTCTTCTACAGAATGTACTTCGGAGAGTGTGCCCAAGAACTCCACGACCTCATCCCACCGGCCTCCTTCTATCAACTGCAACGTAGTGGCGTTACAATCTCAATTAAAATTAAATATAAGAAAAAAAACCACAGAGACCAAAAGCCACTATTTCAGTTTTGGAAAGCAATAAACAATATTAGTTTGCTGACAACACTATTGTCTTTGGATTCGTTGACATCTGTCAATGACGGCGGAGATATAAATAGCCGCCAAGGCAACGTGAAGTCCTTTTTTCTTTTTATTCCAACTGCTGGCGGTGGATTCACGTTCTCTTGTTCTGTCGAACACTCCCTGAGCCGTGACCCGCTCGCCAAATTCTAGCAGTTGCAGTTTACATTGGCAAATATTTGCCAACCTCATTATCTTTAGGCGTTTCGTACACTACAAATATCGAAAGGCGGACGGAGGGTTCGCTGCAATCGGTCCAGTTCCCTCTAACCATGGATAGTACGACCTACAAGTTTGCAAGCTACAATTGTAAGAACGTGAAGAGCGCCGTCAGCGATATTCGACGCTTATGTGACGAGTGTGTCTTGATAGCACTGCAGGAAACCTGGCTGCTGCCGGAAGAGTTGGCGTATTTGAACAGCATAGACAGCAGATTTAGTTGCACGGGGACGTCAGCTATTGATACGACGGCGGGCCTACTGCGCGGCAGGCCTCACGGCGGCACGGCGCTGCTGTGGAATACCAGTGTGTTTCCCAGTGTTACAGTGATCAACTGTGGTAATCCGCGAGTTAGTGCTATTCGTGTGAATACGGCTGCTAGTCCGTTGATAGTAGTGTGTGTGTATATGCCAACAAACAAGTCGGACCACTTGGCGATGTTTACTGACTGCATGGGAACTGTAAGTGCTATAAGTAATGAATATATAAACGAACCTATTTTTGTTTTAGGGGATTTTAATGCTCATCCCGGAGAATTATTCTTTAGTGAATTGAATATTTTATGTGATGAGTTTAAATGGTTAATTATTGATGTTATTAAGTTAGGATTGCCCTCGGAAACATTCACCTACATAGATCAAGCCTGCGGGTCTAAGCGTTGGCTTGATCATTGTGTCGTGTCGCAATCAGCTGCTATTTCTGTGTGCAATGTTTATATAAACTATGACGTGTTGTGGTCAGATCATTTTCCCGTCATATGCGAGTGTAAACTGAATTGTTTGACTCCTTTAAAAATTGTGTCGAGTGTAGCTGACAATAGAGTTAGGTGGGGAGAGAAAACCCCGGAAGATATTACACAATATCGATTTGAATGTCATACACGTCTCAGACTTATTGACTTCCCAGAAGAATTTAGAACGTGTAGTGATCGTTATTGTGCTGACCCTACTCACAGCTTACTTATTGATAAGCTGTACTCTGACATCGTGCTTGCGTTATCACAGGCGTCCATGGAGGGGCGGGGGGGCAGGCGTGCACGAGGTAAACGTCCACCTAAATCTGTTGTTGGTTGGAGTAAAATTGTGAGTGACAGTCACGGGGCGGCCAGGGCGAGTTTTCGTGAATGGCTATTGTGTGGTAGTCCCACCACTGGTGATATTTATACACGTATGTGTGAGACCAGAAAAATATTTAAGTCTCGTTTAAAGTGGTGTCAAAACCATCAAGACCAGTTGAAAATGGACTTTCTGGCAGCTAAGCATAGCTCGAAAGATTTTAGCGGTTTCTGGAAAAGCACCAATGGTTTGAGGGCTCCCCCTGGTCTCCCCGTGAGTGTGGACGGGACGAATGACTTAAAGGGTATAGCTGACAAGTTTAAAAATAACTTTTTTGTAAGGCCACCTTTAGGACCATCCTCATCACTAAGGGAGGGGGGTGTGAGTGGGGAATATGTTGGTACTAGAATAACAGCCAGGGATGTATCAATGGCGGTGAAATCGATTTCCAGTGGCAAGTCCCCTGGTCATGATGGACTAAGTGTGGAGCATGTCCAGCACGCTGGACCTCATATGTGCAGAGTGTTGGCTTTGCTCTACAACTTTTGCATTTCACACTCATACTTGCCTGCTGATATGATGAGGACTGTTGTAGTACCTGTAGTAAAGAGCAAATCGGGAGATTTGTCAGATATATCCAACTACAGACCTATTTCTTTGGCTACGATAGTTGCAAAGGTGTTTGACAGCATTCTTAATACACAATTAAACAAATACATTAGGTTGCACGATAACCAGTTCGGGTTTCGGCCGGGTCTGTCTACTGAGACTGCAATATTGTGTTTTAAGAGTGCTGTCAAGTACTATACTGAGAGAAAAACCTCTGTGTACGCCTGCTTCCTCGACCTTTCTAAAGCCTTTGACCTGGTCTCTTATGATATCTTGTGGAATAAGATGAGATCATCCCGGATACCGTTGGAGCTTATTAACACCTTTAAATATTGGTACGGGAACCAGGTGAACAACGTGAAGTGGGCGGGCACGCTGTCGGACCCGTATAGGTTGGAATGTGGAGTGAGGCAGGGTGGATTGAGCTCTCCTTCCATTTTTAACCTGTACGTTAACGGACTGATCGAGTCGCTCAGCGAGCAACATGTCGGTTGTTACATAGATGGCGTCTGTTTTAATAACATCAGCTACGCGGACGATATGGTGCTGCTGAGCGCCTCGGTCTGTGGTCTCAGAAGGCTGGTAAGTATTTGTGAGAGATATGCAGCTGATCATGGGCTGATCTATAATGTTAAAAAGAGTCAGCGTATGGTTTTTCAGGGAGGGCATAGAAAAGTAACAGCAATGCCACCCATACAACTAAATGGGTTTATTTTAGAAAGGGTCGCAATGTTTAAATACTTGGGACATTTAGTGACGCCTACCCTGAACGACGATGCTGACATCGAACGGGAGCGGAGGGCGCTGTCGGTCAGAGCGAACATGGTTATCCGCAGGTTTGCGCGGTGCTCAGCTGAGGTAAAAATAACTCTTTTTAGAGCCTATTGCACCACGTTGTACACGTGCAGCCTGTGGACTGACTACACGCAAAAATCGTACAGCGCCCTGCGTGTCCAGTTCAACAACGCGTTCAGGGTGATGTTGGGGCTCCCTCGCTATTGCAGCGCGTCAGCAATGTTTGCGGAGGCGCGCATGGATTGCTTCCACACAACGATGCGCAAGAGATGCGCGTCGCTGGTGCGGCGAGTGCGGGGGAGTGCTAACAGCATGCTGGCCGCGCTCGCGGACCGATTGGATTGCTGCATCATTGCGCACTGTTGTGGGCGGCACAAATAACGTGTATAATGTATGTAAGTGTTAATTTTGTAATATTATCTAATTTATTATGATATTAGAAATGAATTTAATTGTTTGACATTGTAATTTAATTGTTAAAAAAAAAATTGTTTGACATGTTTATTTTTTTACATTGTAATTGTGACTAATGTGTATATTATTTATTGTATTTGATATGAGTCTTAGATACTTGAAATAAATTGATTATTATTATTATTATTATTATTAAATTACGTGAAATCAACCCCATTAATTGGGTAAGTGTTTGAAACAGCATACAGGTAGCTTTGTGCATTCTGTGTTCCTAATTTTGTGTATAAATTCTTTCCAGAACATGTTTTCCCTATTTCTTTTCTTTGCATTGTAAAATCAAGGTTTATAACCTACAATAAAACTGTTGCATTATTGTAATCACGCCTTCCGCGTGGTTAACTTTACGAGGCCTTTTTTATGCGCATCCTGACTTGTGCGTGCCCTGCTGCTGCGCTCGAATGTGCATGTCATCGTGTTTTTCACCTCACCTTTGTAAACTCCGTCTGATTTTGACAACCACACTTATTAGCGCACTTACAGCCGCTTTGCTCATGCCTGAGTGTCAGAATCAACGGAGAAGCTCATCAGCCATTCTTATGACACGCTGGACATTATTTCTAGGGTCCCAGATCCGGATTCCCAGATTCGGAGTCGCAAATTCGGACCAGATTAAACCTGAACATGGAGGGGGAAGACTTGGAGCCCTACTCCCGAGCACGCACTTACATCGTCCTCCATCGCGGCCATCCTGCCGCAGTGCCTCGTGCCGTCACCACTAGGCCACTTACCACGGCGGCTCGCTCCACGCCGGGTGCTTATTTGCCCGCGCGGTTTCTGCTGGCCGTTTCCGAGCCGGTACGACCACCTGCCGGCCGATTCTCCCTGGTTCCTGTCGACCCTACGAGCCGGCGCTACCACCTGCTGGCCAACACCTCCGGGGCGAACGCAACGTGGCTCCCCCGAGCCATCCATCACAAGGCTGAGCCAGGGCAGTACCGTGCCACCTCCCAGGGAGTGTCGAAATATGTGACTGCAAACCTTACCACGCCCTTTCTCTATACAATATATATTTTTAATGTTGACCGAGGTACGTGTTGTCATTTTTTCACTTCCCACGTAGCCTCCTTACGTCACACTACGGACATCTAGACGCACTGCAAGTTACCGTCCCTACCTTCTTGCTATTCCACGAATTCTCACTAAGCACTACCGAACATCTTTCATAATGCGCACAGCAAAGGAGTGGAACTATCTACCTGCGTCTGTATTTCCGAATGCATACAACCCTAATCTCTTCAAAGTTAGAGTGAACAGGCTTCTTCTGGGTAAGCTCGCTTCATCGTCGACTTAGTCTCTGTCACCTGTGACAACCATATTTTTTTTTTAATCTACCCCTTAAGACAAATTGCCCGTATCGTTAACAAAACCCAATTGGTTGTTAAGAGCGTTAACGCCGATTTTGGCTGCTCGACCCAAAAAGCGTACTTTTCAAACCATTAAATATCTTTATAAAACTTATATAACGAAAGTGTGAATTACTAATTACTGTAGGAAATATTACGAACTCAAAAGTTAGGGGTGAACATTTTTACATTAATAGAGTATTCGTGAATTGTAACCATATAAACGAACAGAGTTTTCTAAATTTCTTTTACAGTGGTCATTTCAGAGCTTAACATATCCGAAATTACTCATAAAATTTACAAACAAACATATTCAATTTTTCAGATTCTTGAGCAAAAAGTTAGGTAATTTTTATTTTTTTTATTTTCGTCTCCTAACATAGTAAAATCAAGCCGATAAACAAAGTGAAATAAACAAAAAAAAGCGGTTGCTAAATTAATTTTTTCCTCCTATAAATATTAATTAATTTTACAAAATAAAGGTGTATTGTAATAGAAGAATATCTTATCTAAAACTTGCAATTTAAAATTTCAACTAAATTAGATCAATTTTTTTTCTAAAAATATTTTAAAACTACTATAAAACTCGACGCGCAAATGTTTAAAATTTAGTCTGCCGCGAGGCTTTTCAGAGAGTGGACGTGTCGCTCGGTGCTCTACGCGTGACCTTGCCCGACACTTGGCGTTGAGTGAGTTTATAGTGCGACCTAACGATCTTGGTTTGGTAAGTAAAATATTAAATTTTATTTAGATGACTGACAACAATATTTTTCAAAACAAGAAATATTGTTTCAGATACCATGGGGAATAAAAACCAAAAAACAAAACTAGGTTTATCGAGAAAAAAAAAAGAGAATCAATAGAGAGCTTTTGGCTAAAGCAAGGGCTAACAGGTTCGTAAAATAATATTTTTAATAGAACTTTATTTGCTATTTATAGTCCTCGTCTAATAACTTACTTCCTTCTATAAACCAACCAATCCAAATCAAAACTGACTACGACCAACATCAAAGTTGTAAAAAAAAATACTTTCGTTGATTATCTGATACCAGATTTTTTTACAAGCTTTTATTTAACTTGCAATGTTTGTAAGCAGTTATAGGGTAGTAGCAGTTTTTAGAGTTCCGTAGTAAAACAACGAATCCTTTATAGTAATTTCCCCATGTCTGTCTGACTGTCTGTCTGTCTGTCCGCGGCTTAGCTTAGAGACTACGTGTTTACTAGAAAGCTGTAATTTGACATATTAATCACGCCGACAGTGGAAAAAATTAAAAAGAATTTTTTTTTTGGTTACCTCCCTTACACGTAAAGCTATTTTTAAGGTTTTTTTTTTATTTTGTTTATGGATGTATGTAATGTTTATGTTATGTAGTATATCTATGCAATATTGACAGTTTAGGTATTTTATTTACTAACCTCTTTACTATATTATGCATATAAAATGCTTTCTCATAACAAGGTATGTGTGCTTACTGGTTTATGGTTATCTTCAAGCATTGTAAAGAAAAAATATTGTTGAGAACACAGAAGATACTGAAAATAGAAAAGGTAAAGTACAAGCACATGTAACGTACTCGTATTATTACCAATTTCATACTTATGTAAGGGCCTATGCACACCACGTTTTTTAAACGCGCCGTCGACGCGCGTTTGTAGCGATACAGATGCGATACGCACGCAAGTCAGACGCAGCCTGTAGACCTTTGCACACCTGTATAAATACAGACGCGCCAGTGTAGCGATACAGACGCGATATTATTTAATTTAATTTTCTCAATTATTACGAAATATTATGTAAAAAGGCTGCATATAAGCATTTCAACAGTAATAAATCCTTTGAATAACTTACCGAAAAAATTTTTTCTTTATTTGTTTTTTCCTCAAAATTCTCACAAAATAGACTACATATTTGTTCCCAGGCATTTTTCTTTAGCACTTTATTCGAATAATCCGGCAATCGTGAATTCCACAATATTGGCCGGTTTTGAATTTCAGTTATGAAGTTTTCTGTGTCGAAAGGCTCCATTTTTTTGTTCCAAAGACGTGCGGTGCACCAAATCGCTCGATTGCTACTAGCGTAGATTCACACTTCCCTTTCCCTCGTTGCGGGGGAAACCCCGTCCGTAGGGAAGGCGCGCGCTCTAGACGCGCCGGTGCCGCGCGTTTGTATCGATACAAACGACAACAAACTGCTCTGCAGGATAAAAACGCGCCGGAGACGCGCGTTCCCAAAACGCGCGTCGACGGCGCGTTTAAAAAACGTGGTGTGCATAGGCCCTAAGTATGATATTACCTACATAATTTTTTTTTTTTTAGGACTTAGCCTCTTCTTCTCAAACCAGCCTAAGCCCAAAGCAGCCGCGTCATCCCAAACTATTGAAGCGTTTGACTTGGTAATATAAGAACAAGTAACGTATTTTTAACAATTTTATACTTATGTATGGTATTACCTACATTATTTTTTTTTTCAGAACTTAGCCTCTTCTTCTCAAACCAGCCTAAGCCCAGAAGCAGCCGTGTCATCCCAAACTATTGAAGCGTTTGAATTGGTAATATAACTCTCCGATTAATTCGTCCGCACCCGCTAATGGAGAAACAATATAAATTTTATTGTTACACGGTCATTTGTGCACCACGGGTGTGTAAACATTGACAACACACACACAACAACATGAGAATAAAATGTTATACAAAGATTTCATGCACTGAGATTAGACTGTTTTCACTATTTTGTCATACGTATAATATTAGTAAGTAGTAGTTAAGAATAGTATGTTTAAATTTTCAGGTTCTCGAAGCAGAGGTTCCGCTCGAAAACAGTGTAGTTATAGAAGGCCGGAGAGTAGTTGATCTTCAATTTTTTATAGATCAAATTAAAACTCTCAGTAACCACAATAGGGCAACAGGCTGTACTTTAGACAACTTAAATATCGTTAAAGAGCGCAAGGACAGTTTGAAATCGACATTTACGATGAAATGCAACATGTGCAATATGAAGTTTCAGCTGCTCTCCACTCAGACTAGCGCTGCAAATATGGACGTCAACCAAGATGCAGTGACAGGGGCATTAATGATTGGATCAGGAAAATCGAATTTAAATGAATTGTTAGCTTCCATAGAATTGCCCACTGTCACCCAATTTACATACGAAAAATGTCACAACCCAGTAACTGTGTAATACTGTTACGTCGACCGTATTACACTGGAACGTTCGAGAATGTGGTCGAAGTTTCCAGAAGTTTCCACTAGGTTCGAGAACATTCCATTGTGGTACTGTGTAGAAGTTCATAGATGTTTCTAGAATATTCCACTATAAGATAGTTCGACAATGTTCTGGAAACTTCCATGACCGTATAAATAGGCCGGACGGCGGGCGAGTGAGTCAGTCTGTTTTCGACTACGAATGCGAACGGAAGCGAATACAAGCGATTACGAAGAGAATAGTGATTATTAGCGATTTAGTGTTTGTGTGAATAAGTTGTTGAGTTAATAAAGAATATTTGGTTAATTAATTGGTGTAAAATAATTTATCCCATACCCAGCTCGTAACAAATTGGTGTCAGAAGTGAGGGATAAATTATGCCAATTTTACCAAAGGACGACACGGAGGGTATTCGTACAAGGAGTCAACGGCAGCAAGACATGGATCAGAGGCGGTTTGGAGATTCCCCGATACAGACGCCGGGTGGTGTTCAGCCTGCGACAGAGCCAGTCGCTGGCTTATGTGGAGCGCTAATGGTGCTGTTGCAGGAACAGGCTCGTCGTCAAGAGGAGCAGGCCCGCCGCCAAGAAGAGCAGGCCCGTCGGTTGGAAGAGAAACTTCAACAAGATAAAGAGGAGCAGGCCCGCCGCCAAGAAGAGCAGGCCCGTCGGTTGGAAGAGAAGCTTCAACAAGATAAAGAGGAGCAGGCCCGCCGCCAAGAAGAGCAGGCCCGCCGGATGGAAGAGAAGCTTCACCAAGACAAAGAGGAGCAGGCTCGCCGCCAAGAAGAGCAGATGCTCCTCATAAAAGACCTTCATTCAACACTTGGCAAGGAGTTCCAGGTGATGAAGGAGCAGGTTCACCAGCATGAGAATCGTATCTCAGAAGCTGAAGTTCAGATTGCTGGAGTGAAGAAGGCTTTAGGTGAACTTAGGGCTGGAGACGGGGTTGTGCCTTCAGTGGTTGCTGCACCTTCGGCACGTGGATTTAAGGTGCCGCCATTCGACGGAACATCTTCATGGTCGGCCTACAAAATTCAATTTGAAGCCGTTATGAAGGCGAATGGGTGGACCAAAGAGCAAGCTATGACCGCGCTAACCTTAGGCCTCCGAGACCAGGCCCTAACCATACTTGAGGCTCTTGGCAAGGATGTGACCTATGAGCAGCTGCTGGAAGCCTTAGAGTCCAGATATGGTGACGCACACTTGGAGCACGTATTTCGCGCTAAGTTAAGAGATCGTGTGCAACGTAGTGCCGAGAACCTACAGCAGTGGGCCTTGGAAGTTGAAAAATTGGTTCGGAAGGCATACCAGTCTGCCCCTGCACTCATCAATGGCAATCTGGTACAGGCGTTCATCGACGGAATACGTGACTTGGAAGTTAGAGCCGCTGTAAGACTTGGGCATCATGAGACACTGAAGGACGCCTTGGCCCATACCTTGGAAGTAGAGGCAGTGAGGCAAGACAATCGAACACACCGTATCAGGGAGGTTGTGGCATCACCTGTACGCGATCGTCCGCAAGAGTATAGCCCTAGGTGTTACACTTGTGGAGAAAGGGGTCATCTTCGGTCAAGCTGTCCAAAGCGAAGCACACGGAGAGAAAATCAATCCCAGCAAGATAGGGCGACTGATACGACTGCCCAGCAACAGCAGGGAAACGAGTAAACGCCAGGACTGAGGGGCGGGTGCTGGCTGGTATTGAAAGAGCCCCGAGGATCTCGATCTCACAGGCCCATGACGGAAACAGCCTGATCATCAAAGGCGAAGTCAACGGAAAACCATGCAAATTGACGTTGGATACTGGAGCTTCTCACACGGTCGTCAACTCTCATCTAGCAAGTCGGTTCCTTGGGGACTTCTTCAATAACCACGACCGTATACAATTACTGACAGCTACCGGTCAGCACATAATCGTCCGAGGCAGAAAGGAGGTGGAGTTAAAATTAGGTAACAAATTCTATCGGCATAATGTCATCGTGGCCGACATAGTGGACGATTGCATCCTGGGATTAGACTTCATGCGGAAACATCGTTGTGAGATCGACGTTGATCAAGGAGTATTGAAGTGTGGTACAGAGGAAATCTTCATGGAAGGTGTACCATTAGGAAAAGTTTTCCGCCTGAAATTTGACGTGTCAACACTTTTAGAAAACTGCGATTTAACGGAAATAGAAATGGATAAAGCTAAGAAGATGTTACTTCAGTACGCCGACTCTTTCTCTACATATGATGCTGACATAGGAAGAACAGGACTGGTTCAGCACAAAATTAATACTGGCAACGAGTTACCAATCCGTCAACGACCAAGACGACTGCCGGTTGCACGTGAAAAGGAAGTGGAAATGATGATTGAGGGCATGGTAAAGGATGGTGTTATAGAGCCTTCATTGAGTCCATGGTGTTCTCCTGTGGTCCTGGTGAAGAAAAAGGACGGCAACACACGCTTTTTTTGTGTGGACTATCGACGTTTGAACGACGTCACGAAAAAGGACAGTTACCCACGGCCTAGGATCGACGACACATTGGATACACTGAGTGGAATGAGATGGTTCACCACGCTAGACCTGAAAAGTGGCTACTGGCAAGTGGAAATAGACCCTAAGGATAAGGAGAAAACTACATTCTCAACAGGAAAGGGGCTATGGCAGTTTAAAGTTATGCCATTCGGATTGTGCAATGCTCCTGCGACATTTGAAAGGCTAATGGAGCAAGTACTTGCTGGATTGATCGGAGACGCATGTCTTGTCTATTTAGATGACATCATTATCGTGGGCCGTACATTTGAAGATCATCTTCAAAACCTCAATCGAGTGTTGTCAAAAATTCGGACGGCAAATTTTAAGTTAAGTCCGAAAAAGTGCTCATTTTTCAGACGACAAGTGAACTTTTTAGGACACATAGTTTCGGAGGAAGGTGTTCAGACAGATCCGGAGAAAATCGTCGCCGTCAAGGATTGGCCAGTTCCGAAAGACAAGACGCAGGTCAGAGCATTTCTGGGTTTGTGCTCCTACTATCGACGGTTTGTCAAAAATTTTGCCGACATTGCAAAACCTCTACACAAACTCACTGAGGAAAAGCAGCAATTCTGTTGGGACGAGAACTGTAACATCGCATTTCAGGAATTAAAGAAACGTCTGTGCAATACACCTATTCTGGGATATCCTGACACTGAAAATGACTTCATAGTTGACACAGACGCAAGTAATACTGGAATTGGAGGCGTGTTGTCTCAACGGAAAGGAAACCAAGAAGTTGTTATAGCTTACTACAGCAAATATTTATCCAAACCGGAAAGAAATTACTGCGTTACGAGGCGGGAGCTACTCGCCGTAGTAAGGACATTGCAGCACTTCAGTAAATATTTGCTTGGACGGAAATTCCAATTGCGAACTGACCATGCTGCATTAAAGTGGTTATTGCAATTCAAGAATCCAGAAGGACAAGTGGCAAGATGGATCGAACTACTACAAGAGTTTGACTTCGTTACTGAACATCGTAGTGGGAGAACTCATGGTAACGCAGATGCACTGTCTAGAAGACCTTGCCCAGAAGATTGTAAGCACTGTACCAAGAAAGAGACTAAGGAGGCAGTGCCCGTGAGGATGCTAAGAATAGATCTCAGCAATGAATGGAAGGAAACCCTACAGCTTGCTCAGCAAAATGACACGGACCTCAAACCGATCTTTGAGTGGATTAAAGCTGGTGCTCCGAAACCCAAGTGGAGTGATGTTGGCGTTAAGTTCCATCACAAAGAGTTATTGGGCACAATGGAACAGCTTGGTTATCCAGGATGAAGTCTTGTGCCGTAAATGGGAAAACGCTCGAGGAGACAACTGCATCTACAAATTGTTGTCCCCAAAGCCAAAGTACCTGATGTTTTACGGCTTTACCATGATGGATGTTCAGGAGGACATATGGGGGTAAAAAGAACTCTACTGAAGATACGAGAGCGGTTTTACTGGATTCACTGTCGAGAGGATGTTGAGGACTGGTGCCGCAAATGTACCAGTTGTGCGGCTGTGAAAGGACCCCAGACACGCAGCAGAGGTGCTTTACAATTATACAACGTGGGAGCCCCCTGGGAACGGATAGCACTAGACGTTGCAGGACCATTTCCGGAAAGTGAAAACGGAAACAAGTACTTCATGGTTGTCATGGATTACTTCACCAAGTGGCCAGAAGTCTTCGCCATTCCCAACCAAGAAGCAACAACAGTCGCAGATAAATTGGTTCAGGAAGTCTTCTGTCGTTTTGGAGTTCCCTTGGGAATTCACAGCGACCAAGGGTTCCTCCCTCCCTCCGTTTTGAATCACAAGTTTTCCAGGAGACTTGTCGACTGATGGGTACTCACAAGACCAGAACCACTTCTTACCTAAAGTAAACGCGTCGGTAATTCAGTGCAGACTAGTTTTTATTATTCTACCTTCACCTATAATACATGATACCACAGATAACTATAATAGTAGCAAGCATGCTACTATTAAGGAGGTATATTACACATACCATCACATAGATGTCGCTAGTAGGTACATTTTGATACAACACAACACCTCTTCTTATCAAAATAAACTAAGTACCATAACTTATAACAAAAATATAAACATAGGTACAAAGTAGGTACCTACCTAATATTAAATTTGAACAATACCTAAATTTTTCATAAACTTGTAGTGTTTAATAATACCAAGACCTTTGGTCAATAAATCCGCAGGCATTTCATTTGTAGGTAAATAACTAATCTCTACCTTTCCACTTTTTATTGTCTCGCGTACAAAATGATGTTTAACATCAATATGCTTTGATCTATTGTGGCATTGATGATTTGTGGCCATCCTCAATGCACTTTGATTGTCACAATTCAAGTTAACTGCTACCAAAGATCCAGTTAGCTCACATAAAAGTTCTCTTAAATATATTGCTTCCCTACAAGCTTCAGAAAGCGCAACATATTCAGCCTCTGTGCTCGAAAGGGCTGTAACTCTCTGCTTTCTGCTCTGCCATGAAATAGCTGAGCCTGACATAACAAAACAAAATCCTGTGTAAGATTTTCTATCCAAGCTATCACTGGCCCAATCAGCATCTACAAAACCTTGCAAGCCCTCTCCCTGACTACTAAACTTTAAACAATACATTTTAGTTTTCTTTAAGTATTTCAGAACCCTTTTAGCATAGTTCCAATGTTCAACACTGTAGCTAGTATTAAATTGGCTTAAATAGCTAACAGAGTAGGCTATATCAGGTCTTGTCATGACTGCGAGATACATAAGACATCCTATAAGTTTTTGATAGCTAATGCCTGATGTACATTTTTCTGCCTTTGTTACATTAATTTTTTTCTCAATAGGTGTATCAGCTGTTTTACAATCAGTCATTTCAAATGTCTGCAATAATTCTTCTATATACTGCAGTTGCTGATCAACAGTTATCTCATAGTGATTACAGTCTCTGTTTATATTAATGTTCATTCCTAGATAGTGCTTAACCTCACCTAAATCTTTAATTTTAAATTCAGAATTTAAAATACATTTTAACTTTACAGTTTCACTTTGATTGTTAGAAAAGATTAGGAAATCATCTACATACAATGATATTATGACTTTTACATCTTTACTCATCTTTACAAATAAACATGGCTCTTGTGTACAGATTTTAAAATTATGTTTACACAGTACATCTCTGACTCTCTCATACCAAGCTAAGGCGGATTGTTTTAAACCATACACTGCCTTTTTGAGCTTAAAAACTTTCCCATCCTTTTTAGATGCAAAACCATCAGGTACACACATGTAAATGTCCTCTTTCAAGTAACCATTTAGATAAGCAGTTTTAACATCTAACTGAGTAATGTCTAGTCCTATTTTTACACTTAATGCAAACAATAACCTCAGTGTAGAGTGCCGCACAACCGGTGAAAAAGTCTCGCAGTGGAAGCGTGCTGGGCCCATAACCTAAAGTAAACGCGTCGGTAATTCAGTGCAGACTAGTTTTTATTAATCTACCTTCACCTATAATACATGATACCACAGATAACTATAATAGTAGCAACCATGATATATAAGGAGGTATATTACACATACCATCACATAGATATCGCTAGTAGGTACATTTTGATACAACACAACATTACCATCCGCAATCTGATGGAATGGTAGAACGTTTCAACCAAACGTTGGAGAGATATCTGGCAAAAGTTGTGGAAAGCAGGCAAAGGGATTGGGACAAGCACATACAGCCATTTCTTCTGTCCTACCGTAGTGCAGTTCACGAAAGTACGACCGTGACACCAGCCTTCGCGAACTTTGGAAGGGAATTACAGTTGCCTGCAGATTTAATCACCGGAACCCCCCCTGATGCCCCACGCAGTGTAACCGATTATGCGAATGACTTGCGTAACAAGTTGAACGATGTATATGAGCATATCAGACAATCCGGCCAACAAATGTCTGATAAGATGAAGACCCGATACGACCGGAAGGCAAACCATAGAGAATCGTCAAAACGAGAATTCACTGGTGTGGTTGCATAACCCAGTGTGCAGCAAAAGGAAGTCTCCTAAATTGCAAGTCAAGTCTTGAGAGAGAGCGGAGGGCGCTGTCGGTCAGAGCCAATATGATTGCCCGCAGGTTCATGCGTGCTTCTACGGAGGTTAAGAAAACGCTATTTAGAACCTTCTGTTCGTCCTTCTACACCTGTAGCCTGTGGGTACATTATACGCAAAAGTCGTACAGCGCCCTTCGCGTACAGTATAATAATGCTTTCAGGGTGTTGATGGGATTGCCTCGCTTCTGTAGCGCATCAGGAATGTTTGCGGAAATGCGTATTGATTGCTTTTATGCATTAATGCGTAAAAGATGCGCATCCTTTGTGCGCAGGGTGCGGGCCAGTTCCAGTGGCATTCTGGGCATGATTGCTGACAGACTGGACTGTTGTGTCGTTAATCGTTGCTCCAGTATTTCGAGTGGAATGCTGAAGCAATGATTAATTTATTTGTTAATAATTGGTTTATGTGTGTATGTCGCTGTTGATGTTATATGGTCTTATGTCTTACTAACATAGTAATAAGTATATTTATTGTTACTAACCCTATGAGTCTCATTGTAACTCGTAATAAATGTTTAAATAAACAAATAAATGGGATGGACCACACCGAATCGTGACCAGGATCAACGATGTTATCTACCGAATACAGAAGGGTCCACGAGGTGCGCCTAAGATTGTCCACGTAGACCGACTGGCGCGATACTAACTAATGATGCTCGGGACGAGCATGTCTAAGGAGGGGGCAGTGTTACGTCGACCGTATTACACTGGAACGTTCGAGAATGTGGTCGAAGTTTCCAGAAGTTTCCACTAGGTTCGAGAACATTCCATTGTGGTACTGTGTAGAAGTTCATAGATGTTTCTAGAATATTCCACTATAAGATAGTTCGACAATGTTCTGGAAACTTCCATGACCGTATAAATAGGCCGGACGGCGGGCAAGTGAGTCAGTCTGTTTTCGACTACGAATGCGAACGGAAGCGAATACAAGCGATTACGAAGAGAATAGTGATTATTAGCGATTTAGTGTTTGTGTGAATAAGTTGTTGAGTTAATCATCACTACATAGTATTGTAGCGACATCTATGACGCTACACAAGAACTAGAACAGCTAAATTCCTACATCGCGCAAGCAGAGTTCTCCGCGCGATTTGAACATATACAACAGCCCGAAATCAACTATCGGGCAGTTGCCCGGACCAGACACAACACCCGTCTGGTCGGAGGATCCTCCCTTTTCAACGGAGGTTTGCGGGACTTTACACCCTGTTCCGCATACCACCTCCACAATGGTGACCCTCGACTATGAACGTGAGCGCAGCCTTCGTGATGACGTCATCACCTCGTCAGCGCAGCCTTCGTGCAGCTACTCCAGCGTGACGTCATCATCATCACTTCCTCCAAGCTCTTCAGCAACGAGTCATACAGCCAGCCAGTACAACGACAACGCCGACAACGATAACGCCGACAACGATACGCCGACAACGATAACGCCGACAACGATACGCCGACAACGATAACGCCGACAACGATACGCCGACAACGATAACGCCGACTACGATACGCCGACAACGATACGCCGACAACGATACGCCGACAACGATACGCCAACAAACGATAACGCCGACAACGAAACGACGCACCGCTCCGACTCACTGGAGCCCGCAGCAGTACTCCGACTCACTGGAGCCTGCAACATCATCCCGACTCACTGGGATATCATCACCGCAGACAGTTCCGACTCACCGTGAACTATGCGCCTCTTCCGGTTCCGACTCACTGGAACCAGCCTTCCACTGGCCCGGCAAGCATCACGTATGAACGACTCATCGAGAAGAGAACAATCGATCTCCGATCTCTGGAGGGGAGTGATGTAGCGACATCTATGACGCTACACAAGAACTAGAACAGCTAAATTCCTACATCGCGCAAGCAGAGTTCTCCGCGCGATTTGAACATATACAACAGCCCGAAATCAACTATCGGGCAGTTACCCGGACCAGACACAACACCCGTCTGGTCGGAGGATCCTCCCTTTTCAATGGAGGTTGTGGGACTTTACACCCTGTTCCGCATACCTCCACAGTATAAAACAAAGTCGCTTTCTCTGTCCCTATATCCCTATGTATGCTTAAATCTTTAAAACTACGCAACGGATTTTGATGCGGTTTTTTTTAATAGATAGAGTGATTGAAGAGGAAGTTTTATATGTATAATTTGTACCCGAGCAAAGCTGGGGCGGGTCGCTAGTAAAGAATATTTGGTTAATTAATTGGTGTAAAATAATTTATCCCATACCCAGCTCGTAACAATATGATACCCCTTGGTAAGACGTTGTCAGACTTTCGGGCTTCTGACAACCCGTAACAAATGTCAAAGATCCACGATCGACAGCCGGGACCAACAACTCGAAATTAAATTAACGGATAACTGGTTAAAATGCATTGCATCTCCGAGGAGCTCGTGGCTAAAGTAACAACAGCCGCACGGGTTGATCCATCAGGTTAAGCTACGCTTGCCGGTGTTGGTTCATGGATGGGTGCTCATCTTAACATACCGAGACTCCTCTGTGTCTCGGAAAGCACGTTAAGCCGTTGGTCCCGGCTGTCAATCGTGGATTTTTTTTAATCTACATACAAGTGTTATAATTGTTTTGAATAAAGAATACTTAGATACTGAAATGTTTTATTTTCAACAAGAATACTTTATAACTTGCTAGAAGACCATCGCAACTTTGTACATCCATCCATACATCCTCAAGCACAAACTTACGTGTTTGTAATATTACTCGTAGTTAGATTTTACATTTGTAAACACTGCAACATATCAAGCTATACATTTCTAGTACTGGGTGGCGCAAAAGTAGTGGCACTAAAGAAAATACCTTTTTTTTTTTTATATGACATTTTCTGTCATTCTGTTGTTGAAAATTGTGTAGTGAACAAATGTAAAATACACTGAAAATAAACATGGACCGTTTTACTCCCCAAGAACGTGGAATAATTGTGTCAATGTTCTTACGGAATAATTCATCAGTGATAAGAACACAACGTGAATTTCGTCGACGATTTCCCCACCGTCCGGCACCGATTGGTCGCACAATTCGACGCTTTGCCACACGCCTTGAAGCAACTGGCTCAACATTGGATAGACCTAAGTCTGGGAGACCAAGAACAGGCCGTTCAGCTGAAAATATCGATGCTGTGCGCGAAGATGTGGAAGAGTGTCCAGAAACATCAACGAGGCGACGTGCCACGCAATTGGGCATTTCCAGACGGACCCTGCAGCGTATTTTGGTGAAAGACTTAAAGATGTTCCCGTATAAAACTCAAATGACTCATCAGCTGCTGCCTGCTGACCACCGAGCTCGTCTAGATTACTGCCAGCGCGTCATAAACCTCAACCTTGAAGAGGATGATTTTCCTTCAAAATTGGTTATGAGTGACGAAGCGCATTTCCATCTCTCAGGGCATGTCAATAAGCAGAATACTCGGTTCTGGGGCACTGATAATCCGCGCATTATTCAAGAAACACCTCTACACCCACTAAAAGTTACTGTATGGTGTGGCATCTGTGTTGACAGAGTGATCGGACCCTATTTTTTCGAAGACGCTGGAGGCAATGCGATTACTGTCACTGGAGAACGCTACAGAACCATGTTACGTGAGTTTTTGATACCCAGTTTGGACGAATTGGGGCTGGAGCACATCTGGTTTCAACAAGACGGCGCTACGGCACACACAGCGCGCGACACTATGGACTTAGTGAGGGACGCTTTTCCAGGCCGAGTTATCTCTCGTTTTGGCGATTTGCCTTGGCCTGCAAGATCACCCGATCTGACCAGTCCAGACTTCTTTCTTTGGGGTTTTTTGAAATCTCGGGTGTATGTGAACAAGCCACAGACTCTCGCAGCTCTAAAAGAAAACATTCGTCAAGAAATAACGAACATATCGCAGGAAGTGTTACGGCAAGTTATGCAAAATGTCATAAATAGGGCTCAAATGTGTATCAACTCTGGAGGTCACCATTTAAAAGACATCATCTTTAAATCCTAATGGTACGAAATTTAATGGCACAAATATACATTTAAAAAAATCTAAATCTAGTTTTCTAATTTAGAAAAAATGTTATAGCTGAACCAAATAGGGTCTTTACTTTTGCGCCACCCAGTATAAGCTGACATCTCATTCCACGGAAATTTTATACAATGCGAGATCGGCTTATACTGGAAATGTATAGCTTGATATGTAGCCGATTGTCCCACTTCTGCTCTCAAACTTTCTCCTCTGATTACCTAGTTCTTACATACTGTACTGTATAAAGTATCCAAAATTGCCTTTTTACTTCACAAGGCAAGTAGTAAGTAACATAAATATATGAATAGTAAATAAAAATCAACTGACCATAACATAATAATTATTAAACATAACTCAACGGATCAACATGGGTTAGTTTGACTATAATGACAGAGCGCACACCAACTCTACGCACATAGTCACGCGCGTATCTGTGTGGGTGGAAAGAGCACTGCGTTTACTTAAACTCGGTGTCGCGGATTTGGCGTTAACGCTCTTAAACAAAATAGCCTATTCCTATTATCATTGAGTAACGTCGATTCAATCATTTTTCTTTCTACTGCATAAGCACTGTAAGGTCACCTAATGCGCTATTAAGTGCCAACGTCCTTGGGTGGTTAGCTTGCGTGTTCTGTGTTGAGCTCACGTAACGCGTCGTACGTCCACCCCGTAATAGAACTCACCCATCAAGGAGCGATGTCCGAAATTAGACGCATTATATTATACATAAAACAACAGGTATTATACTTAAACACGTATACTAAAATATAAGCAATTAAATGATCTTTAAAATGGTGAAGGTTTCATAAAAATACGCTTTATAGTTTTTGCGTCATTCTCAATTTTTTATCTGCGTTAGAGCGGTTGCGCACTACGTCCGATCCGAATCCGTGAAAATACAGATCTAGAAAACTCGGACCGAATTCGGATATTGCTTTACGCACTGTCTCCAATCCCAATCCGTGATTCAGACGTCATTTTACGCAGAGCCACAGCAGAGCGTTCACGTCGTTGATCATGAGTCCTTTCAATCGACGTCAACTTCTGGCAATGCTATTGTACATAGAAATACCTAAAAATATTTACCCCTAAAGTTAAAGTCAATAACCACTAAAATCACCACATTTATTTGGAAATCCCCCAAAAAAGACACTTTAGGTTTTGTAATAGTCTTAGCCACTGGACCGTCCCGGACACTATGGTGATCCAAAAAAAAGTATTCAAGAACGCAACGATGACCTACACGGCCCACGCGGATTTTTCGCTTTAAACCATTTTTTTTTGCTGTGGGGGCGATGCTAATGTGTTCTTACTTTATTGTTTATGGTACTCGACTAAATTGCGCGTCTTTTTGTTCTTGGGCACCCCGCACTATGACATAGAGAAAATTTTTAATAAGTTGTTGAAAAACAGTCAGTTTATGTCAACTTTGTGATTTAATTGGAATTTTCGTAAAATCAAACGTAATTATGTTAATTATCCATAAAATCGGCAAAATTTCAAGGATTGCGAATAAATAAATTTCTCAGAGGTTCCGTGTTTGTTGAAAATGCTAAAATTGAAAAACGGAACATGTAATAGATGGGATGTTTACGTAATTAAATAATGTAAGTTGTTTTTTTTAGTATGATTCACTACATAATCTTTTAAAACATCACTCGTAATGTGGAAAGTAGTTAATAATTAGTATTTACAAACACTTAAAACAGTAAAATACAATGATAAAATGGGTTCCCTCTATCTGGCAGAATCTTGTTGCTCCGAAATTTGTTTGGCATAACACACTTGGCATAATCTTCTTTAAACTACATTTTTGAGGCATAAAAATTAATAAATATAATTATTGTCTGGCCGAATGTGTATATGTCCGAATTTACAATGGCATACTTTTAAGATGGCAGAATTTTATTTGGCATAACAACCTTTGGCAAAGTTAAAGTTCCGCATAATTTTGTTAAGCATAACGTTTATTTAGAGCGACAATTATTTGGCACAATTTCACTTGGCATACTATGAAGATGGCAGAATTTCATTTAGAATAATTTTACCAGGCATATTGTTATTTCTATAAAATTGCATTTTTAACCTTAAATTTAAATTAAAATATTGTCTTGAAAAGTCAATATGTTGTGATACAAAAGTTAGTTACAGAAACGAATCGCTGCAAAACCGACTCCACGTAGTCTTGTCTGCCCCACCCCTAGAGTGTAATTTAAGCCCGCGTAGGCGCGTAGGGGCGAGGCGGCCTGCGAGCTGAGGAGCAGGTGGTTTTGGTACGCTCGCCGCCGCGGCTGAGGCTGGCCGCCGGAGCCGGCCAGCAAGCCGAAGCTGCGATGGTGAACGTTAAAACCATCTGCGACGATAAGCTTGCTTGGGACCGCCAGAGCCCCACAGCGCTGGAGCCGTGACAGAAACCATGCCTGCTGCATGTTGCATGCTTGATTCATGATTGCTGCATGTATTCTGGTTGCTTGCTGCCTGCTTGCTGCATGCTTACTGCATGCTTGCTGCGTGCTTGCTACATGCCTGCTGCCTGCCTGCTGCATGCTTGCTGCATACCTGCTACATGCATTCTGCATGCCTGCTGCATGCTTGCTGCATGTATATGCTTGTTTGCATATTTCATAATTGCTGCATGCATGGTGTATGCTTGTTTGCTTATTTGCATGCTGCATGCTTGCTGCATGCATGGTGTATGCTTGTTTGCATGCTTCGATTGTGAACATGTGGTTTTTAATTGCCTGTACAATTAAAAACCACACAATTAAAAAACACAGTTCACAATCAACTGTTTTATTTAGTGATAATAATACATACAGAAAAATAATTAATCAAACAAAATACATAGACAATTAACGTAAATTAAATCAATTTTGTTAATGTGGTAAGAAATACAAAATTATTCTAATGTGATAGATGAGTGTGAATTGTTATGGATATGATAACTGCCTTTTAATTACTATATATAGAAAATGTATGCCAAAAGATGATTCTGCTTTACAAAATTATGAGTTTTGAATGTATGCTAAATGAGTGTCTGCCAAACGATTTTCTGCGAAATGATGTTTATGCTATCCGCTGTTATGCAAAATAATATTATGACAAAAAAAGTTCTGCTATAAAAATGCTGATAAAATAGGTCCATATTCCATTTTGCCGTAACTTGACTCGATTTTGGCGGGAAAAAAAAAATGAGAGAAAGGAGGTGGTTTTGTTTGGGTTTAATGCGGTACTTAGAACATTTCACTTAGTGACTTATGGGTATTAAAAAATAGGTTATATAGTCTAGTTTAGGTTTTAAAGATACAAACTACAAAATTATGGGTAAAAACATAGGTTAACAAATATTAACGGTTACCGTTTTTTTTTTTTTTGTGGGTTGGGAAATCGTCCAATGACATCTCCCGCCCTAGGGTGAAGCGAGAGGGCATGTCAGACTATTACTGACTAAAACCCACCCCTGTTGCTTCCCTGCCCTGAGACCCCAGCAGCGAGGTAAATCTGTTTCAAATTTATCCTCAACCCCTGGGCAGGCATCGGCCATGACGGGCCCCGTCATGGTTTGTTGACAACTCTTTGAGGCGCGCGTGGAACACTACGCGCCGTCGACTCTCGGGCCTGGTGCTGATCGAACGGCGAGCTACCCAATACTCGCCGTCCGCAGGCCCGGGTCTACGGTGGCCGGAGATCGTCTCGCGACGCCGGAAGCCCCTGGCGTCTCCTGTGGCGGAAGGCGTGCGGGCGACTCTGTTGTTGAGCCTCCCGCACCTGTTCCGCCTCCTTCGCGAGCATTACTGCTTCGCAGAAGGAGGAGACTGCTTCCCATTCCCTCTCGCTCCGTACAATGGGCCTGAACCAGGGCCGGGCGCGAGAGGTCGCTGCCGCCGATCGCCTCCACGAGGACACGGCGGGGCTCCGCCCTAGCGGGGCAGATCTCCACCGTGTCCTCTGGGCGATCTTCACAGTGGGGACACCCGGGCGTTTCCCTCCGCCTTATCCTACACAGGAACCTCCCGAAACTTCCGTGTCCGGTGAGGACCTGCGTCAGGCGGAAGGTGAAGACGCCGTGGCGTTTCTCCTGCCACTCCTCAAAAAGGGGCTCTACCGCCGCAATGGTGGCGTGCCCAGCGCTGGGTTGCGACAGTCGCTCTCTCCATGTCGCCATGAGATTCTGCCGGAGCTCTGTCCGCCGAGCCAGGAGGAGTGGCGGCAGCGGAGTTGCGCCTCCTCGCGCCACTCATAGAGGTGCGCGAGGACCTTTGCCTTTAGATCCCACGGCGGCAGTACGGCAAGGAGGCTCGCCGCCTCACAAGAGACCGTGCGGTATCCTCGGATCATTCGGATTGCCATGACCCTTTGGGACGCGTTCAACCGGCGAGCTGGTCGCCGCCTCAAGGAACGCGCCCAAACTGGTGCCCCGTAAAGGGCCATGGACCGCACGATCCCCGCGTAGAGCCTCCGGCAGGAGGCGTTTAGACCTCAATTTTTTTTTTTTTTAACTTTGCCCTATACTAGGAATTACTCCCGTATCGTGGGTACGTTCACAAACATGTATACTCACAAACACAAGACACCCAGACCCGGAATCTGCAGGTCATACAAATATTTGTTCCGTGCGGGAATCGAACCCGCGACACGCAGCGCAGCAGCCGAACGCTCAACCACTGCGCCAACCGTGTCGTTGATTTTGGAGTGAAGAGATTGGGCAGAAGCCGCATGAATGCGGCCCCGGCCCTCTTCAGTCTGGGAGCCAAACGTCGGAAGTACTCGACGAAGTTCCACCGGCTGTCGAGGACGAGTCCCAGGTACTTCATCGTCCCCTCGACGCCGATGTGAACCCCTCCTACCGTAATCTGGGAAAACGGTTACCGTTAACGTTACATTTAGGTTTACATTTCATTTGAAGTACTTAGAACACGTTATCGTACTGTTACGAGCTGGGTATGGCATAAATTATTTTACACCTACTAATTAACCAAATATTCTTTATTAACTCAACAACTTTTTAACACAAACACTAATTCGCTAATAATCCCAATTCTCGTCGTAATCGCTTGTATTCGCTTCCGTTCGTATCTACACAGTTTCACAATGGAATGTTCTCGAACGTAGTGGAAACTTCTGGAAACTTCGACCATATTCTCGAACGTTCCAGTGTAATACGGTCGACGTAACACTGCCCTCTCCTTAGACATGCTCGTCCCGAGCATCATTAGTTAGTATCGCGCCAGTCGGTCTACGTGGACAATCTTAGGCGCACCTCGTGGACCCTTCTGTATTCGGTAGATAACATCGTTGATCCTGGTCACGATTCGGTGTGGTCCATCCCATTTGACTTGCAATTTAGGAGACTTCCTTTTGCTGCACACTGGGTTATGCAACCACACCAGTGAACTCTCGTCAAAACCTCTATTGTTTGCCTTCCGGTCGTATCGGGTTTTCATCTTATCAAACATTTGTTGGCCGGATTGTCTGATATGCTCATATACATCATTCAACTTGTTACGCAAGTCATTCGCATAATCGGTTACACTGCATGGGGCATCAGCGGAGGTTCCGGTGATGAAATCTGCAGGTAACCGTAATTCCCTTCCAAAGTTCGCGAAGGCTGGTGTCACAGTCGTACTTTCGTGTACTGCACTACGGTAGGACAGAAGAAATGGCTGTACGTGCTTGTCCCAATTCCTTTGCCTGCTTTCCACAACTTTTGCCAGATATCTCTCTCTCCATGTTTGGTTGAAGCGTTCTACCATACCATCAGATTGTGGATGATGACAAGTAGTTCTGGTCTTGTGAGTACCCTTCATTCGACAAGTCTCCTAGAATACTTGCGATTCAAAATTCTTCCCTTGGTCACTGTGAATTTCCAGTGTGAATTGACAGAAGACTTCCTGAACCAATTTATCTGCGACTGTTGTAGCTTCTTGGTTAGGAATGGCGAAGACTTCTGGGCACTTTGTGAAGTAATCCATGACAACCATGAAGTACTTGTTTCCGTTTTCACTTTCCGGAAATGGTCCTGCAACGTCTAGTGCTATCTGTTCCCAGGGGGCTCCCACATTGTATACTTTCTGCTGCGTGTCTGGGGACCTTTCACAGCCGCACAACTGGTACATTTGCGACACCAGTCCTCAACATTCTCTCGACAGTGAATCCAGTAAAATCGCTCTCGTATCTTCAGTAGAGTTCTTTTTACCCCCATATGTCCTCCTGAACATCCATCATGGTAGAGCCGTAAAACATCTGGTACTTTGGCTTTGGGGACAACAATTTGTAGATGACAGTTGTCTCCTCGAGCGTTTTTCCATTTACGGCACAAGACTTCATCCTGGATAACCAAGCTGTTCCATTGTGCCCAATAACTCTTCGTGATGGAACTCAACGCCGCAACATCACTCCACTTGGGCTTCGGAGCACCAGCTTTAATCCACTCAAAGATCGGTTTGAGGTTCGTGTCATTTTGCTGAGCAAGCTGTAGGTTTCCTTCCATTCATTGCTAAGATCCATTTTTAGCATCCTCACGGGAACTACTTCCTTAGTCTCTTGCTTGGTACAGTGCTTACAGTCTTCAGGGCAAGGTCTTCTAGACAGTGCATCTGCGTTACCGTGAGTTCTCCCACTACGATGTTCAGTTACGAAGTCAAACTCGTCGTCGTCGAAAGTAGTAGTTCAATCCATCTTGCCACTTGTCCCTCTGGTTTCTTGAACAGCAACAGCCACTTTAATGCAGCATGGTCAGTTCGCAATTGGAATTTCCGTCCCAGCAAATATTTACTGAAATGTTGCAATGTCCTTACTACTGCGAGTAGCTCCCGTCAAGTAACGCAGTAATTTATTTCTGGTTTGGATAAAGATTTGCTGTAGTAAGCTATAACAACTTCCTGGTTTCTTTTCCGTTGAGACAACACACCTCCAATTCCAGTATTACTTGCGTCTGTGTCAACTATGAAGAGTCAGAATATCCCAGAATAGGTGTAATGCACAGACGTTTCTTTAATTCCCGAAATGCGATGTCACAATTCTCGTCCCAACAGATGTGTTGCTTCTCCTCAGTGAGTTTGTGTAGAGGTTTTGCAATGTAGGCAAAATACTTGACAAACCGCCGCTAGTAGGAACACAAACCCAGAAATGTTCTGACCTGCGTCGTGTCTTTCGGAACTGGCCAATCCTTGACGGCGACGATTTTCTCCGGATCTGTCTGCACACCTTCCTCCGAAACTATGTGTCCTAAAAAGTTCACTTGTCGTCTGAAAAATGAGCACTTTTTCGGACTTAACTTAAGATTTGCCGTCCGGATTTTTGACAGCACTCGATTGAGATTTTGAAGGTGATCTTTAAATTTACGGCCCACGATAATGATGTCGTCTAAATAGACAAGACATGCGTCTCCGATCAATCCGGCAAGTACTTGCTCCATTAGCCTTTCAAACGTCGCAGGAGCATTGCACAATCCGAATGGCAGAACTTTAAACTGCCATAGCCCCTTTCCTGTTGAAAATGCAGTTTTCTCCTTATCCTTAGGGTCTATTTCCTTGCCAGTAGCCACTTTTCAGGTCTAGCATGGTAAACGACCTCATTCCAGTCAGTGTATCCAATGTGTCGTCGATTCTAGACAGTGGGTAACTGTCCTTTTTCGTGACGTCGTTCAATCGTCTATAGTCCACACAAAAGCGTGTGTTGCCGTCCTTTTTCTTCGCCAGTCCTGTTCTTCCTATGTCAGCATCATTTGTAGAGAAAGAGTCGGCGTACTGAAGTAACATCTTCTTAGCCTTATCCATTTCTACTACCGTTAAATCGCAGTTTTCCAAAAGTGTCGACACGTCAAATTTCAAGCGCAACACTTTTCCTGATGGTACACCTTCCATGAAGATTGCCTCTGTACCACAACGATTTTTCCGCATGAAGTCTAAACCCAGGATGCAATCGTCCACTATGTCAGCCACGATTACATTATGCCGATAAATTTTGTTACCTAATTTTAACTCCACCTCCTTCTTGCCTCGGACGATTATGTGCTGACCGGAAGCTGTCAATAATTGTATGCGGTCGTGGTTATCGAAGAAGTCCCCAAGGAACCGACTTCCTAGGTGAGAATTGACGACCGTGTGAGAAGCTCCAGTATCCAGCGTCAGTTTGCATGGTTTTCCGACTACGCCTTTGATGATGAGGCTGTTTCCGTCATGGGCCTGTGAGATCGAGATCCACGGGGCTCTTTCAATACCCAGGACTGGGGGACGGGTGCTGGCTGCACCCACCCCTCAGTCCTGGCGTTAACTCGTTTCCCTGCTGTTGCTGGGCAGTCACATCAGTCGCGCTTCCTTGATGGGATTGATCTTCTCTCAGTGTGCCTCGCTTTGGACAGCTTGACCGAAGATGACCTTTGACCTTTCTCCACAAGTGTAACATCTAGGGCTATACCCTTGCAGACGATCGCGTAAAGGTGATGCCACAACCTCCCTGAAGGTGCAACAACCACTGAAGGCACAACCCCGTCTCCAGCCCTAAGTTCACCTAAAGCCTTCTTCACCCCGGCAATCTGAACTTCAGCTTCTGAGATGCGATTCACATGCTGGTGAACCTGGTCCTTCATCACCTTGAGCTCCTTGCCAAATGTTGAGTGAAGGTCTTTTATGAGGAGCATTTGCTCTTCTTGGCGGCGGGCCTGCTCATCTTTATCTTGTTGAAGCTTCTCTTCCAACCAACGTCCCTGCTCTTCTTGACGGCGAGCCTGTTCCTGCAACAGCACCATTAGCGCAGACAAGTCTGGCACCGCTGGTGCTGAAGAAACTCCACATGGGCCAGCGACTGGCTCTGTCGTAGGTTGAGCACCACCCGGCGTCTGTATCGGGGAATCTCCGAACCGCCTCTGATCCATGTCTTGCTGCCGTTGACTCCTTGTACTAATACCCTCCGTGTCGTCCTTTGGTAAAATTGGCATAATTTATCCCTCACTTCTGACATCAATTTGTTACGAGCTGGGTATGGGATAAATTATTTTACACCTATTAATTAACCAAATATTCTTTTTTAACTCAACAACCTTTTAATACAAACACTAATTCGCTAATAATCACAATTCTCGCCGTAATCGCTTGTCTTCGCTTTCGTTCGCATCCGTAGTCGAAAACAGACTGACTCACTCGCCGCCAGCCCGGCCCATTTATACAGTCATAGAAGTTTCCAGAACATTATCGAGCTATCCTATAGTGGAATATTCTAGAAACATCTATGAACTTCTACACAGTAGCACAATGGAATGTTCTCGAACGTAGTGGAAACTTCTGGAAACTTTGACCATATTCTCGAACGCTCCAGTGTAATATTTGCAATTTGGCAACGGGACGGGTGCTTGCGTGGCGCAAGTGATCGGGCGCTCCTGCGGAGTGCGCGGCCCTCAGCCGGGCGTTCCGTTCCAGTTAATACTCGTATTTCGTTTTCTTCTGGTTCTGGCTTTTTAAAATCATACATTTGTTTAAAATTAACATTTTAATGAATGGGATACCTACATGTTATGCAAGTACCTAAGTATTCTTAGTAACGAGGAATAAGATAGTTTTCTAAAAAAATCTAAATGTGGACACGTATTTACCCTTTTGTCTCGTAAACAAAAAATGAGGACGACACAGAGCGTTAAAATTTCGCGTGACGTCATGCCATGCTACACTTTTTACCACGAAATGACGTAACAAGCCCACACTCCTGAACTATGTGTTTTATCTTTGCCATTTTCATTTCATTACTTTGGTAAAGCAGATTGGATCTTTGACAGTTGTTACGGGTCGTCAAAAGCTCGAAAGTCTGACAACCAGTCTTAACAAGGGGGTATCGTATTACCTAGTAACTGGGTTGTGGAGGTCAGATAGACAGTCGCTCCATGTAAAATACTGGAATTCAGCTGCATCCGGTTTGACTGGAAGCCGACCCAAGATAGTTGGGAAAAGGCGCGGGCAGATTGAATGGTTTGGTAAAGCAAAAAAAACGTGTCCAATATTTTTTTAATAATCTAAGTTATAGACTAAATAGAATTATTATTTTGATACCTGGGACACATGATTAGTGCACTAGTTGTTGGTCAACAATAAAAAATTTGAGGATCCTAGGACCTGTAGTTACTTATAAATAAAAAGTCTCTAAAAATACCCGTACCAATATAAATAAAGCCCCTAAAAGAACCCATCTCACTTATTTATCCCCTAGAATTGGGGGGAAAACCCCTAAGTTGTGAAGTTGTGAACCCTGTCCGCCGAGTCACGTCACTTCCCTTCACACCTTCAATATACTTTGTAATTTAATAACTCACAAAATTTATTGCTGTTATTTCACTACTGAAGGTATACACTAGAGAAGCTAACCTGTACCGTGCTCGGTCTCCATCGCCCTCAGCAGCACTGTTGTCCACCTCTGACCTGCAATAATTTTATTACATTTTTAACCGACAAAAAAAAAGGATGAGGTTCTCTATTTGACTCATATTTTATTTAGCTCTCACTTTGTTATTAATGAACCGATTTTGATGATTCTTTTTTTGATAGGGTATACCTCAAAGGTGGTCATATCAAGGAAGTCAAGATCTGATGACGGAATCTTAATAAAATTGAGAAAAACCCTCAAAAATTGTGGGCACGAATAGTGTTTCTGTTTACTTTTCATAACTTAACGCGTCAAGCCCCTCATTAGCAGACACAATTAAAAACCTATTGTTGAGTTACCTTATGGTAACACGAGGGGCCTGACGCATTAATCAGGTATTGGCGTTAAGAAATCATACCATCATGATGCTGAGCTGATGATGAAAACCAAACCTTTCTTATACAATTAGAAGTTATATATAAAAACAGTGGTTTTAGTGATAGAAACCACTTAATATGCTTTGAAGATAAGACATCTTTACAATATTGGAGGTAGCCTCAATAGGGAATATGAATGATATTTTTTTATTTGTTCAATTGAAGTCTTATAAAGTATAGTGAACAAATATGAAGCAAAATTAGCAACAAAGTTTTATGTATGTATGTCGGGCTGGTTTCCACAACTCCACGCTCAAGGCGTGTCAGCGAAGAAGTTATAAAGCTTTTAAGTTGATAGTTAAAAAGAGAATTCCGACGTGTTCTTTGACGTCAAAGTACATGATGCCCATATAACTGCCATAGAAAACAGCATTTCCAAGAGAGGGACAGATATACTTGTTTAAAATAGTCATATCTCATTTAATTTTCAATAAATTTTGATTCTGCTTTCACTGTTTGTATTCTATTTTAGTATATTCATCGATAAACTGGTTAGTTAACACATATTTGTTTCATGTATATTCCCTATTGGTCAATATCCTGGGAACCTCTAGAAAGGATGGTTACATCATCAGCTAAGTAGTATCAAATTTTATATAAACTAATTTTAAGTCAGCGCCAAAAATAAAATGATTAATTAGCTACATAGAGCCTTCTTCATTTCTACGTACATATAAAATTTAGTTAATTAATCAGATTGTTGTTGGGTGCCGACTCAAAATTAGTTAATAGAAAATTTGATATTTTATGTAAATAAGCTCAATACTTGTGACTTAAAAGGTTTACTTACTTCTTGCTTTTTAGTTCTTTTTCGTCGGTAATTTTTTTTTTAAAGTTTTTCATGAAAGTAATCAAGCTTGTTGTTGTAAAGAAATAAGTATGGTACCTACCTGATTTTCAATGAAAAGAAATGTGTGTTGTGAGAAACATTATTAAATGTCAGCTTGTCAAAGAAGCCAATAGATTGTTATGATCCGGAATACGATACGGTCACCGTCCCGCTGAAACTGCGGGGATCGTATAGGCAGCGGGTTCTACTCACAGGGCTCGGTCACGCTCGGAGTCGGCCTGGCCGTCCATGGCACCGGCGGCGCTGTCCTGGAACGGCTGGAGCCCGCCTGTCTAGAGCTCGCCGCTCAGCAGTCTCCAACTCATAAACACCTCATCCAAAAACAACGCCTAAGTTTAAATGTTGCTATAATGTTCAATCACAAGTACATAACACTTTTGCTTATCCTACCACGCGATCTAATCAAATTATGAAACAAAAGATTCAATGCTTGTCCTACATTCACAAATTTATGTAGTAGGTATTTATTTATTTTGGAATCAATTTATTGACAAATAAGAATTTGCTCTCGAAACATATGACCATATGACAATGACATGACAATCAATTTGCCAAAACTGTCAATGTCAAACTTCATTTTTTTATTTATTTACCTCGAAGGGAAGGCTTTTCACAATATTGGCTAGTCTTACGTAATATATTTTTACTTTTTCCCCATTAGAATGCAGATGTAACACATTCTAATGTTTTTTGCAGTATTTGGCAACAAATATATCGAGTCAGCCTTCTCGGAAAACTTCGCTGAGGTAGTCAATACTACAATAAAATTCTCAGACCCATTTTACCGAGATCGCGGCTGTTTCAATGATTCCACATATTGTCCATTTGCGTAGACACTTGAAACACAAAACAACACCAATTTTACATCACAATATCCACTAGGAATCAATAAACGAATATTAATAAAACAGCCATTGAACTTCACTCCAAGAAATCCCGCCAAAAAACCTGTCAAACTTCCTAAGCTGTCAGTCAGCGACATGGAAAGTGGAACATTGACATATAAATTATATGGTCACATCAATTAGATGGATTGGAAATGTTTGACTATAGAAAAACAGTTATACAAATATGTGGCATATCCAATGACGTAGGCATATCGACGCCAAAATCATAAAAATACTGCTTTATCTTTTTAACTTTCTTAATTTTGCATAAAACAATTATCTTCGAAAACATAATGTTATAATTTATTGTAAGGAGAAAATCCGAATCAGTTTCCTAGATGTCCGAAACCTATAATTTAGTGTATTCATTGCAATAAGGTGGGCCATAAACCTGAGATCAATAAATACCAACAAGATACAAGGCTAGCGAAGGCTGATCCAGTGGCAAAGATCATGCGCATTTCCAGTTCTTGCACAAGTGGAGAATTTATAAAAACTGTGAATGTTAATGATTTTCTTCTGGAGACATTCGATGATCTTGGCAGTGAGGTCACGCTTATTAGCTATTTGGATTTATTTTTCAATCTTTGTCTTGGTTATGACCACACTCCATCGACAATGAAGGGTTTTTGGCAACAGCCTCATTCAATCCATGGGTTTAGCGGAGCTGAAAGTAATCATTGATGGCGGGGCTGCTACTGTTTCGTGTTGGATTGTGGATGACCCCTTGCTGGAGAAGCCGATGCTTGTTGGTCAGAGCTACTCAGAGGAACCACATACTGTTGTTTATAAAGACGCGAACAAATTACAGTTTCTGCACATCGGAGTCAAGTTACCAGATCCCTATAAGCATGAAGAACACTTACAAAGAGTAAAAGTAATAGGTTATAGTCATAAATATGGTACTGTGAGTATAAGGGCTACAGTAGAGACATTGTTTACTGGTAGTTTAATGTTAGATATCAGAGTTGTTGGGCAGCCAAACCATTAATTCTAAGTTTGTGGGTGTAGCATGGTTAAATCTTCGTTACAGTGACGCTGTGTTCGATACCGTGTTGGCTTCGTGACAATTTTGTGTTTCCTCGAGTCGGAAAGGTGCAAGTAGTAAACACTCTTGAGAACACTGAATCTCCTATTTCAGACCGGCAAACTGGAGTGACGGCCAAACGGTTTGATTAGATTCAAATACGGGTAGGTGTTACTGCATCAGATTGTGATAGGGCCACACTTGTAGATAGACCCGTACTTGCCATTTACGACCCCTTAGCTGACACCGAGCTTCACGCGGACGCTAATAGAATAGGTGTTGGCGGTATATTCTTGTAGCGTGGTCGGGGGAGTGGGGTTTCTTTTCATCCAGTGGCATGTTATAGTCGTCAGACGAAGCCTGAGGAGAAGAATTTTCACTCCTATGACATTAACAGTTACCTGCGCTCTTAAAAAGTTTAGGGTATACCTTTTAGGAAAACCATTCAAAATTTTGACCGACTGTAGTACATTATAGATGGTCGGGTTTTTTTTTAACAGTTTCTAACACAATTCGCTAAAAATAGCATGCAAAATAATTGATTAGAAACTTAAATAACTGAAGCTAATAAAATTGGAACATAAATAATTGATAATATATTCAAGATCAGAATGTCAATCATTTGTCTAATTATAATAGTAAGATGTCATTGGGAATCTTTAAAGTTACGGTACTCAGTCACGGAATGGAATGATTTTGCTATAAGCTCTCTGACTAACGCTGTTTTAAAACGATTGATTGGCCAGTACCCTATATGATTTTGGTAATTAATTGTATATCCTTACAACCATTGGAAAGCAGCTCATGTGGTATAAGTGGCTTTTCATTGGAGGAATAATTAATCCATCAGGATATCTTGTGTTAAACGTTACAGTGTCTCCAAGACGTTGAAATAAGTCTGAGTGGATTTTTAACAAATTTACAGCATTCAAATGTACATATCGGAAATAGTTAATATATATTTAGATTTTTAAAATAGGTTTACGTGCTCAATTCAGGAATCCAATTGTTGATACAGCATCTCAGAGTCCCGAACAACAATGACAATGACTGGCTACCTGGCTACTTACATTGCAATCAGGGGATCCGGAGTCGTTTGGAATTCGTGAAATTCTTGCTAGTGATCTAGACTAGCTAGCTACATATTAGTAATCTGTGATCTAGACCCTCAAGGGGTTACAGTACAACAAAGAAAACTACGTTTTGAAAAATGACAAGCTCTTTAGGTGTATGGGGGCGGCCAGGAATGTGTGAGATGGGTGGACCCAAAGGGTGCAAGGTGGCAGTTATGCAAGAGAAACCACGACGATATAGGTAATGTTGGTTTCGAGAAAACCTTAGAACGATTAAAAAGACATTATTGGTTTGCAAACATGAAACGTTTCTTAAAAAAGTATGTAGGATTCTGTATCAACTGTGCATACGCCAAAAGGTTAACAGTTAACGATCGGTATAAAGTAGCACCAATTGCGTGGTTTGAGGGACTTAAGAAAAAGCGAAAGACTACCATTGCCGCTGACTGTATACAACCGTGGATCTATGTTGACTCGTTGGAAGTCGATAATGACGCTGATAATGGTGTCGAGAATAATTTAATTGATGAGGATAACATGTCAGAGTGATTATTTGATTATGTATTAAATGACAAAATCTTGTAGGTAACGCTAAAATAATAATAATTGTTTACTTTTATAGTGTTTATTCAAATGCCGTTTTCCTTTTTTTCAGGTCATGTACAAGAAATCGCGGAAAGATTTTGCGTCTTGGCCTGATGGATGTAAAACTCATGGTTGATCTGATAAACCCGAGGAACGTGGTTTACAGATTTATGGTTAATATTGGTTGGATAAATGGATAGATAATTGAGGGGTATAGAATCAAATGCAGCTAAGAGCACAACCTTTAAATTCTGACAAATTAAAAAAAATATTCTGTCCATATAAATATTCATATTTTCCTATCTGTTTGAACATTAAACAGTTTATTAAAATGCAATTTTTATTTAACGTAAGTATTATATCAATAGGTTAAGAGATGAGACCGCAATTTAAATAAAATGAATTACATAAGCTGCTTTTGATTCTAATTCATTTTATAAGATGTATTTGTTCCTGACAATTCATCACCTAGCTGTTTTTGATACCAACCATTGACATATAAATTATATGGACTGGATATGTTTGACTATAGAAAAACAGTTATACAAATATGTGGCATATTGACGCCAAAATCATAAAAATGCTGCTATCTCTTTTTAACTTTCTTAATTTTGCATAAGTGAAAAAGGCTAGTAGTATTTTTGACAGTTACTATAATGTCAACCCTTCATTTCTATCGTCATTGAAATACCTATTTGCGGCCAGTTCGCCATTTTATCCTCTCGGTGTTTGTACCAAAGTTGGGTACGTCAACTGTCAAATGATCGTAAACAATGGATATATTTTGTGAATTTTGGAGTAATTTTGCTGTGTTATTGCGTTTGAACTCGGTGGTTTAGTGGAAGTCGTCAATAGCAAGATGCCTAATTGCAATATAAACGGATTTGGCATCAAAAGAAGCGGAAATCACCCGAACATAACTTTGCACCAGTACGTATACTTAATTTTAGCTAAAATATCTATATACAAAGTTGATACGACAGAGGGGCTTTCCTTTAAACTGCCTATACTAGGTACTATTTTCAAGCTCTGTACCAAAAATCAATTAAATCGGAGCAGTAGTTTAGTCACAAACGATTTTTTAAGTTTTGGCCTCGTTTGAACACGATGTATCTTTCCTAACAGCTGATTATGTCTATACGCACAGGACATGTGTTAGAATTGTTATCAAAATACACACTACTAGTGCCATCTGCAATGATAAAGTTAGTATACTGTTATTTAGTTAGTATGGAACAACACTACCCGGTTCTATGTATAGAACATCACTATTGTAGTCTTTGAAGTAATAAAAGGTTAGTCTATGCAAAACCACCGACACGTGTGTTTCATTAGGTTATGGGCCCAGTCTCATATTTTATAAGTTATTCGGTTATTCTTTTTTTTTTTTCGTGCAAAAGTAAAAATGTCGACGTCGGGCTACCTTGTAAATGTGCCGAAGCTCAAAGGTCGCGAAAACTACGACGATTGGGCGTTTGCGACAAGTAACTTTTTGCTACTCGAGGGTATCGACATTGAAAACCTGCCAGCGTCGATCAGTGAAACTGAGATGAAGAAAGCCAAAGCCAAGCTCGTGATGACTATTGACTCCTCGTTATACGCGCATATCAAGTGTGAGACTACAGTGATCGGTGTGTGGAATAAATTGAAACAGTTGTTCGATGACACGGGGTATCAACGAAAAATCAGTTTGCTTCGATCGTTGATTTCAATACGCCTCGAAAGCTGCGATTCCATGACAACATACGTATCTCAAGTGGTCGAAACGGCGCAGAAATTGAAGGGGACAGGATTTGAGATAACTGACGAGTGGATAGGGTCATTACTTTTGGCCGGACTCCCAGATAAGTTTTCACCAATGATAATGGCGATTGAACATTCAGGCATCGCCATTAGCGCTGACGTCATTAAGACAAAGTTACTCGATATGTGTGATGAGGTTGGCACTACTGCAACAGACTTTGCATTATTGTCGAAACAGCAACGGTCGAAAAGTGGCAACACTAACCGCGGCGGAAAATCACAAACGTCAACGTCAAATCACACGTCAACCGGCAGTAAACAAATAAAATGTTATAATTGTAAGAAAATTGGCCATTTTAAGAACAAGTGCCCCGAAATAAAAGCAAGTAAACCTGCTAATGCTTTTAGTGCAGCGTTTTTCAACGGAAATTATAGCACAGAAGACTGGTACGTCGATTCGGGCGCAAGTGCACACATGACGCCTAACCAAAAATGTTTACTGCGGACTCGACAAGTGCACGAAAACAAAGAAATCGTAGTTGCAAACCAAACGACAGTACCTGTAGTATGTGTCGGTGAAACACAGATTACGACATGCGTAAACGGTTCTCAGTACGATGTGATTGTGAAGAATGTTTTGTATATACCGAAGCTCACGACCAACTTACTATCAGTAAGTCAGCTGATAGCTAATGGCAACAGAATAGCGTTCAAAAAGGATATCTGTTTGATATATAATCAAGTGAATGAACTTATTGGTACTGCAAATTTGACAAATGGTGTGTACAAATTGAACACAATAAAATCAGAGAATATGTTATCGGCCATGTCGATGTGGCATAGAAGGCTAGGCCATATAAATAGTAAGGCTTTACAGAAAATGAAAGAAGGTGCTGTAGAAGGAGTCTCTTTTGACAAGAAAGCTAATATACAGATCCAGAATTGTGAAGTGTGCTGTGAGGGAAAACAGGCACGTTTTCCTTTCCCATTAGCTAACCATAGAAGTGAAAAACTACTGCAAGTAGTTCACTCAGATTTATGCGGGCCGATGGAAACCAAGTCGATTGGTCAGTCGAAGTACTTTCTTCTATTCGTGGATGATGCAAGCAGAATGACTTTTGTCTACTTCTTGAAAGAGAAGAACCAAGTATTCCAGCATTTCAGAGATTTTCGAGGTATGGTCGAGAATCAAACAGGAAACAAGATAAAAATATTGAGGACTGACAACGGAGGGGAGTTTTGTTCACGAGAGATGGAGAGCTTCTTGAGACAAGCTGGTATCGTCCATCAGAAGACCAATCCTCACACTCCCGAGCAGAATGGTCTCTCGGAGCGGTTCAACAGAACTGTCGTTGAACGAGCAAGGTGTTTACTGTTTGAATCAGATCTCAACAAAAGTTTTTGGGCTGAAGCAGTCAATACTGCAGTGTATTTGAAAAATAGAACGCCAGCCGCCAGTTTAGGCATGATGACACCATTCGAGAGGTGGACAGGTAAGAAACCAGACCTGAGCCATGTCAGAATCTTTGGCAGTAAGGTAATGGTGCATGTTCCCAAAACACAAAGAAAAAAATGGGATAAGAAGGCTGACAAGTTGATTCTAGTTGGGTATCCAGAAAATGTGAAAGGATACAGGTTGTATAACCCTAAAACTAGAAAAATTACTACGAGCAGAGACGTCATCATTATGGAGAAAGAAGACTCGGACACAGCTCAGATAGTAGTAAATGAAAAGAATAAAGAAGATAAGTCAGAGAAAGACGAAAATTCAGAAGGAGAAGATAGTACAACAGATAATACAGTTTTAGATCCAAATGACCCTACGTATATCTGTGACTCATCGCAATCCCAAGATGATTCATACCAAACAGTATCCGAAGCAGACAATGAGTCTATCACAGAGGAAGAAGTTCCAATAGAGGAGGTTAGTAAGCGTAAGAGAAAACCAGTAGAAAGGTATGGCGTAACTAATCTCTGTATTTTGGACGGGCTCGAATCCTGCGGTGAAGAACTCAGTTATGAAGCGGCAATGAATGGACCGGAGAAGGAACAGTGGGGACAGGCGATGACAGATGAACTGAAGGCGTTCGATGACAATCAAGCATGGGAATTCGTAGACAGGAAAGAAGCTGATAGGGTAGTGCAATGCAAATGGGTGTTTAAGAAAAAGTACGAAAGTGATAATAAGGTGCGGTATAGGGCAAGACTGGTTGCGAAAGGGTTTACTCAAAAAGAAGGTGTAGACTACACTGAAACATACTCACCAGTGCTTCGATATTCAACCTTAAGACTTTTATTTGCTTTAAGTGTTAAACTTAACTTTGAAATTACTCATTTAGATGTCACTACAGCATTCCTAAATGGCTACCTAAACGAAAATGTATACATGCATGTTCCACCTAATTTAGATTGTAAAGATAATTAGGTTCTTAAATTGAAACGTGCAATTTATGGTTTGAAACAATCAGCTAGGGCTTGGAATGAAAGAGTAAATGATTGTTTATTGAAGTACAACTTTGTAAAGTCAAAACTGGAACCATGTCTGTATATTAAAAAATGTAAAAAAGAGCAAATTATAATAGCAATTTTTGTAGATGATTTTTTTATTTTTTCTAACAGTAGTAATATGGTAAATGACCTAAAAAATAAGCTAATGTCAAAATTTAAAATTAAGGATTTGGGGCAATTAAAACAATGTTTGGGTATGAGGGTAAAAATGTATGAAAATGGCTGTATTTCTTTAGATCAAGAGAAGTTTGTAGATCATATTTTAAGTAAATTCAATATGACAGACTGTAACGTTGTTGATACTCCAATTGAACTTAATTTAAAACTGGAAAAAAGTGTAGATGTTTGTAAACAATACCCATATCAACAACTAATAGGAAGTTTGATGTACTTAAGTGTTTTAACTCGCCCAGATATTTCATACAGTGTAAGTTATTTGAGCCAGTTTAATAACTGTTATTCTTTAACTCATTGGAAACATGCAAAACGAATTCTTAGATATTTATGTAAAACTAAATCTTATGGGCTAATGTTCAGTAAAGATAATTGTAACTTGGAAGGTTTTGTTGATGCAGATTGGGCCTCAAATACCTTAGATAGAAAATCTTACACTGGTTTTTATTTCAAGTTGTCAGGAACTGTTGTTTCATATGAATGTAAGAAACAACAGACTGTAGCCTTATCCAGTACAGAGGCCGAATATATGGCGATAACTGAAGCTTGCAAAGAGGCTATATATTTAAAAAACTTGTTGTATGAAATTGTAGATTTTTATGATTGTATCATTTTGTATAATGATAATCAAGGTGCTCAGAGGTTGACAGAAAACCCTTTGTTCCACAAAAGGACAAAGCACATTGACGTACGTCACCATTTTGTCAGAGAAGCTGTATCTAATAATCTTGTTAAAATAGTTTATCTGCAAACGTCTGAGATGCCCGCTGACATATTGACAAAAGGACTTAGTAGTGTCAAGCATACCTATTTTGTTAAAAGGTTAGGTATACAACATATCGTTTGATGGCTGTATACTATTGGTTATTTTTTTTAATTTAGTCTAATTACAGCGTGTAAAGTTTACATTATTTTGATAAGTGGAGGTGTTAGAATTGTTATCAAAATACACACTACTAGTGCCATCTGCAATGATAAAGTTAGTATACTGTTATTTAGTTAGTATGGAACAACACTACCCGGTTCTATGTATAGAACATCACTATTGTAGTCTTTGAAGTAATAAAAGGTTAGTCTATGCAAAACCACCGACACGTGTGTTTCATTAACATGCACCTTAAAACGATAAATCTGAGTATAACCTACGATACGACGCGTTGTTGCCGTTCTCACGCTAGTCACAAGTACATTTTCGCTATAAGATGGCAATGCAAACAAGGATAATGGGTATAAAGTATGGTATATTTTGCTGGAAACAATCAGTGTTGTAAAAAAGCTGTCAACAAAAACAATTCTTAATATTCTGTTCCCTTCACTTTGAAGAGAATCATGTTTCAACCGGACACTGAATAAAGTAACACTGCGTGACGATGCTTTAGTGTAAGTAACGATGAGTGAGAAGTGCACTCAACGACCGAACGAGAACTCTTCTCAACCTACAAAATGAGGCCATTTAAAATATTATGTAACAATCCTAATAATAAAATTGAGAAACATCAAACATATTAATAATTTTATTGCTTGTTTACAGCCTGCAATTCCATCAAATATGTCTGGCATTTTAATTGAAAGTTATCAAAATCAAGACGAACTCTCAACATCTGGATAAGGTGCTTTGAATATGATATTTAATCTCCAGCACGTTCGCTGCGCCAGGTTTAGCCGCTAACGTCTCCGCTGCACCAGATTTGGCTGTTAGCACCTCCACTGCACTAGGTTTAGCCGCTAGCACCTCTGCTGCGCCAGATTTATTGGTATGACTAGCTTCAGTTTTTCTTGCCATCATTATTTGCGAATTTGATCTCAATGATAATATGTAATCGACTGAATTAAGACTGTGTGGGAGATATCTCTCGCTTGTCTTCAATGTCTATTAAAGCTTACTTTTATATTATTTGATTTCAGGTACACATTTAAAATGATTAAGAAATTAAAGGACAAATGTCAAAAACAGCCCAAGAAGAAAAGTCTAAAAAGAGACTTAATGAAAAAGTTAGAAAACAAAGAATTAAAAAATCTTCAGTAATAATTTCTTTCTCTTTTAAATCTTTGATAGATTTAAAAAGGAAAGAAATTTATTAAATTCAAAACCCCAAGCTTTGTTTATTAATTAAAAGTGTAATAGACGTATACATGAATTTGAGATACAAATACTGTGGGAAGAACTACTACTACTCTACTGAAAGAATATCACACAGAAATTTCCAGAACAAAATTGTATTGTTCAGAAATGAATGAGATTGATTTGTTTAATATAAAGACTATTATAATTATTGTTGACTTTTAATTAAAACCCAAAAATCATCTGCATGTTAGAAAAGATATATTTTGTAGATGTCCGTGCCTGGGAGCCCACTGCGGATTCAGCGTTATTTGTTTTCTTTGAACTTGTTGCCTCCGTCTCGAAGGTCTACTTAACGCAAGGCTCTAGAATAACACTAACACTGTTACTTTTACATTTCATTTTAATTGACGCAAAATATTCGATGTACCTACTTACTGCATTTCGTTTCTTGTAATAGCTAAAAGCGTATATTCCAAGACACTAAAACAAAACTGACTTCAAATAAAAAAATAATTTTTTTTTAAAAACTTAGCTGAAAAACAAGTTGGTGGGAGTTATTTTAGTTCAATTATTGATTTCATGCAACCAACTACATCATACTGCTTGAAAAGTGACTTGTATGGAACTTTTCATTTGATTTTCTAAGTCGGGTTTTGAAAATGTTTTTTATTTTTATTTTTGAAGAGTCCAAGCCTAATCCAGGTGATCTAGGATACTTGGGAAATATCTAGCCGGAGCACAATTAAACACGTCCGTACAGTACAAAGTATTTATTGCGGGACAACATGGGGGTAGGGTGGTATGAACGTCTTACAATTAAATATGTGCACCTACCGCCTTATACACAAACATCACACCCTCTCACTTAAAATGTACTTAGATCTAACAAATTAACTATATAAGCAAATAGGCCGGCACTTATATCAAGGCTAACACCCATTTAATCTATATCTATACCGTAGCGCTTAACTGGTCTACGGACTCGCCTGGAACGGTCTGTCGGGACCGGGAGTGCCGGGTCTTGCACGCCCGACCCATCCGCCGTGTCCGCTTGGACTATACGCCTGTCGGACTCCGGATCAGGGCCTGGCCACTCAAACATTGCTATCGATCTACTTTTTAACTGATTTAAATGTCTTTTAAAGTGTGAACCGTCCTCCCCGACTACCATGTAATTACGAGATCCCAGCTTCTCCTTTATTTTTCCACTGCACCAATTCCTTCCCCCGGTATAATTACGCATCCATACCTTATCTCCCTTCCTAAACTCTCGTGCGGTTCCTCCTGCGTTTTCCACTTGTCGTTCTTGCCTGATATGTACCCGATCTTCCACTATCCTATCACCCTTGATCATATCCAACCTGGACCTAAGCTTTCTTTTTTGTAACAAGGTCGCTGGTGATACCCCTGTGGTACTTTGCTCAACATTTCTATAAGCTAACAAATACGTTTGCAGCGCCGCTTCCATATCCTGTCCATCACGAAGGGATTTTTTTACTGCCCGCTTGCAAAGCTTAACCGCCCCTTCTGCCGCTCCATTAGAAGAGGGATGGTAGATCGCCGAGAAGGTTAATTTAATACCGTTGTTTTGCATAAATTGTGCATACTCTTTACTAGAAAATGGGGGACCGTTGTCAGAAACCACTTCCCGGGGCAACCCAAAACGTGCGAACGTCTCTCTTAAAACTTTAATTACCGCCGATGCTGTTGTTCGAGCCATGGGAAATGCTTCTATCCATTTTGTGGAGGAGTCAATGATAACTAAAAATGTTTTGTTATGAAAAGGTCCAAGAAAATCGACATGTAATCTACTCCAGGGTTCCGTTAGGTACCGCCAAGGCATGATAGGTGCTTTGGGTGGGGCTGTACTTTCTTCTATGCATGTGGTACATTCTTTGCAAACTCGCTCGATATCAGTATCAATACCTGGCCACCACACATAACTACGCGCCACGGCTTTCATTTTAACGATACCTAAATGGCCCAGATGTAGCTCCTTAAGAATTAATTCCCTTAATTTTGTTGGAACTACTAACCTGTACCCCCACATAACACATCCCATATCCAAGTATAGTTCCGTGCGCCTAGTCCAATACGGTTGTACTTCCTCCTCGTTGCATTTGGCTGGCCAACCTGACTCTAAATATAAAACTATGTGTCTCAATATGCTATCCGCTCCTGTTGCTTCTTTCAAAGCCAACCTAGTAATCGGCACAAAATTCTGGACAAAGTTCAAATAAGTACTATCTTCAGCTTTCGTACATATACTTTTTTCTAAAGGTAATCTCGACAATGCGTCAGCCCCATTCTTATCGGTTGATACATATTCAATCTCGTAATCATATCCTGCAAGAAGCACCGCCCACCTCTGCATTCTACTCGCGGCCATCACGGGTATACCTGTTTTTTCTCCAAAAATACAAACTAGCGGTTTATGGTCCGTCCTTAAAATAAACTTCCTACCATACAGATACTGGTGGAATTTTCGTACACCATAGACTATGGCCAGTGCCTCTTTCTCTATTTGAGCATAACCCCGCTCTGCTGCGTTAAGCGAGCGGGATGCATAAGCAATAGGTCTTTCCCTAGTAGTGTTGTCTGTCGTTGTTTTTTCCGGCATTAAGTGTGATATAACCGCGCCTATACCCACGGAACTTGCGTCTGTTGTCAGAACTAACGGTAAATCCGGTGCGTAGTGTGCCAGCACCTTACTGGATACTAGCAATAATTTGACCTTATTAACCGCTTCATCACACTCGCGGCTCCACTCAAACTTGGCATTTTTTTTTAAAAGCTTGTACAAAGGTTCCAGTAAAGTACTAATATTTGGTACAAATTTTGCGTAATACATAACTAGTCCTAAAAATGATCTTAGTTCTGTTACCGTTTTTGGTACCGGTGCACTTTTAATAGCTTCGATCTTATCTGGGCACGTATGCACCCCCTCTTGACTAATAACGTAACCTAAATATGTAACGGACTTAGCAAAGAAAGTACATTTTTCTTTCTTGATTTTTAACCCATATTTTCGTAGTCGTTCAAAAACCATATTCAAATACAAAATATGTTGGCTGTCATCCTCCCCCGTGATTATGACGTCATCAAGGAAAACCCCCACACGAGGAATATCTGCAAATAATTGTTCTAATTTTCGTTGAAAAATACCCGGGCTAGAGGATAACCCATATATTAAACGGTTATATCTAAAAAGGCCTTTGTGAGTGTTAACTACTGTAAACTTACGCGTCTCGTCCAACTCAAATTGTGCATAAGCTTGCGACAGATCTATTTTTGTAAAACGCTTACCCCCATGCAGCTTGGCAAGAAGATCTTCTACCTTTGGTAGAGGAAAACGGTCCACTTCTAAACATTTATTCAACGTGAGTTTAAAATCGCCACATACCCGAATTGTGCCATCTTTCTTTACTACCGGCACTATAGGTGTAGCCCAATCCGAAGTCTCAACAGGTGTTATTGTTAAAGCCTCTTTGGAGTTCTTCAGCTGAAGTGACATAACATTTTACATGTTTTTTTTTCTGTATGACGTTAGGTAGTCACTCTTCGATTGTCGTTTTAATATACATTCTTCTATAGTTATATTTTCTTTTATTCTTTCTACAAGCCTTTACGTTTCCCTTGAAACGCTTTACCGCAAAGTAAGCACTCTGCTACAGGTTATGTGCTAGCGGAAAAATGGAAATGTGCGAAAAAGTGGAAAATTTAAGTACAAAGGTACAAATTGCACCACTTCAAGGCAAGTGTAACTGGGATACCTGGAAATATAAAATATCCATCCTGCTTAGAAGTATACCAAATGCATTGGATATAGTAGAAGGAAGATGTACGAAACCCGTGTTGCCAGCAGGTGTAGGAGACGCAGAAGTTACTGCATTTAGAACGAAACTAGCGCGTTTTATACAGGCAGAGAACAATGCTATGATCCTGCTTTCAACAAATTTGAACGAAGATACCGTTAGAAAGGTAATGTCATTCACATGTCCGAGAGAAGTATGGCTAGAACTACATCGGTTATTTGACGGAGATAATGAGAATCGAGCTTATAATCTCTGCCTAGATTTCTTCGGATTTAAGTTAAATGCTTCTGATGATATGGCTTCACATATTTGCAAATTGAAGACTCTCTGGTGTCAGTTGAATAGAGAGATTGGTAAAGATGATCCCAATATGAAACTACCAGATATATTCCTTATTTGTAAAATTTTGGATACACTAGATCAGAAATATTTCGAATTTAAATCAAGTTGGTTGTTATTAGCCAAAGAACAGAGGACAGTAGAAGGTTTGACAAGTAACCTTTGCGCTCATGAAAAGTCACTTGAAAAGAAAAATGGTGAATCGAGTGAAGAGGTATTAGTGACGACACAGAATAGCACGATTCGTAAAGAAAAGAAGAATAAGGATAAGCATATGAGATGCAATTACTGTCATGAGATGGGACATCGAGTAAGATCCTGCCAGAAGTGGATGAAAGATGGTCGCCCGCCTAAAGACAGTAGTAACAAGCCGTCTTCAAGTCAAAGTGCGAATATGGCTATTATGAGTGTGGATGTCATGGCATTCGTACAGCAAGATAAAGAGTCGTGGTACGTGGACAATGGCGCGACTAGTCACGTGACCAACAGGAGTGACATGTTCCAAATATTTCAAAAGTTTGACGAGTTCCAAGGAGTTACTACAGCAAATGGTAGCATTGTTCAAGCAAGAGGCAAAGGAACAATATATTTGGAAGCAGATGTCAAAGGAAAGATTGTGAACATAGCACTTACGGATGTATGGTATGTACCAGAGATCCAGCGAAATCTGTACTCAGTGCTAGCTATGCATGATAAACAGAAGAATAGCAAGTTCGTCTCGACCCCGGAAACTTGCGAAGTAATTTTGAATGGGGAAGTAGCAGTTGTTGGCAAACGGAACCACTGTGGAGGGCTTTTTAAGTTGAAAGTTCGCAACGTCCTGCCACCGGTACCTGTACTTGCTACTACAACAACTGATTTGATGCAGCTCTACCACGAGAGATTAGCGCATCAAAACAAAAGGCACGTTAAAGAAGTCATTCAAAGAGAGTTAGGATTGACACTTCCTATAAACAAAGAATCGTGTGAAGCTTGTATCTACGGAAAGATGCATAGACTGAAGTTTGGCATACGAGAGAGATCTTCACAGCCAGGAGAAATAATTCATTCAGATGTTTGCGGTCCTTTCCCAATGAGTTTTTCAAAATACCGTTATTATGTACTGTTTAAAGATGACTTTTCCGGATACTGCATGGTTTATTGCATGAGAAATAAAAGTGAAGTCAAAGACAAATTGAGCATAATGTTACAAGAAGCGACGGTCACAGGACATATTATCAAAATACTGTTGAGTGATAACGGAACCGAGTTTGATAACAAGGAAGTCAGAGATATATTGAATAAAAAAGGAACTAAGCAACGTCTTGTTATGCCGTACACGCCAGAGCAGAATGGCTGTAGCGAGCGCCAAAACAGGAGATTAGTAGAAACCGCAAGAACATTGATGAATGCTCAGAGAGAACTGCCAAAAGCATTATGGGCGGAACTTATAATGACAGCTGCTTATATTTTAAACCGAACAGGTGCTACTAGAGAGAAGGACAAGTCACCTTATGAGTTATGGTTTGGGAAGAAGCCTAATATAAAGCATCTTAGAATCATTGGAAGTACTTGTTATGCCCATGTTCCGAAAAATAAAAGGAAAAAATTGGATAAGAAAGCAACTAAAGGCATTCTCATAGGATACGACAATGATGATGGTTATCGTATCTGGTATGAAACGCAGCATAAAGTTGACAATCTGATCCGATCTAGAGATGTAATCTTCGAAGAGACACCTATTTCTGGGATTGAAGCTAAGGCTTCAGGAATAGTTGCTAAATCTGACCCAAAACCAATTGGAAAAGAGTGGACCGTGTCATACGATACAGTTCCTGAAGAAACTATTTTACAGCATTCGCAAATTGACAATCCCTTGAATCAGGAAGCCCAATGTGAACAGAGAACTGTTCTATTAGAGGAAGGAATAGAAGAAGATAGAGAAGGCCTATTGAGACATCAATAGAGGCAAATGAATCAGGAGATCAAAGACAGTCAGTCCAATTAGAGGGAGAAAGAGAAATAGAGTTTATCGAAGACGAAACCGCATTTTCAGATAGTGAAAATGAAGAACATTTCGAAGATGCCGTTCCTACCTATGTTGAGATAGAAGAGAATTCAGAGGGAGACGTTTCGGACGTTCCAAGATATAATCTCAGGGACAGAAGCACTCTACGACCTCCACGTAAATTGGATGACTATAGTTTATTCCTAGTCGATACTGAAAAAGAACCCTCGACGTATAAGGAAGCAATATCGAGTAGAACAAGTAAAGATAGATGGCTAGAAGCGATGAAGAGTGAAATCGATTCTTTGCAAAGATTACAAGTTTGGGACTTGCAGAATCTACCGAGCAATCGAAAAGCTCTGCCATGTAAATGGATTTATAAAGTGAAAACCAACCCTGACGGCACAATAGAAAAGTTTAAAGCACGTCTTGTTGTAAAAGGGTTTAAGCAGAAGAAGGGTTTTGACTATAACGAAACATTTAGCCCAGTAGCGAGGTTAGCTACTATAAGATCTTTGCTCAGCGTTGCAGCAAGAGAGAGACTTCATCTTATTCAGTTTGATGTTGCAACAGCTTTCCTCAATGGAAATTTAACGGAAGAGATTTATATGATGCAGCCAGAAGGCTTTGAAGATGGAACATCTAGAGTATGTCGTCTAAAGAAAAGCCTCTATGGTTTGAAGCAGGCACCACGGTGCTGGAACTACTGCTTTGCAGAAACACTTGAATCTTTAGGCTTCAAGACAAGCAACGCTGATCCATGCTTATATACCAAAATCTTAGGAGATAAGAAAATCTTAATAGCACTCTACGTTGATGATGGCTTAGTTGCAGCGAGTGATGAAAACCTTGCAAAGAGTTTCATCAATGACCTAAAAAAATTTTTGATGATTACTAGCAAACCAGTTTCATACTATCTTGGGTTAGAGATAGAACAAATGAAGGACGGCTCGATTTTCATTAAGCAGGAAGCTTATGCAAACAAGGTCTTGGAGAGATTCAATATGAAAGACTGTAATCCAGTATCAACTCCTTTGCAGAAAGAAGGAATTATTGAGAAAGGGAAAGCTGACAAAGAGTCACAATCATTTCCCTATAGAGAAGCAGTAGGCTCGCTCGCTTACTTGATGGTGGGCACTCGCCCTGATCTGGCTTATGCTGTAGGATTGGCTTCGAGGAACTTAGAAAAGCCAACTTCTAGCAACTGGCATATGGTTAAGCACATAATGAGATATTTGAAAGGCACATTATCGAGAGGAATAATGTATGTTCATGATACAAATTCTCCTAACCAAATAAAGGCTTACAGTGATGCTGATCATGCTGGATGCTTGAAAACAGGTCGATCTACGACTGGAGTATTGTGTTTATTTTCAAGAGGAGCAATCTCCTGGATGAGCCAACGACAAGCTTCAGTTGCCATTAGCACTACAGAAGCTGAGCTTGTGGCAGCAAGCGAAGCTGCGAGAGAAATAATTTGGCTAAAGAGACTGTTCAAAGACTTGAATGGCCAGAAAGAAATTCCAGTTTTGGTCGTGGACAACGAAGCCGCGGTGAAATTGGCACATAATCCAGAATTTCACCGTAGGACCAAACACATTCGTGTGAGGCACTTCTTCGTGAGGGAGCTTGTGCTTCAAAACGACATCGTGGTCGAGAGGACTAGCTCTGCTACCCAGCTAGCAGACCTCCTAACTAAGGCCATGCCCAGACCCAGATTGCAGGAACTAGCTCAGAAAATGGGTCTGATGGATAAACCAAACGGTCGACTATCAGCTGAGGGAAAGTGTTAAAGCCTCTTTGGAGTTCTTCAGCTGAAGTGACATAACATTTTACATGTTTTTTTTTCTGTATGACGTTAGGTAGTCACTCTTCGATTGTCGTTTTAATATACATTCTTCTATAGTTATATTTTCTTTTATTCTTTCTACAAGCCTTTACGTTTCCCTTGAAACGCTTTACCGCAAAGTAAGCACTCTGCTACAGTTATAACTCCCTCCTGCACGAGCTGGTCCAGCGCGCGCTCGACGGGCTCGCGCAGCGCGTAGGCTATGGGTCGCGCGCGCATGAATACCGGTCTCGCGTCAGCGCGTACGCGCAGGCTCACCGGTCCACCAGTAAACCGTCCCAAGCCATCCGCAAACACTTCACTAAATCTGGAACTGAAATCCTCTAAGTTAAAACCAACATTTTTACTTTCTAAAACTAAACAATCAGTAATCGGTGACGTAATACCTAATTCGTACAACCATTGTCGTCCAAATAATGTAGTTTTACCCTTATCTATGACAAACAAATCTAAATTTTTACAGTTTTTCTTAAATTGCACACATACGTTTATTTTTCCCATTGGCCTCACTAGCTCCCCGGTATAATATCTTAACAACAGATTACATTTTACAATTGGGCAATTTACAAACAACTTTAAATAATTATCGTAACTAATACACGATATGATACTTCCTGTGTCTAATTCCATTTGAATTTTTTTACCATTAATACAAACAGTGACATAATATGGGCTATATTGTTTGAAATTTTCCCTACTCTGAGAAATAGAATGAATAACTACCTCTTCACTTTCGTCCGAGCACGGGTAACTAGCTACCTCATTTTCCACATAGTTTTGGCGAGCATAATTCGCAGAATCCTCTTTCCTCACTCTTGGGCACATCTTTTTTAGGTGCCCTTCTACATTGCAAATTCGACAAACATAATGGATGAATTTACAGACATTGGAAAGGTGATTGCCGCCACACCGCTCACATTTCTCCCCACTGGAAAAAAACTTCGAACTGGAATTCGCATTGTTGACGTTTACGCCACTGCCACCAGCAAGGGGCGCGTGCGTGGCGTCACGTGGTCTGCGCGCGCCGCTGCGAGCCCGCGCTCGCGTCCCGCCTGTCTCCGCCGGTGCCGCCTCCGCCGCCCGTCTGCTGTTCCTTTGTTTGCGTTCCCATGCTCGTTTGGCTCCTACCGTGTTTTGGTAAACCGATGTTGGCTGACCCGCTTCTAGTCCTTTTCCTTCTACCAAAGCTGCATCTGTTCTAGCTGCCTCCATCGTGACCGCTATCCTGCACGCTTTTTCAAAAGAAAGCGTCGATTCTTCCTCTGCAAATAATCGTTGCCTAGTGTCGTCGTCGTACAAGCCACACACCAGTTGATCCCTTAGATTGCTTATTAAATCCCCAAAATTACACGTTCTCGATAGTTTTTTTAATTCTGCCACGTAATCGGCTATAGTTTCATCCTTGCACTGTTTACGCTGCCGAAATTTATACCGCTCGGCTAAAACACTTGCTTGCGGTTCCAAATGATTTTGCATAACCGTCGCCAGCTCCTTAAAAGTCTTGCTCGCCGGCCGGGCTGGCGTGCACAAATTAACCATTAACTCGTAAGCTTCACTTCCTATAACTGTAATCAACGTAGCCACTTTTATTGCCTCTTTGATATCGTTCGCTACAAAATATTGTTCCAACCGTTCTACGTATGACTTCCAACTGTCCTTGGTGACGTCAAACGGCCCGATTGTGCCCACTGACATTTTTTTTTTACACTATTTACACGCGAAATGTAACTGGACTACGGGAATCGATGCACCACCTCGTCGCCAATGAAGAGTCCAAGCCTAATCCAGGTGATCTAGGATACTTGGGAAATATCTAGCCGGAGCACAATTAAACACGTCCGTACAGTACAAAGTATTTATTGCGGGACAACATGGGGGTAGGGTGGTATGAACGTCTTACAATTAAATATGTGCACCTACCGCCTTATACACAAACATCACAATTTTAAACACTTCAGTAAGTTAGATTTTTGGGATAGCCTCCTCGAACCCTTTATTTTGATACCCCACTTAATATAGTTAGTCGACTTTCATTTTTTTCTTTATCACATTTTATGGCGTCTGGTGATCGCCATATTTTATTTTGATTACTGTCATGTCATTAGTAGCACTCGCAAGATTGAAATAAATCGATTGACGTAAGAATTATCAAAATCGGCCCACGCTTTCGGTCTCTAAAACACCTCAAAGGAACAAATATACATACATTTAATCATAAATACATATAAAGGCTGATAAACACATTACCCTCCCTTGCGTCGCGCAGTCGTGTAAAAAGGAAACTACGTATTGCGGGGTTCTGGAAAATCATGGCGCTTCTGACCTTCTGGTCGCGAGAAAAGTAAACCTTAGTAGCGTTCTAGCGCTGCGTGTCTATACTGTTTTTAATAAAGAGATATCGATATGGGCTACCCTATTATGCGCCATTTTATCCTCTCAGTGAAGTGTAGGTATGGCACGTTTTTCTTGTAGGTATGCCCAGTCCTTATGATTTATATGTCAGTGGTCGATGTAGAAGAGGTAGGTACCCGAGGCAGAAATATCACATTGCCAACATTAAAGATATTGTGAAGGACCCATAGATGTAGTATATACTCCGTAGATTGGGCTTAAGAGTGAAAGAGAGCTCCCGCTCTTAACGGAACTTTGCTGTGTTAGAAAGAGAAAAAGCAACACGCTGTCAACAGGACCAAACACGTATTTGCTAAGGCCCTGTAGGGCCCTTGGTAAATGTGCATACAAGTGTTTCGACAATTATTTCAGTGAATATAGTGATAACATCTGATTTAAGAACTGTATTGCGATGGTTTCCTGTGCAGTAATAAGATGTGAATCTTGCAAAAATAAAAATCCTCAGGATTACTCGTTTCACAAGTAAGTTTATTGTTTGTTTACATCGTTATTTCTGCAATCAGAATTCACAAAGGAGCCGGCTGTAAGCAAAATAAGGTGAAAAAATTATGTTATTTATTACTTAGATTAATTAGCATGTCTAAAACCGACTAATTTCAGAAATAACAAATAGAGAAATACGAGGGCATTATAACCTCACTTTTGAGTGATGTGATGGCTTGGTTTTTTGTTGTTATCGACATTTCAACATTGTTATCATTATGTACATTAATTATGTGATTAATAAAGCTATTTTCTTTTTAAGTGTTTTTTATTTCACTATTTTCCTGTAGATGTTACTTTTATGGCCGCTAACTTAGTGACACGGCGTGCCACGCTCAAAATACTCATGTAAATTTTAGAATCTTTCTAATAGAAATTGCGTTTTACTCAGACAGAGAAACATTGCAAACATATATTTACGGCATCAGTTTCATTCCCAGAAGTTATTTTTCTTTTTTATAAATACTTTGCTGTGTCATCTCACTCAAATCTTCCTGCTAAATGAGGGTTAGTGGCATGCCAGCAGCATTATTGCGTAGGAAACCATCAGTGCTCCATGGACCAATTGAAATTTGACCAATAGGGTAGTTTACTAAAAAAATCTAATGAGACCATCAGTTAAATAACCAAAAAATATTAAATACCTACCAACCGAGCCATGAAGAATTGTACCGCTGCTCAGCTTAATAGGTAAAGCAGCTACATTTATTATTCTAAATTTAAATACTGTATTACACAGAAGAAATGTACTTCTTATCCATAACATAATATTAGAAAGATGTAATTATCGATATCGCAAGAACAAGTCGTACAACACTATCTATGCACACATTCACAATTTACGCACACTTAGATCAATGGTTTTTGGTCTCGTTCGATTGATGACATTGCCAATCTATAGAATTATACATCTATGGAAGGACCCAAAAAATTAGGTCTTTCATAATATCTATGTACTTATTTTCAAGTTGTAACACAGGCTCATTGTATATTGTGAGTTATTTTTTTTCTTTCTGAATGGTAGTTTTTGCTAGAATCACTTTGCCAGAGCACTAATATCATACTGCTTGAATTAATTCCAACTATATATTAATATTTAGTAGATAATTACATTTTTAGTGTTTGATTGAAGTTAGGCTGATTTTTTAATTTATCTAAAATAGCTAAGTATTGTGTAGAATTCAATTTTATTGAAGTTATAATAGTTATTTTTGATACTAATATTCATAGTAAAACTACACTGGATGACCGATACCAATCAATGTCAGATAAAGTCAGATTCATTCTGTTTGTTTTCGAGTTAAGGTGGAAGCGCCAGGGTAGCCCGCGAAATCCAAATTTTCTTACGTTTTTTGCAATTTGCAGGTCAGTGTCAGGTTGTATCAAAACAACTCTTTCAGTTAGAATTGAAATTTTTACATTTTGCATCAATTCTAACTGAGAGAGTTGTATTAATGATTTTAATGATTATAATTCTATAAATAAATACTTGCTACGTTCGCGAATCAAATTTTTACCAAGATACAACCTGACACTGACCTGCAAATTGCAAAAAACGTAAGAAAATTTGAATTTCGCGGGCTAGGGTGGAGCTTTAACCTTAAGGACGTCAAACTAGGCAATATGGTCAAAATACTATAGCCTTCCCTTCGTGGTAAATTAAAAAAAAAAAAAATGGTTTCAAGTTTCACGACCCTCACAGAGTCCCGCAAAGAGAATATATGGAGTCCCGTATTATTATTATACTCTTTGGTCACAGATGACTATAATAGTAGCAAGCTAGGCTAGGTCAAAGATTATAATAATAATACGGGACGGGCTAGGTATATATCAAAGAGTATAGTATAATAATAATACGGGACATAATATTATACTGGGTGGCGCAAAAGTAGTGGCACTAAAGAAAATACCTTTTTTTTTTTTATATGACATTTTCTGTCATTCTGTTGTTGAAAATTGTGTAGTGAACAAATGTAAAATACACTGAAAATAAACATGGACCGTTTTACTCCCCAAGAACGTGGAATAATTGTGTCAATGTTCTTACGGAATAATTCATCAGTGATAAGAACACAACGTGAATTTCGTCGACGATTTCCCCACCGTCCGGCACCGATTGGTCGCACAATTCGACGCTTTGCCACACGCCTTGAAGCAACTGGCTCAACATTGGATAGACCTAAGTCTGGGAGACCAAGAACAGGCCGTTCAGCTGAAAATATCGATGCTGTGCGCGAAGATGTGGAAGAGTGTCCAGAAACATCAACGAGGCGACGTGCCACGCAATTGGGCATTTCCAGACGGACCCTGCAGCGTATTTTGGTGAAAGACTTAAAGATGTTAAAAACTCAAATGACTCATCAGCTGCTGCCTGCTGACCACCGAGCTCGTCTAGATTACTGCCAGCGCGTCATAAACCTCAACCTTGAAGAGGATGATTTTCCTTCAAAATTGGTTATGAGTGACGAAGCGCATTTCCATCTCTCAGGGCATGTCAATAAGCAGAATACTCGGTTCTGGGGCACTGATAATCCGCGCATTATTCAAGAAACACCTCTACACCCACTAAAAGTTACTGTATGGTGTGGCATCTGTGTTGACAGAGTGATCGGACCCTATTTTTTCGAAGACGCTGGAGGCAATGCGATTACTGTCACTGGAGAACGCTACAGAACCATGTTACGTGAGTTTTTGATACCCAGTTTGGACGAATTGGGGCTGGAGCACATCTGGTTTCAACAAGACGGCGCTACGGCACACACAGCGCGCGACACTATGGACTTAGTGAGGGACGCTTTTCCAGGCCGAGTTATCTCTCGTTTTGGCGATTTGCCTTGGCCTGCAAGATCACCCGATCTGACCAGTCCAGACTTCTTTCTTTGGGGTTTTTTGAAATCTCGGGTGTATGTGAACAAGCCACAGACTCTCGCAGCTCTAAAAGAAAACATTCGTCAAGAAATAACGAACATATCGCAGGAAGTGTTACGGCAAGTTATGCAAAATGTCATAAATAGGGCTCAAATGTGTATCAACTCTGGAGGTCACCATTTAAAAGACATCATCTTTAAATCCTAATGGTACGAAATTTAATGGCACAAATATACATTTAAAAAAATCTAAATCTAGTTTTCTAATTTAGAAAAAATGTTATAGCTGAACCAAATAGGGTCTTTACTTTTGCGCCACCCAGTATGATACTCTTTGGTTTCACGTGAAAATATGACTTACTGCAGAATAATTCGTTTTTTTTCTGTATTTTTTGCCCTCGTACCTACGGCCTATAACGAAACTGTGAAATTGATGAAAATAAAAGGAAATCTTCTAATTAGTGTGGTTGTTCATCAACCGAACATAACGTAAAACAGTTCCGCTGTAACATATACCCGGAGTTTGAAACATTATTCGGTAAGTAATAACACGTAAATGCAACGTAAATTATAAACAGTAGATTGGTTCTCATGATTGCCTAGTGGCAGTGATACTGTAACGTTGCACTCTAAAACTGTAATTAGCTTCTTACGTGACACCGGTGTCTGGGTAACAAAACAATAGATTTTCTATTCTGTCTGTTTCTCTGGTTGAAATAGAGTTACCGCGGTCCTTGGCACACAAGCAACTGAATGAACAAGGGTCGGTTTTAGTCTGACATGCATGAAGACCAGGAAAAGTCATTGGATTATTTTCCACCCTCCAAAAAGAGGGATCCCTTTTTTTTTCATCAGTCTAAAAGGTAATTGTAGTTTTAGCGTGCAATGTTATTATGTTACATTACACTAGGTACTTTCGTCATCTACTGTTAATTTTGATTGAGTGCTCAAGTGTTATGAAAACAGGACATCCTTTTTCATTAGTTTTGTATGTATTTACGTACTCATCTTGATATTATTGCATATAATTATTTCAGCAGTTTGCCAGAACTATTGATGATTGATGAACATGTTATTATTAACCGACTTTCGAAAAAGGAGGAGGTTCTACGTTCGACTGTATGTATGTTTTTTATTTTTTTTTATTATATAGGTATGTCCACGCATTTCTCCGTCAGTTGTGGACCGATTTTGAAAATTCTTTTTTTATCCGAAAGAATATACTCCCGAGGTGGTCCCATACAAATTTTATCGAAGTTGCTTTAGCGCTTTTTGAGAAACTGAACAAAAACGAAAAATACGCATATCTTGATGACGTTTTTGTGTTCTCCAAATGTTTAAATTCCACGTTCCATGTTATTGGGGTTTTTAGTTCTGGGGTATAACAACTGAAAAGCGAAAAATAAAAAACTTTTTTACAAAAAAAACAACCGACTTCCAAAAAAAATAATACACTAAAAATTTAAAAATAACTTTAATTTCAGAAGTCGGTGTCCAATATCGTAGAAATAAAATACAAACACCGCCTTTTGAAATTAAAGTTATTTTTAAATTTTTAGTGTATTTTTTTTTGGAAGTCTGTTGTTTTTTTTGTAAAAAAGTGTTTTATTTTCACTTTCAGTTGCATGCTGTGGCCAAAGTACATTTTTCCAGAAGGGTAGTATTCTTTGCAAAATTAGACAAAATTATACAATGATCACAGAATGCTGTGTGAAAAGCATAAAGGCAGAGTTACTTCAAACTGCTATTCCATGTGATGTAAGTGAATATTTTAATAACTGATACAATAATTGTCACGAAAATTGTGTTGATATAAAAAATCAAATGTCCCCTACGAAATTATAATTATGTTCTCATATCTCGTCAAAGTGTTGGGAATAGCTGAATCTTTTTCGCGATTTCAGGTTTGGTCCCAAAGTAAAAGTTGTTCTTATACTAAAATTTAATTAACGTGTCAGGTCCCGCACGTCGACATAATAATAGGTTTTTAATTGTGTCGGCTAATGAGGGACTTGACGCGTTAATGGTCTAATCTAATTATATGCATTAACTTAATCATACTATATAATTTCAGGTGTTAAATCAGTGCTTCATTGCTGAAATAGATATAGCTGCCATTATCTGCAACATGGATGGAGTGAATTGTAGAACTCTAACAACCTTAGGAGCTAGTAGTCAGCATCCGTTCATCACTGTTAATAATAATGAAGTACTGTCTATCTTGAATACACCTCATTTGTTACAATGTTTTAGAAACAGTTTTATGAAATATGACATTGAGTGTCCAACAAATATTTCATCTGATGGCAAGACATAGGTAAGCGCTAAGCTTAAGTTTCATAATTGCATTATTAAAAAAATCTGTGGTGAGTTAAGGTTTCCTTAAGTTACTAACATTTTTAATGTGTGTGGTTACAGGTGTTGCTAAATGGTCCTACATAAAGGAGTTTTATGAGATGGACAAAGGAAACCCAAATTTTGTGTATGCTACTTCTCTGAAAAAAGAACATTTAAAACCCAACTCAAAACAAAAAATGAGAGTAAAACCAGCTGCACAAGTTTTAAGCCACTCTGTTGCAGGAGGAATGTACGCCAAAATATCGGCAGGTGAATGGAATGATGCTTATACACAATTATTATTCAATTCCCCGAAATAAATTAAGGCCATATATTATTGAGTAGAACATTTCCATAAAAAAAGAACTGGGTCTTTATGAAATAGGCAACATATTGGGTTCGATTATAGAACTTGGTTTGATTCCCACCCAGGACAAATGTTTGTGTAATGAGCACGATCATTTGTTCTGTGTCTGGGTGTAATTTATCTATAATATGTATGTATTTAGAAATATATAAGTATGTTTATCAGTTGTCTAGTACCCATAACACAAGCTCTGCTTAGCTTGGGACTAGATGGCGTTGTGTGATAGTTGTGGAATATTATTATATTATTATTATTATATATAATATGTTAAACACATAGTAAAATTTATTTATTTTCAGGAGAGCTTTCTGCAGATGCCATTGTGACGGCAGACATAATTAACACAATGAATTAATTATTCGACAGTGTCAACAGTCATTGTTCATATTTACGAAGAGGAAAGCTTCATGCTACAAATTTACAGTCAACCAGCCCTCACTTTACAAGGAAATGATATATTTTTTAGTTACAATGAAAATATGAAGAAAACACACGAAGAGTTATGAATTATGTCTGAAGTGCATGTACCATACACCATACCATACCACATACCATACCATGTAGACCATTAACAGAAGGGTGGATATGGACAATTAATGGTATAGTTCAGTTGTGCAGAAAATTATCAACATACAATATAAAAAGCCTCTCTACACAAAAGCTGCAGCAAGAACCTTTAGAAAATCTTTTTGGGTGCATTAGTGGTAACTGTGCTTCAAATATTAAACCAATATGTGGGCAATTTGTGGCAGGTATAAAAACTGCAATTATATCAAATTTAGGCCATAATATGGCCAATTCAATATTATTGGAACAGGGGGGAATTGTGAAGAAGATCAAAATTTAATTATTATTAATAGCTTCAATACATTTTTGTCTTTGTCACAACCCATATGCATTGGCACAGAGCCTGGCAATGAAACTGCATCGGAAACCATTCAATTACCACATAAAATTGAAGAGTTTGTAAATGAAGACAGTGCAGAGATACAGGCATGTGTGTGTGTGTGGGTTTTTACTGAACCAATTTAAAAATATCTTTCAAAAATGTTCGTATCAGATAATAGTCTGAAGTAAAAAAATCATTGAACTATGTCACTAAAGAAATGGTTACATGCATTGAATTTTGCGCTACTGTAATCAATCAACGCTTGAATGAAAAAACTCATGTCACGGATCTCAAGAGAGATGTTTTAGAAAATGTTAAAACATTGTTAATTTTCTTTACAATTTTGTTATTCACAATGAACAAAACATTAATATAATAGAAAATGTTTTTATTATAAAAGATTCTTTGTTTTAAAAAAATAGATTGTTCGCTGACGAAGCGTCAGCTGCAGTACTGAAACGAAAAATGAATATTATTCCACATAAATAAAAAGATGTGGTACTGCCTATCAAACCAAAAAACAACAGCTAAACATTGTCTAAAATTAAATTAGTAAAACTAATACTGTATTTAAATTTAGTCATGTTTGTTTAACATAAGTCTTTGTAATTATAAGTACTTGCACGACAATTAATAACAGTTGTATGCCATTATACCTGGAGGAACTTTAGCTCCTAAAACACAGGCTTCTGGCCTAGTTTTAGGAGGCATCAGTTCGCCCTTTAATGTGACTAATCTATATATAATTATATAAAAATGAATCCCTATTTCCTTGGTCACGGCATCACGCGTGAACGGTTAGACAGATTTCGCTAATTCTTTGTTGTATTTGTTATTGTCATGATGGTTCTTAAGATATAAAAAATTAAGAAAGTTGCGAAAGTTAGAAAATTTCAGATAAAATTACGACTATTTAGGGTCAGCTAGCAATATTTTCCCAATCTTTGTGTACATAAGTATGTTTTTCTATGTGTACCAATAAACATTTCATTATTTTGAATCTACATAAACATAGAAACTATTGGAATAAATATGAAATTATTTTATTGTTTTATTTCGCCATATCCACTGTAGGTTTTTTGGTAGGTACATTCTCTTGTAAGAAACTCATAATTGTGTTTCTTACAAGAGAATGTACCTACCAAAAAACATTTTTTTTTAATTTTTTGGGGAAGCTATACTTTTGAATTTACCGCCATACGAAAGTATTTTGGGGTTAAGTATAGATGGTGCTTGCGGCAACCGTTCTACATAATATTGTATGGAGTTGGCATTTTTGTTAGGCGTGGGCAAAGTGTATCATTTTTGCGATTGGAGCATTTGCATCTGGATCACTGAAATGATCCGAATAACTGATATGTTTCATTTGGATCATCGGCTCAAATGATATAAAATACAGAACGAAACAAATGATATGAAATACAGAGCGTTTACTACGGAGTCGGAATTATATGTAAACAATGCCGAATGTTGCATTGTATTTAAGTGTACAAAATGTACAATTTATGAATTAAGATTATAAATAAAATCGATCTTCATACTTCATCCAGGCTTAGGACTGGCGGCTATTCGATAATTTATGGCCAGCTGGCTAAAACGCTTGTTAGTGCAAACATTAAAAAATGTAAGCGCCATAATGGTCATTTTTACGTGCATGGATAACGACAACGAAAAACTGAAAGTATGAGTGATACACATGTCATTTGGTATCTCTTTCTGCCTTGTATAGATTGTATTATGTCACCCGCTCACTCGCGAGTCGCGGTCCAGTAGTAAAGTAAATCAGTGTGTCTCAGTCTGCCTCTCTCACTCAGCGCCGCGTCGCGCGGAAAGAGCACGGAGAAAAGTCAGATCCAAATGATGCGTTTGAAACGTAGTTACTGAACCAATCTTTTGAATCACTTCAAAGATCCGGATCAGTGAGTCGGTTCCGTAAAGAGTTACACTACACACCTCTAATTCTTGTGGTGATAAGATCACAGATTAGATGACAATATCAACGCAAGACTTTTTTTTTATTATTATTATCCCCGAAGGGAAGGCGAGAGTCTTTTGACCATATTGCCTAGTCTTACGTAGTATATTTATACATTTTTTCCATTATAATGCAGATGTAACACATTCTAATGTTTTTTGCAGTATTTGGCAACAAATGTGTCGAGTCAGCCTTCTCGGCAAACTTCGCTGAGGTAGTCAATAGGTACTACAATAAAATTCTCAGCTCCATTTTCGCGAGATCGCGCCTGTTTCAATAATTCCACATATTTTTCATTTGCGTTGACACTTGAGACACAAAACTACACCAATTTTACATCACAATATCCACTAGGAATCAATAAACGAATAATTAAAACAGCCACTGAACTTCCACTCGACAAAATCCCGCCAAAAACTCCAAACGCAAGAAAGACTGCAGCGCGCGCAGAAACGTCAAAATAACTAGAATGTTCGTTCGGATACACACTCTTGAATATTATTATCGATGCGTGACGCGCAATGTGATCACTGTAATCAGCATTATGACACGCGACAGCAGCACGAAAAAGTGCGTTTGCGATAATCGTGAAAGCTAACCTAACTTTTTGAGGTTAGCAATACGATTTTAACAGCCGTGGGTGTTTTACAATTTTAATCGGACCGTCAGGCGTGCATTGATACAGTGTCTGTCTTATGCGTGCATCCAAACGCAAATGCGATGATGGGATTGTGTTGCATTGCATAGAATTATGTCAAAATTAACACTCTCCCTGCCGACAATATATAAAGCTTTTGAAGTTCAGGAGGCCATGGAGGTCGCCGGCGGGTCCCAAATTTGTTGATTGTGAACGCCGTGAGTCAAAAGTTAAAATTATTACAAGAGGCCGTGGGAGCCGCCGGCGGGTCAAAAAAAAAATCTTTTAAGACGCCGTGGGATCCGCCCTGACCTCCCGAATTCAAATAATTTTTACAACTATTGGCGTGCTGTTATGGAAAATGTGAAACTTCTCGTGCGTGTACACGCTTTGGCCTGCTGGACAAAATTTTTTGGGGGTCGCCGGCGGTTCCCATGGCAGGGAGAGTGTTAAAAACCACACAAAAACAACGCACATATTTTTTTTTGCATTTTTTCTCGCCTGTTTTATAGAAATGTATTTGTTGCGATTAATTTTAGTTTATTTTATAAGTATTTTTCAAATATAAATAATTACTGTACATTAATGTACATTCGGAGGGCAGGATCCAGCCATGTCATTGGGTCCCTTGAAATCGGAAGGTGTAATTAAAGGCTCAATTACACCTTCCGATTTCAAGGGACCCAATTTAGGAACTAACTAACTAGGAAGCAGGAAGCGAGCAATTACACTATCCTAAATTGAACTCCTAAGTCGGCAGTGTTGCCAACTCTTACAAATTCGAGTCCCTAAACAGAATATCAAAAGTCGCTCTAAACTGATTCTACCAGGAGCAGACTTAAAAATAAAAAGAGCGGACTCAGATTTTTGTTCTGGGAAAGGGTCTTTGTGAAATTTAATTTAATTTTAAACACAAACCAAAATACTAGTACCCCATTTGTAGCGACAAAGTCTCTAAATTGGCAACACTTAGCTCTAAATCGGGGTGATGCGATTACACTATCCTAAATCGTACACAATTTAGGAAGTCAAATCGGGACGTCCCAATCTCACTAAATCGTACACTAACTGCTCTAACTGCTATTACACCTTCCTGTTTCCTAAATTGGGTCCCTTGAAATCGAAGGTGTAATTGAGCCATTAATTACCTACATCGCACTCTTTGTCTCTGTCAGTGTTGCCAGCTGGGCTAATACGAAATATGCTAGTGCTAATAAAAAAAAGTTGCTAGTTGTTCTAAAATAAAATAATCAAAATTATCAGAAAAGACTGGCTGTACATAGAAGTTTTGAAATAAACAGTCGATATCTTGATATTTATCAACAGTTGTAGATGTGGAAGACAGAGTCCGAATCATAAGTCTCTTTGGTGCCTATAAAGCGCTGTACGTCATCTGGAACTGTGAATAACCGCACTTTCCTGCCCTCTTCAGGCCAAAACTGACATTTAAAAAACTACATTATATTACCTCCCTAGTACAAGCAGTTCTATTTTTATGATTAATTTGAGCAATAAAATATAAAAAAAACTTAAAATCACAACATTTGCGATATTTCACCATTATTTTTGCAACTTGCGGCAGTTAACTTTCGGCTGCCATGCATTAGTTTTGACATACGTTATTAGCATGGCGTTTTACTGTTAGCTCTGTCTGTTGTGGTTATTATACCCCAAGAAAGAGAGAGATATAAGACATCGTTTCATAGATAATCGCAATAGTGTCGGACCAGAGAGAGGTTGTATGTTAACACTGGACTAAATTTTGACATTCATGACATTTGACACACAGGCTAAAATTTGACAAGTGGTTGTACAACCGATGATGGCACTAAGGAATTTGTTAGATCATAATTATGCTGTATGCTAAACGACGCAATTTAATGCTAAACACAAAGAAAATCTGCCAAATTTAGCACATAAAATGCTAAATTGGCAACGCTACCTGTCCAAGTAGCAAGCAAGCAGTAGCACTAGCAGGGGCCAAGCGCGGCGGGATGGGGCGGGGCCAGGGGCTGCCAGTCGTCGCATGCTAGCAACAGACTGCTGTCGGTCGCGTGCGTTACGTTATCGCTTTAAGCACCGCGTGCGAATTCGTTTCGGGATCTCGGGCGGCTCAATAATATACTTATGCTATTTTGCTTCGTGCTTTTTTAGTGTAAATAAACAGTGATAGGACACGCGATATTGATTACGGACGATTATTTGAGTGAGATATTTTGTTGTTGTTTTGTGTGTATTTAACGGACTAAAATGTCTAGAAGGAAAAGTGATTTGCCAATATGGAACTATTTTGAAAAGCCCATTGATGGCAGTAAAACTGCTACATGTAATTACTGTCGTCGAGAGTTGTCGTTTAAAACGAGTATTACAAATTTAAAACAACATTTAGAACATAAACACATTTCGGTGTACAATGATTTATTGAATTTTGGCACAACCCTCGAAGAAACAACAACAACTGAAACAGTGATTTACATTCCCTTTTCGTCTGAAATCGAAAGTTTGCAAGTGGAAAATGTTGGTGGTGGAGAGACGGGGTGGCCTGTTAAAAATAACGATGACGGTAATGTTGATGAACCTCCTAAAAAAGTTCGGAGAGGTAAGCAAGCGTATATTCCAAAAATTATCAAACCAGAGGAAAGGAACAAAATTGAAAAAGGCCTTTTGAAAATGTCTAAAAGGACTGTTGATTTGCCAATATGGAATTTTTTTGAAAAGCCCATTGATGGCAGTAAAACTGCTACATGTAATTACTGTCGTCGAGAGTTGTCATATAGAACGAGTATTTCAAATTTAAAACAACATTTAAAACATAGACACATTTCGGTGTACAATGATTTCTTGAATTTAGGTAACCCTCTCGAGTCAACAGCACTTGACACAGTTGATGAACCTCCTGAAAAAGTTCAGACAGTTCTGCAAGCGTTAAAACCAAAAAAGCTCAAATCAGAGGAAAGGAACAACATTGATATAAGCCTTTTGAAAATGATTGTATACGATTTTCAACCTTTTTCAATTATAAATGATATAGGTTTTCGTGAGTACACGCATGCACTGAACCCTGATTATGTAATACCGGACCGAAAAACTTTGTCAGTGAATCTTCTGCCAAAAGTTTATGAGAAGAGGCTAGAAGAAGTCAAATCATTCGTTCAGATTAATGCAAAATCAGTGTGCATTACGATTGATTATTGGACTTCCTGTAGTATGGATAGTTATATGGATATAACGGCGCACTTTATGAAAGAAGACCCTATGGAATTAAAATCGGTACTAATTCAATGTGTTGAATCAGAAGGAAACCATACAGGCATAAAAGAATATGGGGAACTGAAAAGTTTATTAGAAAACTGGGGCATTTACGACAAAGTCAACTTTTTTGTCACTGACAATGATGCCTCCGATATGAAGAGTGCCTCAAAATATTTTGAATTAAATGACTGGGATCATTTTGGATGTTTTGCGCATAAACTGAACGTCGTAGTTCAAGATGCACTTGCCGAAATCAAAGAAACTGTAGAGAAAGTGCAAAGAGTTGTAAACCACTTCAGAAAAAACAATATATCGAAAGAAAAATTATTAAAATACCAAACAAACCAACAGAACGTAAATCAACCCAAACCTGTTATAAAATCGGTTCCAACACGATGGAACTCGGTATACCTAATGCTGGAAAGGTTCGTTGAGATAGGAGTATCGTTGCGAGCCACCATTTCTGATTTAGAAACCGATCTTCCAATAATACCTGTGGAAGAGTGGAAGTGTATTGAACAAATCTGTGTCATACTCAAACCGTTTTATGAAGCCACTGTTGAAATGAGTGCCGAAAATTATTTAGTCGCGAGCAAGGCGATTATTTTAACTTCAAGCCTCATAAACATATGCGACAATTACACCAGGCTTCAAGAATTAGACCCCCCAGTAAAAAAACTTGCCATGAAGTTAAAAGAGGGTATGACAAAACAACTGAGAGATTTAGTAAAAAATGACACCATATGTTTGAGCACAGTTTTGGACCCTAGATTCAAACTAAAAGCCATAAAAGACACAAAACGCATTGAAGACCTTAAAAAAATACTAAAAAGGAAAATTGTAGACGAAATAAACAAGAAAATTCAACAATCCCCCAATTCAGAACAAGTAAAACCTGTACGATCGACTTCAGCTGCAGACTCTGTTCCGTCCCAACTTCTCGGATACGACATGCCGACATTCAGTTTGTGGTGTGAATTCGACAGCGAAGCCATCAAAGAGTTTGAACCTAAACCCTCAGATGTTCAGGCTTCCGAAGAGTTGGAAAAATATTTAGCTGACAACTTAATTAAAAGAACGGAATGTCCCTTTAAATATTGGCAAGAACACAAATTCATTTACCCCGAATTGTATACATTATTTACAAAACACTGCAACATCATGGTAACTTCGGTTCCTTGCGAACAAATATTTTCCAAGTCGGGGTCTCTCATTAGTGATCGAAGAACACGGTTGTCTACTACAAGAATAGCACAGATAATGTTTCTGCATGTAAATAAAAATTGAAAGGAAATAGTGTTTAATAAAGTAAAAAATGTCAATATGTGAGTACAAAGATTGTACATACAATCAATGAACTTTTAAATACGCCTCTAGTTGCTATAAATACTTCAATACTTTATTTCATAATAACGCCTAATCAATTAGAGACAGTCATAAGCCTGAAAATTATGAAGGAAAGTTCATTGATTTTTTTTCTGTTCCATTTTATCGTAATAAATTTATAAACGCGATGTAATATTCATAAAAAAAAATATATTTTAAAAAGTGAACGTTACCCCAGCCAGATAATGTCGAAATTAGTCATTTAAATGATGTACATAATTAGTTGCCTGGCTTCTGTAATTGTTGCACACATTTTCAAAGGGGAATGCCAAAAAATGCCTGAAACGGACAGTAACTATTAAAAATCCTTAATTCTATTTAGAATAAAATAGGTATAATGAAATAATTATTAAGTTTGTTTAACTAGGGTAAAAATATAACGATCACTAAATATATTTCACTTGATATTCGCTTATATTTATATGGAGGTCGTGTTTATTTGACATGAACAGTAATGTCAAACTGTCACTAAAGCAAAGAACGTGTGATGAATCACATGTTCTTTGCTTTACATACAGCTTAGATACGTTTTCTATTTAAAAAATAATTGATTTGAATTAATATTGAGCAAGCATATATTATTTTAATTGGACTTACGGTACATATCGATCGTATAATACTAAATTAATGATAACTGTGCTCTAAATGTGTAAAATAGTTCCATATGGATTATTTGATGATTCTTCTTTGGCTGAATGTCATTTACTCATGTCGAATAAACACGACTTCCGTAAAAATATAAGCGGATATCAAGTTAAATATATTTAGTGATCGTTATATTTTTGTCCTAGTTAAACAAACTCAAAAATAATTTCGATATACATGTTTTATTATAAATAGAACTAAAGACTTAGTAGTTTCTGTCCATTCCAGGCATTTTTTGTATGGCAGATAGGCATTCCCCTTTGATGCACTTATAGTTTTTTAGTTATTTATCAAAAACATTTCCTGCTGGGGTAACGTTACCGCAGCCAGACATTTTCTTTTTTAATGGCAATATCGAAATTATTTGTTCGTTCTTCAGCTGCGAAGTTATTCGAGATCCTGCTGGAGTAACGTTTGTGGTTTTGCTGGATCTCTGAAACGGATAGGCGGATTCTTATCATCTTTTGTACACGACTTCTTAAGAATTAGTTTTAATTAGTTGTCCAATAAAAAATCAAAAATAATGCACCGTCCAAAGGTTATTTAATTAAATATAAAAGCAATTCAATTTGTCCTAACACTGAATAAGAGCTCTAAAGACTCACTTTAAACGTTACAAGCTTTTTAAGCTTTACAAGCTTGTTACAAGCGTTTGAAAACAGTTACAAGCTACAAAAGTAGCTTGTAACTGTTTTCAAATGTATGTGAAGTTTCATTAGTATCCTGTTAGTATATAAAAAATTATGATGAAATGCAGTTTAGTTGCTTAGTTCAGCTTTATACCTGTAAAATATCAGCGTAGTACAGACAGTAATTAACGAGATAATAAAATAAAAGTCATTAGGGATAGTAAGACCGTGGTAACCCGACCATGTTTAAGTGGTTACAAAAAAGCGACCGCGTAGTACTTACATTATGCTATCTTCTAAAATATGTAGGATATTGTTACAAGTTTAGTACAGATGTGTAGTGTGTACACAAGTGTTAAAACAAAACTACATGATTTAATGATTTTTTATTTACAGGTAAAATAATCATTTCAATAGAACTTTTAAAATATTACTTAAAACAATCACTGATGAATATTTTTTAAATGAAAGATTTCAATATATTATTTAATATTATTTTCTACATTTTTGTGAGTTATATAACTTATATTTGTGGAATCGCCTCCTCAAACCCTTTATTTTGATACCCCTCTTAAGTTCGTCGATTTTCATTTTTTTCTTTTTCACAATATGGCGTCTGGTTGTGACAGTCATGTCTTTAGTACTCGCAAGATTAAGACGAATCAATTGACGAAAGAATTATCAAAATCGACCCACGCGTTTGGTCTCTATAGTGCCACAAAGGAACATACATACATTCTTAGATCTAAACATACATAAATAGGCTGATAAACACATTACCCTCCCTGCGTCGCGCAGTCGGGTAAAAAGCATGCTGTCGGTTAACAGTCACCGCGCTTGCTTTATTCGCGCTCGCCCGTTTGGCCGTAACAAGTTACCTACGCCTTTAAAAAAGCATGCTATAATAAAACATAAAATAGTTTGCTTATAATATAAAGCTTATATCAATAAGCAAGTGATTGCGTTAAAGCAACTTTGAACTCTACAGCGTTTAGAGCCCTCTTGTTTTAATTAATTATAATGTTGACGTTGACGGAGGATGTAAACAGTACTATGTGTGCATTACCCGGGCAAACTGTTGTGCTTTAGAGAGCTGAGACTATAACAAATAATTAGTATATCAAATAATTTTCGCTAAAGTACGACCAGTCTAAAATTAATCAAATTTGTTTTTATCTTCGTGCCGTGTGAAGTTACAAAATCTAAAATTCCTGAAGTAATAAGCGTCTACCACGGGTATTTTTCACAGCTGCGTATTTGGTTATAAGTGTTTTGGTTACTTACAAATCCGTTTTTTGTGTTTTATGAAACCATTTAATTACATTGGTTTACGTCAACCAAATCCAAAACTAATGTTTAAACAAATTTAAAGTAAGGTCTCTTATGGTATTTTTTTTTCAAACTTCTGCGTTGAGCCGTTTTCGAGATCGGGTTAATCCCAAAACATTACGGCAGCAAAATCTTAAATAACTTAAGAACCATAACACACAAATTTTGCTCTTTACAAACATTTATTACGCAACAAAAGCTATCTATTCATGTATTTGGTTCTGGGCTGAAACGAATTTTTGAAAAACGATTTTGTCAGTGTAATGTTTCAAACGTTAGGTACCCCTGCAAAATCTGATTTTCTCAAATAATTTTAAAACTACAATTCCCACAAATTTTGCTTTTATTAAACAAATTGCTCCTCATCATACACTAATTATTTGTTACAGTCTTACCTCTCTAAAGCACAATAATTTGCACGGGTAATGCACACGTCTACTATGTCAATATTATACCTATTTACCTTTTTAACCTCTTAGGCGCTCCACCCACTGCACCGCGCCCCGTTGCGTAGCGCGGGATGGCAGATTTTGCCATTGTATGCAAGTATCTCAATTTATATAGAAATCACGCCTAGCACAACACAGTCCGACGCGAAAATGCGCGGGAAGGCGCCTCGCGCGCAGAAGGCGCTCCGCTCACCGCGGCGGGACGCATCTTCAGTGGGTGAGCCGCCTTAGACTAGGACATGGTCCTTCGAGCCGGATAGGAGATTTAAAGAGTATTTACTCCGATCGGCAAATCGTTACAAAGGGATTGAAGAGAATTGGTGGACATCAAAAATCATAGTCGACGCCCGGTGAATTCTGCTACGTCATTCAGAAGATTATTGGAATTTACGTGGTCTGGATACTTAATAGCTAAGAAAAGGCGTATTTATTATTATATTTGTGTACCCAACACTCTATTTAACAAGTATTGATTCATTTTTTATAGATAATTTTATGATCTACAATTTTGTCTGAGGTACTTTCATGATAAAACTTACCGTTTTGCTGAAAATCGCGAAAAACTCATTTTTTTTACCTTTGACCTTGAATATTTTTTTTTCAATAGACGCGGAAATCACAGGGTCGGTCGTTGTGGTGATACTTGGTGGTAGCTTCTGTCTAGCATTACACGGCTGATTGTGATGAATTATGTTTTTTTTTCTTGAACAATGTTCGCGCAAGCGCCTACAGAAATTAACATGGTTGTAATGTTGAGGCTACGTAGATTATAGCTACCCGTTTTTTTATTTTGTAACGCTTGTACTGTCTACCTACATCTGTGAGATCCTCTCAATAAATTTGCACGTTCACATCAAGCAACGTATTTTTCGTTTTATTCCCGTAATTATACCTGGATCAATCCCACACTATGCAGGTCCTATTCAGTCAGCTGTTCGTCAAGGTCGTGGCTGTAAATTAGTTAAAGTTTATATAGCTATTTTCGTTTGTTTTTCTACGAAATCAATTCATCTTGAACTAGTCGGTAATTTAACAAGCAAGACTTTCATCCTGGCGTTAAAGAGGTTCATCTCACGTAGAGGAAAGCCGAGAAATATCTACTCGGATAATGGCACCTCATTTGTTGGTGCATGTAATGACCTTTCTAGATTTCTTAAGGCGAGTTGCGATTCGCTGTCCGAGGAGATGGCTAGGGAAGGAGTTAACTTTCACTTTATCCCTGCATATTCTCCTCATTTCGCTGGCCTTGCGGAAGCTGGTGTTAAATCAACCAAGCATCACTTAGTTAGAGTGCTGGGCCTTTGTAACCTTACCTACGAAGAGCTATATACCATGATGGTTCAGGTTGAAGCCATTTTGAACTCCAGACCACTGACGCCGTTATCATCGAACCCCGAGGATCTGACGCCGCTGACACCCGGACATTTTTTGATTGGACGTCCTATGACATCACTGCCGTCACCTGATTATCGAGACCAGTCCATCAATTCTCTGACTCGATTTGAGCGTATTGAGCTTCTCCGACAGCATTTTTGGAGCAGATGGAGTAAAGAATATATATCGGAGCTTCAACTTCGCATGAAATGGCGAGCATGTAAGGGCTCCTTGAAGCTGAATTCTTTGGTCCTTTTAAAAGAAGACAACGTCCCCCCACTCAAGTGGAAAATGGGTCGGATCGTTGCTACGTATCCAGGAACAGACGGCGTTGTCAGAGTTGCAGACGTCAAGACTTCTAGTGGTCTGTTACGCAGATCATTCAGCAAGATTTGTCCGTTGCCTATCTATCCGGCGTCTGAAAATTCTTAGTGGTTGAAAGGCAGGCTTTCAACGCCCGGGGGTATGTTCGCGCAAGCGCCTACAGAAATTAACATGGTTGTAATATTGAGGCTACGTAGATTATAGCTACCCGGTTTTTTATTTTGTGACGCTTGTACTGTCTACCTACATCTGTGAGATCCTCTCAATAATAAATTTGCACGTTCACATCAAGCAACGTATTTTTCGTTTTATTCCCGTAATTATACCTGGATCAATCCCACACACTGCTAGGGTTGTCGAATTGAAAATACGTCAAAAGCCCGACGACAACCCGAGTTGTCAGCCGATTCACGCTTTTTTTTTTTTTCAAACTCACAGGTGAGTTTGTGATGAAGAGTTTATTTTATCAGCATGTAATACCTTAGTACCAAGTAACTGATAACAAGTTAAAACCATTTTCACGTTTATACAAAACACGGCAAAAAATTGAATATTAAAAAAAAACCAGCCAAGAGCGAGTCGGACTCGTGGGCAAACGGTTCCGAACAAATCATATTTTTTTCTGGTTTCTTTTAAACTGCCTCCACCTTATAGGTTTTCCTGTAATCTGTAAGTAAAGAACTACTTTCTGTATTTTTTTTTTTTAATTTTAGGCCCAGTAGTTTCAGGAATAAGAGGGGGAGGGGTGGTCATTTGTCATCTATTTTCACAAATAACTTCAAAATTATTTATTTTAAATTTTTTTAAAAAATTATCGAAACCCTCACAATGTGCCCTTTCATTTGATATGTCGCACGACACGGTCTGAAAAACTTTGATTTTCAATTCGCCGATTTTCACCCCAAAAGTATATATTTTTTTTGTTAGATAGGGTATACCTCAAGGGTGGTCCCATGTCAAGGAAATCAGGATCTGACACTGGAATCCTGATAAAATTGAGAGAAAACCTCGAAAATTGTGGGCACGTTTAGCGTTTCTGTACGTACGAGATGTTCGGCCCTCACTCCGTTGTTTATGAACCGATTTTGATGATTCTTTTTTTTTAGATAGGCTATACCTCAAGGGTGGTCCCATGTCAAGGACATCAGGATCTGATCATAGAATCCTGATAAAATTGATAGAAAACCTCGAAAATTGGGCACAAATATTGTTTCTGTTTACTTTTCCTAACGTAATCAGGTATTTGCATTTAGGAATCATCACATCATGAAATTGAGCTGATGATGGAAACCATACCTTTCCTAAACAATAGAAGTTAGATATAAATAAAAAACTTTTTTACAAAAAAATAGAACCGACTTCCAAAAAAAGTGCAAAATAACTTTAATTTCGGAAGTCGGTGTTCCTGTTTTGTCTTCATTTTTTGACACCGACTTCCGAAATTAAAGTTATTTTGCACTTTTTTTGGAAGTCGGTTCTATTTTTTTGTAAAAAAGTTTTTTATTTTTCACTTTTTAGTTGTGGTTACCCATTAAACTGTGTTGACAATTCATAGACATACGATAGCAGCAATCGCGGTTGATTTGCAGTCAATTTTTGAAGAGTTCCGTTGTCTGTCTCCGAAACCCATAATCAGATCTTTTGTAAATTTAAATGGGACCATTTCGGAATAAACCCCTTTCGAACAAAAAAAGAATTTTGCAAATCCGACTCAAAATTAGTTTAACTATAATTTGATATTTTATGTAGGTAAATATGCTCATTACTCAAGACTTTAAAAGGTTTATTTATTTTTTGCTTTTTAGTTCTTTTTCGTCGGTTAATTTTTTTGTTAAAAAGTTTTTTATTTTATGATTTTTTGTGGCTCGCATCATCTTTTAACACTCTGAGGCTTATTTCTAATCCTCCATAATTCCTCTTGCCACTGAGCTGATGATGTAACCATTCTTCCATAAAGTTTCCAGGATATTGACCAGTTGAGGTTACCTCCAATATTGTAAAGACGTCTTTTCTTCCAAGAATATTATGTGGTATTTGTCACTAAAACCAGTTTTATATCTAACTTATATTGTGTAGGAATGGTATGGTTTCCATCATCAGCTCAGTTTCAGGATGTGATGATTCCTAAATGCAAATACCTGATTAAGTTATGAAAAGTAAACAGAAACAATATTTGTGCCCATTTTGAGGTTCTCTCTCAATTTTTTCAGGATCCCATGATCAGATCCTGATGTCCTTGACATGGGACCACCCTTTAGGTATACCCTATCTAAGAAAAGTAGAATCATCAAAATCGGTTCATAAATAACGGAGTGAGGGCCGAACATACATATAGAAACGCTAAACGTATCTACAATTTTCGAGGTTTTCTCTCAATTTTATCAGGATTCCATCGTCACATCCTGACTTCCTTGACGTGGGACCACCCTTGAGATATACCCTATCTAACAAAAAAAGAATAATCCTAATCGGTTCATAAATAATGGAGTGAGGGCCGAACATACATACAGAAACGCTAAACGTGCCCACAATTTTCGAGGTTTTCTCTCAATTTTATCAGGTTTCCACTGTCAGAGCCTGACTTCCTTGACATGGGACCACCCTTGAGGTATACCCTATCTAACAAAAAAAGAATAATCAAAATCGGTTCATAAATGACGGAGTGAGGGCTGAACATACACAAAAAAAAATATATATATATATATATATATATATATATACGGTCGAATTGAGAACCTCCTCCTTTTTTTCGTCGGTTCAAAATAGAACAAAAGTCCACTTAAAGTTACATAATTATTATGTACTCAAAAGTGCCACCATCCTTTAAATCCACCAGAAATGTGGTCGGTTGCAGATTCCATTGAATGTGAATTTCTTTCGTCTCAAAATTTCAAAAAAATACATAAAAAACTTTTAAACAAAAAATTGAACCGACTTCCAAAAAAAAAAAATGTGCAAAATAACTTTAATTTCGGAAGTCGGTGTTTCTGGTTTTGTTAAAGTTAGAATGTAATTTAAAGTAATAACAGCCGCACGGGTGGATTCATCAGGTTAAGCTACGCTTGCCGGGGTTGGTCCATGGATGGGTGACCATCTTTACATACCGAGACTCCTCCGTGCCTCGGAAAACACGTTAAGCTGTTGGTCCCGGCTGTCAACCGTGGATCTTTGACAGTCGTTACGGGTCATCAGATGCCCGAAAGTCTGACAACCAGTCTTACCAAGGGGTATCGTATAACCCAGTAACTGGGTTGTGTAGGTCAGATAGGCAGTTGCTCCGTGTAAAATACTGGTATTCAGCTGCATCCGGTTAGACTGGAAGCAGACCCCAAGATAGTTGGAAAAAGGCTAGGTAGATCATGTAGATGACATTTCTGAGAAGTTTTATGTCGAAGGCTTAGACTATGAAAGGTTATAGACGTAGTGTCAAAATCCAGCAACCTGAAGTACCAGAATAGAGAAGCCGATACGTCATCGTTACGTTCGTCAAGGTCACTCATACATTTTAACGATCCTTCTTCATTTTATGTCCAATGACGTTCCGTCTATAACCTTTCATAGTCTAAGGTCGAAGGTATGTTCCGTCGAAATAGAGATCCGCCGGACAAGTGCATAATCGAAGAAGGGTTCTGTCGACGGTGTGTGTTGTACTTCGACAACACACACCGTCGACAGAACCCTTATTCTGTCGGACTAAAGCTAGTCGAATATGTGTTCTGTCGAAGCAATAAGTAGTCGAACTATTGTTATTCGAAATTGGGACCGTGTCGAAATAATTAACTGTCGATATTCAGACACCTGATAGACATGTAAAAATTAGTACCTATTTTTGTTTTAAGCACAGTGGTTTGTTTTGTTATTGTGACACTGTAGCACTTTAAACTATTGAATTATTGCTGTGCCCTCCTAGCAGGGTTCATGTATGAAACTTTAAATGTATGAACTTTTAAACTACATGAATGCAATGAATGATCATTATGATTATGATTAATTTGTAAAGATAAGTCTTAAGTCCAAGCGCGCACTGGCGGCCAGGCCGCGGCGGCTACCGAAACGTATGCATTTGCATTGTATCATCATTGCGCGTACATGGCCGCTAGCGGCTAGCGGCTGCAGCGGCCAATGAGATCATTGCGACCTGGCCGCCGCGACCTGGCCGTCAGTGCGCGCTTAGGCTAACGCGGATAATTTTTTTTTTCCTCGCCTATGCTATAATGTGGGGTATCGTTGAAAAGGTCTTTCAAAATCATTGCGGGGTTGTGAAGACTATTTTTCGATTCAGTGATTCGTTTGTAAAATATTAAACTTTAAAGTGATAGTTTTTGTTCGAGTCAAGCGTCCCGCCGGCCCTAAAAGCTAAACAGTGTGCTTGAAAAATCTGACATAAAATCGAGATGGTAATAGATAATTATTATTATGTGTAACGAACTTTGAAGGAAACTATCACGGCTAAGTTATCTATATTAATAGTCGCCCAACTTATAAAATGTACATAATTGGAAAATTTCGTACAAAACACAAAATCTTTAGAAATGTAAGTGATGGGATGTTACTCGTATATGAAGCTAATTTAAAACGGATAATAAGCCTGTAATACAAAGTTTTGGAAAAATTAAACTTATTTTTTTCGTTTTTAATTTTTTATTTATTTCAATAAATTTACTTTATTGTTCACCAAAAAAATACACACAAACTAAGGAAAACTTATACTAACAAACATACAATTGGCGGCCTTATCGCATTCCGCGATCACTTCCAGGAGTTCCAGGCAGCCTGGACACAAAATGTGGCTGCACTTTGTGCAAATATAAAGATTACAATACAATAAAATAATAGATAGGTACATACTCTATATATATGTATGAGCAAGACAATAAGGTGACAACTAAAACAAGAACATGGTCACAATAACAAGTAATGCTCCTTTACTAGCCTTTTAAATACTGGTAGTGATTGCGCGCGTTTTATTGACCCTCACTGCCGGGCTGTAAAGGATTTATCTTGGAAAGTAGTGGAATGCATTGGCATTTTAAGTCTCAAGTTATCTGATGGCCTAAGAACTTTCGTGTGGGAGTCACAAAGAAACTGGAAACGTTGCTTGAGGTAAAGAGGAGTGAAAGGCGAAAAGAGCACATTATACAAGAGGGCAAGGATACCTACGAGCATTCCGGTGAAGGCGGATTGGCATCCACTTGAGTTGTTATTACTTATTCCATTTTTTTTTTGCTTTAATAATATTGGTGGCATGACGTTCAGCCTCTCCAAGATTCGCTCTCTGACTGAGTGTGAGTACCTACCTAAGGAGCCATCTCCACGAGCAAGAGAACAGCGGCGATGTTATCGCGGCGAGAGAGTATAGAAAAACGTGGCACGACTATAATATCGCCGCGATTCTCTCGCAACAAGTGTAATAACTAATAACGGACGTCTCTAATTAGGGGTATGCTCACCCTTAGTTCAGGGCCCTGATTCAGTGTAGTCACAGAATAAAAGAAATAGTAGTATGGTGTAGTGTAATATTGGTTAGTGCTTGGCGGGCAACTAAACGAACGACGAACGAGTGTGTACTTACCGATGCGCTCTCGTTCTCGCGCGTTTTTGTGATTTTCACCATAGCATCCCCGGGTGCACTCGGGCGGGGAGAGGCGCGGGGACGGTGCAACTGCAAGGCCACGCGGGGGGGGGGGGGGGGGGGGTGTTTGGGCACATCGATCTGCGAAGCGAACAGCTGCTGCAGCTGTGCCGCTGTCGGCCGGCTCGCCTGGACGCCCGATGCCACCGCACCCGGGTGGCTTTACTGATTATGTTTAATCACAGGTTTATTATTCCTTAGCTGACAAGTGTTTGTTTGTAGTAGGTACCTACCTAACTTCAATTAACTAGGTGTTGAAGTTCTGTTTAGAGCTTACCAGAAGAATCAAGAATAAACGGTGGGTAGACGTTTTTACTTGGTTGGTATCACGAAGTAATTTACTTCGTGGCTGGAATGGAGATAGAGATGCGCACAAGTCGTACGTCCTATATTAGGAGTAGTTCGTCACCATCGCCTGCGGTCCACGTTACTTGGGGTCTGGTCCTGTTCCCAGTTCCCCTACGCTCTACAGTAAATAGTGATGGAATTAAAAAGTTCGAGAAATTTTGAAGAACATTCGACGCGTTTGGAATGGACCTTACGCCTTTCTTTGACTGTACCTATTAAGGTTGTCACCCTACTATATAATATAGTAGGTATCCTACTGTATTAAAGGCCCGACTACTATATTTCTGGAATAAAAAACTTTTTTACAAAAAATACAACCGACTTCTAAAAATTACAAAATAACTTTATTTTCGAAAGTCGGTGTTTATATTTTGTTTCTACGTTGTTTGACACTGACTTCCGAAAATAATGTATTTTTGTAATTTCTAAAAGTCGGTTGTATTTTTTGTAAAAAACAAAAATATTTTTCACTTGTTGTATCCCAGAAGTAAAACTAAATATTAAAGTTATGCCCGAATGGATAAACCCAATAACATGGAATTTGGAGAAAACCAAAACATCAGTTGTGTATACATACCTACTTGTAAAATTTATATGGGACCACCTCTGAAGTGTGACCGACCAAACAAAAAAAGAATCATCAAAGTCGATTTAAAAATGGCGGAGACATCGCGTAACAAACATACAAAAAAAAACAGGCGAATTAGGAATCTCCTCTTTTTTGAAGTCGGTTAAAAAGGGGCGAAACTACTATACATTATTATTAAGGGATCAAACCCACTAAGCAATTTATATTCGTTTCAAAATGTGTAAGCGTAAAATGAAACGTCAATCTATTTCTGAACGATTCTGGTATCTGGTGTCAGTTTGAGTTTGACAGATTGTCAATTTCGCGCCTCTCCTCTGAGTTTCGCAACATCCGCTTATTACAGAGCGTATAATGAATAATCAGTGGCGAGATGAGCGCAATAGGGCTAGTATAAAATTAATTAAAGCTGAGCTAATAGTATTTAGTCATTTAAATTGGATTAAGTACCTAGTATGAAGCATTTCTTAAAAAAATATTAATAAAGGCTGAAAGTAGCACAAAAAAATATTCTTAGAAGTAGGTATTTTAAAACCTATTTTTTTTTTTTTCGATAGCTGCTATATTTTTTGGGTAATGAACAAAACTACTATTTTGACTAAAAAAGCGTTGGCAACCCTAGTACCTACCTACCTATTAGCTTCTGGCTAGCTTTATCTTTTAAACGGTTAGCGTTTGTAAATACTTATACCTAATTATCATCATGTTCAAGACTAGTAGGTAATGCAGAGAAATTTCCGATACAATGTACTTACAAAAAAAAAACATTAAGTATTATATTGTATTATATTGTATAGTTTTTATTTTAATAATTTCACAAAAATATAGGTATAGGTAGTGCAAATGAGGTACCTATTCTAAGTGTTTTCACTGAGACTAGAAGACCGAAGGTATCGATTCAAGAATTTATGTCAGTTAAGTTATACAACTTAACTGACATAAATTCTTGACTGCGTATTACTATAAGGTCATATTGCTAAGTACCAAGGGTAACTCTCATGGATGGCTATGGCTATGGCTAGGCTACGAGCATCAGTGTGTGAGTGTGCCCACGGCGCAGAGCGGCCGGACACCGGTGGCGGCGCGCGGCAGGCGGGCCGGGCGGCGGGCGCCGTCGGCAGGCGCCGGGCGGCTCAGCGGCCCCCCGGCGCGGGTGGCGCGGAGCTCCGAGCGCGCGGCGGCGCTGGCTCAGTCCCGCGCGCGAGCCCGCCGCCGCCGCCGCACCGCCCGCGCCAGCCTGCGCCAGCCCGCCATGGAGCATTTCATCGAGACCGTGCGCAAGTACCCCTGTCTGTGGAACACCACGGCCATCGAGTACCGGGACCAGGAACTGAAGGATGCCGCCTGGGCCGAGGTCATGAAGGAGACGGACCTGTCGTCAGGTGAGTACGTCCCGCGCGCCCCGCACGCCCGCCGCGCCGCGCGCACACTGTTGTTGTGATATAGAGGTACATACAAGGAAACATTACCTAACTAACTCGTGGAGCGCTGTTCGCCGGGCTAGGCGGCGACGTCGCAGTCCGGCGCACAGCACACGGCTCACCGACGAGTGGCGAGGCGAGTGAGGGGACTGCGACTCCGCCGCGCGCCGCCCGCCACTGTCTGGCACTCCGTCATTTCACCACCCAATTCAATTCCACAAAGTAACAGCATTGAATCCTAACAATAATAATGTGCACCACACAGATCTTTGAAGGTAGGTACTACTTACGCGATAAGTACCTACATCCTCGTATGTTTGGTAGTCGGTAGCCGGTAGCTCGGTAGTGCACGTTGTATATATGTAACGCATGAAGACATTTGTCTGGCGGCGGAATGCTATTGTAACATTTATTTATTTATTTATTAAAAGTAAGAATTACTGTACAATGGCGGACTTAATGCCTTAGGCATTTTCTACCAGTCGACCTTAAGGTGGTGCAGAGACGGAACATGGCAGGTGCAACTTAAGGGAAAGAATAAACGGAAAAAAATACAACAATGAATACATACTTAATTAAATAAATACATACATTACAACAAAATTAAAAATGTAAATGAGAAAAACGAAAACAACGAATCAGCGTTGTGACGATTTTTCCAACTCCTTGCGAATATGTTCACGCGCCTTCAACTTAAAAGAGAAACGACTGGTTGCCGTCCTGATGTTCGGAGGGAGCGCATTCCATAGGGAGACCGCCTGGACATGGAAGGAAGAATGGACAAACCCAGAGCGGTGAGAGGGACATCGCAGAAGACGATTATTGGTTCAACGAAGATTTTTAGCGGTAGTCGAGCACAGAAACTGAAAATGCGAAGTCAAATAAGAAGAAGTGGGTTAACATTATCAACTCCGTCTGGATAAAACACCACGTGTAGGTCCTATACCCTGTCCAGCATAATGATTCTACATGATGTTCCTATCTAACAAGTTTGCCAAGCGTTCGGCTATACTTATAGGTTTTTGTCCAGTGTCCAGCCATATTATACGACGGTGTCCGACTTTTTTTAAAATAATTACCTAACAGTAAGACACAAAGTTTTTTAAGGGTGTTATTACGTCGATCGATCATCGATCGATGTTTGTCGACCGATATCAGTCGATCAGCACCGATGTCAGTTAATCATCACGGATACCGGTGGACAAACAATAGGTCGATGGTCGATCGACTATCGATCGATATTGGTGTAAACTCTACCGAGTTAAAGTGTCGGTCTTAGCTCTAGGTAGGTAAGTACTGATGTTTGTCTTAGCTCTAGGTAGGTACTTACTGATGTTTGCTCTTGCAGGTTTTTTTTTTGTGGGGTGGGAAATCATCCAATGACATCTCCCACTCTAGGGTGGAGCGGGAGGGCGTGACTGACTAAAACCCACCCCTGTTCCTTCCCTGCCCTGAGTGCCCAGGGGCGCGGTAACTCTGTTTCGAATTTATCCACAACCCCTGGGCTGCTCTTGCAGGTTACTTTATTAATAATGACTACTCATCTTCAGTGTAGGAACCTATTATTTGTATTAGCTTTTTGCTACACTTTACAACGGAATTCGTAAGGCATATGGGCATTCTTTGGAGTATCTTCTTAGAACACTCATTGCATTACTACCAGTAGAACACAATGGAGCAATTGATAAATAATCTTCTACAAATTATCTAACCATTTGAATGTTATAAGGAGCCAGCGGCTCTGAAATTCTGCAAGCGTTCACATAGACGTAGCGTCGGCAGGACCGAGGACAGTATTGCTGTTACCGGATTATCGCTAACACCGTTGGTTTATGAGATTTCCCGAGAGATTATAAACTCGAAAAATTTCCAAATTCTGTACTTTCGGTATCTCTCCGCGTCTTGCCGAGAAATTGTGAACAGACACGTTCTGGTGACCTGTCAGAGCACATTTCTACCATTTAACTAACTTTCTATGACTCGTTTATTTATTGTTGACAACCCTAATCCAGAATAAAATTACGCCGACCAAATAAAGGCTTTTTTATTTATTTTTATTGGGACAAGCCCGCCACAATATTCCCAAACCACTGTAACTTCTGTAAGCCAGAATCAATAGTGGCGACCACCAGAAAAAACGCCGAGGCAATGAAGCTCGACGAGTCCTAGAGAGTCCTGGATCCCGCAACGAAATTAATCAGAAAAGACAGCGGAGGAGTAAGAAAAACATAATTTCCACTTCCCTTCTAATCAAGCGGGAGACAGAATAAAGCTAGGCCATTAGGCATAAAGGGGGTATTTACAACTGGGGTAAGCCCAGTTGCCAAGTACCACTGGTTAAAAACGCTAATATTAATGGGTCCTAAAATTGTGAGCCGTTAGGTACACTTGATTCCAATAATAGGTATGGCAAAAACGCTTGAACGCACGGAAATTCGTTCTAGTTTTCACAAGTTATGTGTAATAGACAACTCCAGACGTAGGCTGAATACTATCCAACATAATATTGCGTTCAGTTTTCCAAAGAGTACACTCCCATAGGATATGATGTGAGGATTGTTCGTATTCGCAATCAGGTGTAGAACATTGACATTGCGCTGAAAACCAGCGCCGTGGATTCGTGTCTGCGTGCATGGGCCGCTGCAAAAAGCTGAGCGTTAGCCGTTTTGCGTGGTAATGGCGCATATATCCGTCTAGGATATATTATGTATTAATTGTTTATGTAACAAAATGTATGTGCGTCGCTTTCACGTGAATAAACAGTTTTTCTTTCTTCTTTCTTACATAAAGGCGAGGCAACAAGCTTGAAGGAAAATGATTTACCGTAATTAAAGGCTTGTTCACAATTTGATTAGTTGATAGTATGGCAGAAAATCAGATTTTAGAACTGTGCGCTGATTAGTCACCAGTAAACTGTTCATGTCCGATCATAATCTGTCGGTATAGCACTGAGATATACATTACCATTGTATCGCATTTTGATGCGTAGCTATATTGTACGACTGTTCCCAATTTTTCGAGAGTATAAAGTCGAGTTATGGAATAAACTCGACTCGCTCTTTGTTTGCAATAATCCGGTGACAGCTGCGAAGTACCGCAGCACGCTCACACTTCGTTGTTATATATATATATATGTCGCAGCCATCTGGTTGAACCAGCCAGTTAATTGGACGCCTAGGCCGTTCATTAAACGCCGGCATTCAATTAAATGACTGAAGGACAACCAGCCAAGTCGTTGAACGCAACGTTTAACCAGATGGCTGGATGTCGTCTAGTCATTTAGTTAAATTGGATATTGATGAATTGGTAATAGGTACCAATGACCATGATTATGTGTGCTTGGGACATGGGGCACCCCGACTCGGATAAGTTTGGTTCGAAGGGGATGGCGGGGTCTAGCGAGCGACAGAACTTAGACCCCGCCATCCCCTTCGTGGTCATATTTCTTTAAACCGTTGAGCCCCGTGCTAACTACGCCTTTTAAATAAATTGAATCACTAATACATAAGAACGGAAGCTGTTCCCATCCCATTATAACTCACCTTGCCAATCTCTGTTTTCAAAAGCGTGTCTTCCCGGTTCCACTAAAACAGTCCGTTATTCATTTATTATCCCACCCTCGTGTAAACACAAGAGAAGGGACAGCGACGATGTCAGCAACTACTGGCCTATTTCCGTTTTACCGTCGCTATCAAAAATGTTTGAAAAAATTATAAATATTAGACTAACTAATTATTTCAAAAAAAAATCATTCTTTTATCTAATTCACAGTTTGGCTTTAGGCAAGGTGTATGTACTGAAGATGCAGATACTGCGTTAAGTTCTATTGTAGCTGAACACTATGACAAAGAAAACATATATGCCTGTCTGTTTTCTTAAACCTCAAAAAAGCATTCGACACCGTCTCTGTCCCAATCCTTGTGAACAAGCTGGAAAAAGCCCTAATAAGAGGGTCTGCACTCAGTTTACTCAAAGACTACCTCTCAAACAGGAAACAAAGAGTAAAAAAAACTTTTTCCCAAAAATACAACCGACTTCCAAAAAAGAAAATACACTAACAATTAAAAAATAACTTTAATTTCGGCAGTCGGTGTTTGTATTTTATTTCTTCGTTTTTTGACACCGACTTCCGAAATTAAAGTACTACCGACCTATGAGGAAACCGAGACACTCCTGGAACACGTTGAGTAGCCGAAATATATCACATATATTTATTTATCTACAGCTTTATTTCTCACACAACAACATAAAAAAAAAAAATTAAAATGAAAAATTTGTGGGATCCTCCATCTTTTTCCATTTGCATTTGTCTGTGGCAATATTGATCCAATTCTTTCCTGCAATCGCTATGATATCGTCGGTCCATCTTTTTCTTTGTCTTCCCACGCTCTTTTTGCCCAGCGGACCTAGCCATTCAGTTCGGTTGAAAGATATTTATTTGCTCAAAAAACATATTACAGTTCACTTAAAGATAAAATTATGTAAATTAACAGTAGGTTTATAGTTTAAGACGTTCAAGCCATCCAAGAAACTGAACACCATAGTTTAATTTTATATAAAATATAGCAAGTAAAAGTAAATCAGATAAAAAAACAGTTCAAGCCAAACTTATGTGTCTAACGTAAAAAACTAAACTTATATTTCTAATATATAATTCTGCCTTTTTTAAATGTTGGTATGCTTCTGTACTCTCTGACTTTTTTAAGTAATTTATTGTAAAGCCGAACTCCCTTAATACTGTATAGTTTTCCTGCTGCAGGGTTCTAAGTTCTAACTCTTGGTACTTCTAGGTCGTTTTGATTACGGGTATTATATCTATGAGTCTCTTGTGTAAATGAAATATTTGTGGGACTTTTTGGATAGTCATGCATGTGTGGTATGTATACATTTGTTGTAGGTTATATAATTTTGTTTTTTTTTGTTGAGTAATTCTGTAAGAGTACTTATAGTAGTTATATTTGAAGAGGACTTTGATGATTTAATTTTGTGTTCGTTGTAGGTGTTGTTGATTTGTTTTTGCAGCTTGTCCCCATACTTGGATCAGATATTTTTTTTTTAATAATAATAATTTTTATTGATAAACAAGACTAGATAAGGTAACAGCGGGTAGTTATTTAATCTAGTTTGTGGGTACAGCACTGTTCCTCTGAAGAAACAGTTCCGATACCCTGTCATAAAAATGGTGGTAGACACATTAGTACCGCGCGCTATTGGTTTGAGTGACATTATATAAAAAAGAAGAATATATTTTATAAATCTAAATCAAAATAAGTGACAAATAAAGATTAAATGTTCAGTGTGATTGTGCAGAGTATTTGTAAATAGTGTAGTGAGTGTTTGTATGTTGTGTGTGATGCATGAATGTGTGATTTTGCTTACATCAGTTTTTTAAGAACTCCTCGGTTTCACTGAAATTTAAATTAAGAAGGTACGAGTGGACGGTCCTTCTGCAACAAATATATTTTAAACCGTAAATTGGGATGATTGCATTCACTTTGTTATAGAGTGATGGGCCACGGTAAAAAGCGAACCTTTTCACAAATGCTGAACGTGCCGATGGGACCTAGCAGACAAGGTCCTTACGGCGTTTAGAGATTGCCATATATGGAGTTATTTTGTACTGAAATAGGACCATATGCAAGATATACAGTTGTCTAACGTTAACTAGCTTGCATGAGTTATAGAGCTCTGTGGTTGGGAAAAAAATGGGTCTGAAAGTAGCCACTTTTAGTATAGCTCTGTGAGCGATCTCCAGAGGCATAAGTATATTCCAGATGTGGCTTGACAAGTGTGTTGTAAATATGTAACAAAATATGTCTTAGCTTGTAGGGTACGTTTTTTGCGATGTTACGTATAGCTCCGGTTAGTGGGAGTATTAGAGATCTTACGTAGTCAATATGCGCTCTGAATGTCAACTTACTGTCCACAATTAGGCCCAAATACTTTTCATCGTTGATTTTCGCAACGGTTGGTTACTTATTGTAAGATTTGGAAATGATGGTATATTTTTTTTCTTTGCTGCGAAAATGATGTAAGCAGATTTACTAACATTCATAGTCAGAAGGTTTTGACTGAGCCATATATTACATGTGTCGTCCGCATACAGTGACACATGCCCAGACAGTCCAGCGGTAATGTCGTTAATATATATGAGGAAACGCAATGGACCCAGGACCGATCCCTGAGGTACTCCGCACTGTATATTGGCCGGGGCACTTGCAAATTTATCAAGTTTGGCGATCTGTTGCCGATTAGTAAGATAAGACTCAAACATTTTGTAGGCTATAGAAGTAATTGCTATGATTTTTAGCTTTTCCAGAAGAATACTCGTAAAATGGCTAACAGTATCAAACGCTTTTTTCAGGTCAATGAAAACACCTAGAACTAATTGTTTTTTGTCTATAATATCTTTTATTTTAGAAATTAAATCAACAGTAGCCGAAAGTATATTCGAGTGTGAACGAAAGCCATGTTGGTGCGCGTAAAGAAAGTTAGTATTGGTTAAAGGTTAACCTAAGCGCGTGTATAAAGCTCTCTCAAATATTTTGGAAATAACAGGCAACACCGAAATTGGTCCGTAGTTTCCAGGGTCAGTCTTAATTCCAGATTTGTATATAGGGGTTACTTGAGCCATTTTAATTGTCCGGAAACACGCCACTGTCAAAGCAACTGTTTATGCAATTAGTTAGGTTAGTTAAGATTAGGTTCTTAATGCATTTTATAGATTTTGTTGTTATTACATCAATTCCACAGCTGGTATTATTATTGCCGTCAAGCTTAAGTTTAGGAAGAGCACAGACATCGTTTGTCTTATTTTTTGCTAGGGTGTTTATCAGTTGCCACATTTTTTGGGGTTCATACTACATCTTGAAAAAGCGTCCTTATATTAATTCTTTTTACCTTCTTTTATTTTACGTTCTACTCTTTTTCTATCAGCTTTATATTTAAATTGCAGTTGTACATTTTCCTGATTTGTACAACTACGCCATAATTGATTTCGGTCATTTATATAGTTAATTACTGTTTTATTGATCCAGTCCTTTTGCGGTAGGTTTAGCATTTTGTATTTTTGAAGTTATACTTAGGCGCGTTATGGAAAAATGGTGAGAGAGGAATTTTAAGATGCGCGCGCATCACTGTCACACAAAATTCACAGGTTGAAGTTAGCTAGAACCGACACCCTGAAGTTAGCTATGTCATGTGTGGTTCATGAAGAATGATTGTTTTCCTTTTGTAAACTTTGTGACAGTTTGGTTTTTTTTTTCTTGTTACGCCAAAGAAGTGTAACTTCTTACGTGCGTACATAAGTACACACACACCTTTTTTATTTTCGAGTCATTTATATTCTTTATTAGTTGTTAGAAGAGTCCACCTGTTGTCCTTATATCTTGCTACATGCCCGGCCTAACGCCACTTCTGTCTCAGGCTAAACTGTAGTGCATCGGTTAGTTTTGTTTTTTTCCGTATGTCTATGTTTCTTGTTTTGTGTATCTTTCTCAGTTTTAAGAGGTTTCTTTCCATTGCGCTGTGCGATGTCGTCGGAAAATCTTAAGTGGGTCAATTTTCTATTTGATATCCATATGCTTTTATTTTCCCATTGTAAGTTTTTGAAAATTTCGTTTAGCACGGCGATAAATAGCTTTGAAGAAAGGGGGTCACCTTGTCTCACTCCTTTTCCACATATACACCATAACTTAAAACATCACACATCCACACCTATACCACACCCACACCTCATCCCCACCAACCACCTGCCACCAACCATCCTTTTTCTCGATGGTCGACTTGTCAAATGACAGTCGAAACTTTGTTGATATTATGATAAATAAGACCACTTTGTTTGTTAATGGTGGCAAGTGTTATAATATTCATCTATAAATAGTTGTTACATCGTTCTAGATAAAGATTTGCAAGAAATAAACATCGTAAACATTGTTTGTTTTCACTTGACCCTGAGAGTCTTGTGAATGTAAAAGTTTGTGTTCAATTGTTTTGAAAAGCTGTTTCTGTGAATAGTTTTGGTTGTTTACTATTATTATGTAGATATAACGTAGTATTAGACAATATTATAAGGAAAAAGGTCATGATTTCGTGAAATACTAACTAAAAGTTGTATTGATGATTTTAATGATTATAAAACCTCAAGGCCCTACGTCGACGAGAGGCGACAGTAATCAACACTGTCGTCAGTCCCCGCCGTCGCCTTATGGCGACTGGCGACGGCGGGGCCGGAATAAAACCGTTCCTTATTAGTAATAATAGCGTCTTAAAGCGCGCGAAGCTGCCGTCGCCTTACGGCGACGGCGGTTTGATGACGGTGTTGGTTGCTGTCGCCTCTCGTCGACGCAGGGCCTTGAGGTGATAATTCTATAAATACATACTTGCTACGGCCGCGAATCAAATTTGTACTAAGATACAACCGGACACTGACCTCAACAAGAACATCAGCCTTTTTAATGTCCCCACTGCTGGGGCACAGGCCTCCTCTCTGTGAGACGGACACTGACCTGCAAATTGCAAAAATCCTAAGAAAATTTTAATTTCGCGGGCTAGGGTAGAGCTTTCACCTTAAGGTGTAGTAAGTATGTAAGTACAACATATTACTTAACTCATGTTAGTTTATTGCATAAATAATAATTTTAATAATTTTTCATTTAACTTGAAGTAAATTTGAATCACTTGGTCAGTTATCAACTCATCTTCAAAGGGCTGACTTTCAATACGCCAAGTTGTTAAACGTTGAGTGATTAACTATCGAGTTAATTCAACTAGAACCACTCAACGTTTAATTTTGAATAGCGTTTAATGAACGGCCTAGGCGTCCAATTGAATGGCTAATTCAACCAAATGGCTGCGACATAAATATACACTAGCACTTCGTCCGCGCGGATTTAGTAGAAGTAGGTACTTTTATATCTACGACATTCGTTTTAGTTCCTTCGACAGCTCTCTTCTATTGTGTATCTTATTGTGTAAATAAAAAATAATAGTTTTAAATAGTTATAGTAAATACATACAGTGTCTACTTAAGTCTAGGAAATACTCAAAAGTATAATAATCTAAAGCGATTTTGAAACTCTTGCAGTGAAAGAAGTAAAGCTGAAGTGGAAGAAGTTGCGCGACAGCTACCGGGATGCGCTCAAGCGGCAGAGCGAGATGCTGGCGAAGGACCCCGCCAACCCCGCCAAGAAGAACTATCCGTGGAAGTACATGGGGCTGATGCAGTTCCTGCAGCCCTACATGAGCAACCGAAAGAAGCCGACGGGTTCGCCCAGCTACCCAGCGCCGCCGCCTGCCGCCGAGAACGGCCATGCGGAGCACTCGGAGTCCGAGTCCGAGTCGGACGCCGAGTCGGCGCCCAAGCGCAAGAGCTGCTCGCAGATGACCGTCATCGAGCGCAAGCTGGACTACCTGTGCAAGGCGCAGGCGGCCAAGCGCGCGTGCGCCGAGCCCGCCAGCACCCCCGCCGTACCCGCCGCGCACCCTGACCCTCTCGACATCTTCTTCAACAGCATGTGTCAGTCCACCAAGCGCTTCCCCTTTCCGACGCAGATCAAGGTACTCACTCGATCACTATTAAGCTTTGCCTTCTGACTTCGATAGATCTGACATTTTGTATATCGCTCGTCCCTTTCAAGAAGACGGTTTTCTTGAAGATAGTCAGTTTAACACAGTTGTCCCCTTTAGTCATTTGTGAACAGTTATGTTACGAAGAGTTATTTTGTTTACAGATAAAGAAAAGCCTGTTCAACGCGGTGATCGAGGCGGAGGAGGCGCTGCTGGCGGAGCAGGCCAGCTACGCCAGCCTGTGGGCGGCCGAGGCCGGCTCGTCGTCGTCCAGCGAGCCCAGCGACGACGAGCGCAAGCCGTCCTGAGCCCGCGCTCGCCTCGCGCGCCGCCGCCGCCTCGCGCGGCTCTACGCGCAGTACGCGCAGTACGCCCAGTACGCGCAGTACGTGCAGTACGCGCACTACGCGCAGTACGCCGCCGCGGCCGCCGCGCACAGTGCCTGAGCGAGGCGGGCCACACAGTTAGCAGCACATATAGACGTAACCCTCGCCCTGCTAGCCGCGTCTCCATCGCCAGTCGTTTCAAACGCAACACTGCAGCTCCTCGTAACGGTGAACATACCGTTTTAATTTGTGCCAAAACTTATAGCTCTGCCAGTTGCTGGCGAGTTAAGTTTGGCTGCATGTTTGCATGCAACAGCTTCGGCTTAGGGCTCTACATCCTCATGCAATAAAAGGCACCCCGGCATCTCGTTCTTATCGGTGAAAATGGACCTGATATCCAGACAAGGTTAGAGAAACGGAACCTGAAGTTCTACAACTTCAGGTTCAATTAGTACATCATAAGAACCAGAACAGAATATCTTTTCTAAGACGTCCGTCTTGACTCGACGATCACATTCTGAAAACTTGGCGCAGGCCAATTTCTTTTTTCGAGAAATGCTCCGATCCAGAATCCAGGAAATATTGGACTGTGTGAAAGATATTACTAAGCTATCGAACAATAGAACTGTATGGAGGATGTGGCCTTACAGCAGTGAATCCAATGAATTAGGATAATGACAGTAGAATGAAGGTGTAACTCGTAGGAACTGGTGATTGTTCGCGTGTGTACGAGTACGTGTTACGCGCTTTGTGTTTGATTTCACATAGTGAATCAGTAGTTTTACAATTAAGATTCGAAACATTCAGTTTGTTCGAGTTGACCTTAAATGAAACAACGGCTAGTGTAATAGTGAAACAACAGCAGTGCCAGTTAGTCTAGCTGGCACGTAAAGCTCTGGTACACCACCCGATGCAGACAAACTTATTATTAATATAAACAATGTTACCGAATCGTGCTCGTGCCCTCGTGGCGTCAGTGTCGCAGGCATTTTGTATGAATTGTCAGTGTAGGTACGAGTACATACGGCGCCGCCTGTTTGCATACTATCGCTGTTATGTATAAAGCATAAGGAAAATTCATAAATTGTTGACGCTTTGACGCTCTCGATCGCATTCATTTCTTCGAAAGTTATGTTACGGTTACCAAGATATATGGATAAATAACAAAATAGCTGTGTTATGACTTCTGTAAATTAGGTTTGATCTAATGATGATTTTTTTTGGTGTTTTACGAAACTATCTGTTGGGATAAAGTTGACTTTAACACAGTGAAGGCACATCGACTAAATGCGTTAGGTTAGATAGAACTGCAACTAACAACGCACGAGCCGGACGCGCGAAGCGAGCACCCGAGAACCGCGCAGCGGTCCAAGTTGGCTATAGTAACTAAGCGAGCGCCCGATCATCGCGCAGCGGTCCAAGTTGGCTATAGTAACTAAGCGAGCGCCCGATCATCGCGCAGCGGTCCAAGTTGGCTATAGTAACTAAGCGAGCGCCCGATCATCGCGCAGCGGTCCAAGTTGGCTATAGTAACTAAGCGAGCGCCCGATCATCGCGCAGCGGTCCAAGTTGGCTATAGTAACTAAGCGAGCGCCCGATCATCGCGCAGCGGTCCAAGTTGGCTATAGTAACTAAGCGAGCGCCCGATCATCGCGCAGCGGTCCAAGTTGGCTATAGTAACTAAGCGAGCGCCCGATCATCGCGCAGCGGTCCAAGTTGGCTATAGTAACTAAGCGAGCGCCCGATCATCGCGCAGCGGTCCAAGTTGGCTATAGTAACTAAGCGAGCGCCCGATCATCGCGCAGCGGTCCAAGTTGGCTATAGTAACTAAGCGAGCGCCCGATCATCGCGCAGCGGTCCAAGTTGGCTATAGTAACTAAGCGAGCGCCCGATCATCGCGCAGCGGTCCAAGTTGGCTATAGTAACTAAGCGAGCGCCCGATCATCGCGCAGCGGTCCAAGTTGGCTATAGTAACTAAGCGAGCGCCCGATCATCGCGCAGCGGTCCAAGTTGGCTATAGTAACTAAGCGAGCGCCCGATCATCGCGCAGCGGTCCAAGTTGGCTATAGTAACTAAGCGAGCGCCCGATCATCGCGCAGCGGTCCAAGTTGGCTATAGTAACTAAGCGAGCGCCCGATCATCGCGCAGCGGTCCAAGTTGGCTATAGTAACTAAGCGAGCGCCCGATCATCGCGCAGCGGTCCAAGTTGGCTATAGTAACTAAGCGAGCGCCCGATCATCGCGCAGCGGTCCAAGTTGGCTATAGTAACTAAGCGAGCGCCCGATCATCGCGCAGCGGTCCAAGTTGGCTATAGTAACTAAGCGAGCGCCCGATCATCGCGCAGCGGTCCAAGTTGGCTATAGTAACTAAGCGAGCGCCCGATCATTGCGCAGCGGTTTTTTTTTTTTTTTGGAGGGTGGGAAATCATCCTATGACTTCTTCCGCTCTAGGGTGGATCGGAAGGGCGTGTCAGACTCTTACTGACTAAAACCCACCCCTGTTCCTCCCTGCCTCGAGTGCCCGGGGGCGAGGTAACTCTTTCGAATTTATCCTCCACCCCAGCGGTCTAAGTTGGCTATAGTAACTAAGCGAGCGCCCGATCATCGCGCAGCGGTCCAAGTTGGCTATAGTAACTAAGCGAGCGCCCGATCATCGCGCAGCGGTCCAAGTTGGCTATAGTAACTAAGCGAGCGCCCGATCATCGCGCAGCGGTCCAAGTTGGCTATAGTAACTAAGCGAGCGCCCGATCATCGCGTAGCGGTCCAAGTTGGCTACAGTAACTAAGCGAGCGCCCGATCATCGCGCAGCGGTCCAAGTTGGCTACAGTAACTAAGCGAGCGCCCGATCATCGCGTAGCGGTCCAAGTTGGCTACAGTAACTAAGCGAGCGCCCGATCATCGCGCAGCGGTCCAAGTTGGCTATAGTAACTAAGCGAGCGCCCGATCATCGCGTAGCGGTCCAAGTTGGCTACAGTAACTAAGCGAGCGCCCGATCATCGCGCAGCGGTCCAAGTTGGCTATAGTAACTAAGCTAGGGCACTCACAAAATCCGTTGGTGTAGTATTCTTTGGAAAGTGTAGCAAATTACATTATTTTATAAAATTAAAACTGTAATCCCTTTCAATCATTAAGGTTCATACCTACCATTTCACAGGCTGTGTTGGTCTTACATCTTTTAATGATGATAGTTTGAGTGATACGCAAGAATATGTAATAATAAACTTTATTAATTGAAGGATAATGAGTGCACGCGATTTGAATTATATAAATTTGCGTACTAAAATATAGACCACGCGTAGCAAGTAAAGTGCTGACACAATGGTTTCAAATTTGTACGTGCTTATACTGTACAGGCTGTATGGTAGATATCGTTGACAGCGATAAGACCGCCTTGTACCTATACAATTAGAATAGTTAGGTACTGTAAAAGAATAGTGTCACAGTGTACGAGTATGATAAAGTTTATTCTTATCTATTCTGTCTACCGAACGTTTTGGCTTTAAACATAACGGCGAATCATAATAAAGCCTGCGACCTGCGACATTTATAGTTTAAAAATCTCTCTGTGTGTGTGTGTGATTAGTTAAGTTATGTTGTACTTTTATGTTTAGTAACCTAAAATTGAATACTCAGATACCGCACTAAGAAGATTTATTCTTTTCTATTCTATTTTTATTTGTATCCAAGTGCCACCACCAACCACCACTGTGACACTCTCCAACTAAATAACCAAGTAATTTAGAATAAGTACCACAAGTGGCCGCCATACATTATGAAGACACTGTAATCTATCTGTCGCAGCCATTTGGTTAACCAGTTGGCTGCGACATATCAATTCAGTAATACATTCATCAAAATCACGACGAAGACAATGTGTAGGTGCGTATGTGATGTGAGATTATTTAATGCTAGTAGTGGGAGTCAGTGGTAGTCCTCGCAGGCTGCAGTTATTGTCTTCCTTGTGATCATCTTTCGGGCCATGGCTCTTGCTCTTGGGGTTGGGAAGGTCTATGATAATATATTGTATAATAAATAACAAATTGAGCTGAACTAGTATCTTCGTGATGTGTGACGGCCTTTACACTTAGGTTAGTAATCGATGTAGGTAGCTTTAGGAAAATGACTGAAATTGTTAAATGTTGTAATAATGATGATGCGTACATTTGTATATTATGTAAGTGAGTATGTAGCTACCATATATCGAAAGTGTTGGATATTTTACAATTATAAACGAAGTGATCTCGGACAAAATTACATTTTTAAGAATAATTATGGTTTAGTTTTATTAGTATCCTAATCACAAAACTGGAATATGATAAGATCTGGGTCCAACCTTCGAAGGACTTGATTATCCCTCATTTTAGATTAGGTATTTAGGCGTATCAGGGTGGTCTTTATTTTTACTGTTTTATACCACGTGGCACCACATGATTTGATTAGTTAAATACATACTCTAAAAAAACTATTTCAGGATTTTTTTTCTAAGATTTGACATTTAATAGATGCTACCAACATGGTTTGAATTTTAAATTATCTTGTCTTTGTCAGCTCACCTGTGACCTAGGCTAGAGTCAAGAACAAAACCATGGATCTACAATAAAAAAAAAACTCAAAATCACTATTTAGGTTAGATTTTTTAAATTTTATGACAGGACCCTAAAAATGCAAAATTATTAGATATAAATAAATACAGTTACAAATACATATAAATAAAGATTTATTATTATGATAAAAGAGTTGGAAAAGAGTTGACATTCACAACTCAATTGATACCTTCAATCCAACACAAGTATGGCAATTTTTAAAGACTCTTGGTATTGGCAAAGCCTCTAGCAAGAGTTCTCTTGATAAAATGGACCTCAATGCACTTAATGCGCACTTTTCTACATCACCAATTATACTCGATAAGGATGTTAAATCTTCGACTCTTAATGATCTTTCCAATCTTCCTTTGCCAGCAAATACTTCTTTCACTTTCCACCCAATTGCTGAGCTAGATATTAAGAAATATTTCCAATCCATCGCTACTAAGGCAGGTAGGTGACGATGGCCTACAGCTCCAAATGTTCCTACCTATTTTGAGTGAAATAGTTCCTGTCATCACCCACATTGTAAATTTTTCCCTCTTCAATAACTCCTTTCCTTCAGCGTGGAAGAGGGCTCACGTCCTACCGCTTCCTAAAGTTCAAAATCCTTCCTCACTATCCCAGTTCCGTCTAATATCCATTCTCCCAATCCTCTCCAAAGTTCTCGAGAGCGTTGTTCAGAAGCAACTATCTTTTTATCTGTCCTCTAATGGCCTGCTGAGTCCTTACCAATCTGGTTTCAAACCTGGCCATAGCACCGTGACAACTCTTATCAAAATAACTGACGATATAAGACTGGCTATGGAAAACAAATGTCTGACAGTGTTGGTTTTACTGGACTTCAGCAGTGCCTTTAACTCAGTTGACTTTGACATCCTCTTAGGAATTCTTTCCTTCCTTAATGTCTCTGCGCCGGTAATTGAGTGGTTCAAATCTTATCTTCGGGGTCGCTCGCAGTCTGTTCGGTCTGATGAGGGTTCCTCTGAATGGTGTGATTTGGCTGCGGGTGTACCTCAGGGTGGCGTTCTCTCTCCTCTTCTTTTCTCAGTTTTTATAAACGCTATCACTAAGGTCCTAACTTCTAACTATCATCTCTATGCAGACGACTTGCAGTTATACCGTCACATTAAAGTGGGTGAACTCGCTGGGGCTGTGGATGCCATCAATGATGACCTTGAAAAGATCAACAAGTGGGCTAAATCCCTTGGACTCTTACTGAACCCAACTAAGTCGCAAGCGCTTATTATTGGTGGCAGATACATGCTCAGCCTTTTAGATCACCAGTCTCTCCCGCCGGTAGTGTATGATTCGGTGCCCATATTGTACTCGAAAACCGCTAAAAATCTAGGCGTCCATATGGACACTAACCTCTCTTGGGAAGTACATATTGCAGATGTTAGTAAGAGGGTCTTCTACTCTTTTCAGTCTCTTAAACGTCTCCAAAAATTCTTACCATTTCACACTAAGGTCACTCTTGCTCAATCTCGTCTCCTACCGCTAATAGACTATGCGGATGTCTGTTTTCTAGATGCTACGGAGGTACTCCTAAATAAACTCGAGCGACTACAGAACTTGTGCATCCGCTTCATTTTTGGCCTCCGCAAATACGACCATGTGTCGGAGTTTCGGACCAAATTGAGGTGGCTGACGATTCGGCGTCGGCGAGATACCCATACCCTATCTCTTCTCTATACTATCCTGCACAATCCTTTTTCTCCTGAATACCTTCGTGAACGGTTTGAGTACTTCATCCCGAGGGGTAAACCCTGTCGCACTGTCAATTCAAAAAACATAAAAAAAAAAATCTCTTCTCCTTCGTACTCCGCGTCACACTTCCAGCCGCTATAATGGCTCCTTTTCTGCTACTGCAGTGCGTCTCTGGAACTCTCTCCCACACTCACTACGCGACAGTCCTTCTCTAGATGTCTTCAAGAAGAAAATCAAAGAGCACTTCCTTTCAAATTGACATAATATTAGTCTAAATTGGTATTTATTAGTATGTAGGTATAATATATATTTGGAATTATTTATGTAGGTTTACCTATATGTTTTGTGCACTGGATCCTACCCTCAAATGTGATCTCTCTCTATCACTCAAAGGTTTGCTGGGAGAAAACTCAACATTGAGTTAAGCTCGCCTTTGTACATGCATTGTGTAACCACTAAGTACTATGTGAAATTTTTGGGTACAATAAAGAATTAAGAATTGATTTGTTAGGGTTTTTTTTTTCGATTTTCTTTCACCAACAAAAGCAATTAATGTAGGTAACATCACCCCGTACCCCACACCCCCGACTCCGCCCCTCAGCCTTTTCGAAATTCTTTCTAAAGCAAGTGCAAAATCGCCTAACTTTCTGGGTATTCTTAGAAATAACAGTATTTTTTTTAACTGTCGTAGAACACCTACTACGGTCTAGGTACGAGTACTTAGAAACAGAATTTAATGCATTCATGCATAAATTGAATATAACGAAGCGTAACCATCGCGGTTGAAAAAAAAATCCGGTCCAACGTCACGATCACCATGGTGATCGGCGCGGTTCGTTCACTTTAAACCATTTTTTTTCTGTGGTCGGCCACTTTAAGTTGCACTTTCTAAATTGTGTATGATACTTGACTAAATTGGTGAATTAATTGGAATTTACTTAAAATCCAGTGTAATTATGTAAAATATGCAAAAAATCGGGAGCAATTCAAGGATTACGAATAAATATACATCTCAGAGGTTCCAAGTGTGATGAAAATGCTAAAATTGAAATATGAAGCATGGAAATGGCGGGCTGTTTAGGTACGTAAGTAAATAATGTAAGTTTTTTAGTATGAATGACTAAATAATCTCTTAAAACATCACTCGTAATGTGGAAATTAGTTAATAATTAGTATTAACAAACACCTAAAACAGTAAAATAAAACGATGAAATAGGTAAATATTCCATCTTGCCGTAACTTGACTCGATTTTGGCGGGAAAAAAATGAGAGAATACGGAAACCCAAACAAACTATACCCTAGTTTGTTTGGGTTTAATGTGGTACTTAGAAGTTTTGAACCTTTCACGTAGTGATTTAGAGGTATCAAAAAAAAGGTTATATAGGTAGTCTAGGTTAATGATAAGTATGTTTTAAAGACACAAACTATAAAAAATATTGGTAAAAACATAAGTAAAACTAATTTTAACGTTTACCGCTAACAGGGCTCAATTACACCTTCCGATTTCAAGGGACCCAATTTAGGAACAAACTAACTAGGAAGTAGGAAGCGAGCGAATACACTATCCTAAATTGGACTCCTTAATCGGGCTCCTAAGTCGGCAGTGTTGCCAACTCTTACAAATTCGAGTCCCTAGACAAAATATCAAAAGTCGCTATAAAGTCTTAAAAACTGATTCTACCAGGAGCGGACCAAAAAAAAAATAGTGGTGATGCGATTACACTATCCTAAATCGCTGGACCTCATATGTGCAGAGTGTTGGCTTTGCTCTACAACTTTTGCATTTCACACTCATACTTGCCTGCTGATATGATGAGGACTGTTGTAGTACCTGTAGTAAAGAACAAATCGGGAGATTTGTCAGATATATCCAACTACAGACCTATTTCTTTGGCTACGATAGTTGCAAAGGTGTTTGACAGCATTCTTAATACACAATTAAACAAATACATTAGGTTGCACGATAACCAGTTCGGGTTTCGGCCGGGTCTGTCTACTGAGACTGCAATATTGTGTTTTAAGAGTGCTGTCAAGTACTATACTGAGAGAAAAACCTCTGTGTACGCCTGCTTCCTCGACCTTTCTAAAGCCTTTGACCTGGTCTCTTATGATATCTTGTGGAATAAGATGAGATCATCCCGGATACCGTTGGAGCTTATTAACACCTTTAAATATTGGTACGGGAACCAGGTGAACAACGTGAAGTGGGCGGGCACGCTGTCGGACCCGTATAGGTTGGAATGTGGAGTGAGGCAGGGTGGATTGAGCTCTCCTTCCATTTTTAACCTGTACGTTAACGGACTGATCGAGTCGCTCAGCGAGCAACATGTCGGTTGTTACATAGATGGCGTCTGTTTTAATAACATCAGCTACGCGGACGATATGGTGCTGCTGAGCGCCTCGGTCTGTGGTCTCAGAAGGCTGGTAAGTGTTTGTGAGAGATATGCAGCTGATCATGGGCTGATCTATAATGTTAAAAAGAGTCAGTGTATGGTTTTTCAGGGAGGGCATAGAAAAGTAACAGCAATGCCACCCATACAACTAAATGGGTTTATTTTAGAAAGGGTCGCAATGTTTAAATACTTGGGACATTTAGTGACGCCTACCCTGAACGACGATGCTGACATCGAACGGGAGCGGAGGGCGCTGTCGGTCAGAGCGAACATGGTTATCCGCAGGTTTGCGCGGTGCTCAGCTGAGGTGAAAATAACTCTTTTTAGAGCCTATTGCACCACGTTGTACACGTGCAGCCTGTGGACTGACTACACGCAAAAATCGTACAGCGCCCTGCGTGTCCAGTTCAACAACGCGTTCAGGATGATGTTGGGGCTCCCTCGCTATTGCAGCGCGTCAGCAATGTTTGCGGAGGCGCGCATGGATTGCTTCCACACAACGATGCGCAAGAGATGCGCGTCGCTGGTGCGGCGAGTGCGGGGGAGTGCTAACAGCATGCTGGCCGCGCTCGCGGACCGATTGGATTGCTGCATCATTGCGCACTGTTGTGGGCGGCACAAATAACGTGTATAATGTATGTAAGTGTTAATTTTGTAATATTATCTAATTTATTATGATATTAGAAATGAATTTAATTGTTTGACATTGTAATTTAATTGTTAAAAAAAAAAAAATTGTTTGACATGTTTATTTTTTTACATTGTAATTGTGACTAATGTGTATATTATTTATTGTATTTGATATGAGTCTTAGATACTTGAAATAAATTGATTATTATTATTATTATTATTATAAATCGTACACAATTTAGGAAGTCAAATCGGGACCTTTCAATCTCACTAAATCGGACACTGACTGCTCTAACTGCTATTACACCTTCCTGTTTCCTAAATTGGGTCCCTTGAAATCGGAAGGTGTAATTGAGCTTTTACGTTAACGCTTACATTTCTTTTGAAGTACTTAGAACACGTTATCGTATTTTAGTTTTCACATATGTCGATTTTCTATATTATCAGCAATACACGGGAATGACGCGATCAAGCGAGCAGAACTCGGACGTTAGATCCTCCTGCGCGGGCCCCGAGTGGACGGACGAGTGCAGAGTGGTATATTCTTAGAACGGTAGCTACCAACTTCCATTCTACACTCGCTACGTTTGCGCGTACTACTCCCATATATTCTCACCATAAAAACTTACAACTGATTTTTTTTATTCCTAATTTTTTTCGAGTTGTTTTTTAATCGTCTTCTCGAGCTCATTATTTTGATATTCTAAATGACCATGTTACAAAAATACGACTACAAAAAAAGGAGAAAGTTCTCAATTCGACTGTTTTTTTTTATGTGTATTTCGTCAGAACTTTTCTAGGTGAACTGATTTTGATGATTCTTTTTTTAGGGTTCCGTATCCGAAGGGTAACCAACAGGACCGTATTACTATGCCTCCGCTGTCCGTCCGACTACTCCAATACAGCCCAAAAAAATAACAGTAATACCTACAAGTTTCACGTGTTATTTTTTTTTCAGTTTATGGTACGGAACGCTCCGTGTGGGAGTCCGACTCGCACTTGGCCCGTTTTTATTTTATTTTAAAGCTAATGCTTCTCATGTGGTTTCATTTAAATTTGGTGAAGATCTGATGAAGAACTTCGGAGATACACAATGGAACTCTTCAATATATTTCACATTCGGCTGATATAAATGTCGCAGCCATCTTGAATCCGCCAGTCAATTGGACGCCTAGGCCATTTATCAAACGCTGAATTAAATCCAATTAAATGGCTGAAGGACAACCAGCCAAGTCGTTGAACGCAACGTTTAACCAGATGGCTGGATGTCGTCTAGTCATTTAGTTAAATTGGATACCTAATGATGAATTTGTGGTACTACTGATCATGATTATGTGTGTGGAACAGGACATGGGGCACCTCGACTCGGATTTCTTTTTTAAACCATCTGACTACGCCTAATTAAATTGAATCACTAATAAATAACATTTTGTTTCTTCTCTTAAATCTCGAAAACGGTGTGTCCTATCGCAAAAATAATGAAAAAATTATTGTCCGTCTTAATAACCACCATCTTACATCCTGTGTGTCTGCCTAACTTTACTATTTAGTTTTAGTTATGTGCGTAAAATTCTTATGGCCTTTTCTATTTGGGGGGTCAAGAAGACTGAATCTAATGATACCTATCTGATTTGTTAAAATCCATCCAGCCATTGAGGCTACATGGCGTGCCAAAGAAATAAACATACTTACATACAAACTCTCGAAAAACATTATTCTCCTTCTGGGTCAGTACTCAGTAGGGTAAAATTTTAAAGTAATATACACTTAACCACTGAACTGCACTCGAGAAAATCCCGCCAAAAACCTTCAAAATATCATTCTCACATAATATTGCCAGAGTATTTTCTTTAATTTCCAACTAGTAGTGTTCATTAAATAAATAATTATTTTATCTTTATAAAATACTAGCTGCGCCCCGCGGTTTTACCCGCCTAGATCGGAATAAAAGGTAGCCTATATGTTAATCCAGGCTATAAGCTATCTACATACCAAATTTCATCCAAATCGGTCCAGCCGTTTGAGAGTGAAGAAGTAACAAACATACACACTCACAAACTTTCACATTTATAATATTAGTTGGAAGTAGGATTATTCATGCAAGTCCATTAAGTGAGATGGTTAGATTTGTTTGTTGTCCAACAAGCATATGGAAACACTTATCAAAATATTTTAGTTATTAATTTCTACCGAGTAGGTACCTATTGTCTGTTGGTACAATAAGTGTAAGTAAGTGGTAACGGTTTATTCTAATCTATCTATCTAGTTCCCTCCTATTATAAAGTTAGTAATGTAGAATTATTATCCTTGCAATGCGCTATACGGCTCGGCTCGCCCAAACCAACAAAGAAAATATTTAAATATTAACGGTTAGGGTTCCTAACAATCTTTTTTTTTTAAAAAGGATTCATTGAGTTACAATGTTAGACTCAGGTAGCTTAGGTAGGCACGAGGGTTCGACGCATCCCAGCATGCGGCGACCCCTCGTGCCTACCGAGTTAGGTACGACCCCTCGCTCGTGATTCAACCCTCTCGTAAATATTTTAGACGCAGCTTTTCAACTGTTTACTATGATTAAAGGAAGAATAATAAAAAGTAAGTGGAGTAGAAACTATTGTTTATTTCATACGACCATTAGCTTAGTTTACAAAATCTTACATCTATTAAATGCATACAAATCTGAAACATACAGCGGCGACGTGAACTTAGATAATAGCCAAGTCTTCATAATCATTTCAATAAGTATTTATATCTTATATTAATAACTCTAGCTCTAGTTAACCACACCTGGCGACATGAAAAACGTTACATAAACAACGTGGCAACAAGATGTATGATCACATTTGTGTGGAATTTCAAATAATTTAGTATTTCATAAAAATAATTCAGTCAAAAAAACCTAGTATGAGATCGTCTTCACAGTTGCAGCAAAGCCAACCCGAAATAGCCGACTTCTTTTGTCATTCAAATTTTTTTTTTGTATAAGTATTGTGTGAGTTCAGGTAGTAATTCTGTTAACATTTAAAATGAATCTCGAACGTGAGAATGAGAACGCGCACTGCAATGAACGTCAGTCTAATACATGAAACAGTCAGTAAGTTCTGCACATGCTCCATCCGCATCGTATCCTGACCGCTACTAACACTCACTAAACGTAAATAATGTTTTGTTTGGTACGCACTGCGCGGGCACGAGGGGCGCGGGGGCGCGGGACGGGGGGCGCGGGGCGCGCTCACTCGCTGTCGTCGTGCTCGTCGTCCTCCGCGTCGTCCTCGTCGTCCGAAGCCTCCTTCTTCGCCTTACTGCGGCTCACCTTCACGGGCTTGGCCTTGGCCGCGCCTCTCTTCTGTGCCTTCTTGGGCGGAGGCGCACCGCCGTTGGCGTTGAAGCACTCCAGGTCTCGCGCGTACTGCTCCTTGGCCACGGCCGCCTTCTCCTCCCACGTGGTCTTGTCGTCCATGGAGCGCCAGATCTCGCCCGCTTTCTTGGCCACCTCAGTCACCTTCAGGCCGGGGTGGTCCGCCTTTATCTTCCCGCGCTCGCTGTTTAGCCACAGCAGATATGCTGACATCGGTCTTTTCGGTTTTTCCATCATTTCCTGTAGACAAAAATAAAAATATTATTTCTGAAAGTATTTATTGTTCCTGTGATCAAATTAACCAAACGACCGCAGTATGTACTCACATTAACGAAGATATAGGTATAATCCTAAACTACAGTTTGCAATTTTAAACGCAAAAACCACGCCGCGCGCCGCTTCGAGAATGTAAACATAGACATACCTAAGCTAAGTAATAGGTATATAACATTATCGAATGCTCTGCGCGGCGCGCGGCGAAACAGAGTACACAGACGCGACGCCAGTGACGCGACGCGAGACGCGGCGATGATGAGTGTCGAATATTCAGTAGGTACGGTACATTACATAGATGAATCTATATAAAACAAACAGTATAAGCACACAATAGTTATTAGAAAATATACTTACGATAAGAATATGTGATTCAACAGCAACAAAAACAAAACTAACAACGCGTTTCGGTTATCGTAGCGCGTCGCACGGGCCTTGCTCGTCCGAGTCACTGCGAGGCACTGGAGGCGAGCGCGGGCCGGGGCCGGGGCCCGGGCACGCTCCGCGCCGCACCGCGCCGCGTCGCGCACACCGCACCCCACGCGGATGCCACACTCTGCCAACAACTTCACCCGCTCTCGTAAACAAGTTTCTCCCTATTTATTCGAATTCAACTTTTATACTTATGGAAAAAGAAATGTTTTTGCACTCAATTAATATGTATCCGACTGAAAGACTTGAATCTATGGTCATGAGTAATAATAAAATTAATTAAATAAAAAAAATCATATTTTGACAATACTGCTTGTTTTTGTTTGCCATTGACTTGTAAATTTTAATTATACACACTTGCTCATCCAATTTACTTTCGACATTGGCAGAATAGTCGACATCGGCTCTACTTGCCATCAACAAAAAAAAAAAATAGAATAGAAGGACTTGAAAAATGTTTGACTATAGAAAAAACAGTTATATAGATTATGTGGTATATCGACGCCAAAATCATAAAAATACTGCCAATCCTTTTTAACTTTATTAATTTTGCGTAAGTGAAATAGGATAACAGTGTTTTGACAGTCACTATAGAGGCAATCCTTTATTTCTAGCGTCTTGAAATACCTATTTGCGGCCGGGTCGCCATTTTATCCTCTCGTTGTTTGGTACTAAAGTTGGGTACGTCAACTGTCAAATGCTCATGATGAACTGTGGATATATTTTGTGAATTTGAAATAATTTTGCTGTGTTATTTGCGTTTGAACTAGGTTCTATAGTGGAAGTCGTCAATAGCAAGATGCCCAATTGCAATATAATCGGATTTGGCATCAAAAGAAGCGAAAATCAACCGAACATAACTTTGCACCAGTAGGTACGTAGGTATACTTAATTTCAGCTGAAATATCTTTAGATTTAGATGGGTAATAAACAAAAGATTCTGCATTCGTTGAAGAGTTTATGTAAAAAGCATTCATAATTTCCCGTTTGCCTTTATTTTCAACAGTTGTATTTCATGAAATCATTTTCTTGTTTTTGAAGGGCTAGAGTAGTGCATGCGTGACATCGCGTCGCGTCGCGTGCAGGCGTTTTTTTGCGTGAGTAGTAGTAGTTTATCGATAATGCTATAATACGAGGGCGGGTCAATAAGTCCGTGACTTTTGGAATAAAACACAGATTTTTTGATAAATAAATCATTTTATTTTTCAACGTAGTCTCCCTTGAGCTCTATACACTTTGTCCAACGCTTCTCCAATTTTTTTATCCCTTCCAAAAAATATGATTTGTCGAGGTCCTCAAAATAGGCCTTTGTTTGCGAGATGACTTCATCATTGGAGTCAAATGTTTTTCCACCAAGCCATTTCTTCAGGTTTGGGAACAAGAAGTAGTCACTCGGAGCCAAATCTAGAGAATAGGGCGGATGAGGGAGCAATTCATAGCCCAATTCATGGATTTTTGCCATGGCAACTGCACATGTGTGCACCCTTGCATTGTCTTGGTGGAAAAGAACTTTTTTCTTGGCCAAATGAGGTCGGTTTTTTTCAAATCGTCATTGAATCGGTCCAATAAGTTGGCATAATATTCCCCATTGATTGTTCTTCCCTTTTGAAGGTAGTCAATGTGGATTATCCCGCGTGCATCCCAAAAAACAGTCGCCATAACTTTATTGGCTGACAAACCCACCTTGGCCTTCTTTGGCGCCGATTCACTCTTAGAAACCCACTGTGTTGTTTGGTCCGTGGACGAAACATGGATCCATCACAACACACCAGAGTGTGTTGTGATGGATCCATGTTTCGTCCACGGTTACAAAACGGCGCAAAAACTCCTCCATATTGCGATTAAACCTTCCTGTGAAGTTGTTACACGATTGCTTTTGTGGTCGACTGTGAGCAAACGCGGCACCCATCTTGCGGAAAGCTTTCTCATGCCCAAGTGATCATTCAAAATTGAAACCACTGAGCCATGCGAGATCCCTACGGCTTCCACAATCTCTTGCACTTTCAATCTTCGGTCGGCCAACACCATATCGTGAATTTTTTCGATTGTTTCGGGTGAAGAGACCTCAACTGGGCGTCCAGGACGTTCGGCATCTTCAGTGCTTGTACGGCCACAACGAAATTCAGTAAACCACTTTTTTAGCATTGAAATCGATGGTGCAGAGTCCCCATAGTATTTATCAAGCTTAGCCTTGGTCTCGGTAATGGTTTTTGTTCGCAAAAAATAATGCTTAATAAGCACACGAAATTCACTTTTTTCCATTTTTTCCTCAAATTACTGGGTAGTCTGATAAAGATAACTGTCCAAACACAAACTAACTGACGCAGCAAGTTCAAATTTTGACAGGAGTCAACTGACAGATGCCTGTTGACAGGAGTAGTGTTGCTTTTTCAGTAAAGAGGTCAGAAATTCAAAAAGTCACGGACTTATTGACCCGCCCTCGTAATATGATTCTTTATTGGTTTTACGGTTTACTTTCAAGGCTGCCTGCTAATAAAAGAAAAAAGAAAATTTTGCTGGAAACAATCAGTGTTGAAAATTTAAAGATATCAACAAAAACAATTCATATTTTGTTCTCTTCACTTTGAAGAGAATCATGGTTCAACCGGACACTAAATAAAGTAACATTGCGTGACGATGCTTTACCTTCACGAATCATAATGGTAAGTAACATTGCTTGTTATAAAATTGTCCAACATGGGTGATAAATGATGGTGATGTCCTCAAGTGCAACACTTGCCTAACGGGCACAGACAGTGATGCAAAGAATGTGTTTGAGTGTAGTCCTAAGATTAATTGCCAAAATAAGACAAACGTGTTTATTTGGTTGCACCAAGTATTTTAAATTAGTAATTTAAATAAAACAACGTTTTTTCTACGAAAACTACTTCTGTACGCTACTTTATGGTACATTTTATTGCACATTTTAGTCTTTACTTTGGAATTGTTCTAAATATACGCTATTTAAATTAATATTACAAGGTTTAATGTTATATATTTCTTTTTAAGTTAAGTTGTGTGTTTTACCAAAAAAATATTAAATTAAATATTTATAGCACAACAACAATAGGACAAGTGACGTAATTTATGGAAAATTGCGTCTCGTTTAGGAACGATAGCCCATACTTTACAAGAATTTCACTACGTCACAGTAGGTGTTCCGCTAATACAACACGTTGCGTAGATGACGTGACGTATCAAAATTCAATAGTTTCCATATAATTTTACTTAAATATTACTGTCAATTCAGATTCTTAACACTTTTTCTAATTAGCCTTTAAAAATTCTAATTTAAAAAGTCGTTACTTATCTCAAATAGTCAAGTTGGTAGTGGAAAATAAAACAAAACGTCGTGACGCCCGACGACTCACTTACATTTTGCGAACGCGACTGCTGTCAAAAAACTAATATGACGACCGCTGCATTGGGTCTCTGATGATTTGAAAGATAACCATGATGTAGAACGGGAGCGCAGGTCGCTGGCTGTTCGATGTGGGATGTTGGCCCACAGGTTTGCACGTTGTACGCTCAGGTTAAGATGACGCTTTTCAAAGCCTACTGCCAATCCTTTTACACGTGCAGCCTGTGGGTGAACTTTACGCAGGGGGCACATGGCCTGCGCACACAATATAACAACACGTTCCGGGTGTTGATGGGGCTGCCGCGTTTATGTAGCGCGTCCATCATGTTTGCCGACGCGGACGTTGATAGTTTTTCGGCCATAATGCGCAAAAGGTGCGCATCTCTGCTACGCCGAGTTCGCGCCGGCCCCAACACCATTCTTAGAACGTTGGCAGATAGGTGGGACTCTCCGATCTTGGGGCGGTGGATACGTCTGCACGCAGTCAAGTAGACATTCCCGGGATCGGTGAGCCTCACGCTTTGAATAAATGTTACTACTAACACTGGTTTATAAGATACTGTTACTAACAAATAAGGAAAAATTATTCTGAAATAATTTTTTATTATTATTATTATATATGTATGTTACCAATAGCCCAAAACAACACTCAATTTCTTTTTTAACCGACTTCGAAAAAGGAAGAGGTTCTATGTTCGACTGTATGTGTTTTTTTTTTTTATGTATATCCATCCACCGATTTCTCTGTCATTTATGGACCGATTTTCAAAATTCTTTTTTTATCCGAAAGAATATACTCCCGAGGAACTGAAGCACTTTCGATAAAATTTATATGGGCCCACATATAAATTTTATCGAAATTGCTTCAGTGCTTTTTCAAAAACTGAACAAAATCGAAAAATATGTATACCTAGATGACGTTTTGGTTTTCTCCAAATTACGAGTGTGTTAAAATTCCACGTTCCATGTTATTGGGGTTTTGAGTTCTGGGGTATAACAACTAAAAAGTGAAAAATAAAAAACATTTTTACAAAAACGAAAATACACTATAAATTTAAAAATAACTTTAATTTCGGAAGTAGCTGTCAAATAACGAAGAAATAAAAAACAAACACCGACTTCTGAAATTAAAGTTATTTTTAAATTTTTGGTGTACTTATTTTCTTTTCTGGAAGTCGGTTGTTTTTTCGTAATTTTTTTTTTTCATTTTAAGTCAAAAAATCGACGTAGCGTATATATGGAATTTTCCACCAACGAAATTTTAGGGGACAAGTTAAGAAGAATATTTTATATTATTTTGTGCTTTATAACGCTGTTAATATGGAATATTATTGAATTTGGATCACATAACCCTACAAAATTACAAACATGATTGAAGATAAATGTAGGATAATACTGCGAAACAAGGGTGGGATACTAAAAAAAAACACCTTTCTTCTTTCTTATAATGATTCTTTTTTTCTTTCTTTTATTTAAGTGAAATACACAGATTTATGTAGGTAGTTTTGAATACACAAATTTTTTGAAGTTATAATATATAGTTTTTAGGCAACAATATATTTTTTTTAGTCCCCTAGCTTTCAGAACATAGGTCTAAAGTCGTAAGACACTTCATTTTCTAGTGAACACTTTTTTTAAAAACGCCGTGCGAAACACATAAACCGAACATGCATGACCGACGAAGCAACGAACGTCACGTCACACACGTAGGTATCATGGTTTTCGAGAAATTGAAGTTGTTGTAATCATGACCTGTTTCAATTGTCCCCGGTCTACCCTACTCATACTTAAAATAAATCTTCCAATCCATATTCTGAGCAATGACTTATACAACAGGTTGTTTTAAAAAAAAAAAAAATAAACAAGGGTGAGAGTTTTTTACTAGGCATGCCTAATTTTTTATCTATCGGAATTTTTTAAGTAATATGTAGGTAATACTGTCGAGATTTACAAACTCTAGTTATTACCTACAACAACAAATACCTACCGAAACAAAGTGTATGGAGCGAATCATTTTGGGTGGGTCTATTTAATTTTAGAGCACATGTACCTAAATTACATATAATATACGTAAGTAACTACAGTACTATTGATACTTTATAAACGTACCAGCGTTACTTCAACCTAGGTACCTAGTTTTTTATTCTTCAAAATTCAAAATTGACTTAACGAAAATATCCCATCTGGGTCGCACGGCGCAATGGTGATGGCGTGGTGGGAGACGAAGGCTGGCGGCAGCGCGCTGATGTCTCGCAGGCGCGCGGGCTTGTGATTTGATGCGTGCATGCTTGTCATTGTCATACCCAATACCACTAGGTAATATAGATATATATGCAGGGTACCACGTACCTGACATAAACTAGCTAGGTACCCAATGCGCTATCAATCTGTACATAATATATAGCACTCTATAAATCCTCATTAGTTTGGTTAGAAATAATTAAAATGACTCTTACCATACACGAATCTAGATAATTATGTACTCATTTCTTTTTTTTTTTTTTTTAAGTAGGTATAATATGATGTGTTTGACACCATATAAACATGTAGGTAGGTAGGTAGGTTTCTAATAAACTAATGCTACTACTAATCGAATTCAAGTAACCTAAACCTACCGAAAATAAATCTGAATCGAAAAGAAGTAGCGCGTGGCGTTCGCGTCCGAGTCCGAGCTCCGGCCGGCGACGGCGAGGTGAATCGATAACAACGAGGCAACCATGTGGAATTTATAAAAGTGTCCGGCGCGCGGCGGGCGGTGGCCCACGGCCGAGCGTCTGCGCTCTTGCTTTTTCACGTGTTTCGTAGTCTGCGCCGCTCACACCCGCGCCGCCGCCGCGCGGGCGAGCGAGACGGACACACTCGCGGGCTTGCTTCGCTCTGCGCGTGTCTGTCTGCCACTGTGCACGTCGGCGTGTCTGCTCGCTGCCCTCGTTGTGGTGTGACGTGTACGCGATCGAGATATTTATATAAAAACTATAACATTCGAAGTTTAGACACTGTTAGTTGACAATTTTTTGGAGGACTAGTGTTTCCTTACAATGTTTTGTGACGTAAACAGCTGGTAGTATTCTTCTTAGTTTTAACATTTTGAGAGATCCGTTAGTAATGTCGACCTGTAAACGTAAGAAAGGCTCCGTGGTGAGTGTGACGAGCGAGAGCGGCGCGGGCGCGGAGGCGGGAGCGGGAGCGGACACGGGCGCGGCGGCGGGCGAGGTGGGGCGGCTGGTGGACTGCAGCCAGGCCGACGACCGGCGCATGATCCGTCTGGTGCGCGCGCGTCCGCTGCTGTACGCGCGCAACAACATGCCCGTAGCCAGCTACTACTCGCAGGTCAAGAAGCTGTGGCAGCAGGTGGCCGACAACATGGGCTGGTCGGGTACGACGTAACTACATACTAACCCTAAACGTCCAACCTTTTAGAGCACTTAAAAAAATGCTAACAAAATCGTCGATGCTATAACTACATAGGTAGGTTTTTTTTTCATCTCAACCATGATCAACTACGTTTGATAGGAAAAGTACAATGCTTTTTGTGCCTTGCCTTTTCTTGAACTCGAACGATTAGATAGTTGAGACCTTTCATTACCCGGTGAGCCGGTGAGTCCCGGTGCCGTCCCCAGCGTCCCCTAGTAGTTACCTAGTTTAGTTGAATCGTGGTAAGATAATGACGTGTGGTCGTTGTGTTGCAGTGGCGGACGTGCGGCGCAAGTGGTCGCATGTGCGCAACTCGTACTCGCGCCACCTGCGCAACGAGATGTACGGCGTGCGCACCGGCCGCGGCCGCATGGTGTCCAAGTGGTACCTGGCCGACGAGCTGGACTTCCTGCGCGAGCACATGGCCACCGACACGTACGTGCTGATGTCTGCCGACACTCACCCGTGTCCGTTACACACGCTTGTCATACAGGCGCCGACTGCAAACTCTAACAAAACTTCTTATTATAGTTCCTTTAGTCTTCTTAAATTTGTACCTTTCACCCTTCAAGCCAAATTCACGGCAAACACCTAGATGAGTGACGCTTGACCATGAAGAAGATCAGAAAGAAGGCCTATATTTAATATGGGCGTAAATCCAGCAATGGTTCGTTCCAGACTGAAAAATAATGATTGACTTGACTAGACATTATAAGCACATGTAGCTCTTATTATTATTAATTGAGCTCTGTTCCCGCAGGAGACCCTCGAGGTACTCGTACGCGCCACTGTTCCTGGAGGGCGCGGAGGGCGCGGTGGGGGCGGGGGGCGCGGGCGGCGAGGCGGAGGCGCGCGAGCCTGTGGACCTGAAGCCCTTCATCTCCAACCCCTGGTTCGCGCTCAGCAGCCCGCCGCGCGCCGCACCGCTGCAGCTCACGGTGGAGCCGCAGCTGCGCCCGTGCGACTCGCCCAGCCCGCACTCCTTCGAGCCTGACGAAAACTCCGCCTACTTCCACTTCTTTCGCGGCATACACAACGACTACCAGGAGCTTCCGGCCAAGAAGCAGCGGCTGTTCCGGCGTGAGTGCCTTGCCTTCCTGCACCGCCTGCTGGACGAGGAGGAGCCGCCGGACGGCCGGGACGGCTCGCAGCAGCAGGACGCGCTCAACCTCAGCCACGCGGCAGACACGGACGACGAGCGCGACTGCAAACCGCTCATCATCGACCGGGATGACTCCGACGGCGACCGCTCCAATGGCATACTGCCGCACTAGAGATCATTGACAAACATTATGTAGGAAGTGCACACGTGACCTAGTTCGTTGAGTATGACGCTTGGTTCCCGGTAGTATGGTGAGTGAGGTCGAGACGGACAAGTGAACTAGTTCGTTGAGTGTGACGCTTGGTTCCCGGTAGTGTGGTGAGTGAAGTCAAGACGGACAAGTCCGCCGGCAGAGCCGCGGACGGCGCCCGTGTGTCAGTGCCAGGTGAATCTCCTGGCGTTTTGCAGAAAATAATGATGAAACGTTGTCTGCAATGACGAATCGTTGGAAATTAAAATTGACTACACTAGTATTAAAGTACTCTAGTAGTATTCATTGCCTAGTAGTAATACTGTATTAAAGTTGAATTTCCCACGATTCGTCAGTGACTCAGTGTCGGCAACACTCCGTTATTATTTCCCACGATTTGTCAGTGACTCAGTGTCGGCAACACTCCGTTATTATTTTCTGAAAAACGCCAAGAGATTCACCCGCCACAGTGGCGGTGCGCTGTGTGATGGTGAACCCACTGTTAGTACTTAGTTAAATCAAATGAGGCGCAAACTTCTGCAGTCCTCGCTCAGACTAGAGCTAGTCCAATTGTTGTTATTTGACTCAAACAATTGTCATTTGGAACGCAACTCCGTATGGCGACGAATGTTTACAAAATATTGTAAAAGACAACGAATGCAAATAAATATTTATTATTAAATTTAGTACTGCAATTTGGACATTAATACTAAATTAATTCTTTCACTCTACACCTCTCAAAATTGAGCGCAGAATTGCAAACATTGCAAACTCCTTAGGGATGTACCTAAATCTCGATAAATTGTGAACTGAACATTTCGAATAGGTTCGAATCAAAATGTAATAGAGTATACTCTCCGTGCCATGTCGAGAAATTGGGAACTGATATAAATTTAGAGAGGTTAGGCAGCACTAGCCGCGGTCAGTTCTTGGATGCGAGACCATTTTTACCCGACTGCCAAGGAAGGGTTATGTTTTGCATGCTTACCTTACCTCGTATCTTCCAAACGGCTGGGTGGATGGATTCTGACAGTTAAGGTATCATTATATTCGTCTTAAAAACCCAAGTGTCTTTAGATACGTTTGAAAAAAAAATTGGCGGATTTTTGGCGCGAATTAATATTAATACGTTAAAAAAAAACTTATCTAAGGTATCAAAATAAAGGAAATTAAAAGAGGATTACAAAAATATACATAAATTATATGTTTAAATTTAATTAGGAATAATAAATCCAGTTAAAAAAAATTATAGCGTATAAACTTTTTTACAAAAATAACAACCGACTTCCAAAAAAGAAAATTAAGATTTAGTGTATTTTCCTGCTGTCTTGTATGGTTCAGAATGTTGGGCCACAAAAGGGATGAATGAAAAGCAATTGCATGCGACTGAGATAAGAATGCTAAGAGCGATGTGTGGTGTTACGCGCATGGATAGAATTAGGAATGAGTATATAAGAGGAAGTCTGAAAGTGGCACCGCTGACTGAAAAGTTGTGTGGAAGTCGGTTGTCGTGGTATGGGCATGTGATGCGGAGGAATGAAGAAAATTTCGTGAGGAGGGTCTTGTGTGTGGATGTGGAAGGCTATAAGAGTAGGGGAAGGCCAAAGGAACGATGGTTGGACTGTGTGAAAGAGGATATGGGTAAAAAGGGGGTGACTACAGAGATGACGACTAATAGAGGAGTATGGAAGAAAAATATATGTTGCGCCGACCCCAAATAAATTGGGATAAGGGCAGGAGAATGATGAGTTGTTATACCCCAGAACTCAAAACCCCAATAACGTGGAACTTGGAATCGTAATTGGAGAAAACAAAAACGTCATCTAGGTATACGTATTTTTCGTTTTTGTTCAGTTTCTCAAAAAGCGCTGAGGCAATTTCGAAAAAAAATATATGGGACCACCTCGGGAGTATGTATTCTTTCGGAAAAAAAAAATTACAAATCGTTTCACACTGACGGAGAAATCGGTGGACTTACATAAAAAAAAACATACATACAGTCGAACTTAGAACCTCCTCCTTTTTCGAAAGTCGGTTAAAAATGGGCCATGTTTATGTCGGACCTCGTGCGAATTGAACCACTTACGAGTAAGTACGTAAATTGTAATTTTCATTTGTCTGTTTTGTACTTTTGTTTGGCATGCAATCAATCATCTCTTAATTGACCCTACTAAATATACGAGTAAGTAGGTAGGTCAGTTTTTGTTCCTATGAGTGGCGGGACACTAAAAAGTCTAAAATAAAATAAATACTTAATTTAAAAATCAAAAACCCGACTGCAAAAAGATAATAATTTATAAAAGTAATATACATAACTTAGGCTCAATCTTGTTTCGATCTTTGGTGCATTACTTTTAAATTGTCTTTTTTTTGCAGTCGGGTTTTTTTGTATTTTTTTCTTTCGTTAAACTTGAGTAACTCGTGGTAGTGAAACCATCAAATTAAGCGGCACTTGCTGAGGTTAATGCTTGGATGGGTTAGTTAGTTTTACCTTCAGAAGCTCGTGCTATTTTTTTCTGAAATCTGAGGTCCGTGTTCAAAATCTTCAGTTCACAATTCATCGAGAGTGTATAATCTCTCAAGACGCAAACGGAGATTGTAATTTTTCGGTGACACAAACAATCTACTAATATCTTCCATTCATCAGCGAACAATTCTATTCTAATCCCGGGTTGGTCTCCACTACTCTCCACCGTGGTCTCCACGAACGCGTTGAGCTTCGGTACACGTTACACGGTTACACGGTGTAGCCGTAGCCCGGGGGGTGGAGTGCGAAGCAGTTGTGAACTAAAAGGAGAGCAAATAATAGTCACAGCTCCGCGTGCAAGTCACATCGGTAACCGTGACTAGTGCCTACCTACGTTAGTTCATTTTACGAGTATATTTGTTACCGTTAGAATACGGAATGCTTATGTTAATATGTGTATTAGCTAGATAATCTGCTAATTACCGGGTACGATAAACGCAAAAGTGAGAAATTGTAGTTAAAGTAGGAAATCTCTGCACTTTACCAAGTGAATCTGCATTTTAACGTTAAGTACGTTGAATCGCGGCAGACAGTAAACGAAATTATTTTAACTTAAATATTATTTATTCTATAATTTTCCTAGGCATCCCATACAACGCCGGATGTTCAGCCGGCAGTGTGCTAAAGACGTTCGTAAGTAAGATAATTCGACGGAGCCCCGGTGCGCGGGCTCCTATTTCTGTCTGTAGGGTTTAAACCCTAATAGCATTTATTGTTGGCCCAACCAAATGCCAATACTAAATGCTATTAGGGAAGGAACCTAACACGAAGAGGATGACGGGGGCTTCCCCTTCCTGACTTGATTGTTTGATCATTAGCATTGTTAAGGCGCTATTAGCTACCAACGACCTTGAGTGGTTAGCTTGCGTTTTCTGCGCTGAGCTCACGAAATGCGTCGTATGTCTACTCAGTAATAAGACTCGCCCATCAAGGAGCGCTGTCCGAATTCCGAAATAAGACGCATTATTAATTTATTGCACATAAAACAAGTATTAAACAAAAACACTGAGACTAAATTATAAATAATTAAATGATCTTTAAAATGGTGAAGGTTTTTATAAAAATACGCTTTATAGGTTTTGCGTGATTCTCAATTTTTTTATCCGAGTTAGACATAACTTTACAAATTGAACAAATTATATTTTTATACTATGTTATAAAAATATAATTTCAAATATTCTGAGATCACATTACGACGGAAATTGTCTAGAGTAAAATATATTTTTTTCAAAGAAATAAGACAAGTCGTTTAGAAATAAGACAAGTCGTTTAGACGTGATGTTCAATTAAAAACCATTAAAAGTCGTATAACTGCGCTTTAAATAGAATAGAGTAGACTAAGATATAGTGCACTATGTTCCAACTGTACATACTGTTCCAACTGTACATACTGTTCCAACTGTACATACTGTTCCAACTGTACATACTGTTCCAACTGTACATACTGTTCCAACTGTACATACTGTTCCAACTGTACATACTGTTCCAACTGTACATACTGTTTTTTTTTAAATATTTTATTTATTTTTTGTTGTTGAATGAGTGTAAGAATACTAAGAAGAGTCCAAAAAAATAACAAAATATATTATAAACTCTAGGTTCCTCTTAAAAATACCAAATCTACTGTCAATAGAGCTTAATCACAAGTCAGGATAGCTGGCTAACACTAAACTTTATTTTTAATTTTTTTATCAATATTATCATCAACAAAAAAAATCAGTTTGTAGTTTTTTTTTTTTTGTGGGGTTGGGATTCATCCAATGACTTCTTTTATCCTCAACGGCCTTGACGGGCCCCGTCCTTATTGCTGACAACTTTTTTTGTCGACACGGTTGGCGCAGTGGTTGAGCGTTTGGCTGCTGCGCTGCGTGTCGCGGGTTCGATTCCCGCACGGAACAAATATTTGTATGATCTACAGATAGTTGTTCCGGGTCTGGGTGTCTTGTGCATGTGAGTTTACATGTTTGTGAACGCACCCACGATACAGGAGTAATTCCTAGTGTGGGGCAACGTTTTTTTTTTTAAAAAAAAAAAAAAAAAACTCTGAGGCGCGCGTGGAACACTACGCGCCGGCGACTCTCGGGCCTGGTGCTGACCGGACGGCGAGCTACCCATTACTCGCCGTCCGCAGGCCCGGGTCTACGGTGGCCGGAGATCGTCTCGCGGCGCCGGTAGTCCCAGGCGTCTCCTGAGGCGACTGCTGCTGAGGGCGTGAGGGTGACTCTGTTGTTGAGTCTCCCTTACCCATGCCGCCTTCCTTTTTCGCGAGCATTACTGCTTCGCAGCAGGAGGAAACTGCTTCTCATTCCCTCTCGCTTCGTACCATGGCCTAAACCAGGGCAGGGCGCGACAGGTCGCTGCCGCCTATCGCATCCACGAGGACATGGCGGGGCTCCGCCCAAGCGGGGCAGACCTCCAGCGTATGCTCCACCGTGTCCTCGGGACGATCCGCGCAGTGGAAACACCCGGGCGTCTCTTCCCGCCCTAACCGACACAGGAACCTCCCGAAACAACCGTGTCCGGTGAGGACCTGCGTCAGGCGGAAGGTGAGGGCGCCGTGGGGCCTTTCCAGCCACTCCTCAAAGAGTGGCACTACTGCCGCAATGGTGGCGTGTCCAGCGCTGGGTTGCGACAGTCGCTGTCTCCATGTCTCCATGAGATCTTGCCGGAGCTCTGTCCGCCGAGCCGCGAGTTGTCGCGGCTGCGGAGTTTCGCCCCCTCGCGCTCCTCATAGAGGTTCGCGAGGATTTTTGCCTCCAGATCCCATGGCGACAATCCGGCAAGGAGGCTCGCCGCCTCGCAGGAGATCGTACGGTATCCTCGGATCATTCGGATAGCCGCATGACCCTTTGGGACGCGTTCAGCCGGCGAGTTGATCGCTGCCTCAGAGAACGCGCCCACACCGGTGCCCCGTAAAGGGCCATGGACCGCACGATCCCCACGTAGAGCCTCCAGCAGGAGGCGTTTTGCCCCCCCAGATTGGGCAGGAGCCGCTTCAATCCGGCCCCGGCCCTGTCCAGTCTGAGAGCCAAACGTCGGAAGTGCTCGACGAAGTTCCACCGGCTGTCGAGGACGAGTCCCAGGTACTTCATCGTCCCCTCGACCCCGATGCGAACCCCTCCTACCCTTATCTGGGAACCCGACGGTGGCGCATTCCGAGGACCATGAAAACACATAGCCTCAGACTTGTGCAATGCCACCTCGAGTCCCAGTTGCCGGATCCACGATTGTGGCAACCCCGCGTGTCATGATTTTGGCCGCCGCCTCGTGCGACCACCCCTGCCCCAGGACCAACGTGTCGTCAGCGTAGCGCTGACGGCGCTAGGGAGGTCGGCAGTATGTTGAGTTGGAATTTACCTTAGTCTACCCTACTCTTAATCTAGGTACTCTCAATGCTAATGATCAAACAATCCAGGTATAATTCTCACTACTAATAGTTTTCGATGTTCGGTGGTCGAACAAGTGTAAAAAACCTCAGTTAGTCGATGATGGAACTCAATAATTGAAGTCAAGTCAAGATAGCCAAGTGTTTCTCAATATTGTAGTTATATTCGTTGTACATATTATATTACTAACCCTGAACGAATTTTCATAGCATTTTTTTATATAATACTAGCGACCCGCCCCAGCTTCGCTCGGCTACAAATTATACATATAAACCTTCCTCTTCAATCACTCTATCTATTAAAAAAAACTGCATCAAAATCCGTTGCGGAGTTTTAAAGATTTAAGCATACATAGGGATATAGGGACAGAGAAAGCGACTTTGTTTTATACTATGTAGTGATAGTGATGTTAGACTGCAAGGATGGCGTTCGGAAGCATGCCATCTTTTTATACTCAATTTTATTTATTTTTTAACCGACTTTCGAAAAAGGAGGAGGTTCTATGTTCGACTGTGTGTTTTTTTTTTCTTTTTTTTATGTATGTCCGCCTGTTTCTCCGTCAGTTGTGGACCGATTTTCAAAATTATTTTTTATCCGAAAGAATATACTTCCGAGGTGGTCCCATATAAATTTTATCGAAATTGCTTCCCAACTTAAAGTTAAGTACCTATTTTTTAATTTTTTGTGTTTTTTTTTGGAAGTCGGTTGTTTTTTTGTGTCAAAAAGTTTTTTTTAAATACTTTTCTTTGTTGTAGGACGTGGGTTAATTTTGTATGGACCGTGCCATTTCTCCTTTGGTAAAGATCTGATGAAGAACTTCGGAGATACACAATGGAACTTTTCACTAGATGATAACAAATCTTCCAGAATTGCTGCAATCGCAAGTCTGTTTATTGTTTACACCACTTCATAATATAACATCACGCTGATACGGTCTGAAGTGGTACACAGATTTGTACAGTTCACCCTGATACACCCTAATTTCACCAGTTATTATGTTCATATTCCATATTTTTGGGGCTATCAATTCGGGCATAACTTTACTATTTTAGATAATGGTGTACAACAACTAAAAAACTGGCAAAGTGCGTGTCGGATTTCGCATATTAAGGGTAGGTACCGTACCAAATATTGGTATTTGTTAGTAAAGTACACGTTATATTATAATAAACTTAGGCGCCGATTCTCTTGTTCAATAACTAAACTAAAATTAGAGAATCGCTATCTTTTACTAAAAAGCAGCGCGAGAAAAGGACGGCTATAGCTATGAACTAAGTTAGAGATGTCAAACTAGTTTACGCCTTGCGCTTCACCGTGTTTTTAGTCGACATGTTTTTACGTGTCGTCTTAATTTGTATGGAAATGTTGGTTCAACTAAATTTGACAGCTCTAATTTACGTCCGTCTCTTTCTTGTTTTATTAGTGAGAAAAATATAGCAATAGCCTAAATTAAGTTAAGTTTGTGCCTAGCAGAATCGGCCCCATTATCACCAAATTTCAAGTTCATAGGTCAATAGGAAGTTAAAAAATTCTTCGTAACAAAATTTTGTGACAGACGACGGACGGACAGACAGACACGTGAGTGACAACAATATTGCTCCGTTTGGACTCCTCGGGTACGGAACCCTAAACAGTGAAAAATAAAAACCTTTTTTACAAAAAAATACAACCGACTTCCATAAAAAACACAAAAAAATACAAAATAACTTTAATTTCGGAAGTCGATGTTTCTAGTTTTTTTTTTCGTTAAGTATTTAATGTCGGTTGTTGTTTTTTTTAAAGTTTTTTTTTGGGAGCCAAGACGTGGCACCACCTGGTGAAGAACGAACTTACACCGATGCTGTTTCTCTATACGGGTAAACACGATACTCTAGTTGTTGTTGCTGTTCAGATTCGTGCGAACAGGATAGCAGGTAGGTGAATGACCATTTCCTATGGCTATATCACCCTTCGCGTGACTCTAACTATAAAGAGACGCAAATAGCTTGTGCAACCCGCAAGCCCTGCCGTCGTCCAGTAGTCAACTTGGCCGTCAGCCCCGCAGTGACGCAGTCAGCCCCCTCGAGCCCAGCGGGATGCTTACGATAAATTGAAACGTGACGTCATTTGGCCTGTTTAAAGAATCTATTGTCGGGCGGAAGTTTGTGTCCTTCGGGAGGACTAAACTCACTTATGCCGAGGAAATGCCTCATCGCTCACCATAGGACGAGCACTCAGCTGCAAGGGAGACATCGCGTTATCAACTTCATCGTCTGAAATATAAGGTCAACTTTCACTTAAATCTCCTAAAACGATAATAATGGGCGGAGGGTGCAACGGGGTGCGGCGGGCATGCCCTGATAAATCAAATAAGTAGTAGCCTTCTCAATAGATTTACGCGACGAAGGGAAATTGCATGAGGTGTGCGAGATGTGTAATTGTGTAAGTACGCATTGTGTCCCAACGAGGCGGCCAGGCGCAGGGCAGGGGCACTGATTGTATTGACCCACTTGTACTGGCGAGATATGGAGCGAGGTCAGCCGCGCGAATCAGTGCGCGTCGAAAGTAATCAACTAATCAGTGAGCTCCTTCCACTCTGTCTGGAATATACCTGTTCGAGCAGGAAGCGGGCATGTCTAACAGAGGTACCTTGTTCTTCGGATGATCGTGCACGAAGGACGCCAATTTAGCGTATTAGGAAGCTGGGGCCCATATAGCTCCGCCTCTCCCTCAACCTGGATTCATGATGATTTTGAGACGACATACGAGTAGTAGGGTCATAGATAAATATACTGATGTACACCGAAAAATATTAAAACACAGTTCTTTAACAATATTATCTATAGGTACAGTCGCAGCTAAAAATGCATTAGCACGTTTAGAGTCGTTTTGCTGTGAACACACGGTACAGTCCTTAAGTCTGCATGTGTAATCGACGCGGTGCACACAGCACAAAGACTTCACACACACGTCTTATCGTCTCCGTACGCGTCGGTCTCGTATAGTGGTGTTCAAAGTTGCTTTATGGCAATCACTTGCTAAATGCTTTATGTTAAAAGTTTTAAGCAGGCTTTCTTAAATACTTTAATTTAACATGCTTTTTTTAATTATATCGCGTAGGTACTTGTTGTTACGGCCAAACGGGTGAGCGCGAAAAATGCAAGCGCGGTGACTGTTAACTGAGAGTAATGTTTTTTATGAGTATTACATCGCGTTTATGAATAAACAATGAACTTTCCTTCATGCTTTGCAGGCTTAGGACTAAAAAAAGGACTGTCTATAATTGATTAAGTGTTATTTTGTGTTACTATGAAATAAATTACTTATGTTATTATTTAGAGCAACGGCGTATTTAGAAGTTCATTGATTGTATGCACAAAAATCGACTATTTACATAAATATTGTCATTTACCATGATTTTGTTTAAAATCAGTTAAAAAAATCATTGTTCTATCTAAACATTTTCGTCCGTTAAAATAAAAAAAACACAAAACAACAACACAATATCTCACTCAATCTCAATCAATCGTCATTACACAATTATAGATTCAATAATGCGTGTCCTTCACTGTTTATTTACACAAAAAACATTAAGCAAAATAACATAACTGATTTATTTAACACTTTACATTATTACGTGATCGTAAATTCGCGCGCAGCGCTTAAAACATTTACGCACGTGAACGACAGCAAGCGCTATGATGCAACGACTGGCGCGCCCCGCCTGCTTACGAGTGCTGAGCACTTATACCGAGATTACGCGAGTGCGTCGAGTGAACTACGTAAAACCAAATAAGCAATTAGCAAAAAGCAACAAGTGAGAGCCACGAAAGCATTTGCTATACGATATTTTTAAAAAGCAAGTTATTTATAATGCTTTATGATATATTAACCACCACTAGTCTCGTATGGTCTCGTAACACGAAACAAAAACATATTGTCGTCGCTTTTGCTATGCCCTCGTCACGCGCATCATGTGCGTGATGTTGGTTAGTTAAATCCCATTGCTGAAATTCGGGCAAAAATATCATGTGCTGATAGCAGCGCAGACAACACGTAAAACTGTGAAGCAGTTAGCGTAAGTTCAAATCTCATAAAGCACAGCTCGATTTTTTATTGTATTTTTATTTTTGTTCGCAATATTTGCTGTCTTTTTATGAGTATTGTGACGACCTTATGTTGGCGACCTTATGGTGGAGACTGGCACGTTGGAAGTTTGGAACGCCGATTGAAAATTAAGAACAAAGAAGATTTTTGTTTTTGGGTAGACTTCTCCTAGCCCACTCGAACAGGGCACATGTATTATTTTATTATTCAATATAACGTATAAATTCGTGATCGCTCTTTTCTTTATCACACAACACACATAAGCAGTCACTCTCGTACACCACACTCTCGCACTGCCAGCGAGTATGACAACCCCCAGGAACGTATAGAAATCTCCAGGGACCAGCACTAAGAGAAGGTGCTCCAGGTCCCTATAAGTTGCGGCGAGCGCCGTATGTAAGAGTGACGGCAACGGTAACGGTGTGCGGTGGACAAACTGAGGACTGATGCAGTGACAGCACCAGGATAAGAGGAGTATAGTCCAAGCTGAGTGGTTCTGTTTTTATTATGTGTTAAATCAAATATAAAGGAAAATGCGATACTTTTCGGGACACACGTATGAAGTGTGCCTCGAAGAATTTATCGACGAGTTTGTGTCGATGGCCATTGCCAAGGGGTGGCGAAAGAGCGATTATTCGTTAATTCTTGGTGTTTGGTTAAAAGGAGCTGCGCAATATTTTTTTAATTATACGTTCCAGTATGAGATGGAATTTGACACGCTGTGCGCGGAGCTTAGGAGAGAATTCCCATGCAAGTGTGTGTCTTGCAAGCAGAGAATCAATCAGTGTTTTTATAATCATGAGAGGCCGGACGTCGTGTCCGAGGCGGACGAACAGTCCGAGGATAATGTGAGCGAAGATAATCACGTAGTATTATTTTCTAGCTCAACAATTAAAGCAAAGGATGAGGACGATGATGACCTGGGCCTGTAGACAAAGTAACATCGCTTCGAAGCGAAACGATATCTAAATTCGTCATCGTCTCTGAGATATCGATAAACATTTCCTAGCGTTAGCGTTCCTTCGTTATCTTTTTTGGCGATCACGATCGAGGCGAAGGCGAACTCTGAAAGCGCTGCTTGTCTACGCATTTGTATGGGATAAACACGATAGCAATTCGTTTCTTTATGGTTTCGTTACGAATTATAACATTGTCTACCAACTCAGAGCTGCGCTGATGCCTAGTCAATGATGTCCAGGAATGTGAAGACTGCGGTCTAGGCGATGATGACCGAAGCTGTGACAATGAAGATGCAGAATCGGGTCGGTTATTTACAATTATTCCTAGTAATAATAGTTCAGAGAAACAAGAGACAATTGTAGTAAAAGAAACATTTGGCGAGCACGAGTCGAATGAAAATTTTATTTGTTTGGGAGTTGTTTCGGCTGATGTCGTCGGCATGGAAAGCTGTGAGGTGGAAGTTCCGTCGGAGACACATGGTTCTTGTGACGATGATTTTGTTCAGGTTGAGTATGTTTCTGCTGATGTTTGTGAGCAGGAGAGCTTCGAAATGGCGGTGGAGTCCAATGAGCTGTGCGTACCAGTGGAAGTCATGCAAAATCCTGCTATTATTGTTCCAATAGGTGATGGTCCAGCGGATATCTATCGGGATGAAAACTGCATCATAAATATCACTTCACAACATCACAACATTTCACAGCAAGCGGAACGGCATTTTTCACAGAATATGCTGGAGGAGGAGATATATGCCCGTATTTAGCGAAGAAGCATAATTTCCATTTCTTTGATAAACATAAAATTATTTTTGTATCAATGTTATTTATTCTATCTGACATGTATTGTCATAGCAACGTGACAAACAAGTTTTCGACCATAAATATAAGGTATGGACGTAGTAATTACGATGACCCAAATTCTTCGATAAAAATAAAAATATGCGAAAGAAGTCGGGAATTGCTTGTAAACTATTTATTAAAGCAGTATTCCGTAATTAAATCTCTCTCCCCCTCGGACCGCCGTAAGGTGTTGACGTGCCTAGAGTACTATACGCAATTATTCTTCCATAAATTTAAATAATTTTAGTAAAATTTAATTCAACGAAAAATTAGGAGTGCATAATTGCCGAGGAGTTGTTTACAACAACAGCAGCTACGTTTGGCAGTACTGCGAGTCGTCGACTCTTGAGATCGTGCGCGCCTGGTATCTGAGCTGTCTACTCCTGCGAGGACACCGCCCTATGTAAACGTAAGAACCAATAATTATTCATTACTGCGCGCGCGCGCCTCCTCAATGCTTGGTGACGCACTGGCCACACCCCACTGTTAAGAGATTGGAGAACAGGATCTAATTAGGAACCCGTCCCACTACGTGCGAACCAATAATTACACCCAAAACTACACCATCATCTTATACGCTTATCTACGGATGTTATAACTTGCGTACTCGTTATTACACCTCCACATATTCCTGGTAACTTAGTAATCATGACCACTTTAGTGAATAAGTCTCTATCAGACACGGAGATTAATTTACTGGAAAATGAGAGTGTGACGCCGCCTAAGTATGTATTCCAACGGGTAAAAAGAAGCAGGGAAGACATCTCGATTAGTGATCAGTTGAATGAATTTAAAAAGAAGATGAAAGAAATGATGGCACTTTTCTCAGGTAAACAAGAAAATGAGATACAACAAATTACTCTCACTCTGAAAGACATCCAACAATCCAATCTCAAAATAGAAAACTCAATCTCATTCGTAACTGCACAGAATGAAGAGCTACAAAAAAAAATTGACAAGCTAGAAAACCAGGCCAAGACTGATAAGAAATACATTTCTTTGTTAGAAAACAAGCTTGAGGAACTTCAAATGGGAAGTCGCAAGTCGAATTTCGTAATAAAGAACGTACCAAAAAAAACCAGTGAATCCAAAGAAGACCTCATAGAAATGGTCATGTGCCTCTCCCAAAACATTGCTTGTACTATCAGCAAATATGACATTAAGGACATTTATAGGGTACGTGGAAAAGACAAGGAAATTAAAAATTCGCCCATCATTGTTGAAACTGGCTCTACACTATTGAAGGGTGAGATTATGAAAATGGGAAAAGCTTTTAACTTAAAGCACAAATCAAAGTTATGCTGCAAGCACTTGGGATTCAAAACACAGGAAGACACCCCTATATTCCTATCAGAACATCTGACTCCTAAAGGGTCCCGCCTACATTTCCTTGCTCGGGATTTAACTAAGTCTGGAGCCTACAAGTTCTGCTGGACCGCATATGGCAAAGTTTATCTCAGGAAGGACGAGTTGTCACCAACTTTGGCTATTAAAAGTGAAGAGCAGGTACATCAGCTTATGTTACAAATATGACTCTTAGACCATAATTATATGTTCCTCATATACCTAACTCTAAAAGTAATTATGCCATTGCTTTATATTGTTTTTTTGTTACCTACTCATTGTTTTTGTGTAACATCTTATATTTTGTTAATTAAGTTACATTTTTTCACACATACTAACACTTTTTCAGAACTTTTCAAACACACACCACATACACACATAGTTACGCAAATTCATAATATAAATCCACTATACATACTCACATACACAAAATCATGCATCAAAACTGTAATACAGCTGCGCTCTTTTTACCTCATCCGGCTACCTGCAGTCTATAAAATTTATGTAAATCTTGTTACTGCCGTCTATTCTACCAAATACATTATAAATGGGTGACAACCTACAAACCATAAATGATATTGATAATATTGAAATTGCGCGTACAATAGAATGTGATTGCTCTGAGATCTCTAAGCACATTTTAGTAAATAAAAATGACTTGACTATTGTCTCTCAAAACATAAGAAGCGTTTACTGTAATTTCGAGGATTTCTCACTATTTCTATCTACTTTAAAATTTGAAACTGATGTTATAATTTTAACCGAATGTAGGTTAAACGATAACAAACCAGTTCCAATACTGAATAACTACCACTGTTTTGCCTCTACTCGACATTTAAACCAAAATGATGGGGTCGTGGCCTATGTTAAAAACACATTAAAACCAAAAGTAAAGGAAATAAAATTGGCCCAAGCGTCCTGTCTCCAGATAGATATTCTGAATAACCATATTTTGTGTATTTATCGCTCTCCATCAAACAATAACACTGACAGTTTTATTGACTCGCTTAGCGCTCACCTTAATACAATAACGTCGCAAAAAAACTTAGTAATAGCGGGCGATATAAATATCAATATTAGACCTAAAGACACAGAAACATCACAGGAAAGTAAAAATAGATTGAACTATTTAAGTATGATGTCATTACATGGTATACTCCCTGGACATACATTACCCACCAGGGAAAGGAACTGTTTGGACCACTTTATGATAAAAATTAATAAAAAAAAGGTTTCGGTATTTATTGCTATCCTTCATACCACTATCACTGACCACTACACTACTTTTATGTCACTGCGTAAGCAAAAATATACCCAAGCAGCAAACAAAACCACTACTAGTATAAATTTTGAACAAGCTTTAAAACAAATACATGAACAAAATTTTGCAGAATTACTATTTTATGATGACCCTAATTTATTAACTGAGATACTCATTGATAAACTAACTGCATCAATTAATCTGAACACTACCACAGAAAAAATTCCAAACAGTAAACGCATTATTAAACCATGGATAACCCCAGGCATACTTCGTTGCATTAAAAATCGTAATAAACTGCAAAAGACTTATAAGAGTGACCCAAACAACGAAATCAATAAAATAACATACAATCGATATAGAAATTACTGCAACCAGCTCATAAAAAAATTGAAAAGAAAATATGATAGGGAATTACTTGCTAAATCAATATCAAACAATAAATTGCTTTGGAAAAATATTAAAACTATAACCTACACTAACAAATCTAAAAGTCAAAACATTGAACTAGTAAATATTAAATCAACCCCTAGTGAATCAGTAAACTTTATCAATGATTATTTTGTAAATATTGGCAAACAGCTGGCCCAACAAATTCAGCCTAGCGTTCATCATGACCCTAATTATGTGCATAATCAACTGTCAACACAAGTTAATTCCTTCATACTCTTGGACACCGACCTCAATGAAGTGGACACAATTTTGATGAGCCTAAAATCAGATAGTGCCGCTGGCTGGGATAATATCTCCACAAGGTTTTTGAAGTATGTAAGTAGGGAAGTTGTCCCAATTATAGCCCATCTTGCAAATCTCTGTTTCAGAGACGGTATCTTTCCGGCCCCACTTAAGCAATCCATTATTACTCCAGTTCACAAGGGTGGGGACAGAGACGATGTCAACAATTACAGGCCGATATCTGTCCTTCCAGCTATATCGAAAATCTTGGAGAAATTAATTAATATTAGACTTCTCAAATATTTAAATAAATTTAAAATACTATCCCCAACACAATTTGGATTTAGGCAAAATATATCCACCGAGGATGCAGTCACCGCTCTAAGCTCGCTTGTAGCTAATCAACTTGATGATGGTAATAAATGTTTAACTATCTTCCTGGATCTTAAAAAGGCATTTGACACTGTCTCTGTACCACTCCTTGTGAACAAACTGGAAAAAATTGGTATAAGAGGAACTCCACTTAATCTTTTTAAAGATTATCTCTCTGACAGGAAGCAAAGGGTAAAGTTGGGGCAATACGTCAGTGATGATGCAGAAGTATTATACGGCGTGCCTCAGGGTAGTGTTTTGGGTCCCACACTTTTCTTAACATACATTAATGACCTCTGTAATATGAAAATTAAAAACGCCAAAGTCTTTTCTTATGCCGACGACACGGCTGTTGTTTTCTATGGAAGCTCCTGGGATGACGTAGAGCAAAGTGCTTCTTGTGGCATGGCCCAAATTGCTAAATGGCTAAATTATAATCTACTGACATTGAATACCTCAAAAACTAATTATATATGCTTTAGTATCTGTAATCGTACACAACCGAATAAAGACTTCACAATCAAAGTTCACGTATGTGGTGACATTAAAAACAAAGTCTGTATGTGCCCTACCATTAATAAAGTCACACACACCAAATATTTAGGTGTCATGATTGACCAGAGACTATCCTGGTACCCTCACCTTGAGCAGGTCTCTAACAGGGTGCGGAAATTAAGCTGGATTTTCAAAGCCTTGAGACATATTGTTCCAAAAAGTGCCACCAATACCGGAGACTCATTCAGAAACCTATTAAAAGACATCTATATCGCTTTGGTGCAGTCTGTTTTAGTTTACTGCATCCCTATTTGGGGAGGTGCAGCTAAATACAAGTTTATTGGATTAGAACGAGTGCAACGAGCCCTCATAAAAATAATGTTATTTAAAAGAATTAGATATCCTACCGAGACACTTTATCAGATAAGTGATTTGCTTTCGGTGAGAAAACTGTATATAATACACACGGTTTTGAAAAAACACAAAGAGCTGCCTTATGATACTGCTTTGTTATCGAAAAGAAGGAAAGATATTATAGCACCGATTCCACAAACAAAAACCAAGTTCGCTAGTAGGCAATACGGGAAACGATCATCCCAACTTTACAATAAAGTAAATAAAGAGATATATGTATACACCAAACAATATTATGAATGTAAAAGACTTATAATTAAATGGATAAAACCACTCGAATATGAGGACACGGAAGCCCTCTTGCAGCACACATCATAACTCACTCATTCACGCTTATACTTACTCACATATTCAACATCCACACACCACACATACACAAACAGCCCACACACATATATACACCCCATACACACACATATCACACATACACAACTCACATAATAACATACACAAAATTCACACTTATTTGATAGTTAACTGAGCTGATATATAATAACAGTCATCTTTATTTCTCTTTTGTAATATAATTTAGTCTATTTTCTCAAAATTGTATAAATAGTGAATACTGGCACAATATTTTTCTATGTTAATGTGGATACGGAAGAGTGGAGTGTCCTAATACAGGCATCTATACCTATGCTTAAAAGGACACTTCTAGCACTAACTATGTAGTAGAAAAATTGTTAAAGTGAAATAAAACTATTTGTATTTTGTATTGTATTTTTTGTAAATATAAGTTTTGGAAATTTAAGAAAAAATTTGTAAATTGTTTGTTGTAAATTATTTTATTTAAAAAAAAAAGTTTTTTAGAGAATAGACAGTGGTGTTAGATGTCATTTGACATGACAAATAATTGTCAGATATCTGGTACGTCAACGTTAGTACGGTTGACAATATAGTAAAAGTTTAAATTTTAACCGACTTCAAAAGTAGGAGGTTCTCATTTGTTTTGTTTTTTATGTGATATTAATCGTTGTGTTTTTGTGTGTTTCATGTAATCGATATGATGAGCTGCATGGACGTGACTGAAGACTGATGGGAGATGTGACCACATACCATGAGCAAGAAAATAAATTTGTTAGGCGATTATTAGTGAGAAATAGGTATGAGTTTCTCCAGAGTGCGAATTTAATAAAGATGTTACTACAGTTAGGAGGCAGAGGGATTGCGGTCCTCTCTCCTAGGGAAAGATGTGTCCGGGTTTTTTGTCGGTTTATACCAGCTTTGTTTATGGGGTATAATGCCTTCGCAAAGTGGGATCGAGTTGATTCTGTATGGTGTGACCGAGCCCATGACAATTTTTATGTATTATTCATTTAGAGAGTAAACTTCAAGTTATACTTATGGAGCACTCTGGGGGAAGTTCAGGAACAGTGAGTAGGTGTTCAGAACAGTGGTCGTTTTTTCTCCTGGTCTTCATAAGCGTCCAATGGAGTTAAAATTATTACAGTTTTGAATTTTATTTTTGTAAACCCCTTCTGGGTAGATGTTAACAAGAGCGTCTTAGGTCAGAAAATTTAGCAGAGCAGTGTGGCTTTTTAGAGAGGTTTTACCTCACTGAAGCCATGTGTATTGCCGGGATATGTGGTGTGCCGAATGGCTTAATTAATAATAAGAAAGAAGACCACACTACTCGGGGTTCATTTTTGGCTATCCATAGGTGGACTCTGCTGCATCGTGTACCTCTCAAAGGTAGGGATTTCGCAGTAGGATTAAGTAGGCCTCAATCGGCTTTTCAAATATTTAATTGAATAGAAGACTTACTAGCGTCTGCGCTTCTATTCGTAGGGGCGTAGCTCATGTGACGACCTTATGTTGGCGACCTTATGGTGGAGACTGGCACGTTGGAAGTTTGGAACGCCGATTGAAAATTAAGAACAAAGAAGACTTTTGTTTTTGGGTAGACTTCTCCTAGCCCGCTCGAACAGGGCACATGTATTATTTTATTATTCAATATAACGTATAAATTCGTGATCGCTCTTTTCTTTCTCACACAACACACATAAGCAGTCACTCTCGTACACCACACTCTCGCACTGCCAGCGAGTATGACAACCCCCAGGAACATATAGAAATCTCCAGGGACCAGCACTAAGAGAAGGTGCTCCAGGTCCCTATAGTATTGTGTATTGCACTAAAAGGTTTATAATAACAAACAAAAAAAAAACTATTGTTCGTTAAAAGTAGTTTATTTTACTTACAGGTAACATACTACAACAACTTATTATAACTACTTACTTCTGTCGAATAAGATGTGAAATATATGTCAAGAAACTTAAAAGCAATGTGTATTGTTGTTGACGTATGAAAATAATGTTTACAGTTTTAAATGCATTTATTTCACCATAAACATTAAGCGTCGATTATGATCGAAGTAATTAAGAGCAATAAGTAAAAATATTAGACTCTATTCAAAATGTAAAACAACTACTTTCAAAATAAGTGATTTACGTTAAGTTAATTATAGGCAGTTTGTTTGGAATAAGTTTATTAATTCACATTTTTTTATATAAGTAGATAAAGTGTCCTTCACCACACAATCCTCACCTTTGAAAACTTAATGAAAATTTTGAGTATGCAGAAAAATAGTCAATAAATAGTCATAAATAGTCACCAAGGTTAAAAAAATAGTCGCACTATGATTGCGAAGTTATAGCTCTATGTTGGTGAGGATTGTGTGGTGAAGGTCTCCACACAATCCTCACCTCGGTGCAAGCAAACGGCTGGGAGCATTAACTTGGTTTCAATTCCAAAAAATAGTCAAAAAATAGTCGTAACGCTATGCCAAGTCTCGAAAATAGTCATAAAGGGATTCCAGAGATATAAGGGTGTCTTGGTGAGGATTGCATGGTGAGCTTTTCTCGCCACAATCTTCACCTGATTACCGCGGAACGCTTACGTTTTTGAAGTTGACTTTAGTGTCAAAAAATAGTCAAGAAATAGTCGTCTCCATCCATGATGATTTTGACCTGGTTTACTATGTAGAAGTATGTTAAACTTCCATGTAAACTTCTACATACATTATGTTTTGGTACAGTCACGAACACTAAATTTTGCAAAACTATTTTATTTAATATTGTTGTCTATTTAAAACAGTAATAAAATATTGTAGTTACTTACATTATGTTTCTGGCTTTGGCAGAACTGAATAACCTTTCATAATATGGAAAAATTACATATTATGTATTTTTTTTTAATACTTAGTCATGTTTTTATTGAAATTCAAAATACTACTCATACTTAATACATTTAGATTTTTCATTCGATTCAATCATCATTCAACATAAAACATGTCGAGAATCGAGTATTTTCCTCACATCGCTTTTGTGACGTCACCGAGTCTCGCTACACCTCGTTTTTATGTTATAAAGATCAACATATTTTTCTTTTGCATTACGAAATTATACGTCTAATCAGCAAATTTTACATGCACTTGATATGCGATATGTCCATAAGCAACACGGGCCACCGGCGGACCGGAGACGCCGGTGGCCCGTGTTGCTCTATGGATATGTCCTTTAGTAAACATGATAGCGAGACTACCGTAGGGTTGAAGTCATGTTTGAAACCAAACTTGACATGTCGATAATTTCTTATTACAAATTAGTATTTCTTTTTGGTTTAAAAATAGTTATGATACTAGTGCGGTAAGTTGGTTTTCACAAACGAGTAGCCGAATGTAAGCCCGAGATGAAGTCGACGGCTTACCATAGTTACTAGTTAGTAAATACCAATTTCCGCACGTGTGTCATACAACGTTTTTCAACAAACTTTTGTTTTCAGATGTCAGTCAGTAAGTGGCTAAAATCTTTGACGTTTCTAATATGAAAATAGCGCGAATTTGCAAATGGAGCCACGTGCGCGTGGTGAAAATTAGAACTACATCTTACGTCTCATTTTCTCTTTTGATGTAAAACATCTACTGGCGCGGCCTGGCAGTAAAATCGACTCGAATGTCATGACGAATTGTAGTTACCGTGGTAAAAAGATGTTGTCATGATGACGCGATTGTTAGGGTTTAGCTAATTTTATTTTTTAATGTACGAGTACATCGAATGAGAAAATCATCATTATCATCATTTCAGCCGAAAGTTGTCCACTGCTGGACATAAGCCTCCCCCAAGTGTCACCACAATGACCTGTCCTGTGCGGCTCGCATCCATCGGCTACCAACGACCCTCATTCTGCCTAGCCTTTTCCCAACTATGTTGGAGTCGGCTTCAAGTCTAATCGGTTGCAGCTGGATTTTACATGAAGTGACCGCCTATCTGACCTCTCCTTTTTCCTACGTAAATTGTATTTTTCTGATCACAGCCCCTACACTCCAACAGTAATTAATCTTGTATATTTGGTAGTATTCATTCTTAGATAAAGATAGAAAACTCTCCCGACACCCTCGCACGCACCGCAGTGGCTATGAGGAAGTCAAAATGCTGAACATTCAGCCGCCGAACATTCAGCGCTTCGACAGAGAGCGTGACCGAGTATTTGGTATCCGACTAAATCGTTATTCATGGCATTATTTATTATTGAAGACAATAAGTTACTCTTTGAAGTGTCTACTAGCTAAGGAACTGCTGTGCATGAAACAGGTTTAATTTAGCTTATGACTTTGTTTTATAATATATCATGATAATGATATACATTATATCTCTGTAAAACATACTTAAAATACCTACCTGAAATAGCTACCTAACTAAAATTAATTTATACTCTTTTTAATACAACGAAAAATTAACGTCACCATTAAAATACGTACTTAATAATTGTTTGCTCGACTGTACTTGACTCGAAAATGTATGTAAAAGTTTACATGGAAGTTTAACATACTTCTACATAGTAAACCAGGTCTAAATTATCATGGTTGGAGACGACTATTTCTTGACTATTTTTTGACACTAAAGTCAACTTCAAAAACGTAAGCGTTCCGCGGTAATCAGGTGAGGATTGTGGCGAGAAAAGCTCACCACGCAATCCTCACCAAGACAGCCTTATATCTCTGGAATCCCTTAATGACTATTTTCGAGACTTGGCATACCGTTACGACTATTTATTGACTATTTTTTGGAATTGAAACCAAGTCAATACTGCCAGCCGTTTGCTTGCACTGAGGTGAGGATTGTGTGGAGACCTTCACCACACAATCCTCACCAACATATAGCTATAACTTCGGAATCATAATGCGACTATTTTTTTAACCTTGGTGACTATTTATGACTATTTATTGACTATATTTCTGCGTACTCAAAATTGATTTTCATTAAGTTTTCAAAGGTGAGGATTGTGTGGTGAAGGACACTAGGTAAATCATGGGTTTGAGGTTATAACTTAAGTATTCGAGTTCTTTACGAAAAGAAGAGATATACAAAGTATTTACAAAAGTATAATAGACAAAGTATTTTGTTTTACCTACGGTTAATGCATTAACTTGTCTAAGTTTTTTTCCAGCATGTATTCAACATGGTGTTTGTCAGTGTTTGACGTAATTTCTTGTAGAAAAAGAATTTACATGTATAGGGTGACTGATAATTAGTGACCGAAACTTAAACACGTGATTGACTCATGATAACAAACAACTTTCTCAAATATCCGGTGAATAGGACAATTATCCTGGACAAATGTTATTTTTGTAACCTCTTCAGCTGGATAAACGTTGCGGACTGCAAAAACAAATAACAAAAATAACTTTATATATTTATTAGTTGTGGTTGAACCCTAAAAATACCGTATGAAACATTTGCGATATCACTTACACTTAGTTCGGTTTCATTAGGTTGTGTTATATTACATTCACTATTACGCAGCGCAATGATATTTGCTCTTGCTTCGATGTTAATATTTAATTGCATTTTTAAAATGATAGATAACTAACAACACCGCTAATAGATTTAAACACTCGTCACTAACCAATAACAACCACGAAACAACAACGTTCTACTAGATGAATAGTCGTAACGAAATTCATCTGTCTACCTCACAGAAATCAAAATAATTTACCTAAGTAGTTTTATGTTACCCACTAACTTTATTATATAAATGAAACATACGAAGTAGACAAAATACTAATGCGTAAAGAACTGCTACTATAATAATTATTAAATATTAACATCTAACTACTAACTAGGTAAAAAAATAACAAAAACTATAAACAGTAATTATAAAAATTAACAAAAAATTATTAGACGCAGGTGAGATTCGAAACCACGGATCGCCAAAACCAGAACACCTTATCCACTACGCTACTATGCCACATACTAAGGTTGTTGAAATTATGAACTGGTATCAGTTGCAGACAAAGTGAGTATGTGTGTCTATAGTATAGAAACCACTTAAAGAGGTCGTAAGTCAAAGCGAAGTGCCAATCTACTGCTTTGCGAGATTGCCTATGGACTTTTGAACCTATACTGTACCTACATATATTATTGATATCTCAAATCAAGTAAAAAAATAATAACTTATAATAGGAAGGGGTAGTCTACCTACCCACCTGCTTTTACAACTGCCTGCTTAAGGTGAATGCTCCAGGGTAGCACGCGAAATTCAAATTTTCTTACATTTTTTGCAATTTGCAGGTCATTGTCAGGTTGTATCTTGGTCAAAATTTGATTCGCGGCCGTAGCAAGATGTATTTATAGAATTACTAGCTGACCCGACAGACGGCCAAACGCGCGAAGTTTAGTCGTTAAGTTTTCTGAATTTTTTTCATAATTCCACGCAACTTTCTTATTTTTTTTTAAATAAGATAATATCTGTATAATAATATATAAATAGAATAACTGACCCGGCGAACTTCATACCGCCTGAGAGTCAATAAATGTAGTGTTAAATTTTATTAGAACTTGAGTTAATTACATTGAAATGAATGTAGGTAATTCACATGGCAGAATCGAAATAATTCGCGTAGCATTGTAGCACTAAGTACTTTTTGTTAAATTATTTGCTTGATGGGATGGACTTGGGTCGATTCTATTCATTGAAGGACGTTATGATACACGGCATTTTTCGTTTTGTTGTCAGTTGCGAGAATAAACAAAGCTTTGAGTACATAGTTTTGCACTTTGTTGGTTCAGATTTCGAAGCATGATGACTACCGAGCCAACCTCTGGTTGTAAATTGTGCGGTGGCAAGTCAGGCAAATCCAACGAGTCAAATAAAAAAATCAGTTGGATAGCGGGTTGCTTCGTCTTCGTTTGTTACACAGTCGATTGAATTGAAGGAACGTTGTTGACCAAAGATATTGAATTGTAAAGTTTAAGTAATCCACATCTTTGTTCTTTGCCAGAAAAATTGCTCGGTCCAATTGTGATTTTGAACACTTTGTTGATGAGTTCATCCTTCATTGAGACGAAATTACAAAAATTCGGCGGAAACGAAATCAATCTGTTTTTGTTGATGAGTTCATCCTTCATTGAGACGAAATTACAAAAATTCGGCGGAAACGAAATCAATCTGTTTGAATCGTCGACAGGAACACAGTCATTACAGATAGTCATAAATTATATGGAGAAATCTTCAGCAGATAAATCTTTTAGCAATGCAACTACCATGTTTGTCGTCAGCTGAAGTTTCTTCACATAGAGCCACAGAGCGGTCGATCTTGGAATGACTGGTAGTGTTTGGCGGAAATTGCCCGACAATTTTAATGCTGAATGAGCCGTTCGGCATCTTTCTAGCAACGTGGCCGCCATCCCAGGAGAAGTAATAGCTATAGTAATTTCTGATCTCGCACGAACAGTGGTCAAAATCAATGATAATTGTATCAAACTGTAAAGTATGAAATAAACTGGAAAGTATGATGAATGTCTTTCCAGTTCCACCGGGCGTATCGAGGAAAAATAAGCTACTATTTCCATCTTAGATTGTCTTCATTAACGTATTGTACATTTCCTTCTGTTGGGCTTCAACAGTGGTACATTCGTTTTAAACTGACTGATTCAATGCATCTCCATCACATTCACGTTCATGTTCCAAATCTCGATTAAAAGCGTCGTTCACGATCTGGCGTTAGCATTCCTAACTTGACTAACAAACTGTCGCACATGAGGTACCACATGTCTTCGATCAAAAACAAAGCCTGATTAATTTTTTTTTCACCTCATTTACCTTGAAATCGGGCCTAACTGACACGGATTTGATCTAAAATATCTTACTGGTACCTGGAACTTAACTAATTATGATGGCAAATAACGTCTCACCAACTTGATAGTGCGTGATTTCACCGTTGGTACCTATTAGAAATCAGTACGCCAAAAACCGCCATAAGTGCAAATGTATTTGACGGATTTCACTGAATTGCAATATTCCACGTTGCGATGTGCTACGAATGATTTGGAAAGTAGTGACGAATACGGAACAATCCAACCGTTGTCGACCACGAAATCGTTTCCTTTCACCCTCTTTTAAATAACTTTTCGTTCCATAAAAAACGTAAATGAATTTTCGTCATAATTTCTTTTTTTCGTGTATTTTTACGATTTTTTTATAGTTATTCTGCTATTCGGGGCGGAGATAAATCCAACAAATCAAAGATCATTAAAATCGGTCCAGCCGTTCTTGAGTTATAACTGGTGTAACTAACCCGACTTTGTTTTATATAGGTAATTAAAAATACTAGCTGTGCCCGCGGTTTCACCCGCGGTTATGGTTTCTGTGTCGTAGCGTGATTATACATAAAGTATATAACCTTCCTCATTAAGAGTCTATGTTACCTCAAATGGCTTAGCATGATCCTCCGTTATGTCGATAATACTGCAGCATTAATTTTGAAATAAATATATGGCAAGGTTGAGGATCAATGTTAAGTATTATAAACCTCAAAAACACGATTCCATAAAATTTTCTCGATAGAAAAAAAATCCAAAGTTACCTCTAAACCGAAAACAATAAACCGCTAGCATTCAAAAAATGCTTAAAATTAGATCATGAAACTTTGCATACTAACTGAACTTACTATAAAGCAGGTCCTACAAGTTTTTTTATTTTTTAATTACCATTATTTTCACAGTAAAAATAAAATACCTAAACTATCACCTAAACTATGCCGTCTTGAAGCTTGTTCCCTGGCGCCCGACGCCCCCGTTCAGTCTCGCTTCGGCTTTCGAACGGGAGGGCTGTGTCGCTTGCGCTCAGAGCACACATTACGCAACAAGACTACGTAAAATACAAATCTTGTAGTACTTATACTTATAGTGTTGGTGCAATGGGAAATAACCGTAATAAAAATAAGAAACGAAAGGGTTGGCGCAAAGAAACTGGAAAACATGATAAACGTAATGAAGTAAGTATATAGCTACCTATCTACTTACAGTATTAGTGATTACAAACATGTCACGTTTGGTGCAGTGGCAGGTGATTGGCTGCTGCGTTAGGAGTTGCAGGTGTTTCTGCATGTGAAGATTTGTGTTTGTAAACGCACCTTTCACGATTCAGGCGAAATCCAGGTGTACACTTTTTTTTTTTGATAAATAATGTGAAAAATGGGTGTCCAATTTTGTAAAAAGTTAAAAAGTTCCCTAAATAGGTTTGTTATTGTTTTGACAATATACAACAAATAGGTATCTATGTAGTACCTAATTGTTTATTTTTATAATGTTGCCGACTCCAGGATTTCAACTGAATCGGAGACGGTGCGATTACAAACACAAATCTTCACATTCACAAACGCGCAGATCCGACAAAACTATCTGTAGGCCTTTTTTTTTTTTTTTTGGGGGGTGGGAAATCATCCTATGACTTCTTCCGCTCTAGGGTGGAGCGGAAGGGTGTGTCAGACTCTTACTGACTAAAACCCACCCCTGTTCCTCCCCGCCTCGAGTGCCCGGGGGCGAGGTAACTCTTTCGAATTTATCCTCCACCCCCGGGCAGATCTGTAGGCCAATGTAGTAATAATAATAACAGATCAGTGTGTTTTATCTGTAGGCCATAAAACACTGTTCTGTTATTATTATTACTACATATTATGGCTATATAATTTTGACGGCACGGTTGGCGCAGTGGTTGAGCGTTCGGCTGCTACGCTGCGTGTCACGGGTTCGATCCCCGCACGGAACAAATATTTGTATGACCTGCAGATAGTTGTTCCGGGTCTGGGTGTCTTGTGTATGTGAATTTACATGTTTGTGAACGTACCCACGATACAGGAATATTCCTAGTGTGGGGCAACATTTTTTTAAAAGACAAACAAAAATCAAAAAAAAAATTATCAAGCTATAAATTTCCAGTATAAGCTGATCTCACATTGTATAGGAATTCCGTACAATGAGAGGTCAGCTTGTACTGGAAAATTATCCCTCCACCATCAAATACCAATTCACCAAATTTGTATTTCAATAAAAAATGTAGGGTGGGTAATTGTTATTTGTTATTCATAGGGCAAGTCTGCTTCTATGGACGATTTAGTCTTCTTTTGTATATTTTTAGGGTTCCATAGCCAAATCATAAATAAAAATATGTGAGGTCTAGGTAGGTATTTATTTGTCCCGTGTGATTGTTACAGGACCGGACGGACGGAGGTATGACCTCCGAAAACTGTAGAAATAAATTCGGACGAAACAAATCTTCATGTGTTACAAAATATATAATTGTAAGTACCTATCTATCATACGTGTGTGATAATCACGAAATTTGCTGTTCCCCCATGGCACTACCGCTTGGTACTAACGCGTAACGGTACTATCACGAAATTGGCGAATTCATAATAAAATTTTCATAATGTTGGACTTTTTAGGGTTCCGTATTATTTATTCATGTTGACAAAATTATGCTGCCGGGGTCGCGAGTATATTTGAAAGAGAGTTACCGCGGCTCTTGGCACAGGCAACTGAAGGAACAGGGGTGGGTTTTAGTTAGTAAAAGTCTGAGATGCCCTCCCGCTCCGCCCAGAGCGGGAGGTAATTTTTTATATTTTTTTTTATTATAATCGTTTATTAGGAACAGAACAACAAATACAGGCAGATAAAAAAACAATGTACAACGATGGTAGCTGCAAAAGTTTAAAACTTTGGCGCAGCCACCAACGCCCATCACGCCAGTCATTGAATGATAACATAACATACCCCAAAAAAAGTGTTTTATAATGAATGTTGTGTTTTCTTGCAGATCACCTGAGAACATGAGCTGTTCACTGAATATACACAATCATTGAAATCAAGCGTCCCATTGCAGCATTCTAAACATCTTTTGACGAAGCTAAGATATAGATAAGATAGAAGTAAATTTTTGGAGAAAAACTCAAAACGGACTTGTCGTAAATAAAAAACATCCTTGGTATATACAAGTGCAAGGACAATTACATATTATCGGTACAAAAAAAAATGTATTTTCGGAATAAGGTCTGGATGCGACAAAAACATCAAAGTCGAAATTATAGAAAGATGACCAATATTTCTGAAATGGAACTAAAATTAGAACATTTTTATAAAACATGCATGTTACCTGAGCTATGCAATTCCAGACATGTTCTAACTATGTAAATTAGAAATTTAAGCGATTAAAAATAAATGTTATTTAATTTTGACTATTTTTAATTACTTTGAAAAAAACTTATGGTATTTATCATACCTACCTACATACCTACCTGCATACTTACCTACTTATCCTACCTATACCTACCTATCTTATATTTATACAAACCTTGTCCTGAGAATCACGAACACAACAAAAAAAGAATTATGCAATTTGGTGAAGTCCTTCGAAAGATATACGCATACCTACATTTCGGCGATTCATTCTTATATAGATGCATAATAACTAAGAAAGTGGTAATACAAGGAGAAAGCTACCTATTATAAGATTTTAAAATGGCACAGCGTAAACTTACTACCAAGCCAATGTACCTACAGAACCCTCAGTGCAAAGGTGACTCGCACTTGACTAGTTTTTTGTAGCTCTACTGCTACTAAACCGACTCTAAACCACTGCATAAATTCTACAATTTATGTAGTGGTTTAGAATCGATTTTTCTAACCTATGTATACCATATGTATGTATACCTAGGTACTTGCATATACCTACAACCTACATAATTACCTACATGCGCAAACGGCTGTCACATAACATACATACACTAAAACTATAAAACGCAAACTTACTACAAAACTAATTGGCGGAACCCACAGCGCAAAGTTGGCTCGCATTTGACTAGTATTTTATAGAAGTAGGTAGGTAAAATAAAATAGTGTGCACGGCTAGACATCACCTATACCGTCCAGTATAAGCTGATCTCGCATTTTATAGGCTTTCCGCACACTGAGAGGTCAGCTTATACTGGAAACTGATCGTTTATAGATACATTGAAATTGTATTTGCGATATAATATATAATTTTATATTCATAAAATGACAAGTTAAAATTAAATTAGATTGATAATTTTATTTCTTAGTACTCGTCCGATAATAGTGTAGTTTACTCTAACGAAATCGCTTCGACCTCAAGGCCGCGCGTGTCGCGTCTCTGCGAGCAAAAGTGTGCGAGCGAGATAAAGAGTGCAGTGGCACGCGGGGAAGTGGGGGCGAAATTAGAATTTGAGCTGAGATGGTGTAGGCTCTTAAATAGGCTATACAGTGCAAAATGGTACCTCGCTCTCCACATCCCTCATAATCGCAAGCCTTGCACATCATGAATGTGCGCGTGGTACTTGATTAACACTATGATCTAAGACGATCTCGATGTATGATATAAGATATTCGTTGAAATCAAATGATGTAAAGAAAGAAAGAAAAGAAAGAAAGATATAAGATATTCGTTGAAATCAAATGATGTCGAGGGAAATTTTGTTCAAAATTAAATACTTAATATGAATAACGTATTTATTTGGCAAAGGATTAATATCATGTTTATAAAAACACCTTCGCAAATAATGCATTATTTTAGAACGAATTTGATTATCATAACAAAGATTATAGTGAGTTAACCTTAAAAGATGGACATATGCTGTCGCGGACTTTTTTGTAGAACTTTTAAAGGGGAACAATTACGTCATACATATTTTTGAGTAACTTTAACCGTTTACGTAGCGCACGCAACGGAAGCTCTGAAAAGGAATATTTTTTTCCCCCGTTTTTACCACATTTTTCACTGATGCTCCGCTCCTATTGGTCACGGCGTGATGTTATTAGCCTATAGCCTTCCTCGATAAATGAACTATTCAACACAAAAAGAATTTTTCATTTCGATCCAGTAGTTTCTGAGATTAGCGCGTTCAAACAAACAAACAAACAAACAAACTCTTCAGCTTTATAATACTATATATATATATATTATAGATATAGATGTTATCTTCTGTTGTGCTTTCAAGGAGAGTAGGTTATATTCCTTTACTATTAATGATTGTGGACAGGCTTTTGCGTTCATTATAACAAAATAGTCCACAATCACGATTACATATCATCTGCCCGCGCCTTTTCCCGACTATCTTGGGGTCGGCTTCCAGTCTGACCGGATGCAGCTGAATACCAGTATTTTACATGGAGCGACTGCCTATCTGACCTCCACAACCCAGTTACTGGGTAATACGATACCCCTTGGTAAGACTGGATGTCAGACTTTCGGGCTTCTGACGACCCGTAACGACTGTCAAAGATCCGCGTTTGACAGCCTGGACCAACGGCTTAACGTGCTTTCCGAGGCACGGCGGAGTCTCGGTATGTAAAGATGGTCACCCATCCACGGACCAACCCCGGCAAGCGTAGCTTAACCTGATGGATCGATCCATGCGGCTGTTATTACTTTAGCTACGAGCTCCTCACATCACACACAATCACGATTACTTATTTATCTATCTAAGTTAATTTACTATTCTATAATTATATTAAAGCTTAAAATTAATGATACGGTGACGACATGTCGCAAACATATTTGACCTATTTACTTATGCATAAGTACTATCTTACATAGAAACTTAATGCTAAGGGTCCGTTCTTTAGGCTTATGCTAGTAAGTTACACGATCTGCACCAGAGGCGAGTTGTAGGAGACACTGAACTGCGAATCTATGTGTTATCAAATTAAAAGACCGATAAAACGGTAAATAATAGCGACTAAATGGTATTCTAATTAGAGTTCGTATTTAATGTTATTCTATAATAGAATATGTATAGTAAATGCCCATTATCATAAGATTTAGGGCTGTTTTGATAGCTGATAAGTGATAACGTTAAAGAATTAAATGCCGACTTTTTGATGTTTTATATTTTTGTTGGATAGATTTCTAGTCATCTAATAGAAATATGTATAGTTTACAGTACATAGGTAATGAGGCCATTATACATAAAAAATGAGTTTAAAGCCGAACGGTACTCAATAAAGTAATGGGATGCAGTACTTAATCTTTAGTGCGCTGTGACGTCACAGCGCCTAAGCGCATGCGCGCTGCGCCTCCTGGCGGAGTGCAGTGATTACTCACAGTTAACGTCACTAACTTTGTTTTCGATAATTTTCTAATATGGGTTCGTTCTGAACATTTCCAAAAAGGAATTTCTGCGCTAAATTGGCAAAATGTATAGTTTTTTATTGATGCACACTTTTTGTAACACAATAATAACACGAAGTTACAAAATATTTTCCTGAATTTGATCACAGCACCAACTATCAGGACAAACTGGAATTAAAATAGAATATTGTTGAATATTCTTTATGCGATCGTAGCGCCGTTTGCCGGATCTAATGTAAAACATTCCAAAATCAACAATAATATTTTATAAATAAAAAAATAATTAGATAAACAATTAAAATTGGACCGAATTGTAAATCTAAACCATTCTCGAATCCACCTGAAGACACACACAAAATTTCATTTAAATTGGTCCAGCCGTTAAGGAGGAGTTCAGTGACATACAGACGCACAGGAGAAATATATGTAAGTATATATAAAGATAATCATTAAAATCATCAATACAACTTTCTCAGTTAAAATTGATCCCAAATGTCATGATTTCATGAAATACTACATTTGACATCAATTCTAACTGAAAGAGTTGTATTGATGATTTTAATGATTATAATTCTATAAATACGTACTTGCTACGGCCGCGAATCATATTCTGACCAACATACAACCTGACACTGACCTGCTAATTGCAGAAAATTTGAACTTTGCGGGCCACCCTTTTTTTCGCATTTATTTCAAACAAACAATTTACAGGCACTTTTGAATAGTAAAGAAGTCTGTCTGGTTTAGGGTTGCCAACATTTCGTCGGCGAAATATAATATTTTTCAGAGTAAGCTTAAAAAATATAACACACATTAACCATTTATTCACTACTAGCTCTGGCCGCGACTTCGTTCGCGTGGTTGTCAAAAACTAAAATGAGTCGCTTAGATATGAGTACAGTCAATATATCCCTGTGTTACCTACTTAGATATGAGTACAGTCAATATATCCCTGTGTTACCTACTTAGATATGAGTACAGTCAATATATCCCTGTGTTACCTACTTAGATATGAGTACAGTCAATATATCCCTGTGTTACCTACTTAGATATGAGTACAGTCAATATATCCCTGTGTTACCTACTTAGATATGAGTACAGTCAATATATCCCTGTGTTACCTACTTAGATATGAGTACAGTCAATATATCCCTGTGTTACCTACTTAGATATGAGTACAGTCAATATATCCCTGTGTTACCTACTTAGATATGAGTACAGTCAATATATCCCTGTGTTACCTACTTAGATATGAGTACAGTCAATATATCCCTGTGTTAGCTACTTAGATATGAGTACAGTCAATATATCCCTGTGTTACCTACTTAGATATGAGTACAGTCAATATATCCCTGTGACCTACTTTAGGTACCTGACCGCTATAGAAAATAAGAAGAGGATAATGCAAGGCACTGACTGTATCACTGCTTTTTTTTTTTGGAGGGTGGGAAATCTTCCAATGACTTCTTCTGCTCTAGGGTGGAGCGGAAGGGCGTGTCAGACTCTTACTCATTAACATCCATAAATTAAACAGACAGCAATGTAAAAGTAAGTTGAAGGCTTGGTTATTCACTTTGAACTATACCTATACAGAGTCACTTCTAATATAATATTCCACATCTGTACCTATACACGAACCCACACACGCACAAACGTATTACTCTCACGCACTGACACCCACGCACATATACACACCTGACACCCATCACTCTCACGCACTAACACACACATATAGCTCATTCCGAGCTGCGGTTGATAGATTTTCCACAGGAGTTGAGTGAATGATTTTGAATGAATGATTGATTAAACGAATGATTTATTATCTATATATATATAGATATTATTATATTATAGATATTATTATACGCGGCTTAAGTTTCAGTTGTGGGTTTTAGCTGGGCGACCAGCTAATGGTCGAATCTTTGATGAGATGTCGGGAGCGAGAAAACTTTTTAAGTCAAAACTGAAATGGTGTCAGGATAGGCAAGAGCAGTTTAAAATGGACATCCTTGCTTCCGACCACTCCTCTAAGGATTTTAAAAGTTTTTGGAAACGTACTGAACGTAAACAAACTGAACGTTAGGCCTAGCGTCCCGATATGTGTCAATGGTTCTGCTGACCACAATGATATTGCCGAGGCGTTTAGAGAGCACTTTACTGTGCGGTCACCCTTAGGTCCCTCGTCTGGTGAGATGAGCGGTGGTGGGCCCGTTGTGACGGGGCATAATGTAAAGATACCTGCGAAGAGTGTGGCTAAAATTATTAGAAAAATGCAGCGTGGAAAATCTCCTGGTCACGATGGGCTCAGTATCGAGCATTATAAGTATGCTGGGGTTCATTTGCCACGAGTACTGTCTATGCTTTTCAGTCTGTGCATGGGTCACTCGTATCTACCGCAGCCGTTAATGCGGACCATAGTCGTTCCTATAGTTAAAAATAAGACGGGTGACACGTCTGATCTTGGTAACTATCGGCCCATCTCACTCGCTACAACAGCAGCCAAGATACTTGACAGTCTGCTGAATAGTCGCCTCACAGCACAGGTTGAGTTGCACGATGCCCAGTTCGGGTTCAAAGCAGGAGTCTCAACAGAGAGCGCTATTCTGAAGCGAACTGTCATGTACTACACAGCAAGGAGGACGCCGGTGCATGCGTGTTTCCTCGACTTGTCAAAAGCATTCGATCTGGTTGTGTATGACCTACTGTGGTACAAGTTGGGGGACGCGGGTGTGTCAGCGGAATACACCTCCCTTCTCAAATATTGGTACTCTAACCAATAGAACCGGGTGAGGTGGGTTGGTACTCTATCGGACGAGTACAGGCTGGAATGCGGAGTTAGACAAGGGGTTTTTTTTTTTTTTTTTTTAAGCTCGCCTCTGCTATTTAACCTCAGATGGACCCAACAGATGGTTTCCACGCCATCATGCGAAAAAAAACAGCTAATGAACGCTGGCAAAGCGGATTGTCCCTTTCAGACACACTGGGTGGGGACAGTCTTAGCTCTGCATCAATAAATAATAAAGTAAATTGTGAAAACTAATAGTACTAACATATTTGATAAGCACTATTGTTACTAACACCAAAATACTAACCAAATTATGGACATTCGTCTGAAATAAAGTTTTATTTAATTTATTTATATACCATGCAAGTTGATGAATGGCCACCTATCTATTAGTGTAGTATTAAACTCATTTTTTATTTTAGTAGTCTGTAAACCTATTCTGTTTTTTTTTTACTTTTTATTATTAAATTTTTAACTTGTTTTTTCTTTAAGTTCACGCCGTCTTACACGGGCTATGAACCAAAGAACATAATTATGTACTTTCTAATATTACTGCCTCCCAAGATACAGGTTTTTGCCTAGTTTGGGAGAGAGTAGGCTAATGTTCTTCTGTTAAATTAACTATAAATAAAAAAAAATATGTTGAATAATTTTCATGAACATTTTAAAAAAGAACTGAAATTAACTTACCAAATTTAATTAAAGTTCGAGTCATTGCACACATTAATAACATTTCTACTCTCTATTCCCGCCACTTCCTCCAATGTCGAAAGGATATTTTCAGATATGAATTCGAAATGGCGAGAATAAAGAAACAGAAGTACCTACTTAGTATCTAATGGAAGACACTTTTGAACCGACTTTGGTTAAGGGTTCTATGTTCGACTGTATGTTTTTTTTTTTGTAAGTCCGCCGTTTTCTCCGTCAGTTGTCGACCGATTTGTTCTAGTGGTAATAGGTATTTTACTTCTTCGTTATTTGACACTGATTGCCGAAATTAAAGTAATTTTTTTAATTTTTAGTGTATTTTCTTTTTTGGAAGTCTGTTGTTTTTCTTTGTAAAAAAAATTTTTCATTTTTCACTTTTTAGTTGTTATACCAAGTTGTTACATAAAATTTTGTTAATGATTCCAAAGCATAGTGTTAAGAAAAATTTAACGTAATTATATGATATGTACGATCCCATTCGCCCCGACAATTGGGGCGATTCGAACATTTTTATCTTTCTAGTTTTTAGTTAATATTTTAGAGAATATAGGAACAATTTTAGTTTTGAAAAGTCAATTGTGTAGCTGGATTGTTACTGGTAACCATTTTGTCAATCAATCTGCCTAGTCTTTTCCCAACTTTCTTGGGGTCGGCTTCCAGTCTAACCGGATGCAGCTGAATACCAGTATTTTACATGGAGCGACTGCCTATCTGATCTCCACAACCCAGTTATTGAGTAATGCGATACTCCTTGGTCTTTCGGGCTCCTGACGACCCGTAACGAGTGTCAAAGATCCACGATTGACAGCCGGGACCAACCCAAGGCACGGAGGAGTCTCGGTATGTGAAGATGGTCACCCATCCATGGAACACTTTAAAATGATTTTCATGTTCTCAAATAAAAAATGATCTGATTTGCCTCAGTCTACTCTATGTGATCCGATTCGCCTCAGTCTACCCTATGTGATCCAGGGTGTTGATTTTCAAAAGTATTCCTCTTATCAATATAAACAAGAAAAATGTTTTTTTTTTTAAATTTTGTCATAAATTGTTCAGTCAACGTTAAGCGGGTACGGGGGCGATAGGCTAGGGTCTGTCGCCCCCGTACCCGCTTCACGTTGAGTTAAAAGAAAAAAATATAAATACAGGTGTCCCGAAGACACCTTTAGATATATTTATATATTTTTTTACGGTAACTAGATGTACGAGTATTTATAATGTTTAAATTAGTTAGGTTTTATAGTCTTTATATGTGTTTATACTCACTATTTCTACGTTTCTTATCCAACTTTCCAGCCGCAGGTCTGATGAAAGAAATTTCTTTTATAACAAGCAGTACCTTTGTGCTGTAGATCTGTATTATTTTTTCTTTTCTCTTGTAAGTGTTTTGTGTGTACTAATAAACCAATGGCTTTCACCAAAATCAAACCATTTATTAGGATAGTTTACAATGAATACCAAAAAATCTAAATCGGGTATTTTACTTCTAAAGTTTTCAACATTTTGTTTTTAAAAAAAAAACGTCTTAAGTGCGTGTTTAACTCGCACACGAAGGGTTCCATACGATTTTATTATTCGTTGTTATAGCGGCAACACAAATACATATTCTGTGAAAATTTCAACTTTCTTCCTATTATGGATCATGAGATAGAGCCCGCTGACAGACAGACGGACAGTGAAGGCTTAGTAATAGGGTCCCGTGGGTTACCCTTCGGGTACGGAACCATAATTTTTTTTTATCACTTTCTCGTTTTTTAACCGACTTCAAAAAAGTAGGAGGTTCTCAATTCGACTGTATTTTTTTTTATGTGTGTTACCTCATAACTTTTTACTAGCTGTACCGATTTTGATGATTTTTTTTTGTCGGAAAGATGGTGCTTCACATGTGGTCCCATTTTAATTTGGTGAAGATCTGATGAAGAAGTTCGGAGATACACTATGGAACTCTTCAATAAATAATAGCAAACCTTCCAAAATTGCTGCAATCGCATGTCTGTATATTGTTTTCACCACTTCACAACATTACATCACGCTGATACGCTCTGAAGGGGTATACACATTCGTACAGTTCACGCTGATACACCCTGATTTCACCAAATATGTTCAACTTTCCTATTTTTGGGGCTATCAATTCGGGCATAACTTTACTATTAATTAAATTTTAGAATGGGGTACAACAACTAAAAAGTGAAAAATAAAAAACTTTTTACAAAAAAAATTCAACCGACTTCAATAAATAATACTAAAAAATGCAAAATAACTTTAATTTCGGAAGTCGGTGTCAAATAACGAAGAAACCAAACTAGAAACACCGACTTCCGAAATTAAAGTTATTTTGCATTTTTTAGTATTATTTATTGAAGTCGGTTGAATTTTTTTTGTAAAAAGTTTTTTAGCACCGACTTTAATGTTGACATTGGTGCGGATTCTGTTTTGTACGAACTAAACTTAATTTAAGCTATTCCTATCTTTTTCTCTCTAATAAAAAAAGAAAAAGACGGACGTAAATTAGAGCTGTCAAATTTAGTTGAACTAATATTTCCATACAAATTAAGTGTACACGTAAAAACATGTCGATTAAAAACACGGTGATGCGCAAGGCGTAAACTAGTTTGACATCTCTAACTTAGTTCATAGCTATAGCCGTCCTTTTCTCGCACTGCCTTAAAATAAAAGACAGCGATTCTCTAATTTTAGTTTAGCTAATATTAAGAGAATCGGCACCAATATATTATATAGTAAAAAGTTAATATAAACGCGTATTCATAAAATTTTAAAAATTAAGTATGGTTTTGGGTTTAAAGAACTTTATTTCTCATAAGAACTTAAAATAACAGTTCGCTTATAATGAGATACAAAAATAATTTATAACTAGTAGGTACATTAGTTTCACCTTAGAGTGTTAATCCGGGACCGCGGTCCCGGTCCCGAAATCCCCTCGACCCTCTAGTGTTGTGACGATTGTTAACATTGTCACTTGTTTTTATGTCTTCCGGTAAATTATTAAACAGCCGTGCTCCTTCAACCAAAATCGTTTTTTTGCCATAATTAGTGCGCGCTCGCGCTTGTTTCAACTGGATTTTGTTTTTATTCCTTACGTTATAAGTTATATTTTTCTTTTGTAGTTGTATGTTTGATCGGACAGATTTGGTGACGATTTTTTTAATAAGGACGCAAGTGCACTATGTGTAAAGCTGATTTGAGTAATTTGATTTTTTGTATAGTATTCTTGTCGGAGTTAAGTAGTGATAGTGAAATAGTGTTTTTATGATTTTGTTTTGTGTTCTTTGTAGTGGATCTAGGTATGTTTTCGCGGCTAATCCCCATAATTCAACCAAATATTCAAGATGCGATTTATCCAGAGAGTTATATATTATTTTACGTACTTTTTTTGGAATACAGTTTGAAACTTTACGTAATGCTACTAGTAATGACGTTAACTTTGTTTTGACATGGTTAATGTGAAGTTTCCAAGTGAGTTTGTCGTCTAAATATAATCCTAAATATTTTTCACAGGTAGATCGTTTGAGAACTTCTTTATCTACTGTGAATGGTGTGAATGTAATGTAACTGTTTGTTTTTGGCACAAAAAATCATGAAAGAGGTTTTTGCGGCGTTAAGAGCCTACACCATCTCAGCTCAAATTCTAATTTCGCCCCCACTTCCCCGCGTGCCACTGCACTCTTTATCTCGCTCGCACACTTTTGCTCGCAGAGACGCGACACGCGCGGCCTTGAGGTCGAAGCGATTTCGTTAGAGTAAACTACACTATTATCGGACGAGTACTAAGAAATAAAATTATCAATCTAATTTAATTTTAACTTGTCATTTTATGAATATAAAATTATATATTATATCGCAAATACAATTTCAATGTATCTATAAACGATCAGTTTCCAGTATAAGCTGACCTCTCAGTGTGCGGAAAGCCTATAAAATGCGAGATCAGCTTATACTGGACGGTATAGGTGATGTCTAGCCGTGCACACTATTTTATTTTACCTACCTACTTCTATAAAATACTAGTCAAATGCGAGCCAACTTTGCGCTGTGGGTTCCGCCAATTAGTTTTGTAGTAAGTTTGCGTTTTATAGTTTTAGTGTATGTATGTTATGTGACAGCCGTTTGCGCATGTAGGTAATTATGTAGGTTGTAGGTATATGCAAGTACCTAGGTATACATACATATGGTATACATAGGTTAGAAAAATCGATTCTAAACCACTACATAAATTGTAGAATTTATGCAGTGGTTTAGAGTCGGTTTAGTAGCAGTAGAGCTACAAAAAACTAGTCAAGTGCGAGTCACCATTGCACTGAGGGTTCTGTAGGTACATTGGCTTGGTAGTAAGTTTACGCTGTGCCATTTTAAAATCTTATAATAGGTAGCTTTCTCCTTGTATTACCACATTCTTAGTTATTATGCATCTATATAAGAATGAATCGCCGAAATGTAGGTATGCGTATATCTTTCGAAGGACTTCACCAAATTGCATAATTCTTTTTTTGTTGTGTTCGTGATTCTCAGGACAAGGTTTGTATAAATATAAGATAGGTAGGTATAGGTAGGATAAGTAGGTAAGTATGCAGGTAGGTATGTAGGTAGGTATGATAAATACCATAAGTTTTTTTCAAAGTAATTAAAAATAGTCAAAATTAAATAACATTTATTTTTAATCGCTTAAATTTCTAATTTACATAGTTAGAACATGTCTGGAATTGCATAGCTCAGGTAACATGCATGTTTTATAAAAATGTTCTAATTTTAGTTCCATTTCAGAAATATTGGTCATCTTTCTATAATTTCGACTTTGATGTTTTTGTCGCATCCAGACCTTATTCCGAAAATACAGTTTTTTTTGTACCGATAATATGTAATTGTCCTTGCACTTGTATATACCAAGGATGTTTTTTATTTACGACAAGTCCGTTTTGAGTTTTTCTCCAAAAATTTACTTCTATCTTATCTATATCTTAGCTTCGTCAAAAGATGTTTAGAATGCTGCAATGGGACGCTTGATTTCAATGATTGTGTATATTCAGTGAACAGCTCATGTTCTCAGGTGATCTGCAAGAAAACACAACATTCATTATAAAACACTTTTTTTGGGGTATGTTATGTTATCATTCAATGACTGGCGTGATGGGCGTTGGTGGCTGCGCCAAAGTTTTAAACTTTTGCAGCTACCATCGTTGTACATTGTTTTTTTATCTGCCTGTATTTGTTGTTCTGTTCCTAATAAACGATTATAATAAAAAAAAATATAAAAAATTACCTCCCGCTCTGGGCGGAGCGGGAGGGCATCTCAGACTTTTACTAACTAAAACCCACCCCTGTTCCTTCAGTTGCCTGTGCCAAGAGCCGCGGTAACTCTCTTTCAAATATACTCGCGACCCCGGCAGCATAATTTTGTCAACATGAATAAATAATACGGAACCCTAAAAAGTCCAACATTATGAAAATTTTATTATGAATTCGCCAATTTCGTGATAGTACCGTTACGCGTTAGTACCAAGCGGTAGTGCCATGGGGGAACAGCAAATTTCGTGATTATCACACACGTATGATAGATAGGTACTTACAATTATATATTTTGTAACACATGAAGATTTGTTTCGTCCGAATTTATTTCTACAGTTTTCGGAGGTCATACCTCCGTCCGTCCGGTCCTGTAACAATCACACGGGACAAATAAATACCTACCTAGACCTCACATATTTTTATTTATGATTTGGCTATGGAACCCTAAAAATATACAAAAGAAGACTAAATCGTCCATAGAAGCAGACTTGCCCTATGAATAACAAATAACAATTACCCACCCTACATTTTTTATTGAAATACAAATTTGGTGAATTGGTATTTGATGGTGGAGGGATAATTTTCCAGTACAAGCTGACCTCTCATTGTACGGAATTCCTATACAATGTGAGATCAGCTTATACTGGAAATTTATAGCTTGATAAATTTATTTTTGATTTTTGTTTGTCTTTTAAAAAAATGTTGCCCCACACTAGGAATATTCCTGTATCGTGGGTGCGTTCACAAACATGTAAATTCACATACACAAGACACCCAGACCCGGAACAACTATCTGCAGGTCATACAAATATTTGTTCCGTGCGGGGATCGAACCCGTGACACGCAGCGTAGCAGCCGAACGCTCAACCACTGCGCCAACCGTGCCGTCAAAATTATATAGCCATATGTAGTAATAATAATAACAGATCAGTGTTTTATGGCCTACAGATAAAACACACTGATCTGTTATTATTATTACTACATTGGCCTACAGATCTGCCCGGGGGTGGAGGATAAATTTGAAAGAGTTACCTCGCCCCCGGGCACTCGAGGCAGGGAGGAACAGGGGTGGGTTTTAGTCAGTAAGAGTCTGACACACCCTTCCGCTCCACCCTAGAGCGGAAGAAGTCATAGGATGATTTCCCACCCCCCAAAAAAAAAAAAAAAAAAATGGCCTACAGATAGTTTTGTCGGATCTGCGCGTTTGTGAATGTGAAGATTTGTGTTTGTAATCGCACCGTCTCCGATTCAGTTGAAATCCTGGAGTCGGCAACATTATAAAAATAAACAATTAGGTACTACATAGATACCTATTTGTTGTATATTGTCAAAACAATAACAAACCTATTTAGGGAACTTTTTAACTTTTTACATAATTGGACACCCATTTTTCACATTTTTTATCAAAAAAAAAAGTGTACACCTGGATTTCGCCTGAATCGTGAAAGGTGCGTTTACAAACACAAATCTTCACATGCAGAAACACCTGCAACTCCTAACGCAGCAGCCAATCACCTGCCACTGCACCAAACGTGACATGTTTGTAATCACTAATACTGTAAGTAGATAGGTAGCTATATACTTACTTCATTACGTTTATCATGTTTTCCAGTTTCTTTGCGCCAACCCTTTTGTTTCTTATTTTTATTACGGTTATTTCCCATTGCACCAACACTATAAGTATAAGTACTACAAGATTTGTATTTTACGTAGTCTTGTTGCGTAATGTGTGCTCTGAGCGCAAGCGACACAGCCCTCCCGTTCGAAAGCCGAAGCGAGACTGAACGGGGGCGTCGGGCGCCAGGGAACAAGCTTCAAGACGGCATAGTTTAGGTGATAGTTTAGGTATTTTATTTTTACTGTGAAAATAATGGTAATTAAAAAATAAAAAAACTTATAGGACCTGCTTTATAGTAAGTTCAGTTAGTATGCAAAGTTTCATGATCTAATTTTAAGCATTTTTTGAATGCTAGCGGTTTATTGTTTTCGGTTTAGAGGTAACTTTGGATTTTTTTTCTATCGAGAAAATTTTATGGAATCGTGTTTTTGAGGTTTATAATACTTAACATTGATCCTCAACCTTGCCATATATTTATTTCAAAATTAATGCTGCAGTATTATCGACATAACGGAGGATCATGCTAAGCCATTTGAGGTAACATAGACTCTTAATAGTAAGTAAATTATATTTTAGCCATTCGTTCAGCAGATCAAGGTCGTTTTGTGCGTCCGTTATAATGTTATGAATGGATTTATTGAAATAGAATAGGCACGTGTCGTCTGCGTACAGAGTTAAGTGCCCTTTAAGCCCTATTTCATTGATATTATTAATATATATTAGAAAAAGTAATGAGCTAACAACCGAGCCTTGGGGACAGCCATAAGTTATGTTTTGAACCGAACTAGTGTAATTGTCTAATTTGACTACGTGTTGCCTATTTTGCAAATATGATGTAAATATATCGAGGGCGCTGCCTGTAATACCTATATTATTGATGTGAAACATCTATAGCCGCACGTAAAACCGATTTCCGACGCATGCCGTGGCGACGCGTCGCCACGCTATACGATGTTTTTTTGTTTTGTTATTACACCATCAAATAGTAAGCTTTTTTGTTTTGTTATTACACCATCAAATAGTAAAGTAATCGCCATACTACGTTTGTATGGAAGAATGACCGACTAGGACATCCTTAAAGCTTATTAAAGTTAGCAAATGTTATCTATATGGCTTTTCGTCCCTTTATAATATAAATAAAATACAGTCGAATTGAGAACCTCCTCCTTTTTTTAAAGTCGGTTAAAAAGAAAGTTTTCATGCAGTCAGATGCAGTTGGTTCGGTTTATTGAAAATTTGGTCAGTTTAACTATCACAATAAAGCAAAAAAAAAAAAAAAAAAAAGCATTCTGATTCTGATTCTGATTCTGAATATGTTCTTTTCTGCATATTACTTTTACAAAATAATGTCGATGTTTCACATCTGCCAGGCGTCTCATGACGGCTCACATTTTTTTTAGTTTCTGGATGAGCTTTTTATGACTATGAATGACTAACTGTATCAAATGCTTGCATGCAAGCGTCACTCAATAATAAGGCGACCATTACACGCGCATACAAACTTTACACAATTATAAGGCGACCATTACACGCACATACAAGCCTCACTAAATTATAAGGCGAACATTACACGCGCATGCAAGCGACACTCAATTATAAGGCGATCATTACACGCGCATGCAAGCGTCACTCAATTATAAGACGACCATTACACGCGCATGCAAGTTTCACTTAATTATAAGCCGACCATTACACGCGCATGCAAGCGTCACTCAATTATAAGGCGAACATTACACACGCATGCAAGCGTCACTAAATTATAAGGCAAACATTACACGCGCATGCAAGCGTCACTCAATTATAAGGCAAACATTACACGCGCATGCAAGCGTCACTCAATTATAAGGCGAACATTACACACGCATGCAAGCGTCACTCAATTATAAGGCAAACATTACACGCGCATGCAAGCGTCACTCAATTATAAGGCGAACATTACACACGCATGCAAGCGTCACTAAATTATAAGGCAAACATTACACGCGCATGCAAGCGTCACTCAATTATAAGGCAAACATTACACACGCATGCAAGCGTCACTAAATTATAAGGCAAACATTACACGCGCATGCAAGCGTCACTCAATTATAAGGCAAACATTACACGCGCATGCAAGCGTCACTCAATTATAAGGCAAACATTACACGCGCATGCAAGCGTCACTCAATTATAAGGCGAACATTACACACGCATGCAAGCGTCACTAAATTATAAGGCAAACATTACACGCGCATGCAAGCGTCACTCAATTATAAGGCGAACATTACACACGCATGCAAGCGTCACTAAATTATAAGGCGAACATTACACGCGTATGCAAGCGTCACTCAATTATAAGGCGAACATTACACGCGCATGCAAGCGTCAGTCAATTATAAGGCGAAGATTACACGCGCATGCAAGCGTCACTCAATTATAAGGCGAACATTACACGCGCATGCAAGCGTCAGTCAATTATAAGGCGAAGATTACACGCGCATGCAAGCGTCACTCAATTATAAGGCGAACATTACACGCGCATGCAAGCGTCACTCTATTATAAGGCGACCATTACACGGGCATCCAAGCGTCACTAAATTATAAGGCAAACATTACACGCGTATGCAAGCGTCACTCAATTATAAGGCGAACATTACACGCGCATGCAAGCGTCACTCAATTATAAGGCGAACATTACACGCGCATGCAAGCGTCACTCAATTATAAGGCGACCATTACACGGGCATCCAAGCGTCACTAAATTATAAGGCAAACATTACACGCGTATGCAAGCGTCACTAAATTATAAGGCGAAGATTACACGCGCATGCAAGCGTCACTTAATTATAAGGCGAACATTACACGCGCATGCAAGCGTCACTCAATTATAAGGCGAACATTACACACGCATGCAAGCGTCAGTCAATTATAAGGCGAAGATTACACGCGCATGCAAGCGTCACTCAATTATAAGGCGAACATTACACACGCATGCAAGCGTCACTCAATTATAAGGCGAACATTACACACGCATGCAAGCGTCACTAAATTATAAGGCAAACATTACACGCGTATGCAAGCGTCACTCAATTATAAGGCGACCATTACACGGGCATCCAAGCGTCACTCAATTATAAGGCGAAGATTACACGCGCATGCAAGCGCCACTCAATTATAAGGCGAACATTACACACGCATGCAAGCGTCACTCAATTATAAGGCGAACATTACACACGCATGCAAGCGTCACTAAATTATAAGGCAAACATTACACGCGTATGCAAGCGTCACTCAATTATAAGGCGACCATTACACGGGCATCCAAGCGTCACTCAATTATAAGGCGAAGATTACACGCGCATGCAAGCGCCACTCAATTATAAGGTGAACATTACACTCGCATGCAAGCGTCACTCAATAGGGATTATAAGGGGACCACACACCGAAATATACCCACAGGGCTCAGGGCACTCCATCAAATCCAAAGCATCAGACCACATAAAATAAATATAAATACCATACATACACACTTGGTATATAGGAAAATAAAAATTGGTACTTTAAACAAAAAGTTTATTTTGCTCATTTTACCGTAGCATTTGTGACAGGCATCGAGCTAAATAATGTTTGCTGTAAATCAAAACACATTTATTTATTTGTACTTATACAGCGTTTCAATGATAATGAACTAAACGCGAAATACAAGTGGGCTCTCTTTTGCAGCGCTGGTAGTCAATTATTATTTTGAAATAACACACTTACGCTTTTTACTGGGGGAAAATTATTCCCACGGGAAAATCAAATACAAAGCTGGCGGGGCTGCTACCGTCCGATTACTCGATTGAAAAGAAATCCTTATTTATGTTAAATTATGGTCACTTCACAATATTAATGGATGTTTGTATGGGAAAATTTAAATGATCAATATCTTTGAAACTACTCAGAGTTTCTCCGTTACAAATTCAGGTTCTCATTATCGTCCCCGTCATAAAGTTTTGAACACATTTCGAAGGCCGTAGATCATCCGGCAGCGGAGATACATGTGTCATTGGACATTGTCATTGTGGACATTAAGTTTTTATTGATATGCAAAAAGTCGTCAAAATCACTTCCGTTACCGAGATTGAGAGACCAGTGAAAAGTGGTTTTTCAAGCTGGCTGGACACGTTTTCGATCCATTATCTAAGATTCCGTAGCGTCACAAGTTCTGAATTAAGGGTGTTTAGCCGTCACATAAAGTGCCCCATTGACCTAGTTCAATGCGAGCTATTTTGAAGGTTTGTCCAGCCAGCCTGAGTCACATGCGTATCAATGTTGTGGTACTATTCGATACCTTATCTATGCAAATGACTAACGAATCCGTTATGACGCAGATGATTTGTCATTTATTCATTATAGCAGTAGCAAGTCACAGATCCTAGCTGAATGTGGCTAAACACCCCGACAGGTGACGGGCATTGGGCAGCGAGTAGCGACGGGATGCAGGCTGCTCTACGTCGAACATTAGATGGAAGTTTATCTCGTTACTTGTCAGTCTCAACGCGTCCATACAGTGCAGAATGAACGTTACGTAGACATTTATGTAGATACGTACACAATAATTATCATAGGTACTATTTATATTATAACCATTAGAATAGCCTGAAGGCATCGTTGTGTGTGGAAGAGTCTGAGCGTCAAAGGCAGCTTGCTGGCACGCTCGTACGCTCGCACGTTCGGCAGACGAGTGCCGCGGCCGCCGTGCTCGCTCCGTCGCTGGTCGCGCGTGCTCGCCGCGGGCCAGTGGCGTATCCTTGTGTTCAGTCACGTTCATCGTCATGATTAGTTCTGAACCACTGCTTACAAAAGTGTTTATAATAATCGGTTCAAAGTTTATCTCGCTTTATTATTATAAGCCAGGATTATCTAACTGTAACGCAAAAGTCTCCCTCTTCTCCTTCTACTTCTCCATTAGGGCGATTAAGCTATGTGTATTCTAAGATCGGTACAGATCAGGTACTAACCGTTCCACTTAAGTAGGTACAGTCAATGTTAGAAGTGCCTGTGATGAGAAAATAATCAGACAGATCAAATTAACATTTATTATTCGTTTATTCATCTTTCTTACTTATTAAATGCATTTTTAAATATTTCTTAAAACATAATAATAATAATCGTATTCGTCGGTACAAGCGGCGAGTGGAGCGGTACACTCAGAATCGAAAGGTGCCCTTATAGGGCTTGGGAGCGACCGGACCAAGGTGTGTCTGATAAGCATTTACCGGATGATGACGCCATGAGTTCATTCTGGCGCAGCATCTGGTCGGTGCCTGTCAGGCATACCGAGGGTGATTGGACTCGAGAGGTCGAGCGTGCGTGCGACCTTATACCAGAAATGGGGGCAATTACCATCAGCCCCCAAGATGTAGCTCGTGCAGTCCGTCCGTTGCCTAACTGGAAATCTCCAGGGCCGGACGGGCTGCACGATTTCTGGATTAAATGGTTCCAAAGGTCGCACGCTCGCTTGGCAGCTCAGTTCCAGTCTGCCTTAGAGTCAGGGTTGCTGCCCCAGTTTCTTACGACGGGAATAACCCACCTGCTCCATAAATCAGGTAGTACTGCGGAACCTAAGAATTATAGACCGATCACGTGTTTACCGACGGTCTATAAAGTTCTTACATCCATTCTGAGAGCTAAAATTAACATCCATATTGATAAAAATCGTATCATGTCAGCCTCCTAGAATGGATGTAGGAATGGGTCCCGCGGTACTAAGGAGCTGCTCCTCATCGATATTGCTATTAGCCAACAGGTTCGTCGTTCTCGAAGAGATCTGTCGACATGTTGGATAGATTACAAGAAGGCCTATGACTCGGTGCCACATACATGGCTCATGAGGCTAGAATTGTATAAAGTTGATGCAACGCTACGCACCTTCTTGATGTCGTGTATGGGGCAATGGAGGACGGTCCTTCGCTATCCAGGATGTCGAAATATCCAGAGGAATAGCGAACCGATAAGGATCGAGCGGGGTATATTCCAGGGTGATAGTTTGAGTCCGCTTTGGTTTTGCCTAGCTTTGAATCCTCCAAGCACACTGCTGGAGAATTCAGGGCTAGGCTATCGGTTGAAGAGAGGTGGTCAGGTTATATCTCACCTCCTTTACATGGATGACTTGAAACTTTTTGCCCCCAGCAATCTGCAACTGATGGAGCTACTGAAGATCACTGAAACCTTCAGTAGTGCCATCAGGATGGAGTTTGGTGTGGACAAATGTGCGGTCATGCATTTAAAGCGAGGGGAGATTGTGGAATCCGTGGGAACTCAACTCTCGGATTCCATAAACCTGAGATCCCTCTCTCCAACCGAAACCTATAAGTATTTGGGTGTGTCGGACGCGTTAGGTATCAATATTACTGACATGAAGCAATCGTTGAAGGAGCGCTTCTTTGACCGCCTGAAGAAGGTATTTAATACCCTTCTATCGGGTGGAAGCAAGGTGCGCGCCTTCAACGGTTGGGTCATGCCGGTATTGATGTACTCTTTCGGCGTACTTAAATGGACTCAAACAGAACTTGACGCCCTGGATAGGCGTGTCCGTACACTGCTGACTGCATTTGGAATGCATTACCCACGTTCGTCGGTGATGAGACTGTATATCCCGCGGAAGTGTGGAGGCCGAGGCTTTTTAAATGCTAAGACCCTCCACAACCGCGAGGTATGCAGTCTAAGGGAATATTTCCTAGCTGCTGACGTGGGTATGCATCGAGATGTAGTGGCGGTGGACAAGGGCCTTACTCAACTCTCCTTGGCTAACGAGAACTGGCGCAAACCTCTAGTGCTTGACACTAACGATGTAAAGAAATTATTCTTCCACCGGCTAGCGTCAGAGATAATACATGGCATGAGACCCTAATTACCTATCTTCGGGTTTATTGCATGTGATTTGTCTGTAGTAAATAAGAGTCCTTCGATTTGGCCTTCACTTTTCACATTTATTGCTAACACTGCATCACACTAGAGAATAATCAGTATTCAGAAAATTGTATGTTGAACTTACAATTTGTGATGAATCACTTTTACCCTATCGTTCGAAGATCGAAGATTAAAGGTCCAGTAAGGAGATCCACAAGCAGTATCTAAGCCGTGTTCATCTAATCATGGTCATCTCTGGACACGTGGACGTTTGTGTTCTGAACCTTTTGCCGCCGCCTGACCGCATTGTTCTTCCAAAAATAAAGTGAAGTTTATGATCCGACCATTTTATAAAGTTTTTTCCATAATAAATTAAATGTAAAGTAGGAACCCTGCCAACAAGAGAACATTTCGGTGAGAATCACAAATGCCATGCTTAAGACTTAGCGTCACCACAGAAAATCCCAAAAAGATTACTTACAGCGTCCTACATTCTTATGCTTACAGCATTTGAACCTGACTCTGGTCCCTTTTACACCTCGAGACATCATTAAGTGCTTTTAAGAAGCCTTTTCCAATATATAAAGTTTAAGAGGCAGACTCGCTCCAGATCAAGTTGGAAAAAGAAAAAACGTCAAACGACAATATGTCAACTTGCAAAATAACGCTCCATTCCACGAATTAAATTTATTCAATTTTTAAGTGTTACAACGATCGCAGAGAAGTATGGCAGAGTAAGGAACTTCACGGACGCTTTTTCCGGGCCCTACATGGGCCCGATGTAGACCAACTAGCGTCCGTAGCCTGGCTGCGTGTCGGTGACCTCTTTGGGGAAACCGAAGGTTTTGTCTGTGCAATTATGGACGAAGTTATCATGACGAAAAATTACCGGAGATTTATTGTGAAGGACGGCACGGTTGACATATGTCGGGCATGTCATCGTCCGGGAGAATCAATCCGCCACATAATCTCTGGTTGTTCTCGTTTGGCTAACGGTGAGTACTTGCATAGGCACAACCTTGTAGCCAGGATTATCCATCAGCAACTTGCTCTGAAATACTCTCTTGTGGAATCGGAAGTGCCGTACTACAGATATGCGCCCGATCCAGTTATCGATAATGGTCATATCTCATTGTACTGGGATCGGTCCATCATCACTGACAGGACTATTGTAGCCAATAAGCCTGATATAGTGGTGGTGGACCGAATCGAGAGGCGTGCAATGATTGTTGACATTACCGTTCCACATGACGAGAACCTCGTGAAAGCCGAGAAAGATTTTTATTTATTTATTAAAATCTCCCTTACAACTATCATTACAGGTTTATACCTAATGCGATAGCGCGGTCTTCAAATTAACTTATTTACAATATAAAACTATGAAAAACGTAAAACAAAACTGGTAGTACTTATAATAACATCTAATAATAATAACTTCTATACTAAGTTCCTAAATATAAAATCACAATATTTAAAATATAAAAATATAAAAAAAGAACAACAACATAAAGCCTAATCTAATCTACACTATAACATAAAATAAACAACAATAACTTTGCGCATTCACTCAAATGGCATGTAAATACATCGCTCTTGACGTGAAGATCGTTAATAACCCGAATTGCGCGTGTCAATGGTGTTTTGGCGAGAAGGTTGGTTCTGGCTGTCGGCACGGCCAGCAGCGGCGGGCGGTGCCGCTTCCACACATAGCGGTCCGGTGCACACAAACTCAGGCGCTGCAGCACTCCTGGGTTACGCTCAATGCCACGAAGTAACCTAACCAGATACGAAACAAGCGTGAATTCTCGTCGTACCCTTAGTTGGTTGTACCCGACCATACCGAGCACAAACAGAGTGGGGTACGTCAACGGGTAAAACGGATATACCCCATATAGTTTCTTGTACAAGTGGCGCGTGAACTTGTTCTGTACGCGTTCCAGCATTATCGAGTACTTGGCCTCATACGGAGCCCATATGACAGCACTATGTTCCAGATGACGCCTGACAAGTGCGTCATACAGGACCCTGACTGTTGCGATGTTAGTGAAGTTCATTGTCTGCCTCAGAATAAATCCCAAGTTTCTAAACGCTCTTTTACAAATCCTCGTAATATGATCACTAAACGACAGTTCAGGAGTGACAGCAACCCCCAAATCCCGTACCTCAGAAACTCTTTGCATAGGCGCAACGCCCACTACGTACTCGTGTACTAGTGGGGCATGCGCGCGCGTAAAACTTATCACCGAGCACTTCGACACATTGAAGAAAAGCTTATTGTCCTGACTCCATTCCACTACCCTATCTATATCCGCCTGCAATCGTTCGCAATCGGATTTACTATTAACCTCGATGAGATAAACTAATCAAGTATATTGACTTGGCTCGCGAGGTTGTCGACATGTGGGATGTGGACTCAGCGGTCATTGTACCGATAGTCGTATCAGTCAATGGCTTAATAGCCACGAGCCTCGACCAACACCTCAGGAGGCTCTCGTTAGGCGGCTGGATCAAGGGCTTGATTCAGAAAGCAGTACTTCTGGACACGGTTCGCATTGTCAGGCGGTTCCTCTCTCTGGAGCCCTGACCGCCGGTAGCTTGGACCCTGTTCCCGATACCGGTGGGATACTATTTTTTATATTTTTAAATGTTTAATAGCGAGTCCATATTATTATTATTATTTATTTATTTCACACAAATAAGTACAACATCTTACAGTCCAGACCAAGACGATGTTATATACACCTAATAAACTATTTAAATATTTTACATTCAATAACTTGGAGAGGGAGATAATCAACGTAAGGGTACCATACTCAGCCCAGGGGTCGTTGATAAATTTACAACCTAATATTACCCACTCTTTATCTATGTAGAATTTGAAGTGACAGTGGGTTAGTTTAAAAATATCAATAATTTAATGTTTATATAATTATTTACTCAATCAAAATGTTATGTACACTAATTATTAGAACCTTACTTGCGAAAAACTAGAAATTTAACTATATTGATTATCACAATTCAATCACATTATGTTACAAAAATTATTATGGTTTATTATGATCTATTCTATTTCTTTTTATTTTGCTCTTTTTAAAAAAAAAAACGTTGCCCCACACTAGGAATTACTTCCTGTATCGTGGGTGCGTTCACAGACATGTAAAATCACACACATAAGGCACCAAGACCTGGAACAACTATCTGTAGGCCATATAAATATTTGTTCCGCGCGGGAATCGAACCCGCGACACGCAGCGCAGCAGCATCGTATTATTAATCAACAACAATGTCTTGAATGACCAAATGACAGTATCTTACAATGATTTTGGTCTATAATTAATCTCCATCGGTCTTTCGGATACACACATACAAAATTAACTAAATAAATATTATATCTTGGGAAATAGTAACCTAGTAATAGTAAGCTTACATCCCATTCATCATCTAAGTTACTGCATGTGGTTTGCATTCAGTCGTTGAGACAATCATAACACGGTAATTTGATATTTTTAAACGTAATTAAATATATTATACTTAAGTAAAATTATTTTCAAATAACACTTTGCGTTTTGACAGTACTGGACTGACGGACGTAGAGCGACAAATATGAAGGTCAACAACCGTAATGCGATCGATCTAAAAAATGCATCTTCCAAATCCAATAGGGCCTTAAAGGTGCCCGAGACAGAAAAAAAAAAACAAAAATACATTTTTTTTTTACTTTTTGTCTACATACAGGGCTAGATAACGGCGAAATAAATTGATATAATTTTTTGTTTTGTTATTACACCATCAAATAGTAAAGTAATCGCCATACTACGTTTGTATGGAATAATGACCGGCTAGGGCACCTAAACGGACGGTACGCGTGGCGGCCGTAGTGCGACTCCGTCCAAAATGTTCTATTTCTAGATGTTATATTTCCAAAAATTACTGATCGATTTTGTTGAAATTCGACATTAATTTCTTGCCCAAGACAGAGCTTCAATTAAATACCACGTATGATGAAATACATTGAGCGGGTGCGTAGTCAGAGCTGCTTTCCTATTCAAAATGGGGTCTAAAATTTGCCTGTAGGATTTAGAAAGAATGAATGAATGATTACGTTTACTAAACTGTCTTCTTCGTTCTTTCAATAGTTGGTGTGTGACTCATACCTTAGGTACGTGCTGTAGTTGAAGAATGGTAACTGTTTCAATGAATCCCTAATATTTTTAAACGTGATTACCCCCATACTGAAAAGAAAGACGTAGTTCCATAAAATTGATTAAATATAATTATCTTCTAATCTTTTTTCGGATGAACGACGACAATGAGACCCAAGAAAGAACTGAGGGAGAAAATGATGGAAAATAGAATAGTCCTCATTCGTCTTCAGAAATTGAAGAAGTTTCGCAAAGTATACTAGGAGAAAATATAACTCTCCAAAGAGAATATAAATCTCCCAAGATTTTAGTTTAAAATTAAGTGGTTGTCCAGTGACCCAGTATCCACACCATCAAGTATTCTGCACATCGCCATATCCATCCACATACCAGTCACCTGCAGGCTCTTCCACATCCCAGTCTCCACACCATTTACGAGGGGGTCGTGCGTTCCATGGCCCTTTAAGGGCACCAATGTGAGCGAGCTCCAGCGTAATCTCATGTTGGCATGGAGAGAGTGACTGTCGCAACCCGGCACTGGGCACGCCACAATTGTGGCGATAAGTCCCTCTTTAAGGAGTGGCTGGAGAGACGCCCCGCCGTCCTCACCTTCCGCCTGACGCAGGTCCTCACCGGAAATGGCTGCTTCAGAAGGTACCTGTTCCGGATTAGGCGGGAGAAAACGCCCGGGTGTCACCATAGTGTGGAGCGCCTGGAGGACATGGTGGAGCATACGGTGGAGGTCTACCACGCTTGGGCGGAGCAATGCCATGTCCTCGTAGAGACGATCAGCGGTGGTGACCACTCGCGTCCGGCCCTGGTCGACGCCATGGTATGAAACGAGAGGGCATGGCAAGCTGTCACCTCCTTCTGCGAAGCAGTAATGCTCGCAAAGGAGGAGGCGGGATTCGTGTGGGAGAGGCAATCCTCGCGCCCTCTCGCTTCGCGTGGAAGGGCATGGACGTATCAAGCTAAATTAATATTAAATACTCAAGTCTGCAATCCCTTGGAGTAGTCAACGCAATCAAAAGATACGGCCGTTTGAGCCGCATATTTTGACACTAACAAGGGAATCAAAACCTATAGAGTAATGCCGTTTACATCATATAAAAAAATGTGATTACAAACTTATTTGCTGTTGGTAAACTTGTAAAGAAATTTTTCTTCCACCGGCTAGCGTCAGAGATAATATTATGGCATGAGACCCTAGTTACCAATCTTCGGGTACATTGCGTGTGATTTGTCTGTAGTAAATAAGAGTCCTTTGATTTGGTCCTCACATATATATCATTTATTGTCAACACTGCATCACACCAGATAGCACTCAGTACACAGAAAATTGTATGTTGAACTTACAATTTATGATGAATCACTTTTACCCTATCGTTCGAAGATCGAAGATTAAATGTCCAGTGAGGAGATCCCCAAGCAGTATCTAAGCCGTGGTCATCCAATCATGGTCATTTCTGGACACGTGGACGTTGGTGTTCGGAACCTTTTGCTAAGATCGCATTGTTCTTCCAAAAGTAAAGTGAAGTTTAAGATCCGACCATTTTATAAAGTTTTATTCTTATATTATTAAATGTAAAGTAGGAACCCTGCCAACAAGAGAACATTCGGTGAGAATCATAAATGCCATGCTTAAGACTTAGCGTCAGTACAGAAAAAAAAACCAAAAAGACTACTTACATTGTCCTACATTCCCACGCCTACAGCATTTGAACTTGACTCTGGTCCCTTTTACACCTCGAGCCATCATTAGGTGCTTTTAAGAAGTTTTTTCCAATAAATAAAATTTAATAGGCAGGCTCGCTCCAGATCAAGTTGGAGAAAAAAAACGTCAAACGACAATCTGTCATCTGTCAACTCGCAAAATAACGCTCCATTCCACGAATCTAAATTTATTCTATTTTTAAGTGTTACAAACTGACCGCGAACCATGTCAATGTATGGGGATAACAGTTTTCGAACGGCAAGGTTAAGTTTGTTAGAGATTCGATTCCCGATGATCATGATGGACGAACTATTTAAAGAAAGAAAGAAATCATGAAAAATTATTTATTTTACCATACCTATGAGTTGGTACAGAACCCTCGGTGCGCAAGTCCATCTAGCACTTGACCGGTTTTTTTGTATGGTGTGTAGTTTTTGAACTATGACCAAAATTGCTCAAAAAATGTCCGTTCCTTTATCTCCGAAGGTTAAGAGCTGATAAATCTGAGAAAAATCCGATTCACGAAGGGTTCTTTCTGTTTATTTTACAGGCAAACTGTAGCAAAGTTCTATATTAATATATTTATCAATCAATCAATTAATATCTTTATTGTGGATCATAAGTACATAATACTAGTCTTAAATAATTAAATTGGGATCAGCAATGTTAGTGTTACAGTAGTTACATACATGTGTGGATATTAAATTAAATACATTATTGTTACAAATTATTGAAACTTCACATAAAATATAATAGAGAGAAAAATAAGCAGACGGACAGGCCGATGCTTTGCGACCTCTCGCGCCCGGCCCTGGTCCAGCTCATGGTATGGGGCGAGAGGGAATGGGAAGCAATCTCCTTCTTTTGCGTAGCAGTAATGCTCGCGCTCGAAGCACGAAAGTCTGACATCCAGTCTTACCAAGGGGTATCGTATTACCCAGTAGTGTAATACGATACCCCTTGGTAAGACCTCCACAACCCAGTTGGGTTGTGGAGGTCAGATAGGCAGTCGCTCCATGTAAAATACTGGTATTCAGCTGCATCCGGTTAGAGTGGAAGCCGACCCCAAAATAGTTGGGAAAAGGCTAGGTAGATGATGAAAAATCGAACTCACGTTTATACGGAAGCACGAAACACCAAGTTTTCCAATTGCTTTTTTAGCTTACTGGTAGCAAAAAAAAAAAAAAAAAGTTTTGTGTGCGATTCACACACGATAGAAGTGGATCTTCAGTAAATCGACAAAAGAATGAGATGAATATTGTATATAACAAGGGTAGGATAATTACAAAGTTTAATTGTTTAAAAATGAAAGTATTTTGATTAATTTTAAAAGATATTTTATATTTTATTTAACATAATTATGTTACATAATCTATTGCTCAAGTTCCATATTTTCAGTTTCAACAAATGATACAAGAGGCTTATGATAACTAAAATACGATACAAATGTTTTAGTTTCAATTTGGTTGATAATAATATAGACGTTGGTAAGCGTATGGAGTGCGCGCGCGAGCCGTCGTCGGAGATCGGTAGCGAAGTGACGGGACCCCAGGCCCTGCGTCGCGCGCGCCCTCTCCTCTCGCCGCCTCCGCCGGTGCTCGACGTCAGCCGAAGGTCGTCGAAGACGCCCGAACAATAGTATGTATATTTCTGTGTCATTCTTTCCTGGCTTCATCCTACACATTTTTGTATAATTGTGTCTCTTACCTGTCGTTTTTTCCGTTGCATCCGGTTTGAAATTTACAACGATTCTAAAGCCTCGGCCAAACCTGCGCGTCAGTAAAGCGGGACGCGGGACGCGATGCGGGAGCGTCTGCAAAGCGAAACTGACGTGCATACCTGCGCGACTGCTGCGGCGCGAATCGCCAACTTCATTAATTGATGAACAATCACTGAAGACGCGCGACTTTATCTGGTGTAACTACTAAATTGTTGTGGTGATGACATCCTGGTACTTAACATCAGAGTCTGACTCTGATGAGGAAGACCTTTTATTGCTTGCTCTTGCGGAACAAACAACACGGTAAGTATTGTATTTAGTGATTGAGTAAGAGCTCACAGACGAGCGACAGTGTGTCGGCGACAGTTCGCTACTTCGCTACGCTACTTCGTAGCGTCCCCACTCCCGTCTTCTAAGCATAGTCGCCTGTAATTTGTGAGCCAGAGCGAGAGAGCAGATGTCGGTGTGTATGTATATTTGCACACTGTTTAATACGTGCTTGTATTTGAGCATTTAACGTGTGTTAGTGTATGTGAAAACTACGTGAGCTATAACTGTACACTGTATGCGGCTGCGTATTACAGCTTTTTAGTAAGATGTCAGCGTGGTGTGTTATTATTTAACTGTGTGTTTGTGAGTATTTTTATATCTTGTTGTGCTAAATAATAAATTTTATAAGATGCCGAAAACTAATGCCGAAATGTGTCGTCAATATCGACGCAAAAAAAATGAAAATAAAATTAAAATGAAAAAAAAAACAGGAAAAAGTTCAACAGAACGTAGTCGCGAGTTTCGTGCACGTAAAAAACAATTATTGAACAATCAAAATAGATGTTCAAATATAAGGGTTAATGTGACTGATGTAAAAAATGGTAAGTGTATATATTTTTTAATCCTGTTTTAAGTATAAACTAATATTTCAATGTTTTTCAATCAGTAAATTTGATTTTTATTTTATACTGATCATGGATTATATATACGAGTATATAACCTCAATACACCACGTGTATAACATTTTTAAACAATTAAACTTTGTAATTATCCTACCCTTGTTATATATATTCATCTCATTCTTTTGTCGATTTTTTTTTTTTTGTTGGGCATCTTGCAGATCAGCCTCTGAGGCTGTCGTCTGCTTAACCGGGCTTGCCTGTGTAGGCTTTAATTTGTTAAAGCCTCCAGCCAGGACTTATTTTAAACTTACAAACTAAGTGATTTCCATTATTTAGGGGATTTACAGGCTCAGCGGCACACGGTGCTGGCGAGAGACGGGGACGAAGCTAGTGAATCGTGCGTGATTTTGTACTAGGCGTAACCAGCCCCCCTAGCCATATTACATTCCTATTATCGTTTACGCTAACGCTTAGAACAAAATGTATGGCAATGACATTACCTGCGTAGTTAAGTGTCACGTGACTTATCGCAGTTACACTTTATGATTTGATAATGTTATTCCTAAACAGGCTGTAACGGAAAGGTGTGGTCATATTTTAAGAACTGCATATACCCATCGATATGAACAACTTTCTTCAAGAAAGTCCGAGGAAATTCTAAACAAAATTTTTTACCTCCCATGCAAATATTGATCAGCTGATGATAACTTTGTATGGAAAGTATTTTTTTTTTGCAGTTATTTATTTTTTCTTTGAGAAAGTTGTTCATTTCCATGGGCAGAACTGGCTCTTAAAATATTACCACACCTTTCCATTACACCCTGCATATTAACGCGACAAGTCCCTCATTAGCAGACACAATTTAAAAACCTATTGTTATGTCGACGCGCGGGCCCTGACGCGTTAATGTTTTATTAACCGACTTTCGAAAAAGGAGGAGGTTCTATGTTCGACTGAATGATGTTTTTTTTATGTATGTCCGCCGATTTCTCCGTCAGTTGTGGACCGATTTACAAAATTCTTTTTTTATCCGGAAGAATATACTCCCGAGGTGGTCCCATATAAATTTTATCGAAATTTCTTCAGCGCTTTTTGAGAAACTGAACAAAAACGAAAAATACGTATACCTCGATGACATTTTGGTGTTCTCCAAATGATTAAATTCCACGTTCCATGTTATTGGGGTTTTTAGTTATGGGATATAACAACTAAAAAGTGAAAAATAAAAAACTTTTTTACAAAACAAAATAACCGACTTCAAAAAAAAAAAAGGGAATTAATTTTTACAACTGTTATTTAAACAATACAGAAGTTATCATGATCAGTTGAAAATTTAATGGGCAGTCATTTAATTTTTCGGCGGTTAGTAAATTAGTGAGTCAGTAAAACATAAGCAGTAAGTAATAAAAATATTGGTCCGTTATTTCATCATTCAATGTCAGTGCAAAAATTACTCAAGTAGTTTAATAAATTAATGAGCAGTAAAACGGTTGGAATGGGCAGTTCGAAAATAAGTTTGCCAATTCACATTGAGCGGTAGCATCAGTAAATGGGAAATAATATTACCCATTAATAGAGAAGAATGGACTCAAGGAACATGCACTTGCCCAACATTTAATAAAATGTATATGTGTAAACATATAATTGGCCTGGCCATACGACTGAAATACGCTGTTCCTCCTGTTGAAGCCAAAAACATTCCTCTTGGACAAAAAAGGAAGAGGGGCAGGCCTTCGAAAGCCAAACCTGCTCTTATTATACAATAAGTTTCTGTCGCTGATTCATTTGACTATTAACATGTATCTTAGTTTTTGTATCCTAATTTTAACATGTATCCTAATGCCAAATTATAAATACTTACAGATTGTCGTAATGTTCTTTATTTTTAATCTCCGACCATGTAAAACATATGGTAATGTGTTCATGTTCAGCATGGTTAATATGGTTATGCTTCATATTTTTTCCCTTCTTGACATTAAATGCTGAAATACACAAGGAATACATTTTACCGCCTCATCGTAAAAAGAACTGCTTAAAATAAAATTTATTACTAACCAATTACGATTTGTTAACTGTACGCGCCTAACCGCCCAGTTCAACTATTCCACTGCTCAGTATTTATTGAACTGCCCGTTTAAATTATTTTATGACTCATTTTTATTTAGTTTACTGCTCAGTTTTTACTGCTAAACTAGTTTGCAAACATGCGTTTTTTATTTTTTTACCTACCATAACTCAAATATCGAAATGCCGCTTTAATTCTATGCCAAAAAAAAATACACTAAAAATTAAAAAAATAACTTGTTGTACTATTAGTAAAGTAGTGTCTAATTTTTAGAAAATGGGTCGAAAAAGTGAACTTTACTATCAAGGAAAAATCAAAGGCAAAAAGAAAAAAGTAGAAAAAACACGAAAGGCACTTGCAGCTCTTAGGTACTTAAATAATAATTATTGCCATCATCTAAATTGAAAAAAAATGTCAGAATTTACTATTGTTTTTTTAATCTAAAAATGTGTTAATTATTTTTGTTGTGAATTATATACTTAGGCAGTGTTTACTAGCTACACTGACTAGTCGATCTGCTGACCTAATGAGATGCACTAGAAGGGTTGAAGGTAAAATAAAACCACATCTGTGTTCTGATCTAAGCTGGTCGTTTATTAGAAATGGTTAAGGACCCCAACCAAATCGTGTGAAGCAAACGATAGCGCGATCTATTTCGACGCCAACGCCATCTATCGAGCTTAGGATTAAACTTTTTATATAATTAGTGTTGATCTTGAACATACCACCCACCAAGGACATTTAGTGGCGGAATGTCCTTTACAATTTGACCTTATTACGAATACATTATTTAAAAGCATATGAGTTAATCCAACTCAATAATCACCCATTCTTTTTAAAAAAAAAATCCTTTTACATAATTGCTCTAAACTCACATGTACATATAAAGATAATCGAAAACTTGAGTTCATAACAGGTATCAAGAAAATTCGGTAAAATTGATTTAGCTACTAACTAAGCTAAACACAAGGTAAATATAGAAAACAATATGTATATAAACCAAAAAATATCATGCAAGTATACAAAAACATGTAAAAACATTAAAAAAAAAAACAATAGTATATAAAGATTAAAAACAATGTAAAAGATAAAACATGTAAATATTATTTTTTTTGAATGGGTGAAATACATATTTTATTGGTTTTTCTCTTTTCAAAGAATCACATTAACCTATATTGACCTATGTTGACCTATGTTGACCTATATTGACCTATATTGACCTATGTTGACCTATGTTGATCTATATTGACCTATATTGATCTATGTTGACCTATGTTGACCTATGTTGACCTATGTTGACCTATGTAGACCTATGTAGACCTATGTTGACCTATGTAGACCTTTGTTGACCTATGTTGACCTATATTGAACTGTTTTGACCTATTTTGAACTGTGTTGAACTATATTGAATTATACTAACTATATTGAACTAATTGAACCATATTGAACTATTTTGAACTCTTTTGAACTGTGTTGAACTATATTGAACCATTATTGAACTATTTTGAACCATACGAACTAGCTACCCAGGTAACACATAAGCAAGATAACAGTAGGTACACATTTAGAACATATTACAGTTCAAAGATGAATATAGTTTGTATAAGAGATTTGGGAATAGCTAAATGCTGAATTAGGTTGAGTTCGAACCCTTAAAATTCTTAACTCTTAATAAGTTCTGTATTTCTGTCCTTCCCTTCTTTACGCTTAATAACCAAACACCGTAAGATTATTATACAGACGTTATTTAGCATTACGCATTCCAGGTGGCTTGAAGCTGAAAAACAGCCCCATCGGTAGCATTTGTCTGAATAACCATAATCTGTATTGTAATTATTAAAGCAGTATTAAGCTAGTAGCGTTTGAAACAGCTAATTGCTGAATTAAATATCACCTTCTGAATAATATTGCTACATAATTATATTATACAGCTTGATACTGAATAATTGTTTTTATTTTATCTTTAAACTGGATAAGATTCTATGTCTTACTAATTATTCAGCTGCTGAATAAACATTATTATTTATGTTTTTATTAAGCTTTTATCAGTATAATAGAGAGTTTCAAACTAACTTATTCAAATTAAAGAACATATTTGTATTGTTATAGCGCCCGTAGCTTAATACCAGCTTAATTAAAATATTATTGTACGTATTTATTGTTTGCGTTAATGGATCGAAAGTCGTGGAAAAAACGTAAGAGAACCGGTCATACCAAAAGAAAATTGTTAAAAGAATATTTAAATATCAGCAGTAGTAATTGTCCTAGTGTTTCTGGTCATCAAAGGATTTGTGAAAATATTTTGAACAAAACTGAACCCGGTCCCAGCCAGCATGCGTGGTTGCCGTGCAATGAAGAGGGTTCCGTCCCCCAAAAAAGTGAAACAGCATTGCGAATATTGCGATTCACGCAAGAAGAGAGTGCATCCTGATGGCAGCTTTACAGATATCGAAGAAGAATAATATAGGTACTGAACACATGAAAAATTTAATATTTCGTGAAAAAATTAGAAAATGGGCTGTCGAAAAAACATCACACAAGGAGCACTAAAGGATTTGGCAGAAATATTAAATCAAAGATTCCCAGAAATTTTACCTAATGATCCAAGAACAATTTTAAATACACCGAGACAAGTCTACTTATAGTCTATTGAGCAAGGTGAATACTAGCACAATGACGTCATTTAGACACTTAAAAACGTATTGATTAACACAATCGTTGTGCCAGAAAACATATCACTGAATATAAACACGGATAGTTATCCAATTTTCAATAGTTCCAAGAAACAATTTTGGACAATATTGTGCAAACATAAAATAAATGAACTACCATTCGTCATCGGTATATTTATATTATGGTACTGGAAAACCGAAAGATTTAAAAATCTATTTAGAAGATTTCATTTCTGATTATTTTTTTATTATAAGGTATTACAGTACAAGAAAATAAAATTAACGTTGCGATAAAATGTTTTATTTGCGACTCTCCAGCTAAAGCTTATATTTGAAATTTAAAACAGTATAAAAATGCGAAAGTAAATACTTTATTTCTTTCTTCTCTTGAGTCATGGAGTGTGGTGGACCGAATTCTACTGAATTCGGTTCTGAACGATAGAATATTAATTGTTGAACACAGCTGTTCTGATCAAGATCTGTGTCGGTGTCTGTTTTGTTCAGCATGTTTGCCAATTCTTCTCCAGCCTCTTCATAATTTTGAATTCTTTTCATTTTAAGGAAGAACTCATCGTAAGCCAATCTGCGCGAGGTTGGACCCTGCTGTCTTTAGTTAATAAATCCGCATTATATATATCTTGGCCATCGAATTTGTCCTTTGTTTTCCCATACGGACGGTACAGTACACAATTCTGGGCGACCCTTACGAGCGACGTGTTGAAACTATGTTTAAGGACATTTTCCTGAAATGAAAAATAAATTATCGTTACGATGCAATGATACGAATTTTAATGTAGGTGTAACATAGTAAATGACCTAGCTAAATAACGGAAAACATACTGCAAAGTTTATCCTATCGCGTCATTACCAACCGTCGTTATTTTTATTGTTTACTATTCGGTGGGGACTCATATGACGCGTGTGCATACTGTGACCGAAAGCTAGCAATAGCCAAAGAGTATAATTATAATATTGCATGACGACGACGGGATTTGTTTGGAGGGAGGTGATCTGTGGTTTGGAGTACAGAGCACATCAAGCTACTACAATCTGTCAAATTTCTTTAATGATTTTCATGTTTATCGCTAAAGCATTACGGTTTCAAGGTTGATTGGGAACGTTTTACAGTTTCGGGTGGCTTGATGTACTGGCGTTTGTACATAAAATAAATAACAAAACATGTGTGAGAATAAACTAGGGCCCACACACGAAATCTGCTATTTTTTTTAAACATGAACGAGATTTTTTTTCACGAAAAAAGTTCAATCAAGACGCTCTATTGTAATTAATTTAGTGAATGCCAGGCGGGACAATGCCACATTATAAAATGTTTTTGTCCGTTCGATTAGAGAACCCTAAAAATCTGAATAATGTAGGTATGTGATCAACTATAATAATTGTTATTCAGAAATTAGTGTAATGAGACTACTCTTTTTCAAGTTATAGCTTAGTAACAAGACATGTGTACACTTTTATTCAGCATTATGGAGCAAAACAATCGATCGCCATTAAAAATCTTTGTAATTTATACTTACAAGGAATTTACGAGATCACCAAAATGCGTAATCTTACAACTACAACATTTTCAACTCGATTCATGTTATTTTGTTTGATTAAAATTGCTAGTATTAACTATTTCATTACAAGTACTATTATCAGAGAGAGTATGTATGTATGAAAATACTATTTACTAACTGTTATCTTGATTATTCACGCGGCGCGTCGTAAGTCATCATCATTCTCCTGCCCTTATCCCAATTTATTTGGGGTCGGCGCAACATGTCTTTTTCTTCCATATCCTCTATTATTATTTTTGCGGCGCGTCGTAAGTAATGAAAAAAAACATACTATATTCACGACAAAATTATTTGCGCACTAACAATTAACAGACAGAATTCTTGTTAATTAAAATTTACTTACCGATTTTATAAGTTCACCATGTCAACAACATTTAAATTCGACATCGACATTGAATTAATTCTTTTCACATTTTTTATGAATATTGTTTGCAAAAATGGGAACAATAATTTAAATGCTTAATAAATTCTGAATACAATAACCAATTCGACTAAGCTGAATAACTCAGTTGTAAGAGCTTAATAAAAACAATGTGAGCTGCTACTCAAAAGTTATTAAGCTAACTGAAACGTTATTAAGCTCCTACTCAGATATTGCTCAGATGTTATTCAGCGTTAAGCATTCAAAAGTGGGGCCCTTTTTGCTTGAATAACAACTGAATAGACGGTACTCAGACGTTATTCAGCTTAGTATTCAGCTTTTGCTCTTGATGATTGCTCTTACTCAATCTTTATTCAGCACGTATGTGTTACTTGGGTATGAATTGGACTACATTTTGTGAGAATAACACCACAGTCCGTAAGAAACGACGATGGTGACCAGACTGGGGAGGAGTACTGTGTAGCGTAAAGGAAGATTCTACTTATAATCTTACTGCAATTTATCATTAGTTGTATCAAGCATCTCCTTTAATGACGATGCAGATTCTACATGCATACGTTTTTGCCCAAAGAGACGTTGTAATATACTGCTAACTAGATATTTCCTACTAATATAAAATCTCTTCTCTAGTTTGTATGTATGTAATCAACTGTTAACCTATCCTTCGGACTCCTTTTAAAGTTAGTTAAGCCCCGTTGTATTACATTTTGAAGTTCCTTTAAAACATTGATTATTCCTTCCATTTTAATACAACTAATATTTCAATAATATAATAAAGAAATATAATAAATAAATACTGGATAAATAGTCTTTAACTTGATTAGAGATAATAATCTCATCGACCAATTAAAACCAAACCAACAAAGTATCGTAATAAATTATAAATCTAAAATCTACTAAAATATTCTAAGTCTTGTGACACAAACTAAATCACTAGTGTAAAAATTTACTATAATATTTTAAGTGACAATATAATTTACAAGTGTCTACAAAATCATTCTGAGTGACTAAAGCTACAAAATAATCTAAGTGTTTTAAGTTAAAATGTACTGTGGGAAATCGGGCATAGGTTCCCCGTTCCCTCGTTTTTTACCAATTTTTTCTAAGTCTAACATGCACACTATTAATCTAAGTCAAAAGTCTTTTCCTCTTATAACACCACTGCGATAAATTTACTAAGTCCAAAATTTCTTCGTATATGGTTAAAGTTAAATTCTTGATAGAAATAAAGTTCACTATTGCTTGAAATATTATAAAACCGCACTTTTTATAAGTATAAAACAGTACTCACAGTTGCACTTCGCACTCACGTCACGTGTATGAGGGTGGTTGTTGCTGGTTGAACTGATGCCACTAAACCAAGTGACTGGTGGCGCCCTCTGCGACGTCACGTTGAACTATCTCAGCCGTCCAACTCCACTGGACGTAGCTGTCTTCACCTCCTTCTCTGCTGGTGACACTGCTACAAGTACCGCGTACCTTTGCCGCAGCAATCCACTGCGAGTACGGGGGTAGTGGTCCAAGTTGGGCCACTAATTCCAAAAATCCGGCTCTAAGGCCAATGTTTACTAGCTACACTGACTAGTCGATCTGCTGACCTAATGAGATGCACTAGAAGGGTTGAAGGTAAAATAAAACCACATCTGTGTTCTGATCTAAGCTGGTCGTTTATTAGAAATGGTTAAGGACCCCAACCAAATCGTGTGAAGCAAACGATAGCGCGATCTATTTCGACGCCAACGCCATCTATCGAGCTTAGGATTAAACTTTTTATATAATTAGTGTTGATCTTGAACAGGCAGAAATCTAACGAAAACCAAATATTACCTGGAACATCATCGATGAGCAAAAAGTCCCCATCGGATATAAGGTAATTATTTTTACCTAGTCATATTTATAGTTACATCACGAAAGTTTCATCATCATCATCAACAACTGCAAGAAATTGAATAGACTTTTGGTAATTTTTATAATAATAGTATTGTTTATTATTTTCAGTTACACTATCAAACAGGATTCGCCAGGCTCCTTATTAGGTGAAAAGGGGGAGACAAGGTATTTATAAACTGTTAAATTGAGCAAACACACTGTATATTTGTAATATATAAATAGTAATTTTATATATGATGATTCCTCTGAAGCCGAGGAAAAAGCCAGCCCTTGGGTCATGCAAGGGGTTTCAAATTTGATGAAACAGTCTCACATACAATCAAAATGGAACTTAAGTATATGATTTACTGAATCTTTTGCTTTCCATTTACAAGACAGTTACGTAATTGTAACATTTTCGCTCGATTCATTTTTTATTCGAAAATCATGTCTTTTTTAAAGTTTGTAATTATTACATTTTTTTTCAAGATTGCTCGACCTTTATGTCTAAAATAAATGTTCATAGTAAGAAAATATAGTTTACTATCCAGCCACAAGATATTTTTCCTCTAGATTATTATTACCACGCGGTATTTAACTTTATTACTGATGTGATAGCGTTTAGCACTAGCCAACCTAATCGGTTTCTTAACTTTCTTAGGGCCGTTTTCACCAATTCTAAACGCCCTGTTTTCGACGATTAAGCTCGCTTAGCCGCTGTCATAAAGCTGAGGAGTTTGTTTGTTTGTGTACTACTGGATCGAATTGAAAAAATATTTTTGAGGTAAATAGTACATTTATCGAGGAAGGTGACATAAAACCCGACTGTAAAAAATAATTAAAAAGTTCCAAACCCAACCCACGTTAACAGAAAAGTATTTTGTCTAGAGGCTCTGAAGGTAACCACTTTAAATCTTTAAGATAGATTATTTTTTTAAAAAGAAACAAAAGTGCATTCACAGATTTTTCGGCAAGCTTACCTAAACCGGGAATCGAAAAATAAACAATCGCTATTTTATTATAGTAATCGATAGGATAACATCTCTCTAATAAACATTTGGTCTTAGATCATGAAATCTAACATTAATTTTATTTAGTCACCCATTCTAATGAAGGACACGTAACGTTTTATGTGTCGTCCTCATGGTTTGTTTACGTGACTAAAGAAAAATACGTGTCCAACATTTTTTGGTGATCTACTTGAGTAATCTACTCGCGGAATAATTAGATTTATTTTAGGAAACTACCCTGTAGAACGATTTCCTTAACTAAGTCTTCAACAAGGTACTAAAAGATAAATTAGCAAGCTTGTACTTCATAGAATGTCTTTGGACGTTAGAGGTATAAGAAAATTATAACGTGTCTTTTACTTGTTGAAAGTGTCTAGTCTAGGTAATCTTGGTTAAAACCCTTGTGTACTAAACATTAGATTTCATGTATATCTTGTACGACAGACGAGTGTGAAACCTCATGTGTCTTGGAGAAATTTTATCTTTAACATTGACTGTATCGAGTAGTGAAATAAAATAGCGAGTGTTTATTTTTAAATTTTTACCTGGTTCGACTCCCGGTCTAGGTAAGCTTGTCGAGAAATCTGTGAACGCAGTTTTGTTTCTTTTTAAAAATAAAGGCTACCTTTAAGGGTCTACTACCGGCCAAGTGGCGCCCTTATTGAATAAAAAATCATAGCATAGCATACAAAATAAATATTAAAGAATCCAACGTCACGTTTGTTACAAATAGGATAAAGTATTTTTACTTAAAACAGGTTAAAACAGGTCTCAGAATGTTTCGTATCCAAAGTAGTAGGCAAAAGTGTCAGAAACGGCCGTTTTTGGTCTATGAAATCCTAAAAAAGTAACCGGTAATTATTAAAACTTCTAGTAACATTCGTAACCTGTACGACGCGACGATACGTAAGGTCGATTCTTCTGCGTCAGCCGCGTAACATTTTATAATAAATGGTGGCGCCAGTCCACTCTACAGCTATACTGTCCCTGTGTACTGCCTCCCTGTGTACTTGTTATCAGGTCTCTGTTAAGTACGTCTCTAAATATTCATAAGTGAATACTTATTTATGTATTAAGTTTTAAGTCGTTTTTTCCCTTGATTGAAACTTTGGCGATCTCTCCCTTGCCCGCTGCCCTCCCTCCCTCACTCCGGGAGTGCGGGAGGGGGGCCCCTCCGCTCACATCGTAAGCAACTTCCACCATTTGGGTTTAAATAAATACTCGATTAGGTACTCGGAGAGTAGTAACTATTCAGTAATCTGTGTCGGAGAGTTTAGGAACTCCTGGCTATGAATATTGTGAAGTAGATTGCATTAAGGTGTACCCACTTGATTGAATCAACTGAAAACTTCAATTCATTGGACTCATCGCGCCATCATTATGAACAACTTTTAGTTATTACTGTGGGAGAAACCAAAACAGTAACGTGTGTAACTGGCTGTAAGGAGTATGTATGTATGTATGCCAGGGATGGATGGTCGTACGAGTGACAAACAGTAACATGTGTAACTGGCTGTAAGGAGTATGTATGTATGCCAGGGATGGATGGTCGTACGAGTGACAAACAGTAACATGTGTAACTGGCTGTAAGGAGTATGTATGCCAGGGATACGATACATGCATACATAGTGACAAACTGACGACCAAGGCGACAAAATGGCCGCTATACTCCCCCCTCCTGCCCAAACGAATGTTACCGTCAGGACTGCCAGTAGATATTTTTAAATTATTGGGCAATGTTCCCGAAATTATACAAAATTGAATGTCCTAGGGGTTGAGGATATGCCTAGGGGTAGCGGATAAATTCTGAAAATGAGTTATCGCACCCCTAGGCGAGTGCCTAGGGGTGCGGTAACTCATTTTCAGCAAGCATTTTCGGCAGGGAAGGAACAGGGGTGGGTTTTAGTCAGTAAGAGTCTGACATGCCCTCCCGCTCCACCCAGAGCGGTAAAAGTCATTGGATGATTTCCCACACCCCCCAAAAAAAAAGGGTACAATCCGTGCTTGATTTTTTTTAAACATAGGTACACAATAATGATTAATCACTTGAACTTATCTACGTTATTTTTTTTTAATTTATTATGTTAACGCGCATCCATAAGGCAACTCAAAAAATACCACCATAGATTGTGGTAAATAATAATATAAATAGTTTTACTCCGAAATTTATACAAAATCTTTGTGTTAAACTCAGATAATAGAATTTAGGCTTTCCGTATCCAATTATACTTGAGGGTCCAGGATACAAAGAGGATACAATCAGTAACCAAATTTTAGAGTTTTTGTATCCAATTTTACAATCTGGCAGCCCTGGCTTGGCTGGCTTACCGCGTCCCTCAACCTCGCCCCGCTGCGCTCCCGCTCACTCGCTCGGTCGCTCTCGCTCGCTCGCTAGTGTGACCCCAGTTATCGCAGCGGACGCTCGTGTCAAATTTAAAAAGCGGCGGTTTAGTGTAAACAAACCTTTTTATGCTTTATGCTTATGTATATATATGCTTTGTGTTAAATACCATTTGTTTGAGCCTTGTACTCGTAGCTGTATGTCTTTGAGTACCTATTGATTTCTTTTTCTTTAAAATTGTTTTTTTTTTTTCAAGTATGTCATCTAGCGAAGCTGGGGACGCTACGGCCCTTGTGGTCGGCGGCGAGGCAGCGGCGCTCGCAGGGACGTCAGACGCGCCGCGTGGGCGTGGCGCACACTTGCACGGTGTGTATTGTTCACTGCTGCTGGAGCTTGCGTCTTGTAGTGCGCGGTGTGTACATGAGTGTTGTTACAGAGCGCTCGCTGCTGGACGTGCACTTCGTGAGCCTGGTGCGCGGCTACGAACAGCTGTACATGCGCGACCACCCGCTGTACGGGGACCGCCGGCGCAGGAGCGACGCCTGGGCGGAGATCGGCATCATCGTCAATCAACCGGGTGAGTCAACTGTCAAGTACTTATAATCGACTATAGCTATACGTACTCGTAATTCTACTATCCCAAGCATCCCAAGTAATAAAAATATTAATATAATATTAATTTACAGATTATTGTTGCAGGGAAAGTTTGCGTTTTTAGGGTTCCGAAAGTCCGAATGAAAAGCGGAACCCTTTTAGGGTCACTCGTGTGTCTGTCTGTCTGTCCGCCTGTCACAGTCAATTTGCTTCGAATCTACAGGACCGATTAAGTTGAAATTTAGTAAAGACATGTAATCTGTGACCCAAACACGCACGTGATAAAATTAAAAATAAGTTTTTAAACTATACCGTGCGACTTAGTATTTTTTAATTAAAAGTTTTTAAATGATTTAAGAAAGTAGATAAAAAATTACCCCCCTTTTCTCCGAAACTACTAAACCTTGAAATAAACACAAAAAGTAGTTTACTTCTAGATTACAGGAACACATATTATAGGAAGTCTATGGTTTAAAAAAACATGATAAAGAAATATGATTCGTTCGAAACATTTTGCGCATGAGTGCGACTCTCACGTGGCCGGTTTTATTATTGGACTGAGTAGACCGTAGCCATTTATTATTGGACTGAGTAGACCGTAGCCATTTATTATTGGACTGAGTAGACCGTAGCCATTTATTATTGGACTGAGAAGACCGTAGCCATTTATTATTGGACTGAGTAGACCGTAGCCATTTATTATTGGACTGAATAGACCGTAGCCATTTATTATTGGACTGAGTAGACCGTAGCCATTTATTATTGGACTGAGTAGACCGTAGCCATTTATTATTGGACTGAGTAGACCGTAGCCATTTATTATTGGACTGAGTAGACCGTAGCCATTTATTATTGGACTGAGTAGACCGTAGCCATTTATTATTGGACTGAGTAGACCGTAGCCATTTATTATTGGACTGAGTAGACCGTAGCCATTTATTATTGGACTGAGTAGACCGTAGCCATTTATTATTGGACTGAGTAGACCGTAGCCATTTATTATTGGACTGAGTAGACCGTAGCCATTTATTATTGGACTGAGTAGACCGTAGCCATTTATTATTGGACTGAGTAGACCGTAGCCATTTATTATTGGACTGAGTAGACCGTAGCCATTTTACTGAACAAGTTGTCTATTTCATAGTACATAGTGTAATACCTACTTATAAGCTTTTAATGCTGAAGTATTTGACTTACTACTTACATAATAAACTAACTGTCGCTTCTTTGTGCAGCTGAGGACTGCAGAAAAAGATGGACACGAATGCGAGCAAACTACTTCCGATCTCTGGAGCGAGCAAAGAGAAGCGCCAACGAACCGGGACACCGGCCAGAGAGACCAGCTCATGAGAAGATGATGACATTCCTCGACCAGACTTTTCTCAATAAAAATGACTTGTACAAGAAATTGGCGATGACAGTGCACGATTCTGATAAAGAAGCATCGGAATCAGAGAACGACGCAGCGGAACTTTCAAGTGATGACCATAAGAGCTTGTCTGAAGCGCCGGCACCAGCTCATGAGCTGCAGGACTCGTCCGAAGACGACGAAGACGTAGACTTCTTTGTGGAGCTCGGTGAATCCGTCAAGGACTTCCCCGAAGCTGTTAGGATTCATGTGAAGCGCGAAGCTTTCAGAATCGTAACCGATGCAGAAGAAATGTTGTATCATAGTAAGCAAAGGGCAGATCTACAAATGAACACCTCTGAATAAAGAACTTACCTCTGCCGAGACAGCTCATTCTCAGCAGAAGACAGCCGCGCTCCACGCTCCGTGGAGCAGTGCTCAAATTGCTCATTCGCGATACAAATTCGTCACTACCTCTCCTATTTTCTAATAAACTTGTGAGTATATAAGTGGCTCGTAATGATAACATTTAAATAATATTTTAAATAATAAAAAGTCATAATAACGACTAAAAAAAAATCTTTATTTTCAATTAATCCTACTAGAAACTGTACTTACATGTATATAATAATAATATGTTTATTTTTCACCACAACATTATACAGTACATCATCGAAAATGTTATGAGAGCTTTATAGTGTAAACGCAGTATAGTGTAAACATCTACCTACTAACGAATGAACCGTGTATTTAATGAAGTAACGTTCTGAGCGAGCGAGCGGAGCGGACTGACCTGCCCCCGTAACCAAAATACATTTCTGTTAACGTTAACGCTAACGTTTCGTGCAAAATGTATGGCAACAACATTTTGCACGAAGCGTTAGACAGCAAACTGTCACGTGACTCACGCCCAGTAATGTCTTTGCCATACATTTTGTATGAAGCGTTAACGTTAACGTTAACAGAAATCTATTTTGTCTAAAGGCTCTGTGCCTTACATACATTTTACACGAAGCGTTAGCGTTAACGTTAACAGAAAAGTATTTTGTCTATAGGCTCTGTACTTCTACCATGAGTTTACTTAGCCAAAACTCGCTAGCGTCTCCGTAAATTATTTGAATGAAATATTGAACAGCGCCCATAGCGGTCACAGAATGAATTAAAATTCGTACCATGAGCACTAGAGATTTCGACAAGTTAAAAATCTAAAGTATCTTAAATAGTCTATTCGATAGGTACTAACGTTTTTCAGCTGTCGCCATACACAAAACGGTACCATCATCAACATCATCTTCCTGCCCTTATCCCATGTTACTTGGGGTCGGCGCAACACGTTTTTTTCTTCCATTCTGTCCTGTCAGCCGTCACGCTATCACTAACTCCCTTTTCTTTCATATCACTTCTCACACAATCCATCCATCCTTTCTTTGGCCTCCCTCTCCCTCTCCATCCATCCACATTTATATTCATAACTCTTTTAGTTACATGTGTTTCATTCCTCCTCTTTACATGACCATACCAAGATAAGCGGTTCCCTTTCAACTTTTCTGTGACTGGCGCCACTTTTAAACTACCTCTAATGTACTCATTTCTCACTTTATCTTCTTCTTCGTCTTTTTCGCAGCCCAACATTCTGACCCATACAGTACGACAGGTCTAATCACGGACTTATAGATTTTCCCCTTTAACTTAAGGGGCATCCGTCGGTCGCAAGTTGTTCCAGTGACCTGTCGCCATTTCATCCATCCTGAGTTGATCCTGTGCGTTACGTCTCGGTCTATATCGCCATCCTCCTGAACAAGCGACCCGAGGTACCGAAAGTCGGAGCAGATCGGTATAGGCGTTCCGTTGAGAGCTACAGGCATAGGACTGGAGAGACCGCCGAAATCGCAGAACAGAACCTTTAGACAAAATACATTTCTGTTAACGTTAACGCTAACGCTTCGTGAGTTACGTGACAGTTCTCTGTCTAACGCTTCGTGCAAAACGTCCTTGCCATACATTTTGCACGAAGCGTTAGCGTTAACGTTAACAGAAATGTATTTTGACTAAGGGGGCAGATATTCATCACTTTTTCACAATTCACAAAACGGTACCATGACTCACTAATTCGACAGCTTCTGTCGAATTATACGCTTACGATAGTAGGTAGTTACGTAGCTCACTAGCATATTGACGAGTGAGAGATTTAATTTACTTGAAATTTGCAGTTTTTGAGAAACTGGACAAAAACGAAAAATACGTACTTATACATAGACGACGTTTTGGTTTTGGTTTTCTCCAATTACGAGTAAGTATGTTTAAATTACACGTTCCATTTTATTGGGATTTTAGGGTTCTGGGGTCTAGCAACTAATAAGTGAAAAAAAAACCTTTTTACAAAAAAAAAACAACCGACTTCCAAAAAAGAAAATTCACTATAAAAATTAAAAAAATAACTGTAATTTCGGACGTCGGTGTCAAAAAACGAAGAAATAAAATACAAACACCGACTTCGGTGGTGGTTTTTAGTGTATTTTCTTTTTTGGAAATCGGTAGTTTTTTTGTAAAAAAGTTTTTTTTTTAAAGTTGCTCAAAGCTCCGAGATATAGACCTACTCGCGTACCTTTGAGTACGAGTAGGCGCGAAACCCCACGCATTCAAGCCGCAACAAACAAACAATTTCAACCTGCCGATACCAGCCCTTATGTGTGGGTTCATAAGGTTACATTTACAATGCAGGTGCACACAAAGACGTTCAGTGCCTTCATGGCGATACGATGAAGTTTTTTCAGAGCAGAGTGAATTTTTAATGGCGACGGCGACAACTTCAAAAGCCTCATGTATGGAAATTAATTTCAATATTCCTTTGGTGAGAGCAAGAAGCGCCTGTTAGTGTCGACTCATCGTGTGATATCGTGTGACTTTTTAAGTATGTGTATATTTAATAATGTCTAACATTACTAGTATACATGATTTATAAAATACTTAATAATAATGATCATCATTATTAATAATCTTTATAATAATATATATATATATATATATATATATCTTTATAATAATAATCATCTTTGAAGGCAGCGAGAACCTCGTTGATACGCAGTCAATTCTATATTGCGGAGCTGTTGCGGCATGTCGCTTTGGTAACGTAAAGTTTCCAAATAGTGACGGAGCTATTCGACCAAAGGAACCCAAGAATTATACACCGATTACATGTTTGTCAACGGTCTATAAACTTCTTACATCCATCCTGAGAGCAAAAATTAATATGCACATTGAGAGTAACTTAATTATGTCTCCCCCTCAGAATGGATGCAGGAACGGGTTTCGCGGTACTGAGGAGCACTCCTCATTGACATGGCCATAAGCCAACAGGTTCGTCGATCTCACAAGGATTTGTCGACATGCTGGATTGATTATAAGAAGGCCTACGACTCTGTTCCATATACATGGCTCATGAGGGTGCTGGAGTTGTACAAAATAGGAAATGATGAGCCTATATGGATTAAACGGGCCATTTTTCAGGGCGACAGTTTGAGTCCACTTTGATTCTGCTTGGCCCTGAATTCTCTAAGCACATTGCTGGAGGATTCAGGCCTGGGCTATCGATTGAGAAGAGGTGGTCAGGCCATATCTCACCTTCTTTACATGGATGACCTGAAACTCTTTGCCCCCAACAATTTGCGACTAGTAAAGCTCCTGAAGGTTTTTTTTTATGTAGATTTCTTGGCGTCCTGAACTGAAGGCTTTGTCTGTGCGATTATGGACTAAGACATTATCTTGACGAATAACTACCGGAGGCATATCATGAAGGACGGGACGGTTGACGTGTGTCGGGCTTGCCACCGTCCGGGTGAGTCCATCAGACATATTATCTCTGGTTGTTCTCGTCTTGCTAACAGCGAGTATTTGCACAGGCATAACCAAGTGGCCAGGATTATTCACCAGCAACTTGCTTTAAAATATGAACTTGTGAATTCTGAGGTACCGTTGTACTGGGATCGGTCTATCATCACTGACAGGACTATTGTTGCCAATAAGCCGGATATAGTGGTGAAAGACCGATTAGCGCGCCGCACAATGATAATCGATTTCACGATTCCACATGACGAGAACCTCGTGAAAGCTGAGAAAGAGAAACAAATCAAATATGTTGACTTAGCACACGAGGTTGTCGATATGTGGAATGTGGACTCGGCATTGTGCCGACAGTCGTTACCGCCAACGGCCTGATTGCCAAAAGACTCGACGACCACCTTTAAAAGCTGTCGTTGCGCGGTTGAATCAAGGGCCTGATACAGAAGGCAGTACTCCTCGATACGGCTCGCATTGTGAAGAGGTGCCTGTCTCTGGAGCACTAACCACCGGTAGCTTGAACCCTGCTCCCGACACAGGCGGACTACTATTTTTTATAATTTAAAATGTTTTTTTTTTTGTAGGCTTTGTTGGAACTATTTAAAATTATAATTGATATGTGTGTAAAGTAAATAAACGTAACAATAATCAATTTATTTCAAGTATCTAAGACTCATATCAATTACAATAAATAACATATACTCGTACATTAGTCACTATTACAATGTCAAAAAATAAACATGTCAAACAAATTTTTTTTTATACTACAATGTCAAACAATTAAATTCATTTTTGGTCATCATTATAAATTAGGTAATATTACAAAATTAACACTATTACATAGATTATACACGTCATTTGTGTCGTCCACAACAGTGTGCAATGATGGAGCAATCCAATCGGTCCGCGATCGCGGCCAGCATGCTGTTAGCAATCCCCCGCACTCGCCGCACCGGCTACGCGCATCTCTTGCGCATTGTTGTATGGAAACAATCCATGCGCGCCTCCGCAAACATTGCTGATGTGCGCTGCAATAGCGAGGGAGCCCCAACATCATCCTGAACGCGTTGTTGAACTGGACACGCAGGGCGCTGTACGATTTTTGCGTGTAGTCAGTCCACAGGCTGCACGCGTACATCGTGGTGCAATAGGCTCTAAAAAGAGTTACTTTCACCTCAGTTTGGTTAATTATTGGTGCCGATTCTCTTAATAATAACTAAACTAAAATTAGAGAATCTCTGTCTTTTACTAAAAGGCAGTGCGAGAAAAGGACGGCTATAGCTATGAACTAAGTTAGAGATGTCAAACTAGTTTACGCCTTGCGCATCACCGTGTTTTTAATCGACATGTTTTTACGTGTACACTTAATTTGTATGAAAATATTAGTTCAACTAAATTTGACAGCTCTAATTTACGTCCGTCTCTTTCTTGTTTTATTAGAGAGAAAAAGATAGGAATAGCTTAAATTAAGTTTAGTTCGTACAAAACCGAATCCGCACCATTGTCTATTTTGGAATGAGTTGCAATAGAATAGAATCTACTTTAAAAAATATTTTTATTAAAAAACATTTATTTAATAAAAAAAATGGTATTATAAGTGTGTGTGTAAACAAAAATTTTCGATTTTGATTTTCAAAAGTCATTAAATATTAGTGAAAATGATCCCTTTACTTTGAAAAATTGAATCATCCATTTATCTACTTAATATTCGACATTTAAATAAATTAGAAACAAACAATTTAATGGGCTTTTCAAAAAAATTTCATAATGGCAAATCATTGTTCGAAGAAAATAACATATATCTACGTTACATTATTACGTGAGCCTCCCGAGATCGTAAATTCGCGCGCAGTGCTTAAAATATTTAAGCACGCGACCGACAGCAAGGTCAGCAACTAGCAGTAGCAAGCGCTAGCATGCGACGATAGACCGCTCGCGCCCGCCGCGCGTCTCCTGCTTGCTTTGCGAGTGCGTCGAGTGCGAAGTAAAAGAAAATAAGCAAATAGCAACAAGTAAGAGGCACAATAGTATTTGCTATATGATATTTTTAAAAAGCAAGTAGCTTTATTATGCTTTGTGATATATTAACCACCACTAGGCACCGTATGACAGTGAGCCTCCTCGCAACCTACTTCCCGCATTAGGAAGCAGGATAGGATGACGTTTTTTTTTTGTGGGGTGGTAAATTATCCAATGACTTGAGGAGGAGGGCGTGTCAGACTTACTGACTAAAACCCACCCCTGTTCCTTCCCTGCCTGAGTGCCCAAGGGTGCGGTAACTCATGTTCAGAATTTATCCGCTACCCCTAGGCATGCAGGCACCGGCCACGATGGGCCCCGTCAGTGGTGGGTGACACTCATCTCTTTGAGGCGCGCGTGGAACACTACGCGCCGTCGACTCACGGGCCTGGTGCTGATCGGACTGCGAGCTACCCACTGCTCGCCGTCCGCTCAGCACCAGGAACTCCGGCACCGCCGGAGATCGTCTCGCGACGTCCTACGCCCAGTACGCCCAGTACTTCTCCTGCGGTGGTAGCGGCCGGGACCGAGAGGGGCACTCCGTTGAGCTTCCCTCACGCGTCCCGCCTCCGCCTTCGTGAGTATTACTGCTTCGCAGAAGGCGGAGACTGCTTCCCATTCCCAGCTCGCTCCATACCATGGCCTGAACCAGGGCCGGGCGCGAGAGGTCACCGCCACCTATCGCATCCACGAGGACACGGCGGCGCTCCGCCCAAGCGGGACATACCTCCACCGTATGCTCCACCGTGTCCTCTGGGCAGGATGACGATCTTGGGCTCCGTCGTTAGCTCGTGGTCACAGGCGTGTTCGCACCATCTTGATCTGAGTTGCTGGACACAGGGCTCGCTCCGCCGCTGTGCGCACTGTGTGGAGCTCGTGTGTGCGCGCGTCACTACACTCACTACCGAGCTGGCGCGCCGCCACTCCACAACACAAATGTTATTGCATTGCCGGAAACACACCAATCCATCACATATTCTGTTAGCAATAACGACTATAATCGCTCATATCACAACGAACTGAGATCATCCGTTACATATTACTTATTACGCTTATTTAGAGGTAGTTAACTCAAATGGGATTGATTCACATTTGGGTACATTTTCGGTGGTGTTGTGGTATTGACTCTGTTTACTGGCCATCATTTGAGTTTTAAAGGGAAATAATAATATAATAATAATAAACGCTTATTGGTTCAAAATAAATTATGTTAACAATATGAACACTGCCACTTAAACTAGGTTAAGGTACCTGTGCTATAAGCAACAGTAACAATTCGTGGTTGATCTAGTTACATAAAAAATAGTTTTGTGCAACAATCCGTTATTATTATAAATAAGTTAATTAGGACTATTTAATTAACTTTACAGTTACATAATAAAAAAAATTAATTGAAAGTAGAATGTTTGTATGAGTCGTGTGTATGGATGTGTGTGCGTGTGTATCAGTATGTGTGTGTGTGTATGGCTGTGTGTTTTTGAATGTATATATGTGTGTATGTAGGTAGATAAATAAGTATATATATAATAGGAAATGGAGACATTAAGTAAATTGGTGCGATTGGACCGCTCCACCGCACTCGCCGGAACTTAATGCAGTACAATATATTACACTAATTATATTAGTCCAAGTGAGTGCAAGTGAGTGCAGTGGTGGCCGAGTGGTAACGGCCGCGACTTATAAGTTGGAATGTGGACTCGGCTGTCAGTTCAAATCCAGCCAGGCGCTTTGGTTAGTGTAAATTATTTCATTACTCTAAACATATCATGAGGTAACCGGCATGTCCTAGGACTATTGACTTATATATTACTTTCGTACAAAAATTTGAAGACATGTGACATCCACCAACATGCAATGGGCTCGCGTGGTGGATTCACCCACCAACCTGAGCTCCTCTCTGTGAGGCCCCACCTTCTCACAGAGAGGAGGCCTGTGCCTCAGCAGTGGAGACATTAAAAGGCTGATGATGATGATTATGATATTAGTCTACAGCTACACCGTGCAGGTCGTGGTGTGGAGCGAGGTAAGACTTCCTTCCGCGCAGAGTGAGGGAGAGACAGTAAGGGGTGAACAAAAATAATATGGCACATCGAGTTTAAGAAAAAAAAAGTTGGTCTGTGTAGAGAAGCGTGTGTTATCGCACCGTTATCATACGTATTCACAGGACAGCCTACTGGGCAGTACCTGCAGGGTTCAATGAAATGAATCAGCGGAGCTCCGCAGACGTGATGAGTACCGATGCGTAATCTAATGACGATGTCAAGTCGGCACTACCCGCAGTTGTTTATCGTCACTACGGAACGATGCCCATTACTTCTGCAGAAATCTCTACTTCATTTATTTCAGCTTCAGCGCTGAAATGCTATACGGAACGATAAACTGAGTCATTCGAGTAACAGCTTGTTTCTTTTAGGTCAGACACGCCTCGCTACAGGTACTCAGCAAGGCAGGTACAGATTTATTAGTATCATGAAAGACGAGAGTATTTCTAAATCGTTGTGTAGCTCTAGCTACTGGCGCACAAGACAATAGCTTGTTCCATAACTCAGGGTTCTTACGTCGAGAATAAACTTCTCCAATAAACAAGTCAAAAGAACAAACTTCACACAAAAACCTTTTATGTAAATATTAAATTAAATATATTAATACAGTGGAACATTTGTACTGAGCGAATGTACGAACTCGGACGGTCGGTCACCGGTTCGATTCTGAACAAAGGGCAACTTTCACCAATTACCATTAATAATTTATGCAGACGATAATCTGCTCTAATCCCCTGCTTTTACAGTTCTAAATAAAACAAGCAGGAATTTTGACTTTGTTTAGAAGAAAGGCATTGGAGTTTCAACCATAACATGGAACGATTCAGTTCAAATTCGCGTGCAGACAAATCACAAAGGGCACCAGCAGTAACAAATTTCCATGGCGCTATTATTTCGGCAGGCGGCACCAATTTGGCAGGCTTCGATTTAAACAAGTATATAAGTAATGCGAATGATAATGAGAAACTGACAACTATTTTTTTTTACCTTTGAGATGCTTGCGCTTGGCCACCATCTCACCTGATGGTATAAGGGATGATGTTGTCGACGGCACGACGTGAGTATCAGGTACCCAAAGCGTCCCCGGCATACAAGTTGGTTATAGCTATCCAAGAGAAGCAACGTATTTTTCAACTTAAGTCGATGAGATTTATACGTGAGATCTCCAGCTGCAGCCTTACGTGTGGCACCAGTTCGGTGATGTGCGCAGCCCTGGCTCAGGCACCAACACTGTGCCTATCAATGACAAGATAGATTCCCACCTAGTCCAGTTGCATATAGTTCCAATAAACTCAGTGTAGCCTCATATTTGTTCAGGAGTCATGGCCCAGTGGTAACGGCCGCGACTTACAAGTAGCGGGTCCTACAAACAAAATATTCGAATACATGTGACATCCACCAACCTACACTGGGCCCGTGTGGTAGGTACGGCCCATTCGCTCTCACTGGGAGGAGGGCTGTATCCCAACTATGAGAACATGATAATATTTTTTTAGAGATATTATAATATCTTATTTTTAATATTTCATTGTCCAATAAAAAAAATATCAGTCTTCTAACACATTTATTTCATTATATTAGCTGTGCCCGCGGTTTCACCTGCGTGATGTTATAAAGTCTATAACCTCTCTCAATAGATAGGCCTTCCTCAATATACAGTGCAAAATGGTACCTCGCCTCGCTACTGGCGGCGGCCGCCCCCACATCCCGCCTTGCACATCATGAATGTGCGCGTGGTACTTGATTAAAACTATGATATCTCCTAAGATATTAATTGGAATCAAATGATGTCAAGGGCAATTTTGTTCAAAATTAAATACTTATGACGAATAACGTATTTGTTTGGATAAAGATTAAAATAATGTTTATAAAAACACCTTCGCAAATAATGCATTATTTTAGAACAAATTTGATTATCATAACAAAGATTATAGTGAGTTAACCTTAAAAGATAGACATATGCTGTCGCGGACTTTTTTAGAACTTATAAAGGGGAACAATTCCATCATATTATATATTTTTTCGTTACCGTTTACGCAAGGAAGCTTTCAGAAGGAATATTTTTATGCCCGTTTTTGCCACATTTCTCATTGATGTTCCGCTCCTATTGGTCGCAGCGTGATGTTACATAGCTTCCTTCCTCGATAAATAGACTATTCAACACAATTTTTTTTTTTTTAATTCGATCCAGTAGTTCCTGAGATTAACGCGTTCAACCAAACAAACAAACTCTTCAATTTTATAATATTATATTAAAATATATTATGATTTTTTTTGAAAAGTGTTTTCGACTCGGGATGACTCATTTCCGACATTTCCCGAATGATTCTTCTTTGACTGCAGGTCTGTCATCCACTGTGTGAGTTCCGTTGGGCAGATTTGCACTGTTGTTCGTGTTCCACCGCTTGCAAGTGCCATATCCTCACTGGTTGCTACACCACAACCATCGACTAGGTATTCCCCCCCTCCTCCTCCACGCCTCCCGGTGCGCTGTGTTACAGTAATTGACTTCTTGCGTGCGCACTGCGCACCACCTACTTATCATTTTTCGTTTAAGTAATGCGTTGAGAGAGGGGAGCGAATCGGTAAATATTCTCAGGAAACATCGATACATAATTATTATCATAAGACAGTTGGTATCTACGGGGTATTCCGCTAAACTGAGGAATGTTTTTGGGTTCTCTGTTTCAGAATCAATGTTTTATGGAAGAAATCATCATCATCCACATTTGCCCTACTGTGTCGTGGACTCGTACTCGGCTTCTTTGCTTAACATCCTATGTCCTAGCGACTAGCTGGGGCACAGGGCGTCCAGTAGACCTCCATCGTGAACGGTCTTCAGCTTCACGCTTCGCCTCAATCCATTCCTTTCTACCAACACGGTGCGACGCCAGGTTCGACGGGGACGGCTACGGTTCTTGTTTCCTTAAGGATTCTAACCCATTCTTGTTAGGAAATGTGATAGGATGTAGCACAGATAGATGTTTTCATGGATCAACCGGCTCAACTCCTCTAGTCTGTTACCGGGTAATAAACCAGATAGGTTCGCCTGGATTAGACTGGTTGTAAATGTTACGGGCTTCTGGATACCCGTAACGACTTCTACGGCTGAGTGTTACAATAAACTTCAGTCAGATTAAGTGGGTATAGTTGTTTTATCTCACCAAGACGGGAAATAGAATACCTGTCTATACCTACTCTAGTCATTAGGGTAGACCACCCCGTGTGGCCCATGGCGGCCGCTACTCGATCCAGCCCACTTCCCTCCAGAAGCAGATCTGCCCTACAATTAGTTCAGGATGTCTGTAAGGGAACCCAGTGATCCAAGAATTAGTGTCCGTATGTCGGTGCCGCCCGTGTGCTCACGGAGCTCGTGCGCGACTGTTCCCTCCGCCTCCGTGCATACAAATAATTTATTTTCTTGCACAGTATGTACTACCACTGGTATTGAAGTGTCCTTTAAGCAAGCCCTGCACAAGGGCCTGCCCGTTCCGCCTATTTTGTAGAAGTGTTTGTTAAGTGAGCAGCCTCCAGTGGTAAAAGAAAGAAAGAAAGAATAAAATTTATTCAGCAACAGTACACGAAACACGCACGGTACACAGAAATAACAATGAAGAAAAAGACATACTTAAAAGAAATAAAGTGCAAAAAGAAACTAAGAGAGCATTTTCATAAACAATATACAGTGATAAACTGCTAAATTCAGTAAGATACGCTAGTGCTTTGCTGAAAACTTGCATTTAGTTTCTTACAAAATGAGCTTACATCGGGCCGCCTCGTGGAGTCGTGGCTCGTCGCACATCTCTACGGCCGTTTCAGTAACTCTTCACTCGGATGGAGGATGATTTGTTCGCTAATTTGATGGCTCCTCCCTCTCTCCCCCCCCCCCCCCGCACAACTAAGTGAATCGGCTCATTATTTGTGTATAAGGCAGTCAATAACGTGTTTTGGCGGTAATACAGAAACATACTCGTAACGTCCCCTGCACGCGCGACAACAGCCTGCTACGCAAATAGTTCCGGCTCCGAGTCATAGCACCCGGGCGTTTCAGTTTGAGGCAAGTAATTGATTGATTCTTTGGTATGGGTCCAAATTCGTTAATTATGATCGATTAGTAACGGAGTCCATAGCCGGGTGGTTGCTGTGCTGCCGCGCAAGCCCAACGTTGTAGCTTCGATCCCGTGTTTACATGATATCGTTAGGTGCTCGTGGTATGCCTAGGGGTAGCGGATAAATTCTTAACAGAGTAACCGCTCCCCTGGGCACTCAGGCAGGGAAGGAACAGGGGTGGGTTTTAGTCAGTAAGAGTCTGACACACCCTTCCGCTCCACCCAGAGCGGGCTGATTGATCTTCGACGTTAAGCTACACTTGCGACGTACGGTCTGTGGATGCGCAGTTGGGCACGTAAGCCGTTGGTCCCGGCAGTCGATTGTAGATTTCCGACGGACGTTGCGAAGCTAGAAAATCTGTTACCAGAAAAGCCAAGGGGTATCGAGTTACCTAGTTACTGGGTTGTGGAGGTCAAATAGGATAGGAGTCGCTCCATGTAACATACTGGTATTCTGCTGCACCAGGTCAGACTGGAAGCCGACGTCAACATATAGTTGGGAAAAGGCTGGCAAATTTTATTGATCGATTAATATCTATGTATGATACCTATAAAAATGTCAGCATGTGGCATGTCATGTAAAGTGATGGTTTTAATCAAAAGGTCGAGCAATTTTCGGCTCACAAAAACTCCGAATGCATGGAAAATTAATATTTACGCCTGTTATCCGAAAGGCCCCTCGCGTCTCCTTAAGGAGACGCGACAATAGGTTTTTAATGAGGGGCTTGACGGATTAATTAAATAAAACTAGAGTATCTATACCAACGATACGGTAAGTATACCAAGGTGTAACTACTGACAGTATTTCCGTTGTCCCTTGGCATTATATGCACTAATAATATTGCCATTCCAAACTGTTAATTGATAAATAATATTTATTTGTAAAGTAGTTTCTAACAACATATAAGTACGACTCTAAGGGTACGATCTTAGGGTTCATTCTTTTACTACTGAAGAATAATTCGCAAACTGGAAATCAATGAAATTATTCATGGTTCATGTACTACTTTTCCATATTAACGTTTTCCGTAGCCGAATCTACTCGTAGCTTCAATAAACGGATTTTTGTTTTCGAAGAGATGCGCCGTTTACTCGTTCTCGAACTAGATGGCGCTGCTTGTGTCGTTCGGAGAACATGCAAAGAACAGCAGCACGCGTAGCATGACCAATTCTATCTCTACTCTACCAAGAGTAGACAAAGTTATTTCTATGCCACTCTACATCTCTACTGCCCGAGCACGGCGCGACCCGTAGACTCGCGTTTCTACGAAGACAAAGACAAATTCATTCTTTCCATAGCAACGGGTAGGTAGTTAGTGATGTAGACAAGCTAAGAATTCTACGATGGTATATTACGTTTCGTTATCGAAATAAATGTGTCTAACGTCAAGTTCTAAAACCTTTTGAACGTAACTCAAAGCAACAACGAAACGTATTAATTTTATTCTGTCATTGCTGTCATCTGTTTTGACTGTTTTTTTTTATTATTGTTATCCCCGAAGGGAAGGCGAAAGTCTTTTGACCATATTGCCTAGTCCTACGTAGTTATTTATACTTTCTTTCCATTAGAATGCAGATGTAACACATTCTAATGTTTTTTGCAGTATTTGGCAACAAATGTGTCGAGTCAGCCTTCTCGGCAAACTTCGCTGAGGTAGTCAATACTACAGTAAATTCTAAGCTCCATTTTCCCGAGATCGCGCCTGTTTCAATGATTACATATATTGTCCATTTGCGTTGACACTTGAGACACAAAACTACACCAATTTTACATCACAATATCCACTAGGAATCAATAAACGAATAATTAAAACTGCCACTGAACTTCACTCGACAAAATCCCGCCAATTTGTTTGTTGTTTGTACAACAACATTTGTGTTTGTGGAGACTGATCGTGTTGGATTTGTGTAAATAACAACAAACAAAGTAAATAAATAATGAAACATAGGAAAAATGTAGTTTGTTATGTTAATTTTCGCATTTTGTTACACAATGTGGAAAATAACAAAACTTTAAAATACATTTTTCAAATGTTTGGTTTTTGGAAAAGTTATTAAATTTTTTTTTTTCGGTAAAATCGAGAGCCTCCGTTAATGCACGTACGGCGTTTCTTCCTGCCTTCCTTTCATTCTTCTCGGTACAAAACTGAGACGATGGCGACGGTAGCCCCCAGACATGTTTTTAAAATCAAACTTCAAACACACACACTCACTTCATTTCTTTTATTGGCTTTTGTGGAAGATTCATCACAATTTTGAAATGAAACAGCCACCTAATTGAGTTTTCAAAATCAATAAAGATCTTGTATATGTCTAATGAGATGTAGACTATTTGACACTTCTTGAGTAGAAATGTTTCCACCCTCATGTGTCAAAAGTAGAGAAAAATTGGTCGTCATGCTTTACATTGTAGGCTTTCGTCGACTGAAGAATAGAAACATTTCTTCTCCTCAGTTTTAACATCGCCATGCTTGACACGGTAGAAATCTTTCTACAATCTGTCATTTTGTCTATTCTTCCGTCGACAAAATCCGTTTCTAGGGTGGTCATGCTACGCGTGCTGGGTGATGCATAGCAACTGATGCGAAACTGTCGGTTCGAGTAGTCAGCGAAGTTGCGCCATTTATAGCCAGTACCACTGTACCAGGGACCAGGGAGAGATAAGTCAAGGGAACTGCCGCGACCCGCAACGCAAGATCGTGAATATAGTGGTGATCGCACGGAGTGGAGGACTCGCGTGGGAGTCCGCGTGTAAACAAGAGGGTCGGCGACCTCTGTACGAGGAGTGGCGTATTGTCATCCATATTGGAAGATTTGGTATTGTCTTCTACGAGTAAGTTAGTGTAGTGTTCTAGCACTGAATAGAGAGTACCTATTGAGTCGAGCGAGCCAACCCGAGCAGTTACACAACAAGTACGTCGACCTCACGCACACCGCGCCGTAGCGGTGTGTGTACCTACAGCTCAGTACAACCAGGCCACGTAGCAACACGAACCGACTAACTGCGCATCTCACTTCATTAGATCAAAACAAGCTTTGTTTTTCAATGTAATACGAGATAGACGTGGTTCAACTTTACCACTGGCGAAAGCAAAAAAATGCCTCAGGGCATTTGCCCGCACAACGCAATATCAACCTTAAGTCAAGTCAACAAAAATCAAATTGAATAATAATAACGCAAGCAAGACGAAGATGATAGCTCACAAATACGGACCAAAAATTACGAAGAAAATTGAGCTCTGTTACTGAAAGATAGAAATTATAATTCATGTAGAAAGTTATTTTTACTCCGGCTTTTTCGGAGGCGAATTTGTGCAAACAATTTTCATTGTGCCGTCATAGAAATGACTACAAATGTGCAGATCGTCCTTGTGTCCAGGTGTTACAGTTGAGAATACATTGGCGATGGAGTCAGAGCCATATAAGCTGATGTTTGTTAATCAGAGACGAGTCCAACAGTCCAAGTGACATGTGGCGAGGAGGCAATGAACTGGAACCGGCGGAAACCGAAACAATCCACAACTTGCGGCCGCGGCCCGGCCGGCGCGGCGGCCCGGCGCGGCGGCCCACGGAGTCCGCAGTTGACCAACAGCTGAATAAACTCTGAAATAACTTTTTCATAATCTTGTGTTACATTGTTACATTTGGTGCTTGAATATCGCATAAGACTTGACTGCATTTATCAGTTAAATTGAGGTTTAGGTAACTGTAATGTTTTATGAAGCCGTTGTTCAGTTCGGCAGCTGCAGTTTCACGTGGACAGTTCTCGCTCACAATCGGAAGTTGCGGCCCATTGGGAGATGAGCTCATGTTGGCTCGCCGGTCTGTCTGTGGCGACACCGTGTGTGTGTGTGACAGTTGGCAACATCATGATATGCAGCGCGACACAATACTGTCAGCTAAATCAGCTCACTGTGACAATGTAGCGATGTGCAGCGAGGCGCGACCGCGCCATGTTCATACATTTCATATTGTTGTCCTTGCCCATGTGCAGCGAGGCGCGACCGCGCCATGTTCATACATTTCATATTGTTGTCCTTGCCCATGTGCAGCGAGGCGCGACCGCGCCATGTTCATACATTTCATATTGTTGTCCTTGCCCATGTGCAGCGAGGCGCGACCGCGCCATGTTCATACATTTCATATTGTTGTCCTTGCCCATGTGCAGCGAGGCGCGACCGCGCCATGTTCATACATTTCATATTGTTGTCCTTGCCCTTTTTATTTTAAGGAAAACTGGACATCTGTCAGAAAGCTTTGTACAATTACTAATAGTCATGAACTCTATGTGTATAAGTCGTCGTGTAGCTACACTAATATACAACTGTCATTTTTAATCAGTTGTCTGAAATAGCTTCAACACAGTCCTTAAGAATAGAATAGAATAAAAAAGAAAACATTTATTCGACACAGACACAACACATCAGCAACAAACAAAAGGAAAAAAGAAGTACCTCCACAAAGATTCAATAAAATACAATAAAATTGTGCTGAGCGTGCCCATACAGAAAGGGTTACCATCTCAGCATTTGCTTTTGTTTTGTTTTTTTTTTTTGTGCTCAACAACAATTGGTCGCGTGCGCCGCTCACCTGTGCTGGCTTTGCTCCACGCGGTGCGCCTGCGCACGAGCGGCTCGAGCTCACCACGCCATGCATCGCTCGATCACACCATCACCTATTGGGTGACTGTGCGGCACCTTCCATCCACCGCAGTCGTCAGCTCAGTCCATGATTAATGCATTGTAGACCGTGCGAGTACACTGTCGGTACACATAGCAACAAGGAACATTTACTGCAGCATTGCAGCGGAGCAGACATATGATGTATGATTTGGTTTGATAGAGTTTTCACTCTCCAGAAAAACCGGTTCAGTGCCCTATCTCAGCGTCTCTGTGTGCCTCGGCAAGCACGGTCCCTACTGTCATTTATAGAAGTCAGAAGCAGAAAAATATGGTACTGGTCTTACCAAGGGATATCGTGTTACCCAGCTACTGGGTTGTGGAGGATAGATAGGTCAAATAGGTTGTTGCTTAGTGAAATGCTGGTACTAAGCTGCATTCATTTAGACTGTAAGCCAACCCCAACACTGTAGGGAAGGTTACCAGAGGTATCTGGACTGGGCCGACACGTGCCGTGGTGCCGCTAGCTCGTGTCTGCTGGCCGAGTGTTCCAAAAACTGGCGCAAAACCACACGTTTTGTCTCACTTTTCTAAAGTATGACATAATAGTTGCTGCGGTGCAGTGCCGAACTGCCGACTAACCGAAGCCTTCGAATTTTACTCACACACAATAACTAACAGTATTATAAACTGATAAATTGTATGTTTGTCACCCTCGGCGTTCGTGCGTGCGTATGTATCGTGTGCTGCCGGGAGTGTTCTCTGTGTGTACTGTCGTGTCGCGGGATGAGCGCTGAGCGCTTAAGACTTAATGGCCCGCTATAACGACGCGCCGCTCGAGCCGCGCATTTACAAAACAATTACAGTGAATGCTCGCGCGCCATTACGTCACTTTTTCCTTTTTTGTGTATTGTCGCGGAGAGCAGCCCCGCTGCGCTGAGCGGAGATAATAGGGAGCTGTCGTCACAGGGTGAATACTAGTACTTTTTAAAATTCGTGATGAAAATATTAACAAATACATAAAGTATTTGTATCGACCCGACAGCGACTGGCCGATTAGATTGTTCGACGTTTGAGGAATGATTCAAATATGGAATTAAGTAGGTTAAAAAGAAATACCGACAACAATTTGTTATACTTTGGAAAGATGTTTGTGTTAGCTCAAAATATAAGTTTTCCAGTGCGGTGCCTTTGACTCCAACCCTCACTATATTTTTTTACAGTCTTTCATAAACAGCATGCACCGGACGGTTTCATCGACATGAACTCCTTGTGAAAGAGTGATCCTGCTGCAAGTACCTCCACTGTGTCGTGGGCAAAGTGAACGAACATTGTGCTAATGTTCTGTTACCAGCTGTTACACATGTTTCATTCAAATCATCGTTTTTAAGATGGTGGAGTAATATCCTCTCAGGATAAAATGGCGCTTCTAAACTCCAGCTACGTTCATTCTGATTAGGTATGTACTGATTAGGTATGTACTGATTAGGTATGTACTGATTAGGTATGTACTGATTAGGTATGTACTGATTAGGTATGTACTGATTAGGTATGTACTGATTAGTTATGTACTGATTAGGTATGTACTGATTAGGTATGTACTGATTAGGTAGATATGTACTGATATGTACTGATTAGGTATGTACTGATTAGGTATGTACTGATATGTACTGATTAGGTATGTACTGATATCTTTGCGAACGTTGTTTCAGGAGCGGCTTAGAGAAACATATTTTGTTTCAACTTTCAAGGCAGAAACCAACGATTTTTATCGCGCTTTCAATTTAGATTGACTCTATCTAGGATTTTTTTATGAATTATGAAAGAATTACTTTATGAATTGTTTAAGTAATGAATTATTTGGTTTACATATATAAATATTTATAAATTAAGGGCTTAAATTAGAGGTGAAGTTACAGTAATTAGATTCAATCTGAATTAGGTATATAAACATGTATCTGTTGTAACAATCAATTCATGATCACCATCATCCCCCTTTTTAATGTCCCCACTGGGGCACAGGCCTCCTCTCTGTGAGAGGGTGTGGGACGTTATCCACCACGCGGGCCCAATGCGGATTGGTGGATGTCACATGTCTTCGAATTTTTGGTTCTAGGACAGGCATGTCCTCATGATGTTTTCCTTCACCGTTTTGAGAAGTGTTGATGAAATAATTTACACAAAGTAAAGCGCCTGCCTGGGTTTGAACTCACGACCTACAACTTGTAAGTCACGGCCAATACCTCTGGGCCACCACTACTCAATCAATTCAGTCCACTCAAAAGGGAAATAATTAGTATAGAGGCGCCCCTGCGCCCCTGGTCTCTCTAAGATTTTGAAGTCTGTCATGCATCCTGCCTGTTAGACGCTGTGGTCAACTCGTCAAATGGACTGGGATAAATCTCTCTGACACTTATCAAAACGAAATGATTGCAGAGCGCGAAAGCTATCAGAAACACCCTCTCACCCCCCGCACCCCACAGTCAATCCATGAATAAAAATGAATTATCAGTGTTGAGTGGAACAGAAATGAATTATGGCGGCGATGGGCCCCGAACGCGGCCATTTTCGATGCCCGCTCAATTTCCTCCGACACATCCATCATGGACGCTCAGCTCTGCCGCCAGGGGAGGGGGAGGGGGCGAGCCAGGGAGGCGGGGATTCCTCTCGATAACATACAGATTACACATTCGATTTTTTGTATTAACGGATGTTTATCAGGAGCTGACTTGTAGTCAGCCGGGCGGCGGCGGTCAGTCACAAAGAAGAGTTCAAAGAAAATAGAACATTAGATATCGCCGTGATAAAACGCGTCCACAAGGCAGTTACTACTGTAGGCACTCGTGTGTCAGTACTCAGTACTTGGTACTACGCCAAACGTTAGGGCAATGACAGCATCACTAAAACTGAACTAGTGTGCGAGAAGTAACGCTCAACATTGTTTGTAATGTTTCAGACAATGGTAGGTAAATACTGTAAGCGGTGCCGCTTGGTGGTGGACTTTGATATCCAGTACCTACCTAATAGCTAACAGGCTCGGAAGAGGCAGAGGCAGGCACGTAATCTTATTGCGCACATTACACAATGAAGCTGTCCAGTCTACCACGCTATTTGTGAACAAACACTTTTACCGTCATTACGGATGTGAGCCTATAATGTCAGATGAACGCACATGACTGGGTCACCTTAGTTCAACACGGTCTACTACGGCGCTTGTTTTATATCCAAACTGCCCGCTTGGCACAAACACCGCGCTTCATGAACGTGGAGAATAACTCCTAAACACACGCGGTCACCTTTAGACGGCGCTTGTCAGTAGATGTAGCGTCCGCAGAGGTCGGTTATGTAGCGTCCGCAGAGGTATTCAGCATCAATAGTTAGAATAGGGAATTGCTCGCACCGCGCATATTAAGGCAGAAAGGGCTGGTCTGATGGTGATCTGAAGAGACTTCTTGTCTTCATTCAGGTGTCACTGATTGTTATCAGTTACCTCTCATTCAAGCTTCACGTCTTACATAAGAAAATATCATACCAGATCATTACAGTCCACCTTCAAAGACAACTGAAATGACACACATCAATGATGAAAAGAGATCTGTCATCGATGAGTCGGTGAGCTTCACTTATGTAGTGGCACGGGGTCTCATCTCAAACAAAGAAAATTTAGTTCAAATAAATCTCAATAGATGGCGTAATATGCATCGATTTCTTATTGAAGTTTTAAGTAATATGAATATTTTGCAAATAAATATGATAAAAACTGTATTTTCTTATTCAATAAACTTCCCTAAGCATAAAATTGTGGAATAATGGGCTTGTAATTCAAATTTAGACGGTTATTTTAACGAATCCTTAGACATCTATATTTATTGTACTAATAGATGGCGCTGTTTGAAGTTTTAGTTTATCCTTTCGCCTCTTTAAAATTTTAATAGTGACACATTTTGATACAGTAAAACTGCTATAAAGTGCCAAAAATACTATAAAATAATTCCTCTATGTGTGAGAAAATATTAGTAAGACTATGTAAATTCATTCAGCTTGCAAGTCGTCGCTGCTAACACCATCTAGCGAGGCGTAGAGGACGGGCCCGCACGAAGAACAAAAGTTACTTGTGCCAGAAAAAAACCCGTAGTTACGGCGGTACCGTTTCTTTGTATGGGATGAGGCATCTGTACGCTAGTATTATATTATCTGTGGTAGTGGCTAGAGACGGCCAGTGATGGCTGATGGCACAGTTGGGGAAAGCGGAGGCTGGCAAGTTGCCGGCTCGGCGGCGGCGGACACAGAAGACAGCCGGATCCCCGCGGCGCGGCGTCACCGCTCGTTATACCCGCGCAGCACGCACCCTCGCCACTGCAGAAGAACCACACGCTCCCAGCTCTCTACTAGAAGGGTAGAGGTGCGAACACTGCGAACGACTCCAAAGTTAATCTGGCGCGAGATGCTTGCTCGCTCACTGTAAAATTAGGAAAGATTGGTTCTTGTATTTAAAACCTAGGTAGGATATTTAGTAGTAGTTTTGTGGTCAAAAGATACCAAAGCACAAATGCGATTTAATGAGTAAGTATTGCGAGGGCAGTCAGTTGTTCATGATTCATGAATGAGGAGTTGCGATAAGCAGGGTGTCCCAAGCCCGACACTGTGTGTTCACGTTCACTACGGTGTGGTTCTTCTGCCTCTGTCAGGCAGTGTTGCCAGGCGGCGCGGCGCGTGGCGCGTGGCCAGCACTCTGCCGCCCCGCTTGGCACCGCCGCGTTTTAATGGAAGGGATTTATTGACTGACAATTACGTAAGTACCTACAGGTTACAGGTGTTACAAGTAACTAGCCGCTCTTGCCGAGCCGACATGAGCCTGCATGGAAACGTATAGCTGATGACTGTAGGTATTTTGCTACTTCCTTTTAATAGCGTAAACTATTCTTGAGATGCTCTCATATGTTGCTCATATTTATACAATACTAGCGACCCGCCCCGGCTTCGCACGAGTTTTTTTAATCGATTTTTCAAATACGAACACAACAAAAATCCTTAAAAATTAAAATTATTAAAAGTAAAAAAAAACGAATTATCCAATTTAGTGCAGTCGTTCGGAAGTTATGCGCGTACATACATTTCGGCGATTCATTTTGATTTATACAGGGTGTAACGGAAAGGTGTGGTCATATTTTAAGAACTGCATCTGCCCATCGATATAAACTACTTTCTTAAAAAAAATCCGAGGAAATTCTAAAAATTTTTTTTGGGACTTTTCAATTTTTTCTTACAGAAAGTTGTTCATTCTCATGGGCAGAACCGGCTCCTAAAATATGACCACACCTTTCCGTTACACCCTGTATAGATATTCTTGTGTTTAGTTCTAATCAACAACCACAAGGATCATTTTCAGTGAATGAAAAACGAAAACATCCACCGAGTGAAAAGTATTTGTTTATAGTAGGTGGCGCTGTGGCGCAGGCTCCGCCGAGATCCGGCCGACCGACCCTCGTCCGCGTCGGGGCTTTCATAATGTTTCACCGAATGCTTCATTTACATTTGTAGATAAAAACTCAGCTTAATGACGAGGACAAAGGCAAACGAAATGAATGCAGAGAATAAAAGAAACATTTTGTACAGTGTTAGCTCAGAGGCTGTAATTATTTTTTAATTTGATGACATGTTAAATAACTGGAGCCTGTTCAAAGAAAGGGAGAATGAACGAATGATCTGAATCCCTTTGATGGGTGAAGCGCGTGCGAGCCATCGAGTGGGACTGTACACTGCTGCACTGGAGAGTAGCCATTTTTTTTTGGGGTTGGGATGTCATTCAATGACATCTCCCGCTCTGGGTGGAGCGGGAAGGCGTGTCAGACTCTTACTGACTAAAACCCACCCCTGTTCCTTCCCTGCCTGAGTGCCCAGGGGCGCGGTAACTCTGTTTCGAATTTATTTTATTACACAACCCCAAAAAAAGTGCAAAATAACTTCAATTTCTACACAGACATACGATAGCAGCAATCCCGGTTGATTTGCTGTACATGTTTGAAGAGTTCTGTTGTCTGTCTCCGAAACCCATCATAATCTGATGAAATTGAAATGGTAACATTTCGGAGCAAACCCCTTTCGAACAAAAAAAGAATTTTGCAAATCCGTCAATAGATAACGGAGTTATGCCCGAACATATATAAAAAAATAAAACTTCCGAGTTGATAACCTTCTTTATGAAGTTGGTTAAAAACTAATTGTGTTCAGTCACAGTCATGGCGTATGAGTGTCAATAGTGTGAAGTATATTAGTGTGGGCGAAGTCACTGAATGTGCGCGGCTGTACCTCTCTGACGAAGAGTGTCCAACTACAAGAAGGTCCCACAAAAAATAAAAAACTCAGGTACAGCAGGTACACGCGCGAAGACAAGTGACAGTCGGAGGAATGGCACGCTGGAACGTGCCAATAATAGCACATGTCGAGTTGCCCTGGGTTACCACACCAACTACTTCCTTGCGTTGTGTAGTACAGAGTCACATGTATGTCCTAATATTTTAGGTTCTTTGTCACGCTGACGCAAGACTTCCATCAGCGTGAAAAAGCACCGAAAATATTAACATCCATAACACGGTTGTTCTAGAAAAAGACCATATCAATCTTCTTTTAAAGACACTAATATTTCAATAGCAAGAAATACCACGAAGTTCCCGCAGACGCTGGGAGACGGTACAGTAGTATGTAGTAACAAGAAGGTAATTACCGCAGTTGCTAAGCTGCATCATCGCAGACCTGCAACTAGCCGGTTGCTCAGCTGAGTTCGCTCGTAGGTGTCGGAAAATTCCTCGGTTTTTGTATGAGCTTCCATCCACACACTTGTAATTGATCTGACTTTATCGACGCGTGAGTCACCAACCAGTCGCAATTAATCTCCACCTCAGAAACGATATTCCGATCATTATGATTTTTATAAAAAATAATTGCATTACATAAATAATTGTACAATCATGCAGAACAAAATACGAGACATGACCAAGTAGAAAGGACACTAAACCTCAAGACAATGTCAAAGCTTTATTGTCCAGTAGGAAAACGGATTAGCCACGAGGATAGGTACAAGATGACAAACTTTTACTTGGGCAGAATGAAGAAATGAATGACAGATGAATGCAATTTCTTATATTAAGGCGCTATTAACTGCCAATGTCCTTGAGTGGTTAGCTTGCGTGTTCTGTGCTGAGCTCACGTAACGCGTCGTACGTCCCCCCAGTAATATGACTCGCCCAACAAGGAGCGCTGTCCGAATTTAGACGCATTATTAATTTATTACACATACAACAACAGGTATTAAAATAAAACACTGAGACTAAATTATAAATAATTAAATGATCTGTAAAATGGTGAAGGTTATAGTTTTTGCGTGATTCTCAATTTTTTATCCGCGGTAGACCTTTACAAATTAATTACACTATATTACAAAAATATAATTTCAAATATTCTCAGATCAAATTATGACGGAAATTGTCTAGAGTAACATATATTTTTTTTAAAGAAATAGGACTAGTCGTTTAAACGTGATGTTCAATTAAAAACTATTAAAAGTCGTATAACTGCGCCTTAAGACAGCACCAGGCGACAAGGACGACTACTTTTGCCGCTATTACACTCCATCCATACTTACTTACCAATACGAGTATGATAAATATTGATAAATGAAAAAGTAACTGTCCGTCTGTCTTTTGTTACGTTTTCATGTACAAAGCGCTGAACCAATTATGATGAATTATGGCCTAGAGATAGATTGAACCTTGGAGAAGGACACATTGGATATTTTTTATCCAGAGAGTATGTTCCCTCGGGATAATTTTCGACTTCCACGCGGGGGAACCACTGGCAAAAGCTAGTAGTCTGTAAAAGCTAGTAGTATGTAAAAGCTAGTAGTATGTAAAAGCTAGTAGTATGTAAAAGCTAGTAGTCTGTAAAAGCTAGTAGTCTGTAAATGCTAGTAGTCTTTAAAAGCTATTAAATATATTAATCTCACAGTACTATAAAAATCAAATGTCTGTGACTTCCGCAGGTCCACCACCGCCAGTGGTTTCCATTTTTAACCGACTTCTAAAAAGAGGAGGTTCTCATTTCGTCTGTTTTTTTTTTCTTTATCTTTGTTACGCGATATCTCCGCCATTTGTAAATAGATTTCGATGATTCTTTTTTTGTATGATAGGTCATACTTTAGAGGTCCCATATAAATTTTATCGAAATTGATTTAGCACTTTTAAAAAAAATCAACATAAACAAAAAGTATGTACAAGTTATTGGGTTATCTATTCGGGCATAACTTTAATATTTAGTTTTACTTCTGGTGTACAACAAAAAAAAAAAAAAAAAAAGTGAAAAATAAAAACTTAAAAAAAAATACAACCGACTTCTAGTAATGGCAAAATAACTTTAATTTCGGAAGTCGGTGTCAAATAACGAAGAAACAAAAAAATATATACACCGACTTCCGAAATTAAAGTTAATTTGCAATTTTTAGAAGTTGGTTGTATTTTTTGAAAAAAGTTTTTTTTTAAATTATACTAATTACTGTGTAACTGGTTAATACTTGGACATAAACCAAAAAAAAAACCAATACCATTGACAACTTTATTTGGTCGGGTTTTACGGAAAATGAATGAAAGCTAAATTCTCTTGAACTACAACACTTAGGATTCCGAATTATATAGTCGTTTATCTCGAAAAGTGATAGGGTACTATTTTATTCGTTCGGGTACTATCAAACACCAGTTGAGTACCTACTAATTAATAATTTACCAAATTAGGAAGCGATTGGCGATGGTGGAGCGGCAGTCTCGGACATGAAAACCAGTAGGTACCTAGTGAACATAATTATTTTCCTACTATAGAGCCAATGGTAGATAGTAAAACTTCAAGATTTCAGACTTAGGTACTTCTCTTAAAAGCTTCTCTTCTCTTACTTATACTGAAATGCGATAGGAACGTTTGCTTGTTATGTTCTCACGCCTCCATGGCTGAACGGACTCGTAAAACACGGCGCACGGGAGGACCATGACCTGGATTATGGCATGGGATACCTACTTACTTTAATGCCTATACCTAGTATAGAGGAGCTCGTGGCTAAAAGTAATAGTAGCCGCACGGGTCGATCTTTCAGGTTAAGGTACGGTGGCCGGGGTAAGTCCATGGATGGGTAACCATCTTTACATACCGAGACTCCTCCGTGCCTCGGAAATCACGGTCGTAGTCGTCGTGTCTAGAGTATTCTATTCTATTATATCTTTGACAGTCGTTACGGGTCGTCAGAAGCCCGAAAGTCTGACAACCAGTCTTACCAAGCAGTCTTATCGCATTACCCAGTTACTGAGTTGTGGAGGTCAGACAGGCAGTCGCTCCATTTAAAATACTGGTATTCAGCTGCATCCGGTTAGACTGGAAGCCGACCCCAAGATAGTTGGGAAATGGCTAGGCAAATATATACCTAGTATAATCTCTTGGGATTATTGGGTGAAGCTGCGGCCAGATGCTTATTTATTTATATTATGTCTCATTTTCGTTTTTGAATCAGAGTAGTAGCGATAAAATCAAAGCATGAAGTATATTAATGACACGTTCCCTGTACATACGTCGGTATGATGTGGATCACTAGTGATCACTAGTGAACACGCAGAACGTCCGTCGCGTGTTTGTGCCAAGTCCACTCTCCGGACGTGAATGGCATGTTTTTATCGACTCGTCTATTTATCTTACGTAAATAGTCCATTCACCTTCGAATTACAAAACAAATAGATTAGTAGGAGTTATTAGTGTATAATTAACGTTATTTTTCATTGGTTTTCAGACACGATGACGCCAATACTTGCGCCGCCGCGCCTACGCCACTGACACGCTACTCGCCCGCAGTGTTGCCGCAGTGCCCTGCGCTTTTATTGCCGATATATGCGGGGTAGCAGCGATAACTCAATCAAGTGCCGAAATGCAGCGATTGCGTTGCAAAGGTGGGGCGATAGTGGCGTGACCTCAGAATAATAAGGCGTGACAATGGCGCCTCCGACCGCGTTAGTTCGCTGATTACGTTTTTTGCTTATTGGGTTTGACAGTACCTACGTGATGTGGGAGAGGTATCTTCCGAGCTTCACTCAGCTATACGTTTGGATTTGTTGCACAAATGAAAGGAATTATAAATCTATATTATAATCACTTGTAGCATCTATGTTTAACATATTGTTATCACATATTTCTAAAGAAAACTTGGGTTTTTGAAATTCTGCTGTGGTTGATTCTGGTGCCATGTTTGATAATATCTGGATTGATTTTAGATTGTGTAATAATATCCGGCCTAAGACTTCCCTAAACGTAGCGCAGTGGATGTCGCGAAAGTGAATTTTAACATAATGTAGGTAATGACATCCTCCGGCATGCCGCAGTGGCAGCCCCCGCGCCAGCCATGTCGGAGTACGTTGCAGCAACTACACCTCCCATTACACTAGATACAGACTATTATTTTTAATTAAACTATAATAAGTGTTCTAACCAGCTTCGAACTTTAGCAACTTTCCATAACGGTGTTAACCATTTCTGGAATAGACCTAGTTCTTACAAATATCTTACCGACATACTGCTACTTTAAGTAAGTCAGTGCTGGTATTATTGCCCAGGCAGAACCAGCGGCTACAAGCTGGCTAGATGTTACTACTGCTGCACAGCAACAAGATCACCAGTACACTCACTCGCCCGTGTCATCTCGTCAAACTGCAGCGGCTAAGAGCTGGGTAGATGTAACTACTGCTGCACAGCTACAAGATCACCAGTGCACTCACTCGCCCGTGTCATCTCGTTAAACTGCAGTGGCTCCAAGCTGGGTAGTTGTAACCACTGCTGCATAGCTACGAGATCACCTGTGCACTCACTTGCCCGTGTAAAAAGAAACCTTGTCGAGTCAGACTCATTCACTGGCCCTCGGACTATGACTGACCGCCTCCTGTTGACACTCTTTTGAATTTGACTGTTCGTGATTAAATTTTCTTTGTAGAGCCGAGCTTTCCTTCGAGTCCAAACATGAAAAATAAAACCGGCCAAGGGCGAGTCGGGCATGAAGGTGTCCGTACCATCACATGAAGGTGTCCGTACCATCACATTTTATTCTATTATACAGGGTGTAACGGAAAGGTGTGGTCATATTTTAGGAGCCCATGGCAATGAACAACTTTCTCTAAAAAAAAATTGAAATTTCCCAAAAAAAAATTTGAACTTTCCATACAAAGTTATCATCAGCTGATCAATATTTGTATGGGGAATAAATAATATTTTTTAGAATTTCCTCCGATTTTCATGAAAAAAGTTGTTCATATCTATGGGCAGATGCAGTTTTTAAAATATGACCACACCTTTCCGTTACATCCTGTATAATTTTTTAACTAATATATCAATACAAACTCTGTGAGCATATCAAGCGTCTACTTGTTGCCATTATTAAGATCGAGGAAAAAAAGCCAAAAAAAACACGTTTCTAGTACGTGAGCCCCCTTTAATTTTTAAGTTATTTTTGTTATTTGTTGTTTTAGCGGCAACAGAAATACACATTCTGTGAAAATCCTATTAAGGATCATGAGATACAACCCGCTGACAGACAGACAGACTGACGGACGGACGGACAGCGGAGGCTTAGTAATCGCCCGTTGGTTACTCTTCGGGTACGGAACCTTAAAGACAGGATCATTACCAATAAGCCCTGATTTATTTTTCTTCTCAACGAAGTGAAGGCATAGCGCTCGCCTCCCTGTGTCGGTCGTGCTCGTTCAGCGGTACTACTAATTAATGATAACTAATATCACATTTGACTAAGAGCTATTTGTTTTTTTCTGATAATGAATCAAGCAATTAATTTCGTCATTTTGGAGTCGCCGAGTCGAGCCGAGTCCAGCCGAGCACGCCCGAAGCCACCGGCTTCGTTACGCAAGCGGTCAGCAGTCGCACACGACAACAGGAAGCGATATGATTAATTCCTACAATCTAGTAACGCGCACGGCGCTCCGATTATCGGATTAACCCATTTCTGACACAAACATTATAATATTCTCCGCGGAGAGTCCGTCGACGCCACACGCACTTGATGAGCTGGTTGGATGCTGGACTATTGCCTCGGGTTATGTATTTGGATTTTAGGTAACAGTGCTTTTGTAAATTTTAATGTTTTATCTACATATCGATCTAGGTTTTTCCCGAGTATTTCAGGGTCCCTGTGATATAGGCCACTGGAGGGTATCCGCGGGCAAAGGCTAATAAAGTGAATAACAATATACCTACCTACTTACTCTGATCTAAGATCTTTTATTTTCTCCTCATAACGCGACGTAACCTTGACAGAGGGACGTCCATCAGTCGCTGGTGGTCGGCGGGGGCTGCCAGTAACTCATCGGAGTACAAGTTCAAGGAGACATTATCGCGTCCACTCCGCCCGACCGCCACACCACGTCACCGGCACAGACAGAAGGTCTGGTACGCGCCATGCGCCGTATGGGTACGGCAAGCACAGTACTTGATAATGTTTTCGGTTGTAGGAAACATGGTGAGAGACTATGAGGATAATTGCCAGCCTTTGCTTGGGTTGTCAGACTTTCGGGCTTCTGTAGATAAGCTACCAGACCCTTTTTGTGTATAAGTTAAAGAAGCAATATAATGGCCCTTCTGGTTGGACTCGCGTGGCATGCGGCGCTGACGCAAGTCGAGCTAATTCCACACATTACCTACTGCGTCCGTGTGCCGTACAACTACTTGTGAGTAGGTACATGTCCACGTTGACAGCTGTGACTAATTAAGGAAATGTACGTTAATTAGAATTTCAGGAAAATGTATTTTAAACGTTTGAAAAGTGGCTGAGCGCACATTACAAGACTTATTGGATATTTTTTGTAAAGAGTCTAAAGACACTGTTTGAACTAGCTCCAATTATATTTTAGAATTTGATGTATTGTAATGGAGTGGTCGTGTGCACTGGAACACTTGCTCACTGGAACACTTGCTTACTAGAACACGCACTAGATGGTGATGATTACACAATCACACAAAAAACGTCGAATACATTTAAAAACGATACTAGGCATTTTCAGTTTTTAACCGACTTCGAAAAAGGAGGAGGTTCTATCTTCGACTGTATGTATGTTTTTTTTTATGTGTGTCTACCGATTTCTCTGTCAGTTGTGGACAGTTTTTCAAAATTCTTTTTTATCTGAAAGAATATACTTACTCCCGAGGTGGTCCCATATATATTTTTTTTCGTATCGAAATTTATTCAGCTCTTTTTGAAAAACTGAACAAAAAACGAAAAATATGTATACATAGATGACGTTTTGGTTTCCTTTACTTACGAGTGGGTATGTTTAAATTCCACGTTCCATGTTATTGGTATTTTGACATTTTGACGTTTTGACAAAAAAAGTGAAAAATAATAAACTTTTTTACAAAAAACAAAACAACCGACTTCCAAAAAAGAAATTACAAAAAGAAAAAAGAAAATACACTAAAAATTAAAAAATAACTTTAATTTCGGAAGTCGGTGTTTGTATTTTATTTCTTTGTTATTTGACACCGACTGCCGAAATTAAAGTTATTTTTAACCGACTTCGAAAAAGGAGGAGGTTCTATGTTCGACTGTATGTTTTTTTTTTCAGTATAGGTATTTTCATTTTTGGAAGTCGGTTGTATTTTTTGTAAAAAAGATTTTTATACACTCAACGAAACCGTTCGCTTCCAATTACATAAAACAAGATGGCCAACGACAAGACTGCGTTGCGTACAAAACACGAAGTCTAGTGGGAAGTGTTTCAATTTTCAAGGTTCGAGTAATACGGTTGTGAACGTCAAACTTCGGCGACACTCAGCTCAAACTTTTTATCGTTCCTTCTGTATTTCTCAGCTTAGCAAGAAATAGTGGTAGGTAGTACCTACCACTATTTCTTGCTACTATAGATGCTGGCGGGAAAAATTCCGAATCATTCCCGTCGAATACTTCGGAAGTATTGCGAAATATTCCGAAACTTTGGGAATATTTCAACTGTCAAAAAAAACCAGGAAAATCGACCTTAATACCTATTTTTCAACTTTTTTTTATGTCACGTATACATATAGTGACTAATAATACTGTTCTGAAAACTGCATCAAAATCGGTTCAGCCAAACGCGAGATGATCGCGGACAAACATACATAAATACGGTTCAAACTCATAACCTCCTTTTTTTAAATCGGTTAAAATACCAAAACCTGCTCCTAAGTATAACACTTTTCTGAAAACCGCATCAAAACGTGTTTGCTTGCAAGGTTTGCCTTTGTTTGTTTTTATTGACTGGGCTATACGCGTTAAGTAGGTAGGTAATGATTAATACCTACCTATGCGACTCTCGAATACTCGCGATGCGTACAGAGCTACATACAAACTAACCAAAAACATAATTGTAACCCTTTTTCAAAAAACAAATCAAATATATGCTAGGCCTGGTTTTTTATACCACAACTGACATTTATAAAAATAGCATTCGATTTCGAAATAAGTAGGTACCTACCTAAAAACAAAAGAATAAATCGCAGGCTAACATAGATCTACCTATAAAAATATCAACATATAATTCCCATTGAATTATTCGGGCGAAATATTCCGCGGAAACATTCGATTGCGGGGTACGAATCTTTCTCGCGCGGGTGAAAACTTCTCCGGGGAGCATCTCCGCTCTTACCGCACCCCGCCCCGCCATCGCCTGCACGAACGACTCGTGGCAGTCGGGCGCGCGCGTCGTGGCGCCAGCGCGGCGGCAGCGGCCGGCGCACAGAGGAGCAGCGGCGGCGGCGATCGACGATCGATGCAAAATACGATTTTTCAGCAAAAAAAATAAAAATCTTAGTTAAATTCATTTTGAATAATTCGGATTTAAAGAAACTTTCCCAGAAGTATTCCGGAATTATTCAGAATATTTCAGAAGTTTTGCAACTATAGTAGGTACATGTATATTTTATCCGTATATTATGAAAGAAACAGAGTATCCGTCACGCAGCGCTTGACACTAACAAATGGGTCCAGTTGGGCCTCCAAGGAGTAAAGTGATATATACCTACATATATGAAGAAACAGAAGACCTTACACATGCCTTATTTTAAAAGATTGTTATGATAAATGATAAATGATAAATGATGTTTATTCAGTAAATAGGTTACAAGGAACACTTTTACACGTCAATGTTTTTTTGTCAGTTTAAGCTAGATGAGGCCGGTGTTTCCTAGCTGACTACCCTGAGAAGAAACACCGAAACAAACTCAGAGGTCAAAGTCTCTTTTAGTGTTCAAATCCATACAATGTGGACTGGTTAGATCCTATGAGAACCATGTACGTTTATGTCTGGGATGAGCTTTATGAAGAAAGCAACACACGAATTCGAGTGGACCTGTCCAGACAGTGCAAGCATTTGTCAGTCATCGCGAAGCTCAACTCAGAACTCTGAGGTGCTCAACGAACCGACGAACAATACCAAAGTAAGGACATTTGAGTAGGCCGCAAAAAATACTCAAACTGCCAGACAATCATAGAATCTACATGAATATAACGACATACATAGTTCTCGCATTCACATTATTCTATATGATATCACAAATAATAACTGCAGTCCGGACTCTCGAACTACACAAGCTTCTTCAGCTGAAAACAATTACTTGTTGTCAGCTATTCTATGCTTCACTAACCTATTGATAATATAGAAAAAAGATTCTGATTCTGAAATACCTTCCATTTGGTCTTTTGTACTCTTTACTATTTTTTTTTTGTGGGTGTTGTAAATCATCCAATGACTTCTCCTACTATGGGTGGAGCTGGTGTGTCAGACTTTTACGTCTAAAACATCCTGTTCCTTCAGTTGCCTGAGTGGCCAGGGGCGCGGTAACTCTGTTTCGAATTTATCCACGACCCCTGAGCAGTACTCTTTACCTATAAATTGCCGTTAGGTATATGAAACTGCACACTTTGAACTGTCATCACTTCGGATTGACCTGGAATCCTAAGTTCAAATAAAATTTATATTTAAGGCTTGGTATATAATTATTTATTGGTTTGTTTCTTTGCGAATTGTTTGTGAGTAGTTTTTAGTAAAAGTAGATATTTATAACCAGGAAGTCCACGAAATCCAAAAAAAAAAATTTTTTTTTTACATGTTATGAGTTCCAGCGTGGAAACAATGTGTGTCAAAAGGCAAGCAATGTCAGTGACAGCTATCACTACCTTCTAACGAACTGATAGTGTTCAAACAATGTCAGTGACAGCTATCACTACCTTCTAACGAACTGATAGTGTTCAAACAATGTCAGTGACAGCTATCACTACCTTCTAACGAACTGATAGTGTTCAAACAATGCCAGTGACAGCTATCACTACCTTTTAACGAACTGATAGTGTTCAAACAATGCCAGTGACAGCTATCACTACCTTCTAACGAACTGATAGTGTTCAAACAATGTCAGTGACAGCTATCACTACCTTCTAACGAACTGATAGTGTTCAAACAATGTCAGTGACAGCTATCACTACCTTCTAACGAACTGATAGTGTTCAAACAATGTCAGTGACAGCTATCACTACCTTCTAACGAACTGATAGTGTTCAAACAATGCCAGTGACAGCTATCACTACCTTCTAACGAACTGATAGTGTTCAAACAATGTCAGTGACAGCTATCACTACCTTCTAACGAACTGATAGTGTTCAAACAATGTCAGTGACAGCTATCACTACCTTCTAACGAACTGATAGTGTTCAAACAATGTCAGTGACAGCTATCACTACCTTCTAACGAACTGATAGTGTTCAAACAATGTCAGTGACAGCTATCACTACCTTCTAACGAACTGATAGTGTTCAAACAATGTCAGTGACAGCTATCACTACCTTCTAACGAACTGATAGTGTTCAAACAATGTCAGTGACAGCTATCACTACCTTCTAACGAACTGATAGTGTTCAAACAATGTCAGTGACAGCTATCACTACCTTCTAACGAACTGATAGTGTTCAAACAATGCCAGTGACAGCTATCACTACCTTCTAACGAACTGATAGTGTTCAAACAATGCCAGTGACAGCTATCACTACCTTCTAACGAACTGATAGTGTTCAAACAATGCCAGTGACAGCTATCACTACCTTCTAACGAACTGATAGTGTTCAAACAATGTCAGTGACAGCTATCACTACCTTCTAACGAACTGATAGTGTTCAAACAATGTCAGTGACAGCTATCACTACCTTCTAACGAACTGATAGTGTTCAAACAATGTCAGTGACAGCTATCACTACCTTCTAACGAACTGATAGTGTTCAAACAATGTCAGTGACAGCTATCACTACCTTCTAACGAACTGATAGTGTTCAAACAATGTCAGTGACAGCTATCACTACCTTCTAACGAACTGATAGTGTTCAAACAATGCCAGTGACAGCTATCACTACCTTCTAACGAACTGATAGTGTTCAAACAATGCCAGTGACAGCTATCACTACCTTCTAACGAACTGATAGTGTTCAAACAATGCCAGTGACAGCTATCACTACCTTCTAACGAACTGATAGTGTTCAAACAATGTCAGTGACAGCTATCACTACCTTCTAACGAACTGATAGTGTTCAAACAATGTCAGTGACAGCTATCACTACCTTCTAACGAACTGATAGTGTTCAAACAATGTCAGTGACAGCTATCACTACCTTCTAACGAACTGATAGTGTTCAAACAATGTCAGTGACAGCTATCACTACCTTCTAACAAACTGATAGTGTTCAAACAATGTCAGTGACAGCTGTCACTACCTTCTAACGAACTGATAGTGTTCAAACAATGTCAGTGACAGCTATCACTACCTTCTAACGAACTGATAGTGTTCAAACAATGTCAGTGACAGCTATCACTACCTTCTAACGAACTGATAGTGTTCAAACAATGTCAGTGACAGCTATCACTACCTTCTAACGAACTGATAGTGTTCAAACAATGTCAGTGACAGCTATCACTACCTTCTAACGAACTGATAGTGTTCAAACAATGTCAGTGACAGCTATCACTACCTTCTAACGAACTGATAGTGTTCAAACAATGTCAGTGACAGCTATCACTACCTTCTAACGAACTGATAGTGTTCAAACAATGTCAGTGACAGCTATCACTACCTTCTAACGAACTGATAGTGTTCAAACAACGATATCTTTCGTCGTTCGGAGAAGAAGGGTAGCACAGAGTACATTATAATAGGTATATAGAAGGGTAGTTTGTGAGGAAAAATTTACCAAACGAAAGGAGTAAAACAAAAATACACAGTATATTCGTTAGCAGTCCTAAGTCCGTATACGTCAACAATATTTTGTACCGTTCGATAATATTATTGACGTATAACTACGGACTTAAGACTGCTAACGAATAAAGTGACCCGTTTTATAAATTGGCAATTTCATAGGTAAAGAGACCAATACACTAGCATTTGTCTTGACAAATTTGCGTCTCACTCAATAGTAAAACCAACAGAAATGCCGAGATTAAGTTAAGTTAAGCTCGTTTTTGCGAACACATCCTACAACTGCTACACTTGTTATAAGTATTCTCTATTCGATATGAAAACGAAAATGTGCTCCGAAATAAATTCACGAGCCGACCCAAATACCGGTAGATCCCGGTATTTGTGTAAAGAAAACAAACAACAGGTGAACATAAGAAAAATGGGGGCGTCGGGGGCCCTCAAAAGCCCTAAGCTCGGGCCTCGGACCTTCCAAAGCCCATAAAAGAGGCATTCGTGCGGACCTTTAGTGGATCATAGCGCCGCACCACAGCGCGCCTGCAGCAGAGGAACAACTGCTCTGCTCTGAGACCTCTCAATATCAATAAGTACTGATATGACCTATAACAAAACGTTTAGCTTTGAGAACTAGTTATTTGAGCAACCAGCGATTTTATGAAACGTCTTACAGATTTTGTTCAGAACGGTAAGGCGTATTTAAATTGTTGGTTTTCTTAGTAGTAGGTCTGTATTTTGTTTCAAGCACAAGAGTAAGTAGCATACTTTTGGCTAACTCATTGAACTTGCCCCTCTGGCTGCACTGTGCTGTGCGTGTCTCTCCGACGTGCGCGTCGCCTAGCTGGCCGCCGGCTCACCGCTCTCCCTCAGCCGCTCTCGTCGATCGCCGGCTAATCCTGGCTTACCTGTACTCCTGTACAATGTATACTGGGCGATCTCTTTGTCTTATTACATTGAGCCGATTACAAAGTTGTGACGAAATAAACAGGTGTCAAGACGGAGGCTCGCGTTGTGAGCTGTTAGCATGTTTGATGGAACGACTAACGTGAGCGTGCCACTTTTAAAGAAATAATGATTGAAGTATTTGAGGGTAGGTCTCAATTCATGAGGTAAATGCGTCAGCTGTTTTGGGGTTATGGCGCCTGTGTGACGCCTTAGCCCCATAACCAGAGATTTTCAACATTTTTCTAGTGTTAGTTTTACTTCAAGTATAAATGCGTTTGTCAAAAAGTTTCTTAATTATTTAGACTTGCATTTTTTTTTACTGAAATGAAGTTTTAACAAAGTAAAGGAGAATGACAGGAATCACAGAGTACATTATAATATGACAGGAATCGGCTCGAATCATGTAGCGTCCGACAGACTTTCTGCAATTAGGATCATTCATATGAAAATACAGTAAGAATTATTACATTATAAATAAAATCTGTAGAACCACACCGTTTACAAGTATATTTAAATAGTTATTTACTATATATTATAATGTACTCTGTGGTTATTTATTCGATCAACAAATCATCTGCCACAATTTCAATTAGAAATGTTACCAATACCAAAAAAATATAATATCGATACGAAATTGCACTTGCAAATCGATTAAAATAATATCATTATGAAGCTACGTAAGTGAATTTATTACTTACATGTCGTAATTCGTAGCTCTTATAATAATATTGCCCTTTATTATATTTTTGAATATATTTATTTATTAAACAGTAACAATTAAAAATAGTCAAATTCGATTATCGATAACGTCTGTGAATAGTTTAATCTAATAATTTTATTATAGTGTGCTGGCAACACTTGATGTCATTGTCAAAAAGTTTTACATCTCCCGCGTATTATCACGAGCGACGAAGTTTTTCCGTGTTTATTTTTGAGTTTTGTGTTGTTTATTGCTGTTTCCGGACTCCGATTTTTCTACTACTTACGACTACCTTGGCTGTTGAAACTGAACCTGAACCTGTATTACTCGCTGACCTGGCTCGCCCAACTGAAAATCTGAACCTGCTTACTTGTTGATCTGGCTTATCTCACACGGATATCTGAACCTTTATTTTACCAACCATGATTCGCTGCATCAATTGTGGTGTAAATGCCTTTTGGATGCGACGATACTTGTTAGAAACTGAGACTGAAGAGATTCAGCAACTGGTCCAGTACCGAAATGCTCTGTTCTGAAGTAAGTGATATATTAGTTAATGTTTTATCCTGAATATTGTAATAACAACATGATGTTACAAACAAAATAATAAACCCCGCCCGATTGATGATGATAACAGGCGAAACGTGGGTACGGTACACCTCTGCCTAACCTTTCGGGGATTACAGGCGGGATGTTGTATGTAAAGAATAAACAAAAACAAGCTACTGAGCTAATAATAAAACCTGTATCAACTTAACCTTTTGTTTGTAGCTCATTATTCAATGTTTTAACACAATATTTTTTTTTTACAGTTACCAAGGGATAGTGTTTTGTGTCATGCTTGTTGGTTGCTACTACATCAATCAGTTGCAACACCTAGGAACTTATGTGTACACTGTGGAAGATCTTTGTATCGGTCAAGAGTCCATACATTATCAAGTACTACGGAAAGAGAAGCACGTATAAGAGCTGTTGTTGTAGAGAGGATTTTGCCACACTCGGTATGTATTCATGCTAATATTTTATCAAAATGCTTTAAAATGATAAGCATATCTTTTATTATCTCTCACTTATATTTATTTTTGCTCCAAAACAATATCATTAATTACACTGTATTTTTTTTAAACATGACTGTATTCCCTGCACGGTAAATCATATGTGTTTATAATAATTTATTTTATATTTTATTACAGCTACGTACATCTGAACAGATTTGTCACCCTTGTTGGCAGAGGTGTGATAGTTTGGCTGTACTTTACACTGAACCATCCACATCATCTGCAGTTCCATCTCTACCGTCAACATCTGAAAAATCCATAGTTGATCTTCCGGGTACATCGTCTGGGCAAGTAACATAACCCATAGAGCAACACGGGCCACCGACGTACCGGTGGGGAGTAGCCATAGCGTATTTTCCCGATACAAAACTGTCTGTCATTTTTTGCGGGGGGAAATTGCGCCACGCACACTTTCTCAGACTCCCACACAAAAACAATCGTCTGTCACTATGCAACACACTGATAACATTAAAACAAAATACTATGACTTTCGCACAGATACAGATACATTTTGTGTCATAACAGTGTAATGAAGTGATGCAACTACATTGACAATGTGCATACAGCCACGGCTGTAACAAGTGTCGATACGCATTATCGATAAATTCAAGAACTTGGATAAGGAAATCAGGTTTAAAAAGTGATACAAAGGTGGATATAATAATATCGATGACTTTATTTATTACATTTGACATAAGCTAAGGTTAAAAACCAGTGATAGTTTTATCTATCACTGGTTTTTAAAATGGATTAATTTTGTATATATATGACGAATACATTTTTGCGGGTTTGCTTTTTTCATTAAGAAAGAAATTCTCGTATCAGTATATTTTTCCATTATTAATCTTGCCAGTTCCAAATTATGATTTGTAAAATCATTTTCGTGTGAATGGTAACTGATAGAAGGAAATAAGTCTTTGCCAATAAACTTTTTTAAGGCTTTTAAAATAATTGTGATTTGCTCTCAACTTGTTAGCCATGAAAAATAATTCTTCCTCCTGGATTTTATGTAATGCCTCCACAAATAACCATTGAATTTTATTTTCACTGTCATCGTTAAAACATTTGTAGTCACAAAAAGTGTTTCGAATTAATTTTAACATGTGACTGGGGTCTAGAAAAAAGTAAACTCTTTGCCCCGTTGTAGGATCTAATATGGTAGTTTGCAATTTATTTGCATCTAAGCAGCAACCCAGTTCTGTAGCCATCGCTAAATTTGCTTTTGCGCCGTCACAAGTTAATGCTTTTATTTCTACTCCAGTATCATGTACTAATTCAAATGCTTTAGTTACAAGCTGAGCTTTTAACTTGGCACTTGTACCTTTAACTAAAAAATATCCGATTGGGACTTTCCATGGAGTATTAATGCCTACTAAAAGAAATACTAGGACATCTGTTGCTTCATCCGTATTATCTGTTAATAAATCAAAACCATAATCAACGTACCCGAATCGTCTGTCACTATTTGGACTGTCATGTGATTGTGTCTTTATTTTCATTTCATCGAAAACCAAAGTACAATAAATTTTACTATCTGGATTGGCATCGGCTTTATATTTTAAAGCCACCAATGCCTCCTTGGTAAAATCGGGCCGTCCATCAAGTTGACTATACCATTTGGTTAAAGTACGTGGAGCAGGTAAACAGGTCCCAAACGTTTTACGGACATACTTATAAGCTTTCGGCGAATAAAAGTTGAGAGTTAAAGCAAAACATCTCAGTTCTGGTGAATACTTAGCTCGTGAAAGCTTCCCACTTTTACGTTTTTTTAGTTGACGCTTAATAAGTTCTGTTTCTTCAACGCCAATTTTTTCAAGGATCATCCTTTCTTCTTTATCTATCAATGATTTTTCATCCAGACTCTGGAGAATATCTTCTAACCCACCAACTTTTTTCTTTAAGAAAAGATTTTTAGCTTGAAGCCTTTTAATTTTTTTTTTTTGATAATCTAGCTGTTGCTGCATTTTTCTTTTTCTTGGTGTTAATACAATGGTGGGAATCGAACCATTATTTTCAGATGTTTCCTTTGACTGAGCCTGAAAAACAAATACGATATAAATAATGTTATAATCATCTTTCTATGTATCGGTAGTGTCATCCACGAAGACGCACACCACCACTAGGTTATTGAAAAAAGAAAAAAAAAAAATGTGAGCCGTCACGGGACGCCTGGCAGATGTGAAACATCGACATTATTTTGTAAAAGTAATATGCAGAAAAGAACATATTGTGATAGGAACTAAATATGTCATAATGATAAAATAAAAAACAAAAAATCTTACTATTTGATGGTGTAATAACAAAACAAAAAAACATCGTATAGCGTGGCGACACGTCGCCACGGCATGCGTCGCCACGCCAGAAATCGGTTTTACGTGCGGCTATAGATGTTTCACATCAAAATGTTTATTTTGTGCCAAAAAACAATTTTTTTACAACATACCATAAAAAAAAATATAATCATGCAGGGTTACAAAGCAATAAAGAGGATATAATAAATAAAAAAATAGTTATTGGAACAGAAAAACAGTTTACTAAAGTTTGGGTGTGTGTAACAACCGCATTAGTATAGAATACTGTGTCGCGTGTCTTCGTGGATGGCACTATCTATAGCTTACTCAATCTCAATAATAAAATAGCTGAAATTACTATTTGATAAATATGTACCGTACCTATTTATTTTAATCAAACATAATATCTACAGTAAACTATTAAAAGGAAACTCACTTGTTGAGGAGTCAATGATGTACACGGAGATGTCAATGAATCAGAAATAGTGAGAGTGGCACTAATGGCATCGAAAGATGATAGTCTGTCGTCTGGTAGAGTAAATGATAATTGATGGCTCTGAAAAATTAGATTTAACATTGTAAAATCATTCATCATCATTCATTTAATCTCATTGTGTGCAAATCTAAGCTTCATTTCACAACTAAGACTAACATACTACATAACCAACATTTTACGGGTGTGGCAGGAGGCATTAAATTTGGTGCACTGTGTGCTTGTTTGCTTTCTCAATTATATAATAAAAAACTTACGGAACAACTACAGTGGTGTGGTATTAAAGTTGGTTTTGTGCCCTCGACCAATCTCCTTCTATTATTCGCCAACACTTGAAAATCAGAAGTCTTGAAATGATCTGAGCAAATGACACTGTTTCTTGTGGGAAGCCAGATAGGTCTTTTATTACAAAAATTCTTCCATATGTCCCTTAAACTTGGATCTTTAGGAAACCTGCAATAAATAAATAATAAAATATTATGCTCGAAGTTCACACTTACTCATAATTTAATGTATGTAAGTATTGTATTTTATTTCATTTGACGAAATTTTGTTATTAAACTGTATTTAAATAAAGCTCGCACTACATTTATAATTATATTAAATTAATCAGAAAACATGATCTCAAAAATAGTTGTATGCACGAGATCAGACAGGTTTTTATCGATACCTAACTATCTACAAACTGGTAACAACACTATCGCTCGGTGACGGCGCCAACTCGGATGCAGACTCGGATTAGTTGCTCGACCGATCCTCATATTGTATGAGGGCCAGCGGCCATGTTGGTAAACAAATCCGAAACAACACGAACGTAATTATTTTGTATTTTAGGTTTAAAAATGAGTAAATAGTAAAAATGTGGTTAAAAATTACTTACATATGAAAGGTAACGCCATCTTTTTGTAAATTTGACGAGGCAGATTGCTCTATGAACATAACCTGTTGAAATCGAATTTTCTCCGTCTCTCCCTCAAGAAGTGCCAACAATATTTTTATCTCAGTATGGGAGGGCATCAGACACAGGCACGCTGTTTTTTTCCAGGTTGTCACTATACTGAAAGACTTGTGGTGCCATTATCTATTAGAATAAGACTTTTTGCAGATTTTAAATTCTGTGTCCCAGCAGGATGTAAATAAATAAATAAATAATAATAATTATAATAGAAGGAGAGCTCACTTCACAAACATAAATGTAAACCTAAAACTTTTAGTATTGGTGCCCATACTTGTTTAGACAGAACACAAAAATGTAATTGTCGAACAATTACTCGGGCTACTACTGTCAAGTACCTTGGAGTCGAAATTGATGACCAATTGCGTTGGGATAAACACCTGAATAAACTAAGAACAAGGTTAAGGAGTATGATTTATATGTTTAAAACTCTTAGAGATTCTGCATCAACTGAGCTTCTTATAACAATATATATTGCACTATGTCAATCTGTTATTCAGTACTGCATCACAGTGTGAGGGGGCTGCTGCAAAAACACGGTTCCTCACGTTGGAGCGGGCACAGAGTTCTTAAAGTGATGACCCGAAAGCCATTTCGATACTCGACTACACAACTATATTCTGACTGCAAAGTACTTAGGGTCCGACAGATCTTTGTGCTTGAATCCATCTTGAGGAAGCATCGATCAGTTCACCCTCCTGCTACTGCCAGACGTAAACAGAAACTAGTTTGTCATAATCCTTCACATCACACAGAATTTGCGAGAAGACAGTATTATGTAACAAGCAACATACTCTATAACAAAATTAATAAAAAACTTAATATATTACATATAAGCAAACATGATGCTAAGATCTCAGTGAAAAGTTGGTTGTTACAATTAGACTACCTAAATACCGAAAATCTTTTGTTTTCACAGACATATTAATTATATATATATATATATATATATATATATACACACACACACACCATCACACACGCATACACACACTTATTCACTTATTCACTACTTACATTCTTTATTAATAAATTAAAACAGTAGCACACTATTTTTAGGTTTTAAATAACGAAATTGTCAGCTGAGTGCTATCTTCTGAGATACAGACATTGCCTAGTTCAGAAGATAGAGTCAACCCCCGAAATAAACCTCTTTTTACCACCGCTACTGCTGTTGGATTATTATCATATAATGTGTATGATTTTAGTATACCTACCTAGTGTTAAGTACCTTTAATATGTAATCCTTGTTGCTAAGCTGGTGAGAAATACTATATTTTTTTATTTTATTTATTTATGTTGATTCACAAAATATAAATAACTTCCCTCAACTCACACAGGAAGATTTTATATTAATTGCTTGTGGTACTTACCAAATAAAACAGGCACGGTCTTATTACGGCGAACATATTCGGAACAATGGTTCCTATATTATTGAAGTGTGTAGAGAAGAGAAGCTCATCTTAGCAACATACGGGATGAATTATCACTCTCTCAAAATCACTGGCTCCTTAGAGGTAAAATTCAAAGCAGACATATAAGTCGAAAAATATATTATGTTTATATCATAAATAATAATAATGAACATACAATGACAATATTATGGTATCTCGGTTTTTTTTTTTTTTTTTTTTTTTTAATAAAAACATTTATATGTTTTTGGGAGAGGATAATGTGGCAAGTCATTAATTTAATTAGTCATTTATCAGTCTAGTTCATGTTATCGTTGAAATCAGAAGTATTAAGTGGTCAAATTTAAAGAACTATAACTTTTTTTGGTGTACTTCTACAAAAAAACTAATTATACTATCAAACTCTATATTTATGTTCCTATTTTATGGTATATAATTCATCTTTGTCGGTTCGGGCCTAGTCTTGTAGGAAACTTTGGCATTCTCCTTTATATTTCAGGTAAAGTAGATTACGAGTTATGGTGATTCTGACGTACATAGATACCGAAATATAAAAAAAAATTAAAATATAAAAAAATAAATATAAGTAATAAGAAATATATAAATGTATGTAAATTGGTGTGATACTAGGATGTAAGTTCATTTTAATTAAACTTTCAAATCTATGTGTTGATTTTATTCAATCTCTGAATCATAGTGCTTTTTCTGAGAGGAATTATATAACTTTCTCAAATAAAAATGTTTTGAACCCCGGTAATGATCAGGGGGTAAATGCGTCTATGAAAATTAGTCACATTTTCCCAGTTATACGAAATCACCTCTGATATACTGATAACTTATTAAATATTAAGATTGACTGAAAGATTAGTGTATAAAACTTTAATTGAATCTACCTAAATTTATGTAAGCCTTTCAAGACAACGCGTTTCAAGTTCAATGAATAAAAACGCGTTTGCCCCAATAGAGGTAAATGCGTCTAAAATTCCCTTTTTTTTTAACAAATAATAAATACTCTTTTACTTGTAGCTCATGGAAGAAACAAATTATTCAGGCTTAAAAACGACTAGTTACATAGTATATTTTTATTAAAACTTTTCTAAATAATTGTAGGTATATCGTGGATGATATGATACGTTATAAATGTATAAGATAAAAATGCAACGCATTTGCCCCGGTTGACCTTACTGGAATGGTACCTACTTGTTAGTTCCGACAGAGGTCTGGTGGCATCATGCCATGTTTATACACTTTGTACCTACTTGTTAGTTCCGACAGAGGTCTGGTGGCATCATGCCATGTTTATACACTTTGTACCTACTTGTTAGTTCCGACAGAGGTCTGGTGGCATCATGCCATGTTTATACACTTTGTACCTACTTGTTAGTTCCGACAGAGGTCTGGTGGCATCATGCCATGTTTATACACTTTCGAAAAAAAAACTTACCTTAAGAATTGAGAAGAAGAAGCAATTTTTTTTTTCTAAAACCGACACTCAACTCGCTCAGTTTTTGGTAAAGTTCCAGAAATTATTGACTCTGTCGAAATTATAGCACACGGAGAAGTAACTGTGTATGTGTATTGTGTATTTGTGGTTAGATGAACCTTTGTTCCGAACCTTCGACCAACAATGTACTTCCGAACAGTTGGACAAACATCCAATAATCGCCGGATTCATACGGAGTTAAGTTATTAGCTCGTTGTGTAGCCGTCGGAACACAAATTAACGTTCCGACTAACTTCACGACTCCCAATGGCTTGTCAAAATCCTTAGCCGATATTATGGCGGCAGCTCACATGCTCAGCATATCACAGTATAGATACGATCGAGTTATGTGCGAAGGCTGAAGCAGAAAGTTGTCAGATGAATTAATCCGCCCAATTTATGTCGGTGGATGTCTGCGGGAGCCGGGCGGCTCCGGCGGCGACGGCGGCACGGCGCGACACGGCGCGGCTCGACGTGGTATGGTGCAGCACGGTGCGGCGTGGCTCGGCACGGCTCGGCGCGGCACGGCGCGTCACGGTGCGGCGCGGCTCGGCACAGCTCGGCGTGGCACGGTGCAGCACGGTGCGGCGCGGCTCGGTACGGCTTGGCGCGGCACGGTACGGCGCGCTTGGCACGGCTCGGCGTGGCACGGTGTAGCACGGTGCGTCGCGGCTCGGTACGGCATGGCGCGGCACGGTACGGCGCGGCTCGGCACGGCTCGGCGTGGCACGGTGCAGCACGATGCGGCGCGGCTCGGCACGGCTCGGCGCGGCACGGTGCGGCGCGGCACGTTGCGGCGCGGCTCGGCGGCGGCCGGTGGACAGTGGAGCGCTCTTTCATCCGATCCGCGGAAAGTTTGCTGTTCAGGGATAAGTAATATTGTTCTGCCAAGTATTGCCTTATAAACTGAACTACATGAAAAAGAATTACTTTATTTTTAACCTACTTCAAAAAAAGGAGGAGGTTCTCAAATCGACTGTTTTTTTAACCGACGAAAAAAAGGAGGAGGTTCTCAATTCGACCGTATATATATTTTTTTTTTTTTTTTTTTGTGTATGTTCAGCCCTCACTCCGTCATTTATGAACCGATTTTGATTATTCTTTTTTTATTAGATAGGGTATACCTCAAGGGTGGTCCCATGTCAAGGAAGTCAGGATCTGACAGTGGAAACCTGATAAAATTGAGAGAAAACCTTGAAAATTGTGGGCACGTTTAGCGTTTCTGTATGTATGTTCGGCCTTCACTCCGTTATTTATGAACCGATTTTGATTATTCTTTTTTTGTTACATAGGGTGTACCTCAAGGATGGTTCCATAATAAGGAAGTCAGGATGTGACAATGGAATCCTGATAAAATTGAGAGAAAACCTCGAAAATTGTGGATACGTTTAGCGTTTCTGTATGTATGTTCGGCCCTCACTCCGTTATTTATGAACCGATTTTGATGATTGTTCTTTTATTGGATAGGGTATACATCAAGGGTGGTTCCATGTCAAGGACATCAGGATCTGATCATGGGAACCTGAAAAAATTGAGAGAGAACCTCGAAAATTGGGCACGAATATTGTTTCTGTTTACTTTTCATAACTTAATCAGGTATTTGCATTTAGGAACCATCACATCATGAAACTGAGCTGATGATGGAAACCATAGCTTTCCTAAACAATAGAAGTTAGATATAAAAACTAGTTTTAGTGACAAATACCACTTAATATGGTTTGAAGAAAAGACGTCTTTACAGTATTGGAGGTAACCTCAACTGGTCAATATCCTGGGAACTTCATGGAAGGATGGTTATTTCATCAGCTCAGTGGCAAGAGGAATGATGAAGAATTAGAAATTAGCCTCAGAGTGTTACAAGATGATGCGAGCCACAAAAAATCATAAAATAAAAAACTTTTTAACAAAAAAATTAACCGACGAAAAAGAACTAAAAAGCAAAAAATAAATAAAACTTTTAAGTCTTGAGTAATGAGCATATTTACGTACATAAAATATCAAATTTTATATAAACTAATTTTGAGTCGGCGCCAATTAATGAAATGATTAATTACCTACTTACAGCCTTCTTCATTTGTAAGTACTTATAAAATTTAGATATTTAATAATCAGATTGTTGTTTGGCGCCGACTCAAAATTAGTTTATATAAAATTTGATATTTTATGTACGTAAATATGCTCATTACTCAAGAATTAAAAGTTTTATTTATTTTTTGCTTTTTAGTTCTTTTTCGTCGGTTAATTTTTTTGTTAAAAAGTTTTTTTTATTTGAAAGCTGTTGCTTCACATATGGTCCCATTTTAATTTGGTGAAGATCTGATAAAGAACTTCGGAGATACACAATGGAACTCTTCAATAAATGATAGCAAACTTTCCAGAATTGCTGCAATCGCATGTCTGTATATTGTTTTCACCACTTCACAACAATACATCACGCTAATACGCTCTGAAGGGGTATTCAGATTTATACAGTTCACCCTGATACACCCTAATTTCGCCAACTATGTTCAAATTCCCTATTTTTGGGGCTATCAATTCGGGCATAACTTTACTATTAATTTAGTTTTAGAATGGGGTACAACAACTAAAAAGTGAAAAATAAAAAAGTTTTTACAAAAAAAAAAAATACAACCGACTTCCATACTTAAATAATACTAAAAAAATGCAAAATAACTTTAATTTCGGAAGTCGGTGTCAAGTAACGAAGAAACTAAACTTGAAACACCGACTTCCGAAATTAAAGTTATTTTGCATTTTTTTAATATTATTTATGGAAGTCGGTTGTATTTTTTTTTGTTAAAAGTTTTTTATTAGATCCTACATTTATCTGCCTATTTATTAATGTGCTGTTATTTTTAAAATCACCGATGGATCAATTGTATGAGGAAAACTGAAAACAACTGGGTGTTTGCGTGACATGCTAGCGTTTGGGCTCTAAGACATTCATACTACATAAATATTAAATATTCCTAAATAACTAATAAAGGCCGCAAAACCTATTCATAAATTCAAAACCAAATGGACAACCTGGCTCCAGCAGCACAATAATGATGGAATTGAAAACTTAATCTTCAATGGGTCAGTCGCCAACCAACTAACATATCATGGAGAACACAAACACACACTTCACGAAGCCTTTAATTCTAAACCGAAGTATTTATTTTTAACCGACGAAAAAAAAGGAGGAGGTTCTCAATTCGACCGTATATGTTTTTTTTTTTTTTTTTGTGTATGTTCAGCCGTTTCTGAACCGATTTTGATTATTCTTTTTTTTCCTGTTTAACGTTACTTTTAATTTGTATTTATTTGACATAATCCTCCTCCGGTCCTGGGTATCATCGTATTACCCAATAATTGGGTTGTGGAGGTCAGATAGGCAGTCGCTCCATATAAAATACTGGTATTCAGTTGCATCCGGTTAGACTGGAAGCCGACCCCAAGATATTTGGGAAAAGGCGCGGGCAGATTGAAGGTACTGTAATAATGTAGGTGAAGACACTGCTCCCTATGAAACTCGTACAGGTTAGGTTAAGGACTAGTGTAGTGTGGGGATTTAATGTCACATTTAATTTCAACCTTTATGTCAATAAAGGTTATAATGACCACACCTACCTCACTACCTCATCATCATCATTTCAGCTGAAAGACGTCCACTGCTGGACATAGGCATCCCCCAAGTGTCACCACATCGATCGGTCCTGTACGTGTATCTCGCATCCATAGGCTACCCGCGACCCTCACCAGGTCATCGGTCCACCCTGTAATAATAATAATAATAAGGAGGCTCTCGTTAGGCGGCTGGATCAAGGGCTTGATTCAGAAAGCAGTACTTCTGGACACGGCTCGCATTGTCAGGCGGTTCCTCTCTCTGGAGCCCTGACCGCCGGTAGCTTGGACCCTGTTCCCGATACCGGTGGGCTACTATTTTTTATATTTTTAAATGTTTTTTATATATTCTTTTTTAAGAAATATTTAAAAATGTATTTAATATGTTTAAAAAATTAATAAACGAAATAATAATTAATAATATTTTTTTAATAATAATATTCCACAACTATCACACAACGCCATCTAGTCCCAAGTTAAGCAGAGCTTGTGTTATGGGTACTAGACATAAGACAACTGATAAACATACTTATATATTTCTAAATACATACATATTATAGATAAATTACACCCAGACACAGAACAAATGATCGTGCTCATCACACAAACATTTGTCCTGGGTGGGAATCGAACCCACGACCTCCGGCATAGCAGTCAGGGTCACTAACCACTAGACCAACAGGCCAGTCAGATATAATAATAATAATGTTTATTCATCAATCATAAGGTAAATAATAAATACAATTTTGGCTTAAATTTACGTAAAGTTCACACATGTTATGTGCCTGAACTAGGTAATCCTGTGTTTCAGGCGATAAGAGGTAGGTACAATTCTTTTTTCTTGTTAAATAATCACATCTAAAATAAACGTTATATACTAGTCATCTTATATAATATGTGTAAATGAAAAATAATGATATAATAATAATCTTACATTTAAATAAAATACGAACAATCTCTATCCTAATACCATTAATAACTTCTCTGTGTCTTCATAGGACATACATTGAAGAGTTTCCTTGAGAGCCTTCTTGCAATTACAATAATTTAGGGGATAAATGTTTGTTAGTGCGTTTAGTCTGTTATATAATAGTGGTCCAAGGAACATATAAAATTTGGTCGTGAAAGCATGTTTCGTGCTATTATTAACGCAAACTAAATCTTTCCGTCTTTTTTTAGTAAATTCTGTGCAATATGGAAGGGCTGTATGTTGTTTAAGTACGGTGCTCATTATGAATAACTGTCGAACTGTTAGTACTTCACAAGATTTATAGAGAAGGTTAGTGGGAAATAGGAAAGGGCGACAAGTAGACACCTTGAGGATCGCTCTTTGCGCTCTCTCGATGGGTAGTAACAAAGTTTTACCCACCCCACCCCATGAGGTAATGCAGTATGTCAGAATTGACTGACACAGAGCAAAGTAAACTTGCCTAATTAGTTTTGGGTCTGCAATATATCGCAGCTTTTTAAATATGAATATAAGCTTGCGAATTCTAATATGTAAAGCGTCTATGTATGGTTTGAAAGAAAGGGTATCGTCTATAATGATACCAAGGTATTTTATTTTATTAGTCATTTTAATATTGGGACACATGCACTCACTATTTAGAGGGGCTGAACAACAATGAGCATACAGCTTTGGGGCAATGATAGGTGTTTGTTTCCGCATCGAGAACTTAATGAAATTTGTCTTATCCGTATTAAGTGTTAATGAATTATGATGGAGCCAATTATTTACAATATTGAACCCGTGTTGCGCAAACTTGTACACTTCAGTTTCTGAGTCAGCCGAGAAAAGTAGAGCAGTGTCGTCAGCGTAAGATATGATCATACCATGTTCTAGCTTTAATTTGCAAAGGTCATTTATGTATATTAAGAACATAGTGGGCCCTAAAATACTTCCTTGGGGAACACCAAAAAACGTATTTTTTAGATCAGCGCTGAGTACATTGTCAATCTTTACGCACTGGGTACGGTCTTCTAAATAACTTTTAAAGAGTTGCAGCTGGGTGCCTCTTACACCTAAAGTTTCAAGCTTGCGCAACAGAATGGGAATTGAAACTGTGTCAAAAGCCTTGGCGAGGTCCAGGAAAATTCCTACTGTGTGGCTGCCCTTGTCCAGTTCCTGTGCTATATAGTCGGTCAGATGATGTACGGCATTGGCAGTTGATACTTTAGGCCTAAATCCAAACTGCCGCTCAGACAAAATAGATTTATCCTCCAGATATTTAAACAATCTTTTGTTCATAATTTTCTCTAATATTTTCGACATACAGGGCAGTACAGAAATAGGTCTGTAATTTGTCACTTGCTCTTTACTACCCGACTTATAGACGGGCACAACAATCGCTTTTTTAAGACACGCGGGAAAAATACCTGAAGATAAACAGATGCGGAAAGTATAAGTAAGTGGTGGTACTAAAATATGCTTGAACTGTTTGAGAATTTTAGTGGATATATTATCCCAGCCAACGGCACAGTCGTCTTTCAAGGTCATAATTATACTTTCAACCTCAGTCTCATCAGTATCTAGCATTGCAAAGGATGTTAAAGTGTTGCGACCCATAAAAGGACTGCTTGTTAGGTACTGTGTGGAATGTGGTTGACCCCGATTTTTTTCTGCCAAGCATTTTCCCACATTAACAAAAAAGTTATTTGCTATGTTTGCAGATGTCAGTTGTGACGTGTTTGCTTGCAATAAACCTGACGAAGATTCTTTTTGTTTTGATATGTATGTAACATTTCTTACATACTGCCAGATTCTTTTAGTATTAGTTCCAGCCTTTTCCAGTTCAATTTTATCGTAACTGCATTTAATTTTTCTGAGAAGGTTATTACTAAAATTGCGATATCTTTTGTATGTCAATTGTATCACTGCATTCTCTGGTTGAGATTTAGCTTTCATGTGCAGTTTGTCTCTATGCTTCATACAGCGGATAAGACCTGTTGTGATCCAGGGTTTTATGTTGCAATTTTTGTTGCTCAACTGCAAAGTTTCCGTATTTTTCTGAATTGCATGTCGTACATTTTCTATTACATACAACATACAATACTGCGGATCAGCGGAATTATAGACTGGATTAAAGTTGATGACGCGCAAATCTTCCTCAAGTTCATTTTTATTCAATTTTAAAATTGTGCGAGTGTTTTGCTTAGCTATGTTACAATCTAAGGTTAGTAGGGCAGCATTGTGATCTGTTATTGTCGAATTAACAACGATTGCAAGCGAGGGGTAATATGATTTTAGCATGACATGATCCAAGCAGGAGCCACTATGATGTGTAGGAAAGTTATGTGCGGGGAGCAGGCCATGGTATGCACATAGGTTAAGGTAGTCCTGAGCAGATGCATCAGAACTTCCCGGGAGAATATTGATATTTATATCTCCAATCACAATCGTGTTTTTGATGGATGACAGGTCCTGCAAGACACCATTCAGCGATTCCGTGAAATTACTAATATTTTTAAAGGAAGGAGGTCGATATAACGCTAATATTGCAAAATCTGATTCGATCCTCACAACCAAACTGTTGCAGTCGTGCATATTTGGTTCCTCAACTGACACCTCTAAATGATTCCTTACATAAACTACCACTCCATCATTTTGGTTGTAATTCCTATTACTTTTGTACATTCCATAACCCGGTATTAGTGGTATGTTATATTGTTTGGCAAGCCAGCATTCGGTCAAAACAAAAACGTCACAATTTATGTCTAAACGTTGCTGAAAGGTGCAAAAGCTATCAAAATTCTTAAAAATACTACGAATATTTTGTGTTAATATGGTTAGTGGACTTTTGTACCCAGAAAGATATTGTTTGCAATTCTCAGCTTCACAAACCTTTGACTCGGAAAAAATGCCTGTGGGAGGCCTTCCAACGCTGCGTCTTCGGTACGCGGTCGCCACTCCAGAATTTTTCAACCCCATCGACCATCTGTTCTGCGAGCAATGTGCCCCGCCCTCTACCTATACTAAACCAAAAATGGATATGGTGAAGTGGAGATTTCTTACTTCTTAGGGTTTTTTTTTTTTTTTTTTGGGGGGTGGTAAATCATCCTATGACTTCTTCCGCTCTAGGGTGGAGCGGAAGGGTGTGTCAGACTCTTACTGACTAAAACCCACCCCTGTTCCTCCCTGCCTCGAGTGCCCGGGGGCGAGGTAACTCTTTCGAATTTATCCTCCACCCCCGGGCAGGCACCGGCCTTGGCAGGCCCCTACACTTTGCTGACAACTCTTTGAGGCGCGCGTGGAACACTACGCGCCGTCGACTCTCGGGCCTGGTGCTGATCGGGCGGCGAGTTACCCACTACTCGCCGTCCGCAGGCCCGGGTCTACGGTGGCCGGAGATCGTCTCGCGGCGTCCGAACCCCCTGGTGTCTCAGGGGGCGGTCGCGGCTGGGAGCGCTAGGGCGACTCGGCTGTGTTCGAGCCTCCCCAGCGTATGCCGCCTCCCTCTTCGCGAGCATTACTGCTTCGCAGAAGGTGGAGACGGCTTCCCATTCCCTCTCGCTCCGTACCATGGCCTGAACCAGGGCATGGCGCGAGAGGTCGCTGCCGCCTATCGCATCCACGAGGACACGGCGGTGCTCTGCCCAAGCGGGGCAAACCTCCACCGTATGCTCCACCGTGTCCTCTGGGCGATCCTCACAATGGAAACACCCGGGGGTCACCTCCGCCTTGATCCGACACAGGTACTTACCGAAACAGCCGTGTCCGGTGAGCACCTGCGTCAGGCGGAAGGTGAGGGCGCCGTGACGCCTCTCCAGCCACTCCTCAAAGAGGGGCACTACCGCCTCGATGGTGGCGTGCCCAGCGCTGGGTTGCGACAGTCGCTCTCTCCATGTCACCATGAGATCCTGCCGGAGCTCGGTCCGCCGAGCCGCGAGTTGTCGCGGCAGCGGAGTTTCGCCCCGGCGGCGTTTGGCCTCCTCGCGCCACTCGTACAGGTGCGCGAGGATTTTTGCCTCCAGATCCCACGGTGACAGTCCGGCAAGGAGGCTCGCCGCCTCACGGGAGATCGTGCGGTATCCGCGGATGATGCGGATCGCCATGACCCTCTGGGACGCGTTCATCAGGCGAGCTGATCGCTGCCTCAACGAACGCGCCCACACCGGTGCCCCGTAGAGGGCCATGGACCGCACGATCCCCGCGTAGAGCCTCCGGCAGGAGGCGTTTGGCCCCCTCAGATTGGGTAGGAGCCGCTTCAAGGCGGCCCCGGCCCTGTCCAATCTGGGAGCCAAACGTCGAAAATGTTCGACGAAGTTCCACCGGCTGTCGAGGACGAGTCCCAGGTACTTCATCGTACCCTCGACGCCGATGCGAACCCCTCCTACCGTGATCTGGGAACCCGCAGGTGGCGCGTTCCGACGACCATGAAAACACATGGCCTCGGACTTGTGCAATGCCACCTCGAGTCCCAGTTGCCGGATCCTCTCTATGACTGTCGCAACCCCGCGTGTCATAAGTTCGGCCGCCGCCTCGTGCGACCTCCCCTGCGCTAAGGCCAGCGTGTCGTCAGCGTAGCACACTACGCTGACGCCAGTGGGGAGGTCGGCGCGCAGCACCCAGTCGTATCCGATGTTCCACAAGGGCGGCCCCAGGACCGATCCCTGTGGAACACCGCACGACATCTCTCGCCGGTTCCATACTCCCTGATGACCGGGGTAGATGACGGCTCTGTCCGTCAGATACGCCTCGACTACGCGACGGAGGTAGGGCGGCACCCGGTGATACCGGAGTGCCTCCACTATACAACTCCAGGGCAGGGTGTTGAAGGCATTGGCGATGTCCAGAGACACCGCCAAGACGACCCTACCCCGGGCCACTGCATCCCCCGTCGTGAGGGCTCTTACGCGCATGACTGCGTCCACCGTGGAGCGCCCCCTGCGGAAGCCGTACTGGCTCTCCGCCAGGTCCGGCCCCACCCGCGCCAACTGCCCGACGAGGCGGTCTGCAATTACTCTTTCAAAGAGCTTGCCCACCTCGTCGAGCAGCACAATGGGCCGGTAAGCGGACGGAGAGTCCGCAGGGCGCCCCACCTTCTTGATCAGGACCAGCTTCCCCGTCTTCCACCGACGTGGAAACTGGCCCCTCTCTAAGCATGCGCTTAAAAGCCCTCTAGCCTCTTGCAAGGCCAGGACCCAGGCTTTCCCATGAAAGCCATCGGGTCCTGGGGCGGTGTTTTTGGCATTCAGCCTACGCACCGCCGCTCTCAGCTCTACCTCGGTCACCTCGGGAGCATCGTCGTCGTCGTCTTGGTCCGCATCAGGTACCGCAGGAGACGGAGCCATAGGCGGAGGAGTATGTTCCCCTCGCGAGGGGAACAGAGCGCTCACCACGCCCTCCACGATCTGTGGCCGGAGACTCTGCGTCAGTGGGGGGGCCCATGGGCGGAGTTTTCCCCGCACCGCTTTGTACGGGCGCCCCCATGGGTCTCTGTTCAGAGTCTCCAGCGACTCCTCGCGGGCCGATCTCTTGGCCCGCAAGATCTCCGTTCGGAGGGCGATCCTCGCCGCTCTGTACCCCTCGTATAGCTCCGCCTCGACGGCTTCCGTTTCCGGCGTGCGGTTACGGAGCCGTCTGCGGTACCTGGTGTACCGGCGTCGCGCGGCAATACACCCTTGGCGTAAAGCCGTAAGCGCCGGCGACCACCAGTACACCTGTCGCCGAGCAGAAGGCTGGACCCGGGGCATTACCACGTCACATATCTCGGACATGGCCTCCTGGAACCACTCTGCCTCGTCGTTTATGTCGGCAGGCCTGTTCGGTGATGTCACCCAGGCCTGCACGATCGAGGCCTCCAGGAGTAGCTCCCGGTCCAGCCGCTTCAGCGACCAACGCGGACCGCTCGGGGTCTGTCGGACCGGCGGCACGCTGGAGGTCTGGGCGGAAACGTCAAACCGGATGTACCGATGATCGGAAGACGTCTCCACCTCCTCCGGAACGCGCCAGTCAAGTATGCGCGGTGACAGAGCGGGGCTGGCGAACGAGAGGTCCACCACCGATTCGCCCCGCCACCGCACGCACGTGGGGACAGAACCCCGGTTCAGGACGACCAGGCCTGTCTCCAGAGCCCAGTCCTCCACCATCCTGCCCCTTGCGCCCGTGTACCGGGAACCCCAAGCCAAGTTCTTGGCATTGAAGTCCCCGAGAACGAGCGCAGGGAGGGAACGGTATCCGACGACGACGTCTCTCAACTCCGCGAGGGAGTTGTGGAACTCGGCGAGAGTTCGGCTCGGGGAGAAGTACACCCCTACCACTACTATCTCCCCGAACCGTGCTGCCACGCAACCCCGACCCCTCTTGACCTCCTCGAGGGTCGGGGTACCGTCGGCGGCCGACGAAATGATGGTCACCGAGCCGTCCAGGTCCTCCACCCAGTCATCCCTGGGCGGGACATAGTACGGCTCGGGGACCACGGCGATGTTAATCGACCACTGCGCCATGCTCTGGAACAACAGGTCCTGAGCATCGGCGCAGTGGTTGATGTTCGCCTGGAGGAGGCGTAATGGGGCCGTTATTGGCATTCCATTACAGCCTCCTCCTCCCCAGCCCTCTGCGAGGGTCCAGCCACCGCGATGTTTGTGGTGGCGACGACGGCTGTGGGGGCAGCGTCGGCGGAAGCGGCGGAAGCGGCGACGGCGGCGGTTGCGACGGTGGCGGTGGTGGTGGTGGTGGTGGAGGGCCTGCCCCTGGCCCTGGTCTTGTCGGGTGGAGCGCAGGTCCTGCTCCCATCCCGGTGATCGGCCGGCTTGCCAGCTGCCGCACATGCTGCGCAGTGCGGCGCGGCCTCACAGGAGCCGGCCTTGTGACCGGGCCGACCACAGCGGAAGCAGTGGTTCCCTCTGTCCACCTCCGAGGTGCACCTCGCTGCCACGTGGTCGCCCACATGGCAGCGGAAGCACCTCAGAGGTCTGGGTTCCAGCAGCTTCACCTGCGCAGACACCCAGCCCACCAAGAGCCTTCGGCCCTTCCCAGTTATTTGGCTCGCCGCCGACACGGGGCAGCTCACCGTTACGGTGAGAAGCCCCGCGCGATCAGGACGGAGAGTGCCTACCCTCACCTGCTCGGCAGGGCACCCTCCAGTCCTGGCGACGGCGGCCGCCACCTCCGCCTCCGTCACAGAGTCGTCCAGGCCCATAATGCGCATGTCTGCGCTCTTGGTGGGCCTGGACACTCGAGCCTCTTCGGCCAGCAACGCCCTGATCTTCTCGGCCAGGGCGTCAGCAGCTGGGCCGCTGGAGGCGCCGGGGACCTCCAGCATCCGGGCTCCGGTCTTGGTGACCTTCACCCGAACGCCGTCGGCACACCCCACCTCCTCGAGGCTCACCGCCGCCTTGGTTTTGGCGAGCACGCTGCGGTAGGTCACGCCCTTCTGGACCGCTTCCGGCTGCAGCGTGATAACCACACCCTTGGAGCCTTTTGACGGCCTCCCCGCCCCCCTACCCCTCGTGCTGGTGGGAACCTTGGGAGGCGGCGCCATCACTTCAGCGTCAGAGGACGACTCACGGCCGTCCCCTGCCTTGGAACGCTTCTGGTTCCGGAAGAACCGCGAGCCCTGACTCACGGCGCTTCCGGAAGCGCTCCCCTCCTCACGCTCCAGGCTCCTAAAGGAGCTCAGAGCGGCGAGTAGTGGTGCTGCGTCGGTCGCCGACGCCGCACCACTCTCCGCCTCCTTGCCGACTTCGTTTTGGCTTACTTCGCCCGACCGCGGCTTGTCGGGCGTCTTAAAGCTGAAGGAGATCATCTCCTGAAATGTAGGAGATGATCTCGAGCCTCCTCGGCTCTTGTTGTCGGGATTGTCCCCGACAAACGGATACAGGTCGTCAGTGGTTTTCGGAAGACTCGAGCCGCCCCCCCCAGTATACGAATGGGGGCGTGACTGGGTAGTTAAATTTACTGTTGTCTTATCCATATTTGTGTTTTCCTTTGGAGGGTGTGGTCCCTGTCTCCTCCTCTCAACCACCCTATCTTTCCTCTAACATATCGTATAAACCGCATTCACTCTCTCTCATTCACTCACTCACTCACACACTCTGCCCCCCCAGTTTCGGCGCCACTCTCACAGTCGCATCTGATGAACAGATGCGTACCAGAGAGCAGCGACGAAGTTCCCCCAGGTTCCATGCCGTTAGGAGGCTCGAACAGCTTGCTCAAGCCTCCCAACGGCGCAGCCCTCTTGTGAGGCGCTAGCATCCGGACATCCCTCCAGTACGCATCCCATAGCCACGCCTCCAAGCTGGGATTGGGTGGAGGTCGCATCCACTGACAGTCGACGAGGATCGACTGACAATGGACGCGACCCCCGGTGTGTTCCTCTTAGTCGGGCCTCTCCCCTGGAGCCTTCCGGCACAAGTTAGTCACTCATGCCGGAAGTCCCCAGGATCATGGAGACCCATAAGCCCCACCACGACGGCAACGTAGAAACACTCGGTGGGGTACTTCTTAGGGTTGAGTAGCACTTTGAATGACCAACTTTTCTTTGCCTATCTTACCCACGCTTTAATCAATTTGGTATCGAAATAAAAATCTCATCCGCAGACTTCCTGAACAACGTAGATTACATAAACAGTGGTCCATCAGCCTGCTTGCTGACTGGGCAGCTGTTGGCAGTGTGTCCCGGTCTGCTGCGCTTGTCAGTGTCGCGGACGTCAGCGTGCCCCGCGGGAACCCAGCCTGACGTCAGCACGTCAGTGATCACGCCACGTGCCGCCGCGGGGAGAGCAGATTTGAGTAACTCAGGAAACTTTCCACACATTCACAGGAAAAGTTAGGCAGGTATGAATTATGTGCCAAAAGAAATTCTTGGCAAGAACGCGGTGGGTCAGCTTCTGATAATTAATGATCACTGCAGTGTACTGTCAAGGTTACCTCGTTCGTCACCTGGGTTGATAGTGATCTTAATCTGACAGCTTCTGCTTGTCTGCAAACTTACATTTTCTTTCATAGAGTTTACGATTCTGAATTGAAACCTTTCTAATCGTTTTGATAGGGACAATATACTTGAGAGTACCTGATGGAGTAGGAAGTGCACCTGCGTCTGCGAACACACTCGTGAACTGTTATATCTACCACGTCGATGACTAGTCTTCGCTGAGATTAACTGCCATAACCGAAATTCTATTACTTATCGGTACTTACGAGGTCCATGTATGACGGCACGGTTGGCGCGGCACGTTGAGCGTTCGACTGCTGCGCTGCGTGTCGCGGGTTCGATCCCCGCACGGAACAAATATTTGTATGGCCTGCAGATAGTTGTTCCGGGTCTGGGTGTCTTGTGTATGTGAGTTTAAATGTTTGTGAACGCACCCACGATACAGTAGTGTCCTAGTGTGGGGCAAAGTTTAAAAAAAAAAAATGTACCTACAGTAATCTGAAAGTCGATGTACCAAAAGCTGTGCACGTTAGTATGCTGGCCGTGTCTGGGCTGGCTCCCCTGACGCTGCTCGCACACACCATGACATGGGTTTGAAGGGTCCGGTCCACATGGTGCGGTAGTCCCTCGAGACACATATAGTAACCGATAACTGTGTGGTGTGTGTTGGCATTTAAAATTTTAAACCACTTCTCGTGTTTGATTTACTAACGTCCCAGTTATCCATCGAATTTAGTTTCATATCTAAGTAGCCACTGTACAAGATGTGCATATCTCTTGCCTCGTGTGAAGTGCGAAGAACTGCTGGAGCACCGACCTCTTTGTGAGAGGGTGTGGGCCGTAATCCACCATGCGGGCGCAATGCGGGTTGGTGGATGTCACATCCTTCGATTTTTTAGTTCTAGGACAAGCCTCACGATGCTTGCATTCACCGTATTGAGAGCAGTGGCAGTGGTGATGAAATAATTTACACACACGACCTACAACTTGTAAGTAGCGGCTGTTACCACGGGGCCACCACTGCTCTACGTGCGGACGTTTAACAATTAGCATAGCTCACATGTGTAACTAATGAGTGAGTAATTGTCAGTTTGTGTTGGTGTGGTGGCGGTGTGGCGGAAACGTGGCGGTGGTGTGGCGCCGCCAGTGTGGTGGGCGCTCGTAACGATGAGGCGCTCTTCGGCGACGCGCGTAGCCATTGTTATCAGGACTTTTCTAGAGTTGTAACAAGTAAAGACTTTTCTAGAGTTGTTGGGAGTTAACCATCTCTCTGCCCAGCCCCCATCGACGTGGTCGTTATAGCGACACGGACCAACACATTGTAACGATCCGATATCTGTTGATTCATTAGTCAGTGAGATCACTACTAATTTATGTATTAGCTGTCTATTTATGTGATTGTAATTGGCAAGGGAACGGGCGGGAGATAATGCAACAAGTAAAGGGTGTCAGCAGCAGGGCTGGGAAACTTTAGTTAAAATAACGTTTTTAAAACGGTTCTAACAGTTCTTTGTACAACATTTTCAATATTTTGTTCGGAACCGAAATGAAAACGTTTTTAAAAACCGGGTTATTGCGCGACAACTGAATGAAATTCGTAATAATCGTAGTATAGAACAAATCAATAAATTTAAAGCAAAAACGGTAAAAAAACGTTTAATGAATCGAAAATTATTTAAAATTTGTCTTTCTTCAAAAACGTTTTTTATAACGTTCCGTTCGAACGTAACCGAAACAAATCGTTTCTTAGGTAAATAAGACCAAACGGTTTACAAAAATATACCGGTATCCAAGCCCTGGTCAGCAGTGTCAGCGCTGTTGAGCGATCATTTAGTAAAAGGCGACATTAAAATTTGATAAATTTCTGGCAATGGACAAGGAATCTTTGCTTACATCAACATGAAAAGTTTGCCAACTGCTTACAATGAAAAGGTGTGAATATTAATCTGCCAAGCCTTTTATTTATTTATTAATTAAGTTCGGTAAAACAAACAGTTACACAAAAATCTCAAATCCCAAGTTTTCAAAAACGACACTTAAGGCCCTTCTCGCGGTCCAGTGGCGCCCTCATTGAATAGTGCCAAAAACGGCCGTTTCTGACACTTTTGCCTACTACTTTGGATACGAAACATTTTGAGACCTGTTTTAACAACGTAAAAATTCTTTATCCTCTTTGTAACAAACGTGAAGTTGGATTTTTTAATATTTATTTTCTGTGCTATGCTACGATTTTTTATTCAATGAGGGCGCCACTGGACCGCGAGAAGGGCCTTAAATGATTATTGTTCGCCACCGACGAAGAGTGCCGGGCCCACATGTCTTCGCATTTTTGGTTCTTGGATATGCCGGTTTATATATACATTTTTTTTAAATGTAGATATGTTCGGTCATAACTTCGTCATATATAGACGGATTTGCAAAATTCTTTTTTTGTTCGAAAAAGGTTTATTCCGAAATGGTACCACTTAAATTTCATATAGATCTGATGATGAGTTTCGGAGACAGACAACGGACCTCTTATAAAAAATTTTTTAACAAAAAAATTAACCGACGAAAAAGAACTAAAAAGCAAGAAATAAATAGGCCTTTTAAGTCTTGAGTACTCAAGACTTAAAAGGTCTATTTATTTCTTGCTTTTTAGTTCTTTATCGTTGGTTAATTTTTTTGTTAAAAAGTTTTTTATTTTATGATTTTTTTGTGGCTCGCGTCATCTTTTAATACTCTGAATATTCAGAGGCTAATTTCTAATCTTATATCATTCCTCTTGCCACTGAGCTGATGATGTAACCATCCTTCCTTGAGGATCCCAGTATAATTGACCAATTGAGGTTATCTCCAATATTGTAAAGACGTCTTTTCTTCAAAGCATATTATCTGTCACTAAAACCACAGTTCTTAAATCTAACTTCTAATTGTTTAGCAAAGGTATGGTTTCCATCATCATCTAAATTTCATGATGTGATGATTCCTAATATCGCATATATCTGATAAGTTATGAAAAGTAAACAGAAACACTATTGTGCTCTCAATTTTCGAGGGTTTTTCTCAATTTTATCAGGATGCCCTCATCATATCCTGGTTTCCTTAACATGGAACCACCTTTGAAATATACCCTACCAAACAAAAAAATAATTATCAAAATCGGTTCATAACAAACGGACTGAGGGCTGAACATACAAGCAGAAACACTATTCGTACCCACAATTTTCGAAGATTTCTCTCAATTTTATCAGGATTCCATCATCAGATCCTGACTTCCTTGACATGGGACCACTCTTGAGGTATACCCTATCCGACAAAAAAAGAATTATCAAAATCGATTCATAAATAACGGAGTGAGGGCTGAACATACACAAAAAAAAAAAAAAATATATACAGGGTGTAACAGAAAGGTGTGGTCATATTTTAAGAACAGCATCTGCCCATTGATATGAACTACTTTCTTCAAGAAAATCCGAGGAAATTCTAAAAACTTTTTTTTAACTCCAATACAAATATTGATCAGCTGATGATAAATTTGTATGGAAAGTCCAATTCTTTTTTTGGGAATTTTCTACTTTTTTTTAGAGAAAGTTGTTCATTACCATGGGCAGAACCGGCTCCTAAAATGAGAACCTCCTCCTTTTTATTTCGTCGGTTAAAAATGACAGCAAATCAACCGCGATTGCTGCTTTCGCATAAATATACATTGTTAACAGGCCGTACACGAAATATACATTGTTAACAGGCCGTACACGAAATTTAGCCGATTTCGCTGATTTACGTGATTTTACAAATGTGATTTTACAGTTAAATTAATGTACCTATTTCTAAAAGTTTTAACGCATAACATGAAAGATCATTTCAACTATGATCTAATGTATGAGCTAGTTTTTTTTTAAATTATAATTACGATTAATCGACCACAAACCGACGATGGTTTTGTGAATTTTTGCTGTAAGGGGTTTATAATATCACATGATTATGAATCGTTTTGATGTCTAAACGGTATGAAAAAATTAGAATGTATTGTTGCAAAAGTCGTCCGTAAATGTATTTATCACTTTTTACCACTTTTATGTAAATGTTTTGAGTAACAAAAGTATTTAACTTAGTCAAATTTTAGAGAAAATGGGCAAAGAATTGCTTTTGATTTTGGCTATTTAGAACTCTCGTTCTCGTTTCTCGTTGAGAAAAAAATGTAAAAATTACAAAAATTTTTGCAATAAAAAATCTTTTAATACAACCCAAATACGCAACGCAAGCTTTGAATCTAGCTCATTCATTAGATCATAATTGAAATGATTTTTCATGTTGTGCATTAAAACTTACATAAATGCATTATTTTAACTGTCACATCTGTAAAATCGCGTAAATCACTTAACACAATTTAATGCGGAATCACCATTAAAAAGCGAAAAATAAAAACTTTTTTACAAAAAAATAGAACCGCCTTCCAAAAAAATAAAACAAAAAAAAGTGCAAAATAACTTTAGTTTCGGAAGTCGGTGTCAAAAAACGAAGAAACAAAACCAGAAACAACACCGAAACCGACTTCCGAAATTAAAGTTATTTTGCACTTTTTTTGTTTTCTTTTGGAAATCGGTTCTATTTTTTTTTGTAAAAAAGTTTTTACTAATAATCTAAGCACAAAGCTAAACTTTTCCACTGCAAGTAGAGTGCGAGTCACCTCAGCAAATTAAGCAAAGCCTCAACGTATTGTGTGCTAATACTCAATACCGAGTCGAGCTCAACGTGAACAGATGTGCAGATAAGATGCTAATCTGTTGTCGAACAATCCGCACTGATGTCTAGAATGTTATGAGTTTTTAGGGTTCCGAAGTCCGAATAAAAAATGGAACCATTATAAGATCACACGTGTGTCTGTCTGTCTGTCTGTGCGCCTGTCCGTCTGTCACAGCCAATTTGCTCCGAATCTACTACACACGTGAATATTTGTGACAGGGACATGTAACGTAAATAAATTGATTTAGAATATGGGGTCACTTTTGGGGTGCAATTCGGAAACTTTATAATTTAAGTTTTTAGTTTAGACATATCAAATGAAATATGTGAAGGGCCTCAAATGTATTTTTTTCATAATCTTAAAAAAAATAGTTTTAAAGATTTAGGAAAAAGGTGAAAATGGACGATTGCCACTATCTCCGAAGCATCTCTCCACCTATCCACTCAGAAAAAACTGAAAATAGGGCCCAGCGGAAAAACCCGGGTTGTCAAAATGAATCCCGACGACAACCCGGTTTGACAGCCGATTTTTTTTCACTTAAGTAAATAATTTTTTATTATGTCAAACTCACCGGTGAGTTTCCGGGGCTCAGAGGTTAATACTTATAGATTACAGGAAAACCTATACGAAGACTATACATATTTTTTAAACATATTAAAAAAAAAAAATTGTTTGGAACCCTTTGCACGCGAGACGAACTTGCACTTGGCTAGTTTTCTTTTGTAAAGACACGAGCGTGTCCTTGGAAAATATCACTATGGAAGAGGTGCCAAGCAATGAAACAACTCAAGGTGTTAATAAGTACATTAAACAAATATTTAAACATTATGATAGTAGATACGTTGAATAGTAACCACCAATAGTAGCTTGACTAGCTAAATGTTGCCGTTTCTAGATAAAGTTATTGATTCTTACGAACAGTCGAACACGTACTGAAGCAGCTGCAATAAGTACCTACATTTGAAACTAGATTCGATCATAAATCGCCCGATTCGGAATATGCCGCAAAATCGCCATCTCCATTACACTACTGCACGATCGCAGCCAACGAACTCGGAGCTTGGTGTTGCTACGTTAGTATTATATTATCTGTGGTGTTGCCAACATCAACGGCCAGCTGAAGTGAGCCCCTTGATGCTTTCAGACGAATTGCTTCAACGACACGTTAAACAATTATACTAAAACATTTGTAAGACAGTGGCATCCTTAAATCGCTGCTTGCGTCATATTTTATTTATGGTTCGGACGCACGCGAGCGTTTTCACCAATAATGCTGGAAAGTCAACCTTATTACTTGGACGTTGTAGTTGATATTTGTGTATTGTGAGTGGTGTTGTCTCGGGCAGACTGTCCGGCGCGGTCGGTTGACGCAAAAGGCACGATTCCAATTACCATGTGAGAAGCAGTCGCTACGGGCGAACTACTGAAGCGAGCGCAGTGTGTGTGTGTAGGTAGCTGCCGGCCGCTCCGCGGCGCTGTACTGTAGGTTACATGTGGGTAGTCTCAGGTGTTCGTTCGTTGGAGCGAGACTGATTGACGACAATGCTGTTTTTGTTTATAAATTATGTTCAGCTGCGTCAGGAAATTCTTTAGTTTCTGTACATTGTAAATCTGGCAGACTATTGAACAACTGAAAAGAGTTATCCTTGAAACGTCTGTTATCAGTTCACTGAGCAATATTGTACTGCAGCCTGTCGACGCCCACCCGTACCTAACGTATTGTTATCAGTGACAAACTTAAGGTAGAGTAGTTAAAATATGGGTTGTAGTGTGGTTATGGTGCTATGTCCTTACGAGTAAGTGTATGTACTTATAGCTAAGGTCTCGCATCTCACGAACTGCGGACTGAAACGGGCCAAAAGCAGAAGGTATGTTTACTATTCTGCATTCACATAACAGATGAACTTTATCTACGCAATAAATCACGGAGAGTTATCACTGACCGTGATGTCGACAACTATAAGGGTAAATTATATTCCTTCAAGCTTGTAGCCTCGCCTATGTCAATGTTCTACACCTGATTGCGAATACGAACAATCCGCACATCTTAAATGCTATGAGAGTGTAAGTACTCTTTGGCAAACTGAACGCAATATTATGTTGGATAGTATCATAGTATTCAGCCTACGTCTAGACTAGAGTAAATAATAATGAAAATATTCGCTACATTGTCTCTGGTATTCCCGACACACGCTGGTGTTCCCGACACATGCTGGTGTTGACGACACACGCTGGTGTTCCCACACACGCTGGTGTTCCCGACACATGCTGGTGTTCCGACACACGCTGGTGTTCCCGACAAACGCTGGTGTGGCCGCTACACGCTGGTGTTCCCGACACACGCCGGTGTTCCCGATACACGCTGGTGTTCCCGACACACGCTGGTGTTCCCGACACACGCTGGTGTTCCCGACACACGCTGGTGTTCCCGACACACGCTGGTGTTCCCGACACACGGCACAAAGGGCGCAGGAGCAGAGGGCGTCCATAGTAGTCCTCCATCGTGACACACCCATGTGCCTAATTGTGAAAAAGTAAGTTGTTTTGTTAGATTTGCGAATGAAGAAAACAGGAGCAAAGTAATTTGCGGTTTTCAACCAACTGCCCCAAAAGGAGGGGTTATGTTTTTCGAGAGTATGTAGACTAGGTATGTAGGTACTTTTGTCTATTTCTTTGGAACGTCCTGTAGCCTAAATGGCTGAATGGATTTCAACAAATTAGATATTATTTAATAGATTGGGTTTGACGCCTTTAAAATGTATAAAATAAAATTTCAAAACCTTTCAAAAAACCTGACTGCAAATAACAACTAAAAAGTTCCAAACAAGGCGTTTCAAGCAGTCTGATGCAGTTGGTAGCATTAAATCTATGATTGAACTAAAATATTTTCTGCCACTGCTACACCGCATTTATTATTTTCTATTTTCTGCCACTGGTGCACTGCCACCAACTAAAATATTTTCTAATTTCAAATTAGTAAGTTATTTTAAAATGCACTTCTGTATAATTTTCCTGAAAAAGAATATAAATTAAACCTTCACGATCTCATGAAGTGAAGTGTGTCAGCATCTGAGTCATTTTAGCTCGATTGACTGTCTGACTGATCTGTAGCTTGGTATGTAGTAGGTATGTTGTATTGTGCGGGTATGCGTACGCGTGCGTCTGACTCTGCGCACGACTGTTGTCACACTTCGCTAGGTGCGATTCTTCTTCTTCCGGCCCTTATCCCATGTTACTTGAGATCGGCGCAACACGTTTTTTGTTCCATTCCGTCCTGTCAGCCGTCACGCTATCACTAACTTCCTTTTCTTTCATATCACTCCTCACACGATCCATCCATCTTTTCTTTGGCCGCTCCATCCACATTATTAGTTTCGATTGTGGCTCTAATATTATCGGTAATTATGTAAATCATTATAGAAACAACACATGAGTAGCACTAGTAGGTAAGTACAGAAAGGATGATCTGCTCTATTTTTGAATAGATATAAATTATTCATCTAAGACAAGAGCGGTTTCTCGCAGTCGCTATGTTGTGCCGTCACCAAGTCTGCGGCCGGCCATGGCCCTGAACTTGTCACCTGTCACTTGTCATAATGAACGGCCGCTCGTGTGCGTGTGTGCGTGTGGCGCGACTGACGCGTTGTCTTGTCGCGCTTCAAGGAAAAGAAATTGCAATAGGTTTATTTTTGGCTCAGGTTACTTTGGCTTCGTACCAGTGACAGTGTTAGGGGATTACTGTGTTGAAAGTTTGTTTCATTTGTTTGACCGTGGAATTGCAAACACCAGCCCGACTCGGGGTTGGGTTTAGAAGTCGGTCGCCTGAATTTGATGATTCTGTCACTGTGGCCCCCAAGGGAACTCAAGCACCCCCAAGCAATTTTTTCTGCGTCGAAATATTTTTTATTAATTTTTAAAACATCCTGGCGGCCGATAGTTGGGGGGGTTACTGTACCCCTCTCCCCTGCCACTGAGTGTGTTTCTCATTTTATCAGCGAGCAGTTTGTGGTGTCATGCGATGTAATGCAAAGCTACACGATGCGAAGTAGTGCTATGCGGAGCTGATCCAGGCATATGAGGTTTCGCGCACCTCTATGAGTGGCGCGAGGAGGCAAAACGCCGGGGCGTAACTCCGTTGCCGCGACACCTCGCGGCTCGGCGGAGCGGATAGAGCTCCGGCAGGATCTCATGGCGACATGGAGAGAGCGACTGTCCTCAACTACCGCCTGACGCAGGTCCTCACCGGACACGGAAGTTTCGGGAGGTTCCTGTGTAGGATAAGGCGGAGGAAAACGGGTGTCACCACTGTGAGGATCGCCCAGAGGACACGGTGGAGATCTGCCCCGCTTGGGCGGAGGCCCGCGCAGCCTTAATCTCGCCGTAATCGGCGGCAGCGACCACTCGCTCCCGGTTCTGGTCCAGGCCATGGTACGTGGCGAAAGGGAATGGGAAGCAGTCGCCTCCTTCAGTGAAGCAGTAATGCTCGCGAAGGAGGAGGCGGAATGGGTGAGGGAGGCTCAACAGAGTCGCCTTCACGCCCCCAGCAGCAGCCGCCGCAGCAGACGCCCTGGGCGTTGGACGTCGCGAGACGATCTGCGGCCACTGCAGACGCGGGCCTGCGGACGGCGAGTAGTGGGTAGCTTGCCGTCTGATCAGGATCAGGCCCGAGAGTCGACGTCGCGTAGTGTTCCACGCGCGCCTCAAAGAGTTGTCAGCAATGTATGACGGGGCCCGTCATGGCCGATGTCTGCCCAGGGGTCGTGGATAAATTCGAAACAGAGTTACCGCGCCCCTGGGCACTCAGGGCAGAGAAGGAACAGGGGTGGTTTTAGTCAGTAAGAGTCTGACACGCCCTCCCGCTCCTGTCATAGTCATAGGATGATTTCCCACCACCAAAAAAAAAAAGGCCTATGAGGTGGAGCCAACGCCCGGCTGTCTGCGAACACAATGTTGGCTAGCGGAGCGGCTACATCAACCGATATCGCGCGTGCCGCACATTTGAAGCTATATTTTCTCGTTTTTCGGTCTTTCTATTGGTGAACACCTTACTGACAAACAGACAGACGCGGCAAGCGACTTTGATTTATCCTATGTAGAGATAGAGAAGACAAAGAGGAGATTAACTTCATAAGTAGTTTTATTTTAACTTTTAATTGCTGAATAATAATTAAGTAATGAATGCAGTTTTTTTTTATTTTTTCGTTGTAGGCACGCAGTTTAAAAAAAATATCTGTTTAGAAAGTTGGTTGTTTAGCTTGACTAAAACGTTACGTAACGTTTCGATACAGTCGCGCTGGGTGCCGGGTGCCAGGCGCCGATCTGCAGTTCACGTTCCATGTCTATTAGGTACAGATGAGCTCAGAGCTATGTGACATGCAATTACTGATGAACGGATAATAAAGTAAGCTTCCACCTTTTCATTCTGCTGACATTTCAATATCTCTGCACCTTTTAATGAATAACATATTTTCCTTTACAGCTAAGAAGCGAGTTTTAGTCTTGAAATGATTGTGTCCCAAAAGTACTTACATCTTAGCCTAGACTTATCATTTCATTTATGATACGTTTGTAACAATGAAGATACGCTTGCTGCAGTCAATGCTAATGAGGCTGTATGTAGTCGTGTCGGTGTGTCCGTGTGTGGGTCAGCGCTCGCACTAGTGTGCACCGCGCATGCGCCCGGCACCGCTATCGACCTGCGCCGACCTTGGCACTGACGGAGGACATCTATTTATAACCACCCCCACTTGAGCGTTCAGTGGCACCCCGCGCCGTGCGCCTCCTGGACCCCGGGGAGGGGGAGGGTGCTGATTATGGGAAGCTCGCGGCTCATGAAGGGAGTATGACATGACATGCACTTGCACGTGAGCTCGGTAGATGTAGTGTTCTCTGGTGCGTTACCGTGATGTGATGTCTCTACGATACTATGTAGATACTTAAGTACATAACCGACCGTTTTATTGTAATACTCGTATGTTTTTGAGGTAAAGTTTTGAGATTAAAACTGGTGTTTTTAGGTGGTTCCAGAATAGGCATACTTACTATCACTGTGAAAAATCGGTTTTAGCAGAAGGCACGTTATCATACTTAATATTCATTTTAGTTTTAGAAATAACAAAATAATATATACAATTACCTACTTACATCCTTTTTAACTATATTATATACCTATATCTTTTTTCTATTTAGTGAGTTTCTAAAGTGATTCCACCAAGTACGTAACAATACTTGTCAGAATCATTTGAACACTTTTAGACGTTATTTAAGAATTCCTTTACTAACCGATACTTTATTTAAAAAAAAATCACCCTCATTAAACAATGTAAAGGGAAAATGATGTTGATGGTAGTAGCTGTAACAATAAAATGATGTTGATGGTAGTAGCTGTAACAATAAAATGATGTTGATGGTAGTAGCTGTAACAATAAAATGATGTTGATGGTAGTAGCTGTAACAATAAAATGATGTTGATGGTAGTAGCTGTAACAATAAAATGATGTTGATGGTAGTAGCTGTAACAATAAAATGATGTTGATGGTAGTAGCTGTAACAATAAAATGATGTTGATGGTAGTAGCTGTAACAATAAAATGATGTTGATGGTAGTAGCTGTAACAATAAAATGATGTTGATGGTAGTAGCTGTAACAATAAAATGATGTTGATGGTAGTAGCTGTAACAATAAAATGATGTTGATGGTAGTAGCTGTAACAATAAAATGATGTTGATGGTAGTAGCTGTAACAATAAAACCTGATCAAAACAAAATAAATACGGTTTTTTAATGACGGTAGGATAAGTATTTCAAAATTAGTACCTAGGTACGCATATTCATGTTACAAATCAACACATAACAAAGTTATAATTTCTTGGTCATAAACTTAGACCATGACAGGTCATACATTTTCTATATCCGAATTTTTGATCAAATATGTATTTAACCCGTGGCGCGTCCAATTAGCAGACACAATGACAACACTCACAGACAGAGCCCAAGCTAGCACAGCAGTCGACCGACAGTTCCTAGCTCAGAGCCCAAGCTAGCACAGTTGTCGAACGACAGTTCCTAGCTCAAGCTAGCACAGTTGTCGAACGACCGTTCCTAGCTCAAAGCTCAAGCTGGCACAGCAGTCGACCTACAGTTGCTAGCTCAAAGCCCAAGCTAGTACAGTTGTTGAACGACAGTTCCTAACTCATAGCCAAGCTAGCACAGCAGTTGACCGACAGTTCCTAGCTCAGAGTCCAAGCTAGCATAGTAGTCAACCGACAGTTCCTAGCTCAGAGCCCAAGCTAGCACAGTTGTCGAACGACAGTTCCTAACTCATAGCCAAGCTATCACAGCAGTTGACCGACAGTTCCTAGCTCAGAGCTCAAGCTAGCACAGCAGTCGACCGACAGTTCCTAGCTCAGAGCCCAAGCTAGCACAGTTGTCGAACGACAGTTCCTAGCTCAGAGCTCAAGCTAGCACAGCAGTCGACCGACAGTTCCTAGCTCAGAGCCCAAGCTGGCACAGCAGTCGACCGACAGTTCCTAGCTCAGAGCCCAAACTGGCACAGCAGTCGACCGACAGTTCCTAGCTCAAAGCCCAAGCTAGCACAGTTGTCGAACGACAGTTCCTAACTCATAGCCAAGCTAGCACAGCAGTTGACCGACAGTTCCTAGCTCAGAGTCCAAGCTAGCACAGTAGTCAACCGACAGTTCCTAGCTCAGAGCCAAGCTATCACAGCAGTTGACCGACAGTTCCTAGCTCAGAGCTCAAGCTAGCACAGCAGTCGACCGACAGTTCCTAGCTCAGAGCCCTAGCTAGCACAGTTGTCGAACGACAGTTCCTAGCTCAGAGCTCAAGCTAGCACAGCAGTCGACCGACAGTTCCTAGCTCAGAGTCCAAGCTAGCACAGTAGTCAACCGACAGTTCCTAGCTCAGAGCCCAAGCTAGCACAGTTGTCGAACGACAGTTCCTAACTCATAGTCAAGCTATCACAACAGTTGACCGACAGTTCCTAGCTCAGAGCTCAAGCTAGCACAACAGTCGACCGACAGTTCCTAGCTCAGAGCCCAAGCTAGCACAGTTGTCGAACGACAGTTCCTAGCTCAGAGCCCAAGCTGGCACTGCAGTCGACCGACAGTTCCTAGCTCAGAGCCCAAGCTGGCACAGCAGTCGACCGACAGTTCCTAGCTCAGAGCCCAAGCTAGCACAGTAGTCGACCGACAGTTCCTAGCCCAGAGCCCAAGCTATCACAGTAGTCGACGGACGTTGGTCTACGTCACCGACTGATCGGCATGATACCTAACTCACTAACAGAGCGGGGGTAACATGTATAGCTATCGGAGCGTGGAGGAAATAATGACTAGATACTGAGGCCGCACGTTAGTGCTGATAGTAACACTGTTACCTTGGGCTAGCCTAGCGAAGTACGTGTTCCAATAGAGAGAGCCAAATTATACAAATTTCGTTATTAAGATGAATGTTTTCATTAGGAAATTAATTGAACAGTAGCGAAAATGTGGTCGGTACCGTTAATCGGTGCCCGTTACACGTATCGACAACAAGAGCAATATTATAGCAAGAGGATTTGCATTCGGTTTAGTCATTAAAGGTGCGAAAGGAATGTATAGGTAGGTGAGCATCCCGACGCGCTCTTCTCAGGGAATTCTGTGAAATATGAAATGAAACGCGAATGGGAACTACTAGCTAGTTGTTGCCAGGCGGGGGCGATCGATGCCACCTGCGGGCGGGAGGAGGGGGGCTAGCCCCCACCGCACTGACTCGCGCCTCCCCCAGTACGAATACTTATTTCCGAACTCCGGACTGTGAATGCGAACGAGGAAAAGATTTATTTTTAATTTTTGCGACGTGATGCGAACAATGAATGGTTATTTGGGGACGTTGTCATATCGGGAGCCTCAGCTCCGTGAGAGAGGATCTGTGTCGGTGCCTAGCGGAGACACGACGCACAGCATTCTCTCCGCCGTTGCCTGGCGCTGTACCCGACGGAGCCCTACACGAAGGCACGTGCAGCCGTCAGATCAGCTCAGTTCTGAATCGGCCACCCATAAACCATTTTGGAGTTAAAAGAATTATGAACCTTGAACTATGAAACCCTGAAACATAAAATAAATAAATGACTTGTGTAAAAAAACCCGACATTTATTTTAGTTCGATCTGGCTGAGAACCAAGGTTGTCAACATAGCTCACAGAATAAGCAAGCTGAAGTGGCAATGGGCCGGCCATATTAGCCGTAGAACCGATGACCTTTGAGGTAGAAGTGTTCTCGAGTGGAGACCGCGAATCGACAAACGTAGGTAAGGTAGGACGCCCTTAGGCTAGGTGGAGCGATGATCTGCGCAGGGTGGCTGGTATCAGCTGGATGAGAGTTGTCGAGAACCGAGCTGAATGGCGTGCAATTGGAGAGGCCTATGTCCAGCAGTGGACTGCTATAGGCTGATGATGAATCACAAATTTGACGTCACCAACTGCATCAGACTGCTTGACAAGTGACTTGTTTGGAACTTGTTAGTCGTTTCTTGCGGTCAGGTTTTTTGACACAAGTCTATTTTTTATTTCTTTCTATTTAGTGAGTTACATTTTTGGAATTGACTCCTTATCTAATTTTACCTCATTTGTTTAAATTCCAACCAACCGTTCAGGCTTCAAGGCGTGCCAAAGAAATAAACATACATATGTATGTATGTCTATTTCTTTGGGGTATTTTAGAGTATGTACTCTCGAAAAACATTACCCTCCTTCTGGGGCAGTCGCGTAAGAAATACCTTCTATCAGCCCCTGAAATATATGAATAACCGTGTATTTTTTTCTATCATTACAAATATATGAATAATCGTGTATTTTCTTCTATCATTACAAATACTCAGTCGGTGATGGTGTAGTCCATGTAGATTTAATATTTTAACTGTGCTGGGCCGGGTTCCGTACTACTTTTTTTGGAATCCTAAAAAGTAGTGGTCTCTTATGACAATTAGACGAAATGAACTGCTTAACAATTTTTTTTTTATGATTGATAGTTTCGCGTTTGACCATTTTCTCACCTGATGGTAAGCGATGATGTGGTGGACGATGGAGCACGCTTGCCAAGAAGTAACGTATTCAATTTCGACTTAAAGACTCCCAGGTTGTAGCTATCAAGAAACACAGACTCTGGCAGGGAATCCCACTCCTTAGCTGTACGCACAATGATTGTGCGTGTGGGTGGGATGTGGACCATGTACATGGTACCGGTGGCGCATAGCCGTACGTCTAGTGGTCCGATGATGAAACGGGCTTGGTGGAATTAAACTATGCAATTTCGAAGCAGACTCCCCAAACTTTTACCGATAGAAAACCGACAGGCTAAAACTTGGCGTCGATGCTCAAGACTTTGGAGCTTTGACTCAACAAGCTTATCATTGTCAATGATCCTTTTGGCTCGTTTCTCAATTGACTCAAGCGCACCAAGCTGATATCTAGCAGATCCGTCCTAAAGATGAGAGCAATACTCCATAGACGACCAAAGTTGCGTAAAAAAAGACATATCTGGGTTTTAGCAACATTGAAACTGACCAAATTGACATCGTCTCATTCAGAGACTACCTTCAAGAAGTTGAAAGCGTTCAATGATAGCCTCTCGGAGAGACTGGACCTGCGACCCACTAGCTCGCGCGTTGCACACGTATCTCTCTGCAATAGTGCTGTCGTCGACCCAAAAGTATCGGGCTTAAGGAGATCAATGATGTGCAGCAAAAACAATGATTTCAAGAGCTCCCACCCTTGAGGGACACCGGCATTGATATTCAGCTGATCGAACGAGCAGCTATCAATTACCACTCGGATGGACCGATCCCTCAGGAAGTTTTAATCCAATCGCACAGACCAGGGGGTAGACCGAAGGAAGGAAGCTTACCAATAGGCTTTCGTGCCACAGTCTTTCGAAAGCCTTCGAGATTTCGAGGGAGACGACAAGTGCTTCTCCGTGTTTCTCGATGGCCTCACTCCAGATGTGAATGGCATACGCTAGAAGATCGCCAGTTGACCGATTTCGGCGGTCAGACCAGCTCGTGCCATGCCATGCCTACAAAGTTCTGATCACGTGTACCTGTATGTATGTGTAACGAGTATTTTATATCCCTATTAATGAACAGTAATTAATTAAACGCAATATTATATTCGGTGCTTACATCGGCTCTCGGCACTACACGAGCGCGCCGTGTACGACGCGTCTGCTGCCGAATGTACTACACAAACAGGTACTCAACACAAACTTTATTGTTTTTGGACATAAGGCCACACTCCCACACTGAGTGGCGACCTCAGGTGCCATTCACGTGCTCCTACACTCCCGGGCCACACTGAGTGGCGACCTCAGGTGCCATTCACGTGCTCCTACACGATTGGACATAAGGCCACACTCCCGGTCCACACTGAGTGGCGACCTCAGGTGCCATTCACGTGCTCCTACACGATTGGACATAAGGCCACACTCCCGGGCCACACTGAGTGGCGACCTCAGGTGCCATTCACGTGCTCCTACACGATTGGACATAAGGCCACACTCCCGGGCCACAATGAGTGGCGACCTCAGGTGCCATTCACGTGCTCCTACACGATTGGACATAAGGCCACACTCCCGGGCCACACTGAGTGGCGACCTCAGGTGCCATTCACGTGCTCCTACACGATTGGACATAAGGCCACACTCCCGGGCCACATTGAGTGGCGACCTCAGGTGCCATTCACGTGCTCCTACCAGGGCTCGGAAACCGGTTAATTTTCCAAACCGGTTTTGGTCATTGACCCCGAACCGGAAACGATTGCGGTTAAGGTTTCGGTTACCGGTATTTTAACCGGTTTATGGAGAAACCGTTTTTTCCACAAATTCCGTTTCTGTTGAGTGAAATTAACCGGTTAATTTGAGTTTCGACGGTATAAACGAGTTCTACCTACTACGCTATCTCTCTTACAATAACAAAGCTCTCGCTCTACGCCAACGAATACGCAATTACGCACTCACAAGTTTGTGTATTCGACCACTTTGCTGGCTGAGTAGTTTCGTTCTGTGCGGCGTTTGTCGTGTGTGCACTTGAATTTCATGAATTGTGTTGTTGTTTTATGGTGTATATTGTTATACCATACTAGTTATAGGGTAATATTATATCATTTGTGTTCACAAGTCTTTCGTGACACTAAATAAATTAACCCTTCAACCCCCGCGGCCAAATCCGGGTTGTCAAAATGAACCCCGACGACAACCCGGGTTGACAGCCGATTTTTTTTTTTTCTCTTTAATATTTTTTTTTTGTCAAACTCACCAGTGAGTCGCAGGGCTTCACGTAAGCCTTTTTACCATACCCTGCAATAATTTTATTAAATAAACATTAAAACTTACCTTATGTATTGATTACGACTAGGGTTGCCAAACGTATTCTAAAATAGAGTATTGTACTCTATTTCATGTAGGTGTACTTTATAATCTGTAATACTAATAGAGTACCCTAAATACTCTTTTTACCCGACTGCGGAACGCAAAGGAGGGTTATGTGTTTATTTTACACAATGTTTACTATAACCACTCAAAACAAAATAAGGGCCACATTATAAAATTGTATATTAAACACATTACTCATGTTTTGTGATTCTGTGCTTGTAATAATCTGTACATGTTAAATTTTGGATTCCTTAAAGTTTCCCTAACGTTTCTAGTCACAAATTAATCCAGTGGGTAAGCTTAAAATTTGGTTTTATTGCTTAAAGTAAAATTGTGTTTTTGTGACGTTTGATTTTATAACGTTTTCTAAATTACATAATGTTTCTTGTAAGGATACATATGGACGCACTTTAAGCGACTAGGGACGTAACCTTGATCCAGGAGGGCCAGAACGCGCTATAGGTTTAATGGCGGGGTATTCGCGGTGAGCTGTTTAGAATGTTTGAAACTGGTACCAGGAGACGGTGTGTGTCGCCAGATGTCGTGGCTCTGTAAAAGTTGGGGTTACAACAGCTCAAGAAGATTTGGGCACGCCACAATTGCGGCTGCGGTGGTAAGGCCCATCTTTGAGTGGCTGGAGAGGCACCACGGCATCCTACTGACGCAGATCCTCACCAGAAATGGCTGTTGCAGGAGGTTCCTGTGTCGTATAAAGCGGGAGGAAACGCCCGAGTGTCACCACTGTGCGGATCGCCAAGAAGACATGGTGGAGCATACGGTTGAGTTCTGCCCCACTTGGGTGGAGCGTCGCCGTGTCCTTGTGGAGCGATCGGCGGCAGCGACCTATCGCGCCCGGCCCTGGTCCGGGATATGGTACGGAGCTAGAGGGAATGGGAGAAGCAGCCGCCTCCTTCTGCGAAGCAGTAATGCTCGTGAAGGAGGAGGCGGAACGCGTGAGGGAGACTCAACAGAGACCCTCACGCCCCCAGCAGCCGCCGCAGGAGACGCCCTGGGCGTCAGGACCAGGCCCGAGAGGCGCGTAGTGTTCCACGCGCGCCGCCAATAGATGTCAACAGTACCTGACGGGGCCCGTTAGAGCCGTTGCCTGCCTGGGGTCGCGGATAAATTCGAAATAGAAATAGAATTCGCAGCCCTTGGCACACAGGCAACTGTAGGAACAAGGGTGGATTTTAATCAGTAAAAGTCTGACACGCCTTCCCGCTTCACCCAGATTGGGAGAAGTCATTGAATGATTTCCCACCCATCAAAAAAAAAAACAAAAGCTCAAGAAGGCTGGTATATCCGTTTAACTGTGAGAAAACCACGAGCGTCCACGGCACTGACTATACAAAAAGCGTTACAGTTTCACGCACTCGTGTGGACGACAAAATGGTACGAAATTGAGTTCATGAAGACCATAAATACTCAAGAAGACGCTTAGTCAATATTCAGTTAACTGTAACATAATATCGTGCAAATGGTTAAAGTTTGCAAAGCAACATCCGCATTAGAGTGTTTCGGACTAGGCTGCAGTGCTCTTTAGGTTTTCGAATGATGATTGACGCATTAAAGTGTGGAGAAGATCTGGAGTAAAGGTTTCAGATTCCTGTATACACGAAACAGGCCGTTTTGGTAGACAGAGATTATGGTCTGGGGTGGAACCCTACAACGAAAAACTGGACTCGTAATTTTTAACGAGAGTGTAAAATGTAACATTTTTTCAAATCGTTGTTTTCCTTACTTTTCTCAACTTTTCCAAAAAAACGCATTTTCTCTAATAAATGATAAATATACTGTATTTTTCCTAAATTTAACGTGAAATAATCCATTGTAGATATCTTGAAAATTACAGGAAACAGGCTGATTTTTATTAGCCCTTATTTTGTTCTGAGTAGCTTATCATGTGTTCATTGAAGTTAATAAAAATCGGCAAAGTGCGTGTCGGGCTACGCGCAATGTAGGGTTCCGTAGACGCCCGTTATAACATGTGGACTTAGAAGGGGGCTTTATGAGTAAACATTAATTGAATTTACGGGTTTAAGGACAATAACGTTTAAATTAAAAACGAAAAAACCGGTTTTATATTTCCAAAATTTTACATGTTATTACTTGTTTTAAATTAAAATGCTGTATTAAATAAGTAACAACTTAACCTAAGTATCTTTTTCGAAGGATTTTGAGTTTTGTACGAAATTTTCCAGGTAGATACATTTTATAAGTTGGACGACTATTACTCGTAAACTAACAGAGCTAACTTATCCTTGAGGGTTACGGTGAAGGTCGGCCCCGTTTGGACGGAGCACTGCCATGTCCTCGTGGAGGCGATCGGCGGTGGTGATCTCTCGCGTCCGGCCCTGATCCAAGCCATGGTACGGAGTGAGAGGACATGGGAAGTTGTCACCTCCTTTTGCGAAGCAGTAATGCTCGCGAAGGAGGACGCGAGTCGTGTGAGGGAGAGACAATCTTCGCATCCTCACGCCCTTAGCCACCGCAGGAGCCGTCCTGGGCGCCAGGAGTTGCAAGCCAATTCCCAGCCACCGTAGGCGCGGGCTTGCGGACGGCGAGCAACGGGTAGGTCACCGTCCGATAAGGGCGAGGCCCGAGTCGACAACGGCGCGTAGTGACCCAACGCGCGCCTCAAAGAGATGTCAGCAAGCAGTGACGAGACCCGCTAGGGCCAATGCCTGCCAGGGTCGCGGGAGTGATCGAAGGAGTCACCGTGGCGTGCTAAGTACTTCCGCAGCTCTGGTATAGGCAACTGAAGGAACACGGGTGGGTTTTAGTGATTAAGAAGCGGACACGCCCTCCCGGAAACTCCACCCAGAGCGGGTGAGGTTATTTGATGAATTCCCATCCAATAAAAAAAAAAAACTTTAGGGTGAAGTAGCTTTTAGAATTTTTTTTTTTTTTTGGGGGGCGGGGGGGTGGGAAATCATCCCAAGACTTCAGTACAATGCTCGATGACCTTAGAGAGCCTAGAGCTTCCGAAAGAGTGGGTCTTAAAATGAACATACCAAGATCATGGTAAATACACATGTAGTACCCACTCCTATCAAGATCGGAAACTGCACTTGAAGTTGTAGACGAGTACGTTTACCTGGGACAAACGGTCCAGTTGGGTAAGGCTAACTTCGAGAAAGAGGTCAATCGTGGAATCCGACTCGGCTGGGCGGCATTCGGGAGGCTGCGCGGTATCTTTTCCCACATATCACAGTGTCTCAAGACGAAAGTCCAGTGCGAGTTGCCAGTGATCACATATGGAACCGAAACGTGGTCGCTCACAATGGGCCTCAGCAGAAGGCTTAAAGTCACCCAAAGGCCAATGGAAAGGGCTATGCTTGAAGTTTCCTAGCGTGATCGAATCAGGAATGATGATATCCGCAAGAGAACCAAGGTTACCGACATAGCCCGAAGAATGACTAAACTGAAGTGGCAGTGGGCTGGGCACATTGCCCGCAGAACGAACGGTCGATGGGGCCGAAAGGTTCCGGAGTGGCGACCGCGTACCGGAAGACGCAGCGTCGGAAGGCCTCCAACAAGATGGACCGATGACCTGGTGAGGGTTGCACATCCGCACAGGATCGGTCATTGCGGCGGTACTTATGGGAGGTCAATGTCCAGCAGTGGACGTCGGTCGGGTGAAATGATGATGGTTTCGAAAACGAATCTCTGAATCAAGAAATAGTCTGCACAACCCTGCAATAATTTTGAAAGACCTATCCTACGATACCTCACATAATAGGATAGGCAAGAAAAATAAATTATAAGTAACTAGTAGTAACTTTACATGTAGAGAATCTACTATTTTTTTTTTCTAACTGTATCGTTTCGTTGTCTTGGCGTAAATAATACGAGTATATAGGGTGACTGGTAATTAGTGACCGATACTTAAACACGTGATTGTACTCATGATTATAAACAACTTTTCCAAGTAATTTTTTTTAAATACTTATTCACTTTTATCACAATAACAACAGTTTGAAATACGCGCGCGCGCGAGGCAAGTGGCTGCTGCAATCAGCTGTTAAACGCGGTCTCGTACCGTACAGAGCACGGCTCGCAAGCCCGCTCGGCCGGGCACCACGTGCCGTTTTCGGTGTACCTAAGCAGTGTAGGTACCTACATGTTTCGGTTGTTGCTAAATTAAAAAAATATTTTCAAAGACAGCGTGTTTGACTAATACTTTTAAGATGCAACGCATGTCCGCATTACTACAATATATCTAAGAACGCGCACGCCGTAACATTAAAGTAGGCACGATCTATCAGCTGATAGTCTGACCTCGGGAAAGGGCAAATGTACTAGTAGTAGCGTCGCACACTCCCCCGCCGCCCGCACCACTCCCTTTGTCTTAGTGCTAACAAAGCACGAATTTCAAACTGTTGTTATTGTGAAAAAAGTGAATACGTATAAAAAAAAGTTTCTTTAGAAAGTTGATTGTAATCTAGAGTACAATCACGTGTTTAAGTATCGGTCACTAAATGCCATTCATCCTATATATACCCATGCAAATTTCTATATTTCAATATTTTTTCTAAATGCCTCTTTTTTCTAAGTTGGTACTCTTTGTTTACTGTCTCTGAAATCAGACATACTTTAGTTCTTTTGAAAAAAGTTGACAACCCTAATTACACCCTTCGTTAAACACTTAGATTTTTTTGTCTGGGTTATAATCGAACATAGAATATATTTTAGTGACACTATCTATGTTATCATAAAACTCGAATTAAGTAGCGGCCGCACGACACTTGAATGAAATATGCGAACCCAATTCTCTCTGCGGAGAACGACGAAAGAAAACAAACACGAACAAGTAAACGCGCGAGAATGTGACTAACGGTGGCGGCGGGCGTGCTTTGAGTAAAACCGGTTTATTCAGGTTAGCTGGAGTTTTAAAATTCTATTCTCTGTAATAACCGGTAACCAAAATTATTTAGGTTTTGTCGATACCGTTTTTGTAATTAACCGGTTAATCGATGAACGATATTATAACGGTTTTATGAGCAATATTAACCGGTATTTCGAAACCGGTTCCGAGCCCTGGCTCCTACACGATTGCACATTGCTAAGTAGAAACAGTAAACTAAGAAAACTCTTGACTCTTAGAACAAAGGAGTCGAGCTCACCGAGCCGCCGCTTACTCTAAAGCTACGCCAGTCAAGTGGTTCTGTATTTCTTCTAAGCTCACGACAACAGCAGTTTATTAGTTTCGAAGGGATTGTACTTTTTCAAGAAGCATGTCGGTGGGGCGGGCCCAATGGGCGGACCTGTGCAGCCAACTGCTCAGGACCTGGCGGGGATCCCTCCATGGCACTAAGTCCGTCTCGGTACACTTGTGTTCTTCAAGTCTACCTAAATAGGTACATAATTCCGCAGTCTCCGAACAAAAAGCTAATGTTTTAACAAATAATGTTTTATTTCGTTTTCAGGGCAATGTTATCCCTGATCGCACCACTGTGTAAGTAAAAAAATGTATACAAATATGGTCGTGAAGAATTAAAGTTGAGTCATACATTCTGCCCAAGATTTGACATACAAAATTTAATCGAATGATTATGATGCAAAAATAAAAAATAAGAACGGTTATCAGATAAAAACAAGTAGAAGCAGTAGTACATAGTAGTTTAGTATTAAGTATGGTTATTAATTTGAGTTTAGGTGTAGGTAATAATAATAATGTAATCGTGATAGGTGGAGCGATAACTTGAGGATAAGGATCGTACACACACTGGCTCGCCATGACCCCATGACAAACTGTATGGTAGGCTGAGTGGGGTGCTGGGTGAGATGTCCCAAGCGAGAGCTGTGCGTGTCGGTGCCAATCTCCCAGTCTTTGATATTTGTAGTAGTGAGTACATTATAAACATTTTATATTTTCAGTGTTCATTGGATTATTTTCGCCAGCCGACAGTGAGTGTTTTTGATCAGAATTCACGTTCGTATTCACAAACAACGTCGAAATATTTTTGTATTAATTTCTCTCAAATTCATGTAGCAGAGGGTAAGGTCAGTTCGGTAGTTGTCATTATTGTTTGACATGTTGTCACATGGCAGCCCACCTGTAAGCTGCAGCAGTGGTCCATCAGCTGCAGTCGCAGCGGACCGGTGTCGTGCTCGTCATGTTAGTGATCGCCTAGTGGCTGCATGCATGGTTGCGCTAGCTAAGTTACATGTAGATTTCACCTGCTGTCAGGAAAAGGGATTATCGTTAACAAAGACTCTAACAAAACAATTTCTAGGTGTTTCTGGAAATGGAAAAGTCGAGAACAAGGAAACGCGAGGGCGCTTCATCACATTGCGTGATTATGACTTCGTGGGCGAGGACGCGACGTTGAGGGCGGAGCTGGCCCGGCGCATGGTGCTGCTGCAGGCACCCGACAACCTGAGCGAGCGGAAGCCGGCCCCCGCCACGCCCGCGTCCTGGCAGCGCATCCGCGTCTCGGACCGGCCTGACTATCTGAACTCCAGCCTCAAGCTCCTACAAATGTAAGTATATGAGTAAGTGCCTCAGCACGGGATGAAATAAGAAAGGAATGGAATTTGAAGGGTTTTCATGTTATTTAGATATGGTTTGCAGCATTTAAGGACACGAATTTTTAGGTTTCCGTACCCGAAGGGTCCGAACGGAGCCCTATTGCTGTCACTCACGTGTTCATGAGTTTAGTACTATTTAACTTTATTTAGGGGTGTTTATTAACAAAACAATACACTACAATACACTTATACACCACTAAACTAATAAATAATGGGAACTATATTTTCTATCACCAAAATTTATATTTGTCATCAAGTTGTATCACCTAATAAATAGATCTATCGCCACGAAATATTTTCGTTCTCAGATAAACAAAAATTGTTCCCAGGTATGAATTATCAAATTAATGTTAATATATGTGTAAAATAAGAGATCGATAACCAATAAAATTATATTGCATTACATGAATATAAACTTCGTTCTTATAATAACAGTTTTGTTACTTAAATAATAGCTCTGTGCTCAGAATGGTAGATCTGTCACCAAATAAATCGATTATCGATCCCTGACTGCGACTCCTTTTTATTTGATATTTTGTCACCAATACAGTAGTAACATTTTATTTCGTTCAGATATTAAATTAATAGTATTCGTTACCAATTTAATACATCAATTTATAATTTTAATGAAAAAATGATCAAAGGGGCGGAGACAAATTGGCGCGCTATAAAAATTGACCAATTATTTTAACTTTAATTAAGTGTTTTATCTATTATTCTGCTAGCCATAAGCCAGCTATTTTAAACCAGCGCTGATTGTTCAGTGGTAATTATTTTAAACAATAAATATTGATTATTTTGACTTTAATTGTTTTATTTACTACTCTGCTAAAAATTTTATTTAAATATAATTTATACTACCAGTGGAAATTTAAAACCTTGGGAGTCTAGTTAAGTAGCAGAATCTTTTGGTTGAAACGATGATGACAACCCTAATTTTTTATTTGAACTTAATGCAATTTTCTAGTAACATAATATGATTTATTGGTGATCTCTTTAAATTAGTTTGCTTAAATACTTATTAGGACACACCTATTATAATACATACAAAAACATTTATTTGGTACTAGACCATACATCTCAGGATTTTAGGTGATTTATTGTGGAACTGATTTTGCATTGTTTGGTGACTACATTTTGGTGACAGATCTACTATTTGGAGGACAAACCCTATTATTTAAGAAACACAAAACTAATTAAATTGGTGATAGCTTAAATGATACCCATAAATAATAGGTATAAATAGGTTCTACTTCTAGGCAACCGTGCTCCATCTTCGACCACATCATCGCTTACCATCAGGTGAGATAGTGGTCAAACGCGAACCTATCAATGATAAAAAAGTTATATGCTTCGCTCAATGAGCGAAAAAATGGCTCACAACGCGTTGTGGATTCTTTCAAACAGCCACATTGCGAATTTCGTGCAAATCCATGACGCGTTCTAAGCCTTCTGATGCAACCACATCGCGGAATTAATGAGTTGACGGCAATCTAAATCCGGTAGATATTCTTTATAACACCTAAGCATTTTAGACAATGCCGAATGATTAGCCGACAATGTGCTGAGTTGCTGACGACGACAGTTGTAAATAAGACAATCTGCAGGGTTTAAAGAAACTTAGACTACATTCACAATAGCATTAGAAAAAAAAGGCACGTAGAAGCAGGGATGCAAAACATTTTATGTCAAAGTTAAACTAACACAAATTCATTAATATTTTAATTTTAAAACAGCGACAAATAACAACTACATCACAAAAATTCGGCAATAACAATTAACAAGGTGTCGCATTCACAAGTAGGTATTCACAGAATTATTTACTTACGTCAATTTAACAGACGATATATACCGGTAAAATTGGAAAAACCCGGCTGTCACAAGTTATGAAGAGATTCGATAACATTTTAAATTTGGTAGAATTATAGTGAAACGAAAAGCGTAGTGGGTATGTTCACTCCTGCTTTGTTTTAGGTTTTTATCTTTGACACAGTAATTTTAAATTGGAATGAATTAATACAACTGTTTTATATGAATGCCACCTAATTTCATAAGATAAATAGTTAGAATTAAGTGTGACAGCTGCTGTATAAATAGAACATAGTCCTGCTAACTAAATAATATTTTATTGCTGACCAATTAATATTAAAAAAAACCGGCCAAGTGCGAGTTGGACTCGCACACCGAGGGTTCCGTACAAGCTTGCGGGTATGTAAATAGTTCGGGAATTGAGTTTCGAAAATTTTTGTCCGAAAATCAGAAAAACTTTTTTTTAATTTTTCGGTAGCAATCGAAAATTAGACGTAGCGTAGTTAAAATATTTAAAATCTGTTTTAGCTTGTGCTAATGAGGTCCTTACATACGATGCCCCGCATGATACGGTCGCCTCACTTACATACGATGCCCCGCATGATACGGTCGCCTCACTTACATACGATGCCCCGCATGATACGGTCGCCTCACTTTAAAATTTGGACCTGAATTTCTGACCCTATTTTTTGTGATGTAATTAAAAATTTACGGTTTTCACACTTTTTCCTTTACTTGTGTTATAAGATCTCGCTTCTTGCTAAATTTCATGATTGTAGGACAGCGGGAAGGAACCTATACATTTTGATTCCCTTGAGAGTGTCGAAATATACATTTTTTGCGGCATAAACGGCCGTATCTTTTTTTTACGTTAACTTAGAAGTTTGATTTTTTCACCGCTTTAAGGGACAATTTAAAATCGATACCTTCACGCGTTCCCGAGTTAAAGGGTCTTGACAGACAGACAGACGGACGACAAAGTGAGGGTTAACAAGGGTTCCGTTTATTCCTTTTGAGGTACGGAACCCTAAAAATTACCATTTAATTACTTTCCACAGTAAATGATCACTACAACATATGTATTCCGCACCAGTTAGGGCTCAGAACTGTATCGTGGGTGCCATGCGTTTACAAACATTTGAACCGAAACAACTGTCTGTAGGTCATACAAATATTTGTTCCGTGCGGGAATCGAACCCTCGACACACAGCGCAGCAGCCGAACGCTCAACCACTGCGCCAACCGTGTCGTCGAACTTCAAAATAATATATTCTAAAATTATGAAAAAAGAATTTGAGAACTTCACAATGTGTGTGTCGTGTGATATATCAAATGAAAGGGTCATTTGATATATCACACGACACAGTTTGAAAAACTTTGATTTTTAATTTTCCGATTTTCACCCCAAAAGTGACCCCCCATATTCCAAATTAATTTATTTAGGGTACACGTGCGTGTTTGGGTCACAGATATTCATGTGTGTAATAAAGGTCAATGCCAACGTATTAGAACAACCGTGGCCCACAGTGAACACTGATAAATAGTTTATGGAATCATAGTTTAAGTTGTTATGAACACCTCACCATCTAGTACTTGTCAGTTAAGAAAAAAAGTCGCCATTTGGAATTATAACAGTTTTTATTTTTTTTATAAAAAAATATTTTTTCACGAGCACAGACTTATTCTATACACTTACAATTAGTTTTGAATGGTAAGTACATACTTTTTAACACAGTAATTATTCACTCATTTTAAACTTTTGAATAATAGTCACCTTCTAAGTTTAAACAGTTAGGATTCCATTTCATACAGTAAAAATTGGCACTGTTATATCTTATGGATAGATATAACAGTGTTGGAACTGGACATACTCGTATGTTCTGGGATTCCATCTATATTTTGAAAATCTAAATGTGCATACATATTCTGCTGCAGCAGAGCAGCAAACTCTTCGATGTGGGATGAACTAAAAGTTTGTATTGGGTTTTGAGTAAAATCTTCTAATAGGTCCCATGAGTTGCTTGTTAAATGATAATTGCAAATTCTGCATTGTGCGGGTACAATTAATATTTATTATCACAGAAAAGTCTTATTCTTAGTGATGCCGGAACAGTAAGGCGAGGGTGATCAGTACCTGTACATCCAGGGAAAAAGCAGCAGCGCTGAGTATCAGGTGCTCTTACATAATTTGTTAAAAATATTGTGGATTGCCCTTGAGGTGTATTTTGTGTAGACTCATTCGTTTCAGTACTGTCAAGGTCTAGTCTCTTCATCTAAATCTACTGACCGGTTACTAGAACTGATAGAACGTGAATGTGTAATTGCTCTATCACTTCTCTGCCAGCAAGGGTGGCAGATGCGAGACGAGCTCAGCAACTGAAACAAAGTAATAAAAGTATTATAATATCTTCCGTCTTTTAGGTACAGCTACCAGTCAGCTTAAAATGTGTACCTGTTTTTTTTTAATTTTTTATACTTATTTAATAATCCAGAGAGGTAATGAAGCTATACATCTTAGTCTAGTAAGTAAGAGCACTACAGACTAGACCAATGAATTATTGAATAATATTATACACCTAAATATTTCCCACCAAAACCTGAAATATAGGAATGATTTATTTGAAAACTTACCTGACGTGGAGCAATTTATCTAGAAATATTCTCCCTTATATGATCATCTCGTGGAGAATCCTGAGACAACAAGTGACATCTTTGTCTCCGTAGTGAGCGACCACAACCAACACAAATGAGGCGGGCAGCGGTAGGTGAGACGATTTCTGCTAGATGTCTTATTTCATTCCATGCTGCAGTCCAGCATGAATGACAAACAAAATCATTGCTTGAGATATGCACCTGAAAATGCAATTGATTATTATTTAATATTAATTACACAGTAAACGATACATAATTATTCTTTAAGATTTTTTTTATGTTTCTCATTAAAATAAAAGTATTTATTTAAAAACATTTTTTACTATGAAAATGTTTTATCAATCTGCCTAGCCTTTTCCCAAATATCTTGGGGTCGGCTTCCAGTCTAACCGGATGCAGCTGAATACTAGTATTTTACATGAAGCAACTGCCGATACCCCTTGGAAAGACTGGTTGTTACACTTTCGGCCTACTGACGACCCGTAACGACTGTCAAACATCCACGATTGACCGCAGGGACCAAAGGCTTAACGTGCTTTCCGATTATGTGAAATTATTAAAAGGTTGCACCTACTGGCTATTATTATCATAGTTTTATAAAGGTATTGTTTAATGTAGGTGAGTAATATAAGGCTTACCTGTTGTCGAAGAACCCACTGCTGTACAATTGATAGTACTTCCACAATTTCTAATTGATGAGATCGCAAGCGGCTCATATCCACTCTACAATTCGCACAGCAAACGTTGCTTGCGCCGCCACCGGTTAATCCCTGTGACGACGTACTCGAGGCAGCATGGCGAGAGTCATTAGATGCGGGGCCAGTTTCCACACTCACATCAGGGTTATCATTTAAAGAGGAGCCAGGGTCCAAGTTCGCGCGAGGGTCATTCGGGTGAGATTGATCGGAGTCTATTGTCGCAAAAAAAGGGTCACAAAAGAGAACAATCACAGCATAAGAAAACTACGATAGCGATATAAACAAACTACGATATCGAACGCATTAGTGGGTCAATCGATTGGTATTTCAATTCAATTCAATTTTTGAGGTTATTAGTTTTCTGTCAAATCCATCATCTGTCAATCGAAGGATAATGTTGCAATATCCTGAAATGTAATCGATTAGTTGCATCGATTGTTGGTCTTGATCAATTGAATTTTTATCTAACTACGGCAAAGCCTTAGAGAATACAGTCGTTTTAAATTCTATGTTTACGTATGTGTGGACTATAGGACCTTAAGTCTGAGGTGTTTATGAACATAATTGTTTTGTCGAGTTGGATTCGTTCAAAGAAACTAAAATGGCCGTGACATCAGAAAAACTTTTCGCTAACCATAGAAATACGTAAAATCACTTTAAAAAAATTGATACCCGACCAATGTATTTAGCAGTATTCTAAGCTTCCCGAAGATAAGAACATAAATGCTCAAGTTTTAATTTAAAGTAGTACCTAACCGATAACTTGCTTTGTTCTTTTTTCGCTGGCAGGTTTTAGTTTTTAAGAATATTTTTATTTATTTTTATTTTACACGAATCCATAATCGATTAGATAATATTTTAAATATGAATCGAAATTAAATTGACCACATAATGGCAACCCTAAACTTCGCCTAAAAGTCAAACTTGCATTGATAATCAGATGAATTACTTATTTATGTGATAAGATCACAGCGACTTATTTAGAGATAGAAATTAAACGGATAATTCTTATTTAAAAAACTTATATTTTTTGATTATCGTTTAAAATGTGTTCGTGTTGGGCCATATTTGGGCATTCTTCTTTCAACTCTATCAGTCCAGCAGATTCGGAGAAAATTGACTGTGACAGACGGACAGACAGACACACGAGTGAAGGGTTCCGTTTCTTCAATCGGACTTTCGGAACCCTAAAAATGTACACATCAGTTTGGTAACATTATTTACGTTTCTTCTTCGTGTCGCTGTTTTAATTTTTTTTCGCCTAAAACGTTGCCACTTCAAAACAAGAGTCCGACGAATGATGTCTTGTATGCTGGCGTGCCGTGCTATCCGACCAGCACTCCTATCGCAAGATAGACCATGGTGTCCGAGATGATCGGCTGCTTCACCACATTGACAACGATATGGAGCACCCAGACGCAGGCATGTAGCAATCCGGAAGGTGTTGTCACTCAGCATAGTACATAATGTAGGGTGATGTTAGTGCTTGTAGCCAGAGGCCCGACTCCCAGTAGGCGGGCACGCTCAGCAGTATTGTTGGACGTATTGACGAGGTTATTCCGTACCAACCTGTAGAGCGGTTCACTCCACTGTCTCTGGGAAGATGGGTTCCGGCTCGGGAGGAAATAAAGGTGATATTAAGTAAGGGGAATTTTAAAATGCAAAAGTGGTCTAGTAATTCGGAAGAAGTATTAAAGTATTTACAAGAGAGAGATAGTACAAACAGTACGAAGGATGGAATAGAGATAAAGCTAGATAAAGTTATAAAAATTCTGGGATTGACATGGGATAGGAAGGATGATACATTTAAATTCACAATTAACTTACCTGAAGTTCGATGTCCCGTAACGAAGAGATCTATTCTATCTGATGTAGCAAGGCTGTTTGACCCATTTGGATGGCTGTCACCAATGATCATCAACGCTAAAGTTTTTATACAAAAACTGTGGCTATGCAACATGGGATGGGATGACGACCTGCCGTCAGAGTTGATAGATGAGTGGATGAGATATAGAGAAGAATTAACACACCTTCAAAACATAACAATACCACGCTGGTTTAAAACTACACCGATCAATTATACAAACATCGAGTTGCATGGTTTTGCAGATGCATCTACGCATGCATATGCTGCTGTTACTTACCTTAAAATTATTGAAGAGGACACTGTTCATATCACAATCATCGCATCTCGAACTAAGGTTGCGCCGTTGAAGCAAATCTCAATTCCTAAATTGGAATTATGCGCCGCAGCATTACTAGCAGAGTTAATCCATGATCTGGTAGACCTGTTGAAAATACCTAAAAACAAAATCTTTACGTGGACTGATTCAATGGTCGTGATGTCATGGTTGCAATCTCAACCAACTCGTTGGCGTACATTTGTTGCGAACCGAGTGGCAGATATAACACGGATACTAGACAATGACCGATGGAAACACGTTCAGTCTACAGATAATCCAGCCGATATCGCTACAAGAGGCGTAAAAGCAAGCGACTTGGCTTCTTTTGACTTATAGTGGACTGGGCCTGTATGGTTAAAACATAAAAATCTCGATCTACAAACATATGAAATCCCTCAAACTGAATTAGAATTGAAGAGTTCATCATTTCACACAAATTTAGAAGTCAATCCAATCTGGGAACATTTTTCTTCAATTTCGAGAATGAAAAGAATATTAGCTTACTGCAGAAGATTTACAAAAAGAGATAAAGAAATAAGGGAAACATACTTAACAGTTAATGAGCTAGACAAAGTATTAGAATTATGTATAAAGTATTATCAAGACTTAGTCTATGCGAAGGATATTAAAGATTTACAAAAGGGTGGAAGCGTAAAGAAAGGATGTTCTCTTATCACACTCGCCCCTTTTTTAGATAAAAACGGGATAATAAGAGTGGGAGGAAGGTTAGAAAATGCATCCATAGCTGAAATTACAAAACACCCGATTGTAATACCATGTAGTCAGCATATAACTAAGTTATTAGTTCAAGAAGCTCATCTTAGAACACTACATGGTGGGATACAAGCTATGATGGCGTTTGTGAGAACAAGATACTGGGTAATAAGTTTGAAGTCTGCCGTAAGAAAATGTATTCACAACTGTAAAACCTGCATTTTAGATGAAGCGAAGGTAAAAACCCAGTTCATGGGTCAATTGCCTACCGTTCGAGTTAATCAACATCGGCCATTTATGAATAGTGGGGTTGATTACGCTGGACCGGTATTGATAAGGACATCAAGAGGACGCGGACACCATGCAACAAAAGGCTATATCTGTTTATTTATATGTATGGCCACTCGCGCGATCCATTTAGAAGCGGTCACAGACCTAACAACACAAGCCTTTATAGCCGCATTTCGAAGGTTTGTGGCGCGCCGAGGCCACTGTTCGAACTTATGGAGCGACAACGGCACCAATTTCGTCGGCGCTGCCAAGGAATTGAAGGACATGTTCCTGAAGGGAAAGAATAATATCGCGAAGGAAGCGGCTGAACTTCTGGCTAATGATAACACAATATGGCACTTCATACCACCTAGGATGCCCACATGTGGAGGCCTATGGGAGGCTGGAATTCAGTCTGCTAAAAGACACCTCTACAGAATAAATAAGGATACAAAACTGACCTACGAGGAGATGTCTACGCTCTTAGCACAAATCGAGGCGTGTCTCAACTCTCGCCCCCTGTTTCAAATGGACAATACTACGATGCCACTTACTCCAGGGCATTTTTTAGTAGGTGAGCCCTTGATTTCGGTCCCTGACACATGCTACGAGTACCAACCAGTCAGTCTTTTAACTAGCTGGCAAATTATTCAGAAAATGACTCAAGATTTCTGGCATAGATGGCGTACAGAGTATCTTAATACACTCCAACAAAGATACAAGTGGCAAGTGAAGGTTCAAGAGCCTGCTATTGGAGATGTCGTTATTATTAAGGAAGATAATCTGCCCCCTACGAAATGGTTGTTGGGACGGGTGAAACAAATACATCCTGGAAAGGACAATCTCGTAAGAGTAGTAACAGTCCAGACTATGGGGAACAAGGAGTTAAAGAGGCCCCTATATAAATTGATACCGCTCCCTAAAGAACCAATAAGTTAGTGAGCTATGGTGGGCGGTTAAATGAATGATTTGAGTTGAAGCCTGATGATTAAATCAAATTTATAACAAGTTAAGTTACAAATATTTACAGTCCATTCATTGTTCGATTTGCATAACATGTATTATTAGTGTACATTAAGTATAGATTTAAAACTAATGTTTTGGTGGGCGGTATGTCCAGTTCATATTAATGCATGTAGTTAGATGTAGAAACAGTCGCAAATAAATCACCATTGAGTAAAGACGTTTGTTACCTTTATTTTAAAACACCGTTCCATTATTGCAAACAAAAGCGAACCTTAAGTACATGAACATATGATCAAAACATCATCATCATTGTTGATTTAATCATCAGGCTTCAACTCAAATCATTCATTTAACCGCCCACCATAGCTCACTAACTTATTGGTTCTTTAGGGAGCGGTATCAATTTATATAGGGGCCTCTTTAACTCCTTGTTCCCCATAGTCTGGACTGTTACTACTCTTACGAGATTGTCCTTTCCAGGATGTATTTGTTTCACCCGTCCCAACAACCATTTCGTAGGGGGCAGATTATCTTCCTTAATAATAACGACATCTCCAATAGCAGGCTCTTGAACCTTCACTTGCCACTTGTATCTTTGTTGGAGTGTATTAAGATACTCTGTACGCCATCTATGCCAGAAATCTTGAGTCATTTTCTGAATAATTTGCCACCTAGTTAAAAGACTGACTGGTTGGTACTCGTAGCATGTGTCAGGGACCGAAATCAAGGGCTCACCTACTAAAAAATGCCCTGGAGTAAGTGGCATCGTAGTATTGTCCATTTGAAACAGGGGGCGAGAGTTGAGACAAGCCTCGATTTGTGCTAAGAGCGTAGACATCTCCTCGTAGGTCAGTTTTGTATCCTTATTTATTCTGTAGAGGTGTCTTTTAGCAGACTGAATTCCAGCCTCCCATAGGCCTCCACATGTGGGCATCCTAGGTGGTATGAAGTGCCATATTGTGTTATCATTAGCCAGAAGTTCAGCCGCTTCCTTCGCGATATTATTCTTTCCCTTCAGGAACATGTCCTTCAATTCCTTGGCAGCGCCGACGAAATTGGTGCCGTTTTGTCGCTCCATAAGTTCGAACAGTGGCCTCGGCGCGCCACAAACCTTCGAAATGCGGCTATAAAGGCTTGTGCTGTTAGGTCTGTGACCGCTTCTAAATGGATCGCGCGAGTGGCCATACATATAAATAAACAGATATAGCCTTTTGTTGCATGGTGTCCGCGTCCTCTTGATGTCCTTATCAATACCGGTCCAGCGTAATCAACCCCACTATTCATAAATGGCCGATGTTGATTAACTCGAACGGTAGGCAATTGACCCATGAACTGGGTTTTTACCTTCGCTTCATCTAAAATGAAGGTTTTACAGTTGTGAATACATTTTCTTACGGCAGACTTCAAACTTATTACCCAGTATCTTGTTCTCACAAACGCCATCATAGCTTGTATCCCACCATGTAGTGTTCTAAGACGAGCTTCTTGAACTAATAACTTAGTTATATGCTGACTACATGGTATTACAATCGGGTGTTTTGTAATTTCAGCTATGGATGCATTTTCTAACCTTCCTCCCACTCTTATTATCCCGTTTTTATCTAAAAAAGGGGCGAGTGTGATAAGAGAACATCCTTTCTTTACGCTTCCACCCTTTTGTAAATCTTTAATATCCTTCGCATAGACTAAGTCTTGATAATACTTTATACATAATTCTAATACTTTGTCTAGCTCATTAACTGTTAAGTATGTTTCCCTTATTTCTTTATCTCTTTTTGTAAATCTTCTGCAGTAAGCTAATATTCTTTTCATTCTCGAAATTGAAGAAAAATGTTCCCAGATTGGATTGACTTCTAAATTTGTGTGAAATGATGAACTCTTCAATTCTAATTCAGTTTGAGGGATTTCATATGTTTGTAGATCGAGATTTTTATGTTTTAACCATACAGGCCCAGTCCACCATAAGTCAAAAGAAGCCAAGTCGCTTGCTTTTACGCCTCTTGTAGCGATATCGGCTGGATTATCTGTAGACTGAACGTGTTTCCATCGGTCATTGTCTAGTATCCGTGTTATATCTGCCACTCGGTTCGCAACAAATGTACGCCAACGAGTTGGTTGAGATTGCAACTATGACATCACGACCATTGAATCAGTCCACGTAAAGATTTTGTTTTTAGGTATTTTCAACAGGTCTACCAGATCATGGATTAACTCTGCTAGTAATGCTGCGGCGCATAATTCCAATTTAGGAATTGAGATTTGCTTCAACGGCGCAACCTTAGTTCGAGATGCGATGATTGTGATATGAACAGTATCCTCTTCAATAATTTTAAGGTAAGTAACAGCAGCATATGCATGCGTAGATGCATCTGCAAAACCATGCAACTCGATGTTTGTATAATTGATCGGTGTAATTTTTAACCAGCGTGGTATTGTTATGTTTTGAAGGTGTGTTAATTCTTCTCTATATCTCATCCACTCATCTATCAACTCTGACGGCAGGTCGTCATCCCATCCCATGTTGCATAGCCACAGTTTTTGTATAAAAACTTTAGCGTTGATGATCACTGGTGACAGCCATCCAAATGGGTCAAACAGCCTTGCTACATCAGATAGAATAGATCTCTTCGTTACGGGACATCGAACTTCAGGTAAGTTAATTGTGAATTTAAATGTATCATCCTTCCTATCCCATGTCAATCCCAGAATTTTTATAACTTTATCTAGCTTTATCTCTATTCCATCCTTCGTACTGTTTGTACTATCTCTCTCTTGTAAATACTTTAATACTTCTTCCGAATTACTAGACCACTTTTGCATTTTAAAATTCCCCTTACTTAATATCACCTTTATTTCCTCACACATTTTCTTTGTTTTCTCTTCAGTTTCACTTCCCGACATCAAATCATCCATATAAAATGAATTTTTAATTACAGGTGCTGTATTAGGATACTCAAGTGCTTCATCATCAGCAAGCTGTTGTAACGTTCGTACAGCTAAATAGGGTGCTGCAGCTGTACCAAAGGTCACAGTCATCAAGTTGAAGCTGTCTAGTTTTTCTTCAGGGTTATCTCGCCAGACTATGCGTTGTAAATTTGTGTGATCTGGTGTCATATCAATCATTCTATACATCTTAATTATGTCTCCTACTACACATATTTTATGTGTTCGCCAAGTGATAATTAAGCTTCGTAAATCAGGTTGCAATACAGGTCCAATCATCATGGTGTCGTTCAAAGAATGACCATTAGAACCCTTCGCGGACGCATCATAAACTACTCGAACCTTTGTTGTGTCCTTGTCTTCGCGTATTACAGCGTGGTGAGGAAGATAGATTGATCTGTTGTCATCGTTTGGGTCAGATTTTTTCAAATGACCCATCTCCATGTACTCATGAACTACTTTAGAATAATCTGACTTTAAACTCAGAGAATTTTGTAATTTCTTCTCCAATTGTTTGAATCTATAAACAGCTTGTTGTTTCGTATCTCCACATAATTTCAGTGTTTCTTCTATTCCTTGCCGCAAAGGTAAATGCACTGTGTATTTTCCGTTCACTCTTTTAGTTGTATTTTTGTAAATCTCTTCACACATCTCTTCTTCTTTTGTAAGTAGTTGTCTTTTCTTGTATAAACCTACTTCGATTTCCCAGAATTTTCTTAATAAATCATTGTCTTCTGATACCATACTTGTCACATGTAGTGTTGTTATTTTGTGTTCGTCGCTAATCAATTTGTCTTCTCTTTGACCTGAAAGTATCCACCCCAAACGTGTTTTCTGAGCCACTATGCCATCAGAACATCTTACTAAACCAACTTCTATAATTTTACAAAAGATGTCTGCACCGAGTAATATATCAACTCTGCCTGGTGTGTTATACGTAGGGTCAGCCAATAGTAGTTTTTGGAGTTCTGGCCAGTTTATCGTGATGTGTTTTGAAGGCAATCTAGCAGATAGTGATTTCAAAACATAAGCCTTCACTTGAATAACTTCCTTTCTATTATATTGCGAAGTAACTGACAGGTCAACTACATGTTTTATTGGAACCAAGTTTCCTTCTCCCACTCCGGAGACTACCCCATTGATGCTTGTCCTCTTCAATCTCAAGAGTTCAACTACTCTTGACGATATAAATGAAGCCTCTGAGCCTTGGTCAATCAATGCCCGAAGTACATGTGTTTTGCCGTCGCTTGATGTGACATGTACTTGTGCTGTTGCCAATAACACTTGACGACCAGTTTGTTCTTTAGAGAAATGTGCGCTTGTGACCTTCTCTGTTTGTTCTTCTTGTTTATTACTCTCTTCTGTCTCACTCTCTTGTGTTTTTTCTTTTGTTTCATGTAAGAGAGAATGATGTTTTCTTCCGCAGACTCGGCATTTCCTCTTTTGTTTACATTTGTAGACTATGTGATTCGGTACTAGACAGTTGAAGCAAAGGTTTTTGTTTTTCACAAATTCCCGTCGTTGTTGCACAGTTTGTTTTGCGAATTCTTTACAATTAAAGATGTAATGGTCACCCTTGCAATATACACAACAAGGTGATGAACTGCTAGTCGTGTGCGCAGAGTCACCTTTATCGTTCTCAGTATCCTTTGCTACGACATGATACGCTTTGTGACCTTGTGTCTTCTCTTTTGCAATAATTGTAGTAGTGATGGGAGCAATTAGCTCGAGCGTACGAAACTTAGACTCGAGGAACTTTTTTAACGCCTCCCACGTAGACAACTCATCGCTATTCTCCTTGTAAGCCTCCTCTTCCCAACTCTTTAACGTCTCTGAATCCAATTTCTGCGCCACTAGAAATACTAGGATAGGATCCCAAGTGGCGGTGTTTATTTCCATATTATTCAGACTGTTGATGCATTCTACAGAATTATCGAGCAAAGCTTTAATTTGTGTAGCTGACGGGTTGCTTATCTTTTTCTGACAGCAAAATTTCTTTAAAACTGACGACACAATCATCTTTTTGCTACCAAAACGTCTTTGAAGTAGTTCCCATGCAGTTGCATAATTACTTTCCGTAATTTGAATATGTCGTAATAACATCTCTGCCTCTCCGGCAACACTAGTCTTTAAATAATGCAACTTACGCACATCGCTAATAGTAGTTTTATGTACGAGTGCTGTAAATATATCCTTATACGTAGGCCACTCTTCATATTTGCCTGAAAAAGTAGGTAGCTGTATTCTTGGTAGCTTAGCAAACGGTAGCTGGCCATCGTGTGATGAAGTAGACAAGTTGGACGCTTCTAATAATCTGTGTTGTGACTCCAAGTTTGTTAGGAGATCGGTTAAATCCGCTTGTAAACAGAGATACATTTCTTCGTAGGTATAATATTCTTCATTAAGAAAGTAAGGCAACACGCCCCGATGTTCTCGTGGTGTACACTTCATTAGGCTGCCATGCGTTTGCTTAAACGAATCCCAATATTCATCTATGGTTTTTAATCTTGCTTTAACATAACCTGCTGTTAATCGCTGTTTCGGGCACTTTTTTATGTTAACTTGTGCTTTCCGTATCATACCAGCCACATCTTCTAACGTTGACAAGTATTTTGATTGTTCTGGAGTTGGTGACGTCATTTTACAGAATTAAAATAAATATTCCACGTAGTATTTCGCACAAACACGTTCAATAATACGTTACAATGTCTTAAAAAACGATATTATAAGTTATAGTCTTCACACACTAATGACTTGTAAACAACTTCGATTCTTATCTAAGGAATGCGGTCCTCTAATTGTTTTCGCGCACCAAGTCCGCAAGCCGTTCCATTCACTAATTAATCCGGCTCGAAGGACCATATATTATGTTCATGTACTTAAGGTTCGCTTTTGTTTGCAATAATGGAACGGTGTTTTAAAATAAAGGTAACAAACGTCTTTACTCAATGGTGATTTATTTGCGACTGTTTCTACATCTAACTACATGCATTAATATGAACTGGACAGATTTGTTAGATTTTTCCTGAGTTTCCATAAAGGGAAAGAGCCAAATGTAAATTAATTTTGGAAAGTCCATCCCAATTTCGTTAAAACGTTTCATTTTTAACCGACGAAAAAAAAAGGAGGAGGTTCTCAATTCGACCGTATATAATTATTTTGTGTATGTTCAGCACTCACTCCGTCATTTATGAACCGATCTTAATTATTATTTTTTTGTTAGATAGGGTATACCTCAAGGGTGGTCCCATGTCAAGGATATTAGGATCTGATAATGGAATCCTGATAAAATTGAGAGAAAACCTCGAAAATTGGGCACAAATATTGTTTCTGTTTACATTTCATAACTTAATCAGGTATTTGCATTTAGGAATCATCACATCATGAAACTGAGCTGATGATGGAAACCATACCTTTTCTAAACAATAGAAGTTAGATATAAAAAACTGGTTTTAGTGACAGATACCACTTAATATGCTTTGAGAAAAGACGTCTTTAGAATATTGGAGGTAACCTCAACTGGTCAATATCCTGGGAACCTCAGTGCCAAGAGGAATGATGAAGGATTACAAATTGGCCTCAGAGTACTAAAAGATGATGCGAGTCACAAAAAATCATACAATAAAAAACTTTTTAACAAAAAATTCAACCGACGAAAAAGAACTAAAAAGCAAACAATAAATAAACCTTTTAAGTCTTGAGTATTGAGCTTATTTACCTAGATAAAATATCAAATTTTATGTATACTAATTTTGAGTCGGCGCCATAATAAAATGATTAATTACCTACATCTAGCCTTCTTCATTTCTACGTACATATAAAATTTTGATATTTAATAATTAGATTGTTTGGCGCCGACTCAAAATTAGTTTACATAAAATTTGATATTTTATCTAGGTAAATAAGCTCAATACTCAAGACTTTTTTTTTTTTTATTCTGTAATAATTTAAAGAGGGTTTAATCAAGACAGATTATGCCACCCTCATCGTTACAAATCAACTTTACAGTTTTCATGCTAAATATAACAAAAAAAATAATAATAATAATACTATACTTAGTACATCTTAACTTACCCCCTGCGCTTAACCCCTATAATCACGAGTCTAAACATCATCCTGGCTGCTTCCGAAGTCGGAGCAGCAAGGACGATGTTACATTCCCCAGTCTCGTAGATATTATTAAATAACATCAGAAAATCTCGTCTCTCCGGCTCGTTCCGAACACAAACCACATTCACATTTGGAGTGGTTGAGGTCAAGGCCGATGGATTCAGGAATTGAAATACAAAATAAATGATTGATTGATTGAAAATATTATATAACGGTGTTTACATCAACTCCTAGTGATCCACCATCGAAATATTATATAAAGGTGTTTACTTCACCTCCTAGTGATCCACCATCGAAATACCACAGGTTATATAGCTAAACAGACATTTATCAGGAAAATAAACGGTTTTCCCTAAACAAAAAACTTTAAGGTGCTAAATAACTAATTTTCTTGACTGTACCTACATACTATAATTTTTTTTTGTGCTTATTATCCAATAGTCTAATATTAACCGAAGAATAAAATTAGGTATTTGACATAAGTTTTCTACAAAACTGTAAAACCGCCATTTTTATTCCTCAGGTAAAAACTATCAGGCTATTGACAAATCGACCCTTGGTAATTATTATTCATCTCTAATTTTACGTTACAATATAAAAGCTAAATTGGGCACACCTGCAGGGTCAACGTGAGCCTGGACTACGCCGAACTGCTCAACGCAAGCGACCTGGACCTTGAAGAGAAAGCGTCAGGCCTGGGCCCCGCCGCAGGTCCGATCCCTGGCCCCGGGGTGGCCTTTGTTCCTGGCCCTGGTGCGGCCCTGGTCCCTGGCCCTGGTGCGGCCCTGGTCCCTGGCCCTTATGCGGCTCCAGTCCTTAAACACGGTGCAGACCTGGTCCCTAGCTCATATGCAGCTCTGAGCCCTGGCTTCGCTGAAGGCCCAGGCCCTGGCTCGAGCCCCGGCGCGACCCTGGCGCCCGGCTCCAGTGCGCAGTCCGACCCCGTGGACGGGCGCCGCCATGGGATCGACGTCCACCAGAAGGTCCTGGACCTCATGAAGCATTACATTTATGCTTCGCAACGTAGCGTCTCAGAACTGGAGGGCCTCATAAAGAAGCACGAGCGCGACCCGCGGTTTCGCATGGCGTACATCTTCAACCGGCTGGACGAGTGGAAGCACAACCTGCGCACCGTGTACTACGCCGTGAGGTATCCGCGCGACTGGCGCCTCCGCGTCAAGGATCTGATCTGGTACTACGAGCACGCGCTCCGCATGAACATCGACATCACCTACAGCATCGAGCACCTGGTGCACCTGCACGCCGAGTACATGAAGCAGATGGACAACATCATGCCGCTCAGCCAGCGCCAGGAGATGAGTAAGATGAAGAAGAAGGCGAGAAAAACGAAGAAAATGAAAGATATGGGCTTCTCGGCACAATCCATACTAGCGCATCATAATAGCGGAACACCATAATAGCGCAACACTGAAGCTCTCCTGACTCACTTACTTTAAATGTTGTTTAGACACTAGTGCACTTGTAACATGTCAATAGCTTTAAAGTAACTAGATCCCACGACACAGGGTATCCTAGTGAGGGATCTAGGGTTACTTTATTGCACTTTATCTTTATTTATTTCTTTATTTTATTTTGTTATCTTATATTTGTTGTGCTTAAGATGTCAAAAAAAACGTGTCTTAATAAATTTACTTTACTTTACGTGTGTCCTCATTCACATTCTTTATCATGAATAAAACCTTCGTTACAAAATTTTATATTTAGGTTTGTTTTACTGTACAAGAGTTGATTGGAAGTAAGACTCTTATCTAGAATAAATTATTATAAAATATTCGTATACTTAATTAAAATTTATTAAAAGTCTTTTTTAATTAATTTAAGCTAAATGTATATAACACAGCTAGCTTCTTACCACAAGTACAATCATCACAAATATTTAGAAAGCCTTACTAGCGTACCTGGAGACCTGGCCGGCCTGCCCCGTTGTGGGCGCGTAACTACGTACCTGGACACCTGACCGGCCTGCCCCGTTGTGGGCGCGTAACTACGTACCTGGACACCTGACCGGCCTGCCCCGGTGTGGGCGCGTAACTACGTACTTGGACACCTGAACGGCCTCCCCGGTGTGGGCGCGTAACTACGTACCTGGACACCTGGCCGGCCTGCCCCGGTGTGGGCGCGTAACTACGTACCTAGACACCTGACCGGCCTGCCCCGGTGTGGGCGCGTGGCTACGTACCTGGACACCTGGCCGGCCTGCCCCGGTGTGGGCGCGTAACTACGTACCTAGACACCTGGCCGGCCTGCCCCGGTGTGGGCGCGTAACTACGCTTGTACTGCAACATTTCACCAGCAAGAGAGTAAAAAACGCCCACAATGAAATTGTAAAACAAACACATTATTTCGTTTGATACATCACGTTGTACCCTTCACAAACATATCGCTATTACTTATAATCTATGAACAGGAATGTCTAGCAGGTCTAAGCTCGTCTTCTTCCTCATTCGAAGTCCTTGTTCACTTCAGTCTTGGAGTCCGTCTGCTCAGCCTCCCACTCGTCTTCGATCCTGAGGAGTGCGTCCAAGACTTGTCTCTTGACGGAAGACTGGAGTTTTCTTGGCAATCGTTTGGTGCTTTGGCAAACACTTGCGAAGAACAGGTCTAGGGAGTCATGGTCGGTGCTGGGCTGGTGGCTGGAGTCCCACACCTCGGGCTCTCGCTCCTGGTCCGACACTACTTCTGTGTCATCCGTCTTGATATCACCTTTTGATGACCGCTGACTTCTGATGTAAAAAAGTAAGCGTTGTTGAAATAGTGTTTCCGCAGTCGAGCGACGACAAGAGATCACAAACAATTAGATACCTAGAATAGGATAGAATAGAATACTCTTTATTATCTACACCATTTAGATTACAGAACATATAAATGAAAAAACTTTACATAGGGTGACACAATGGGCGGCCTTATCGCCCTTGTCGTCGCTATGGTTACTTCAAAGAAAACAAATCTCTAATATCGAATACACATATCTACTCGTGACACTCACCGCCTGATGGTCATGTAGGGCAGGACGAAGGCCATGCGGCTCTGGAAGCGCCACTTCTTGCAGGGCAGGCCGGCCTTGGTGGTGGCTCCAGTCTTGCTGCGCTTGAGCGCCTGCCGCATGGAGTCGCGCAGGATCTTCCACTCGCGCTTGAGCACCTCGCCTGCTCGACAACCGCTTTCATGAATGGTGTATACTTCGGCTCTGGGTCGAGACATACAATAGAAAAAGGTTACCTATCTCTATTGATAAAAATCCTAAGATTCCTCCACATATGATTTCTTAAGATGCAGCGTCAAGCATTAACTAGCACTAACTTGAACATGAAATTAGCAGGTCACCGTAGTTTAGTCGTGTCAATGAATCCATACTAATATAATAAATGAAAAAGAAACTCTGTTACCTCTTCATGACTTAAGAGGCCGTACCCGAAATTTTGCCGATTTCGCTGATTTACGTGATTTTACAGTTAAAATAATGTATTTCTAAAAGTTTTAATGCACAACATGTTACATGAATGATCATTTCAATTATGATCTAATGTATGAGCTAGTTTATTTTTTATTTTTATTGTAATTACGATTAATCGAACACAAACCGACGACGGTTTTGTGAATTTTTGCTGTAAGGGGTTTAGAATATCTCATAGTTACGAATCGTTTTGACATGTAAACGGTATGAAAAATTTTAAATGTATTGTTACAAAAGTCATCTACATAATGTATGAATCACTTTTTACCACTTTCATATAAAATTTTTGAGTAAAAAAATTTTTAACTTAGTCTTTCAGAGAAAACGGGCAAAGAATTGCTTTTGATTTTGGCTATTTAGAATATTCTCGTTCATAAAATTAAAACAGCAAAAACAAAACTTCAGTTCACCGTCAATCCATTCCTGGGAAAAACTTTTAAAAATTACAAATATTTGGCAATAAAACATCTTTTAAAACAACCCAAATCTGGACTTATAATATGCAACGCAAGCTTCGAATCTAGCTCATTCATTAGATCATAATTGAAATGATCTTTCATGTTGTACATTAAAACTTATAGAAATGCATTATTTTAACTGTAAAATCACATCTGTAAAATCACGTAAATCAGTGAAATCGACCAAAATTTCGGGTACGGCCTCTTAACAGCCGACGGTTAACCAGCCGACGGTTAACCAGTCTTAGTTAAAACAGAAACCGGCCAAGTGCGAGTCGGACTCGCGCACCAAGGGCTCCGTATCTTAAAGGTATGTACGGTATGTATGTAATAGTTTCTCTTTCCAGTCCCCAATATACAGGCGCCGCGCCGCCTAGCTTGGGGACCACTGGAAGACTAAATAAGTAATGTCATTACTAAAAGTTAGGTACTAGTTTTAACGTTTAAGTATTAGTAATTTAAGGGTAATAATTGTAATAATGGCTCAATCAGTTTATTGTTATTATTATTATTTCATCCATCATGGAAATTGAATCTCGAACAAAGTTTGTTACAAAGAGGATAAAGTATTTTTACGTTGTTAGAACAGGACTCAAAGTATTGTTATCCATCCCTCAATCAAATTGAGACGAGAGCATTATCAAATATTTTGGGATAAAGAAGGGTGTTACACACAGTTTTAGATTGTATCTTGGTCAAAATATGATATCGCGGCCGTAGCAAGTACGTATTTGTAGAAGAATATTCATTAAATCATCAATACAACTCTTTCAGTTAGAATTGATGCCAAATGTCTTGATTTCATGAAATACATACTACTGACTACACTTGACATCAATTCTAACTGAAAGAGTTTGATTTTAACGTGTAACGTCGTACGGGCACCCAAATTAGACACATTATTAATTTATTATACGTAAAACAACAGGTATTATACTAAAACACGTATACTAAAAGATAAATTATAATTAAATTATCTTTAAAATGGTGAAGGTTTCATAAAAATACGCTTGACAGTTTTGTGTGATTCTCAATTTTCTATCCGCATTAGACATAACTTTACAATTAATTACATTTTTATAAAAATATCATTTCAAATATTCACATAACACATTACGAAGAAAATTGTCTGGCGTAAATTACTTTTTCAAAGAAATAAGATTAGTCGTTTAGACGTGATGATCAATTTAAAATCATTACAAGTCGAATATCTAAGTGTTAGCAAGTTACCCCACTCAGCAAGTTTCCCCACTCCTGAGTCTGAGCCGAGCGTTGCTGCGTAAAAGGCGCGTAGCGCTCAGTACGAGCTCTCTTCTTCGTTTGGCTCCCGGACGCAACAGACGTATTTTAGAATCGTTATAAGGATTGTGTTTATAATGATGTAGAAGTAGGAACGCACTTGTTATTGTAAAACATTTATAAGGAATAAAACTTTCTTGGTTGATGAGTCATTTATTTTCATTTAAATAATAACCGCTTCTGGTCCTTAAGATCAGAAGTGGGATAACCACGCGTTCTAAGCCGTTTTTGCCATCTATACTCATACCTATGTGCTTGGCTATTTTATTCTGTCAAAGTGAAAATCAAATTGAAGTGTTGTTGTTTTAATCGTAAAGTGCAGACTTCTCAACCGTAAGTAAGTTTTGTTTCCTTATAAAGTGTCGAGAGCGTGTCTCGGTTCAGAGGACGTAAGGACTCGTTGGAGCGATAATTTGCTAGTCTTAGTTCTTACGAATCGCGCCGCGATAGTTTAAATTACACGCCACTTTTTATCACGCAGTACCCTCAAAATTGATAGACCATAGCGACAGATTTTCTAATCAGCGGTGTATCGCGTAGACCTCGTGCAGTCCTCGTTCTTGTAGATCAGTGTTTTTCAAACTGTAGGTCGCGACCCCAGGGGGACCCAAAGTTTTGCTTGGGGGGTCACGGTCGCAAGCCAAGTAAAAGTAAAAAGCGAAGATTGCTAGTATTGTACTAGAAGCAGGCTACGCCTGTTAATTCTTCAATATTTTCAAAATTTTGGTTCTATTTTTGTCACGCAAATAGTGTGATGTGAAACATATTCGACTTAGACGTTTAGGTTTAAAAATAGATCACAAGAGTGCATTACACCCGTCCGCTCACCGCATTGTTACGGTCCTAGGGGGTAGCCACAATCTTTTTCTTTAAATTAATAATTGGTCACGTGTTCAAAAAGATTAAAATACACTGTTGAAGATATTGCGAATCCTCGCATGGCTGTTGCCAAGACTCGTGTGACTGTGCTCTTGATCGAATTCCTAGGAGATTAGAAGTTATTGAACGTAGTTACCGATTATCAATTACTCAACGTCCGTTGCATTCAAATACCGAAAGCCAGTTATTTTTATCCAATACGGTTGAACGAACCCCTGATTGCAAACAATGTTCAAGTTTTAAAGCGGCTACACTTTTTAAGTTGCAAACTACCTACCTGTTGAAGTTTTAACTCTGGCGGGTTTGACATTCCTTTTTCGGGAAGGTAAGTCAGTAGTTACCAAGGGCAATTGATTGTACATGGTCAGGTACGGCCGAGCCCAGGTAAAGTGAATACTCTCGTTCGATCACCTGAACCTACTAACGTTATGAGGTCCTGTAGTTTCTGGGGCTTGCAAGCTATTGTCGGTGTTAAATTGCAGGCCATGCCTCTTAAAACAGCAAGCGTATCAAGGCAGCCGATGAAGGGTAAACCTATTTTGTGTGGCGCTGAGCAGTACGCTGCTCGCGACTACCCACATAGATAAACTGCTTGACTAACGAACCGGTTTTAGCAATATTTGTTACCAGTGTCCCATGGAACTTCATACATATGCCAGTGCTATTGGAGTTGTGTGAGTTGGGTGACTTCAGCCGCACTGGTTAACTTTCAAGGTTGAGCAAACTTTGAAGGGGTTGGTCTGTGGATGGGTGACTGATTCATTATATACCGAGACTTCTCCGTGCCTCTGATTGGACCTGTTTCAGGATAGTGCAGACTAGATGTGCAGTCGCTCCGTGTGAGGTGCTGGTGCTTGCCTGCATCCGGTTGGACTAGAAGCCGACCCCAACATAGAGCGTGACACGCTTCGTGATGCGCATGGAATGCGCTATGTCATGCGCAGTGGCCCGCGTCATGATGCGTGATGGCGCGCTGCGTGATGCGCATGGTGTGCGCTGTATCATGCGCAGTCGCCCGTGGCGTGGTGCGCTGAGTGTGCGCTCCATGGTGCGCAGTGAGGTGCTTCATGGTGCGCATGGAATGCACTATATGGTGTGCTGTGCTGCGCTGCATGGTGCGCTGGGTGTGCGCTTCATGGCGTGCGCTGCGTGGTGCGCATGGTTTGCGCTCCGTGCAGAGATGCCGTCTTGATGCCTGTGTCTTTTTGACGCATGCTCCGCTTTCTTCGAGGCTGGGCGACCGGAAGACTTCTGTTTGGTCTGAGCCTCTGGCTTATGACTTCTGTTTGGCCTGAACCCCTGGTTCATGGCTTCTGATAGGTCTGAGCCTCGGGCTTATGACTTCTGTTTGGTCTGAGCCTCTGGCTTATGACTTCTGATTGGCCTGAACCCCTGGTTCATGGCTTCTGATAGGTCTGAGCCCCTGGCTTATGACTTCCGTAAGGTCTAAGCTCCTGGCTTATGACTTCTGTTTGGTCTGAGCCTCTGGCTTATGACTTCTGTTTGGTCCGAGCCTCTGGCTTATGACTTCTGTTTGGCCTGAACCCCTGGTTCATGGCTTCTGATAGGTCTGAGCCCCTGGCTTGACTTCCGTAAGGTCTGAGCTCCTAGCTTATGACTTCTGTTGGGTCTGAGCCCCTGGCTTATGACTTCTGTTTGGCCTGAACCTATGGTTAATGGCTTCTGTTCTGGTTAAGTATAAGCTTCACTACTGTTCATTTATCTTGGCTAGTATTCTACCCAATGGAAGTCCGGAATTCCATTGCTTGGAATGCTATTTAGTTCCATTTACGTTTTAATGCTTAAAATCACTGTTTTTGCTTTGTAACATTTTTTTTTTCTAGTCTGAAGCATTTCAATTTACATTTCAATTACCTAAGAAACCTTCCTGTTTAGTTGGGTACCTGATGGTGGGAGTGCACGCTCACTATCACGTACTTAACAACATTAGTTCAAGTGTTTACTATTCTTTGGCTTCAGACACATAAGTGACGCAAGAAAACAAATGTACAGTGTGTGTTACTTTGCAGATGATTATGGCCAGTCTGAGGATGACGGCTAGTCTGGTGATGGTGGACCTGGTGATGGCGCAAGGCAAGATGCGGTCGAGGACGCCTCGCTGTCAGGAACGGCCGTGTTAGCAAGTTCCCCCACTCAGCAAGTTTCCCCACTCCCGAGTCTGAGCCGAGCGTTGCTGCGTAAAAGGCGCGGAGCGCTCAGTACGAGCTCTCCCCCCCCACCCCATACGAGCAGAGTCCCTCAGGGCTACCCGCGATCACCCCTGCTTTTCACCCTATTTACGAGCGATATCCCCAAGAGTAAAAAGGCCGAGTTAGCACTGTTTGCTGACGACACGGCCATTTACTACACCGGGAGAAATCCAGTCGCAATAGCCCGAAACCTCCAGTCCGCGGTAACCAATTTGGGGAAATGGTTCAGGAAATGGAGCATTGAAGTTAACCCAGACAAGAGTCAGGCGGTCCTCTACTTGAGGTCGAGACGCTTCATCTCTTCCCCCGCCCGATCACCATGTATGGCAAGCCGATCTCCTGGGAGAAGCAAGCCAAATACCTGAGTCATCCTAGATGAACATCTAACATTTGCCAAGCACATAAGTAGCGTTCGCTCGCGAGCCTACTTCGCTCAAGGCAGACTCCATAGTTTGTAAACTGTCACTCAGGTGCAAACTGCGGCTGTTCACCACGGTGATCCGTCCCATCATGACGTACGCCTGTGCTGTCTTCGCACACGCCAAGCCCTACCTCCTCCACAAGATGCAGACCCTGCAGAACCGCTTCCTCCACAAAGCAGTGGGAGCCCCCTACTTTGTTCGGAATGAGGAGCTGCATGTGGATATCAGACTCCCCACCGTCCAGCAGTTCATGAAACGCCTCGCCAAGCGTTTCTTCGAAAAGGCTGCTAAACACCGAAACCCCCTAATCGTATCGGCCGGCCGATACAATCCCTCCCTTATCTCCAATATTCGCCGACCCCGGCACACCCTAATCACACCCGACGACGCTACAACCCTGCTCCAAGAGAGCCGTAGGGAAACTAGCACGCTAAAAAGACGCAGACCACCGTCCTTACGTCCTCGCCGCCGAGGACCGTCGCGAGACCCCACTCAGAGTCAAACAACCAGTCCCTTGATAGAGCCAGCCGGCGCCGCTGTGCCGATAGTTTCAAGCCCGCCCGCATTATACATTCACACGACACCGACTCACACCCGTGACGCGGCGTGTTCTAAGTTAGTATAGGCATGTGGCAGAGCAACCTGACACTACACACACCCCCTGTCGTGCGGGGCATGTCCGAACACAGCAGGGGACATAAGACACAAAAATCCCCCCAGTCCCTTTGCTCAAGCCAGCACGCACCGCTGAGCTGTAGTTTTTGAAAATTCGTCCACAAGTAATCGCAACCTGATTCAGCCGTCCCTTGCTGCCCTCCCCCAGCGACGCCCTAAGCCGAGGCCCGTACCTCAAAGGGGGTGCCCTTAGCGTAGTCGCTTGTAGTTTTAAGTTATAAGTCCTGGCTGGCGGCTTTAATAATAATTAAAACCGCCACGGGCATGACCGTTTAAGCAGTCGACAACCACGATGGTTGAACTGCGAGAAGCCCCACAAAAAAAAAAAAAAAGTACGAGCTCTCTTCTTCGTTTGGCTCCCGGACGCAACAGACGTATTTTAGAATCGTTATAAGGATTGTGTTAATAATGATGTAGAAGTAGGAACGCACTTGTTATTGTAAAACGTTTTTAAGGAATAAAACTTTCTTGTTTGATGAGTCATTTATTTTCATTTAAATAATAACCGCTTCTGGTCCTTAAGATAAGCTTTAAGGTTGCCACTAGTCGATATTTTGTCCATACAAATTTCGGGAGGGTATTACTCTACTGTTTGACATTGTACATCCAAAGTTAAACATGATATCGTTTTGTCTCATTATAAATTTTGTCTGTGCGGAAACAGAATAGTAAAATAAAAAGCCATTAAAAAGTTATAAGCCCAGAAAGAATCGTTTTTCTTCGTAATTTTAACGCAATTGTGGGCGTAAATAAGTAATAAAAGAAGTGCAAAATCTCCAAAACGAACTCGGCATCGACAAACCTCAATTATAGAAGAGTTTAATACACTTTTTTGTAATTGATTTATGCAGTGGTTTTTTCACAATACTCAATTTTCCAATGGTTTTTTCGTAATTTTTTGCGGGCTCGTTTTAGTTCGCAACGGTGCAGCGGTGTTTGTGTGCGTGCATACTAGACAATGGTGTCGATTCTCTTATTAAGTAACTAAACTAAAATTAGAGAATCGTTATCTTTTACTAAAAGGCAGTGCGAGAAAAGGACGGCTATAACTATGAACTAAGTTAGAGATGTCTTGAACTAGTTTATGCCTTGCGCTTCACCGTGTTTTTAATCGACATGTTTTTACATGTACCCTTAATTTGTATGGGAATATTAGTTCAACTAAATTTGACAGCTCTAATTTACGTCTGTCTCTTTCTTATTTTGTTAGAGAAAAAAAAAGGAATAGTCTAAAATAAGTTTAGTTTGTGCACAATAGAATCCGCACCATTGTACATGTAGACTAGCGTCTAACTGCTCATCACTGATATTTTCTCTGTCGACATAATGCAAGGTGAGACAGCGTGCTTTTTGGCCAAGCCCACCAGTAAGTTCGAGCCCGCGACTAGTTCAACTTAAAGCACCTTATGTTGATACATTTGTGAAATGCGATACTTTAATAACTAAGAAAATAAAATGAAAAGCTTGTCATAGAGTATCAACATTATTTTTATTTAAATAATGGATATAAGTTGCACAAAATAGTTTGTACAAGTCTAAATTATACCATACGCCACGTATAACATCTTTGTGAAAAAGGCGTCAAGTTGTTTTTTTTTTAGATTGTTTAATTTTATTAACGTTGAAGAAAAGTACACAGTAAAACACATGTTTTTCCTAGAGTAAACTATTAATATTTCTTTGCATTACTTGGTTATCATAAAACTTTTTTACAAAAAAATAGAACCGACTTCCAAAAAAAGTGCAAAATAACTTTAATTTCGGAAGTCGGTGTTCCTGTTTTGTGTCTTCGTTTTTTGACACCGACTTCCGAAATTAAAGTTATTTTGCACTTTTTTTGGAAGTCGGTTCTATTTTTTTGTAAAAAAGTTTTTTATTTTTCACTTTTTAGTTGTGGTTCCCCATTAAACTGTGTTAACAATTCTTATACATACGATAGCAGCAATCGCGGTTGATTTGCTGTCAATTTTTGAAGAGTTCCGTTGTCTGTCTCCGAAACCCATCATCAGATCTATTTGAAATTTAAATGGGACCATTTCAGAATAAACCCCTTTCGACCAAAAAAAGAATTTTGTAAATCCGTCAATATATGACTGAGTTATGCCCGAACATACATAAAAAAAAAATACAAACATCCGAGTTGCAACCTCCTCCTTTTTCGAAGTCGGTTAAAAAAGTATTCCAAATGCGTATCCCTTTTCACTTGTGTGAATTAACATTTAACTTATGGGAGAAGGGGTATAAATTATTTTATACCCTCAAGGAATTCATTTTGTGGTTAGTATATGTCACTATCTTAAAAAACTATTAATCTTACATAAAAAATAACTCAATAATAATAAAGAGCATAAATCGTTTACCTAGACAAAACGTCACATGTATTTCATTTGGAAGCGGTTTAAACGTCACACGCGGCGAAGCTTTTGCACGAGGTATCTAGCTTATGGGATATAAGTATGCAGCAAGTGTATGCCTGGACAGATTCCATGGTGGTTCTATCCTGGTTACAGGCTCAACCAAGTCGATGGCAAGTGTTTGTTGGCAACCGAGTGTCGGATATAACTCAATTAATAGACAATGACAGGTGGAAGTTGGAACCATGTTCAATCAGCCGACAACCCGGCTGATCTTGCGTCAAGAGGTGTAGCGCCGAGTGAATTGGCAAATAATGATATGTGGTGGACTGGACCCAAGTGGCTGCAAAATAAACAAATAGATTTTACAAAAAGTTCTATTCCTCAAACAGATTTAGAAGTAAAGAAATCATTTAATGTTACATTAGAAAACAAACCTGTTTGGGAAAGCTTTTCATCCATGTCCAGAATGAAGAGAGTTTTAGCACAATGTTTAAGATTTTTAAAACCTAAGGCCACCAAAGGCTCACCAAATGTTAGGGTGTGATCGAAGCGAAAGTCATTTATTCTTAGTTTCAAGTTTAATTTCTAGATTTAGAACAAGTGTAAACAAAAGTATCACATGGTAAAAGAAGTTTAACAAAGTATAAAAATCATCAGCGTGACAAAAGGCGTCCGCGCTGGTCGTAGGTCGTAGAAAAAGGGGAGAGTAAAGATGGCCGCCCGCGCCGTCCAATCATTCGCCGCGCCGCGTTCCATTCTCGCTCGCTTCGGATGCCGGCTCTTGAGCATGACACGGCGTTTCAGCTCCGTTGCAAACATCCTCCCCCCCCTTGGGGACATGTTCCCCAAGGAGCTCTTGGGAATCTAGTAGGGCTAGTCGAGAGACGGGCCTATGAATGACGCCGTTCTCTGTTTTTACGTCCACCACCCTGCAAACGCCGTCGGTTCCCGGATACAGCTTCAGGATGCGGCCCATGAGCCACTTCATGGGTGGCAGCTGGTCATCCAGGATAAGGACCAGGTCGCCGACACGAACTTGGTGTTGTGCACGTTGCCATTTGACGCGTTGCTGCAGAGTGACTAAATAGTCCTTTGTCCATCGGGACCAGAAGTGCTGTCTTAAGCGTTCAATCAGCTGATAGCTATTTATGCTGACTCGTTCGATAACGGGTGAAGGCAGTGAGGTCAATGGTCGACCCACAAGAAAGTGCCCAGGTGTAAGTGCTGACAGATCAGATGGATCAGCAGACATAGAAGTAATCGGACGTGAGTTCAAGATAGCCTCAATCTGTGCAAACAGTGTAGTTAATTCTTCAAAGGTTAAACTAGAGTTACCCGCGATAGGCTTTAAGTGATATTTAGCCGTTTTGACTCCGGCTTCCCAGATACCGCCGAAATGCGGTGCGTACGCAGGAGAGAATTTAAATGTTATACCCTCTTTGCTCGCGCAGTCGCTAACTGACCGTTCACTTTCCTTGAGCAGTCTGTTCAGTTCACTATTAGCTCCTACAAAATTTTTACCATTATCACAGTATATAGTATAAGGTTAACCTCGTCGTGAGATAAATCTACGCAAGCATAGGATAAACGCATTGCTACTTAAGTCGCTCACGACTTCCAAGTGTACAGCTTTAGTACTGAAACAAACAAATATGCACAGATAGCACTTGCAGGTCCTAGCACGGCGACCCTTTCTATTTAAAATTAAAAAAGGTCCTGCAAAATCAGTGCCACAAGTCGCAAATGGTGGAGCAGGATACACGAGGTTGCGGTAAATTTCCCATAATGGGGTTTAAAGGCTTAGCTATAAATCTCTGACAACGAACACACCTTCTAACAGTAGTCGCAGCTAACACTTTCCCACCTGTAGGCCAGAATTGATCACGAATAGTATTTAAAAGTTGCTGGGGGCCACAGTGTAGGAGACGAAGATGTTCTTGCTCAAATAGAAGTTTAGTGAAAGTGTGTTTGGGGATGGTGGGATGCATTATCGATCCTTCCACCGACACGCAACACACCGTGTTTATCAAAAAACGGATTCAAAGAAAGAACTCGCGACTTAGGATTTAATATTTTCATAGTTTCAAGGGCGTGGATTTCCTTCGAAAAGCATTCTCTCTGTGATGCTTTAGCAATCAGTACGAGCGAGTTATTTAACTCAGAACAGGTAAGTTCACCATTTAATTTAGTATTCGTTCTTTTTAATATTAAATTTAATATGTAAGCAAATATTCTTTGTAGTTTGTATAGCTTAGAGTATCTTTGAAATGGTACAATATCAGAAAGCAGAGTTTTTATATTTAAACTTATTTTAATTTCAGGTAAGGTGGAAAAAGTACGAGTATATTCAGATTGGGGCCACTCCTGGTCAGGCTTAGCCAAAAAGGAAGGACCATGCCACCAAAGAGTATTACCATAGATGAGCCGTGGTTGAATGCCCCTGGACGCCATGTCAGCAGGATTATGTTCGGAAGGTACATGACGCCAAGCAGTTATATCAGTCAATTCCCGAATCTGTTCAATCCGATTGCTTACATACGTTTTCAGAGTTTTTGGTGGAGTGTGCAACCACCCTAAAACTATGGTCGAGTCTGTGCAAAATATTGAGCGTGAAATCTTAATTTTTAAAGAGTGAAGTATTTTAGAGTGTAGTTTAGCACCGAGCAAAGCGCCTAACAATTCCAGACGGGGAATTGTTTCAGATTTCAGAGGAGAAACTTTAGTTTTAGCACACAATAAATTGCATTTAACTTCACCTAAACTATTTGTCGATTTTAGATAGATACATGCACCATAGGCATCTTGCGAGGCGTCAGCAAAGCAATGAGCCTCTATGTAAATAGGAGAATTACAAAAAATGAAAATGTAAAAAAGGCAGAAAAAGAGACATATTTAACAGTTAAAGAAATTAATGAAGTTGAAGAAAGATGTGTAAAATATTACCAATACTTAATATATGAAAATGAAATAAAAGATCTGAAGATGAATGGAAAGGTTAAGAATAGAAGTTCTTTAATTAGTCTTACACCTTTCTTGGATAAGAAAGAGCTGTTGAGAGTTGGAGGGCGACTGGGTAAAGCCAGTATACCAGAAGATGCGAAACATCCAATTATTATACCGTGTAAACAACATGTTACTCGACTTATAATAAATGAAGCCCACACAAGAACTTTGCATGGAGGTTCCCTTCAGATGTTGACATACATCCGTAGCAAGTATTGGGTAATTGGTCTCAAATCAGCTGTTAGAGAATTTATTCGTAATTGTAAAGTATGCATCATAGATAGAGCGAAAACCAGACAGCAACTGATGGGTGAGTTACCAGCGCCAAGAGTAACTCCTAATCGTCCTTTCTTCAACAGTGGAGTAGATTATGCCGGACCCGTGCAATTGCGAACAGCGAAAGGGCGTGGGCATAAGTCTACAAAAGGCTACATTTGTGTCTTTGTCTGTATATCTACCCGAGCCATACACCTAGAAGCGGTTACAGATTTAACGTCACAGGCCTTCATGGCAGCATTCAGACGGTTCGTTGCAAGAAGAGGTCACTGTGGTCACTTGTGGAGTGACAACGGCACGAACTTTGTGCTCGGAGCCGACAAGGAATTAAGGAATATGTTTGAAAGGAGCAAGGCTAATCTGGCGGCAGAGGTAGCTAAACTTCTAGCAAATGATGGCACAACCTGGCACTTTATACCGCCGAAAGCACCAAATTTCGGTGGTATATGGGAGGCTAGTGTCCGGTCAGTAAAGAAACATTTAATGAGAGTAAATGGTTCCATAAAATTGACTTATGAAGAGATGGCTACGCTGTTAGCACAGATAGAAGCCTGCCTTAATTCGAGACCTATCTGTCATTCAGATAATACAAAGGAAACATTGGACCCGCTTACCCCAGGTCATTTTCTAATTGGTGAGCCATTAATCACCGTGCCTGATATAAATTACGAACATAAGAATATAAGTATATTATCTAGATGGCAGTTTCTACAAAACAGGATACAAGATTTTTGGCGAAGATGGAAATCCGAATATATATATACACCTTGCAGCAACGTCATAAGTGGCAAAACAGCATGCCCTCCCCACGTGTTGGAGATATAGTTATAATTAAAGAAGAGGATCTCCCACTTGCAAAGTGGTTGTTAGGAAAAATCATTAATTTACATCCCGGTACGGATCAACTAGTTCGAGTGGTAACAGTACAATGCAAGGGAGATAACATTCTTAAGAGACCGCTATCCAAGTTAATATTACTGCCCAAGGCATCAGATGGTAACTAGATGGTTAACGTGGTGATCAGTTAATATCGTGTTTTTATAATTTTTATATGCTTTTTTAAATATATGTAGACCTACAATATTTACTTTAATACATTGTACCTATTGTAGCACAAAAGGGCACTATATTCCAACCACAGTGAATGAGTTATGCTAAACAAGTCTTTAAATATGTGTACCTATTCTAAGTTCATGTTAATTTACTTGTGTTAAGGCGTAGATATACGACTTCTAATGATTTAAATTGAATATCACGTCTAATCGACTAGTCTTATTTCTTTAAAAAAGAAAAAGAAAATGTATGTTGGTCTAGAAAATTTTCTTCGTGGTTTGATGTGTGAATATTTGGAATTAGTTTTTTGTAACTTATTGCAATTGATTTGTAAAGTTATGTCTAACGCGGATGGAAGATTGAGAATCGCACAAAGGCTAAGGCGTATTTTTATGAATTATAGTTTGATTATTTATCTTGGGTATACGTGTTTGGGTATAATACCTATTTTTATGTATAATAAATTAATAATGTATCTTGATTGGAACACCGCTCCTTGATACTCTAAGCGCAGTACAGAACACGCACGCCGTTGGCACATAGCAGCGCCTTAACTTACTTATTTAGGTAAAAGATAATGATCATTGTTATCGTCAACTTTTGTATTAAGTTTTTCTTGTCACTTTCTATAAATGTCGAGAAAACGTTAAACATTATAACATACAGTCCACTTAGATATTATGGTGTGGCGAGTTGCCGCCACTCTGCAAGTTGGATGGGGTGTGGTATCACGGCGTGTGTGGCTCGCTTTGGCTTGTAAGGCAAGTGAGTAGCCGGCTTTACGGGAACTATAGACAATTTAAAATGCAGCAATCGACGTCACGTCAGTGTGCCTATCGCCGCGAGGCAGAGCGCATCTCACCGCAGACTAAATTAATGTCTTATTAATATCGTCCCCGCAAATACACTAAAATCCCGAGTAATATCCCGTAAACGTTGGGGATTCTCCGGGAATAATAAATAACCCATATTTACCGCGTCCGTTAACTAGTGAACAAGAATAATCAAGAGTGTTGGTGTGAAGAAACGAGTGGCCACTCGTCGTCGTCCAGCGTGAACAGCCAGGAAAGTCAGGTAACGCTTGTTCTTGATAGCTTAGAGTAAGGCCACATGCGCCGACTACTGCCAACCACTCCTAACTTGAAGTTATACAGACAAATATAGGCAATTTTGGGCCAGCATTCAATCCAAGTGTTTGGCCGTAATTAATGTCCTGCATCCTGCAGAGAACCACGGCTATTTACACGCCTGGGCATCTCCATATTACAAAAGTGAGTACCAGTATACGGTGTTATTATTTTTAGTTGGTCGTAGCTATTAGGTACCTGATAACGATTATTAATAAGTACCCGTTGTTTGTTCATTATATGCAACCTAAAATGACGCGTAATTTCTTAAAGAATGTAAGGTAGGTACGCTCCTATTGTACCTACTAATAATGTTATGTATTTTTATGCTTTGCGCAATCTTCTTATGTGTGTGTGCCTTAATAGTAAGTAGATATAATGAGTTAAGCACAGATGTTTCTATATACAATACAATGTAACAGTACACATTATATATAATGATAGTGGTTTCCTATGCTCATTGAGCAATTAGTGTAAGTTGTTTTGCGATGTATTTATACCTACATAATAATATGTTGTTTGAACAAGATAGGAAACTTGTAGTACTGTCATTTTATAAACTAGTAAAAACTGTTGTTTTTGGAGGCCGGTATGTTTAGTACCTTTAGTACAAATAAAGCGATCAATGTGAAAGGACGTTTGTTTTTCTCTCGCTAATCACCTGCAATCAAAAGTGCACCTTATTCACCAGAACAAGGTCAAACACGCAGTTTGAGGCGCGCGGAGTGTTTTTTTCGTCTCCTGTAAAGTTGCATTTTCGGACTTAGATCCCTTTTCAATAGGCGCACATTACGTAGACGTCTTGTGCGCCTATTTACGAGGTTTCTATGATATTTATGTTTATATTTTGTCTTGTTCTACTATACCAACTATATCTAATAAACACACTGAACAGTAAGTAACAAACTTTATAAACTTTCAAAATCTTGACTCAACTAAAATCAATTTAGTTGGAATATATCTAATTTTTTATTTATTTAAAAAGTTTGTAGATATTAGGTTAGGTGTATAGTACACCTTAACTTTGAGATAAGTTACAAAAACATGTGATCAGACTCACAGATCATAGAACAGAAACAAGTTACAAAATGTGTGATAATAGGATCTAACTTACTCGCATAATTACATAATTATCGATTATTTTGCAGCTGCGCGTCGACCAACACAGGCTCCGCTCAGTACAGTGCGCGAGCAATGAAAGCAATTAAGCGTAGTATTTCGTAGGATGTATTTATAATTGTATCAAATTACATTTATTAATTTCACAATAGCTTATGTGAATACTGATCTCAACTGAGTTATTTTTGATTTTGACCCTTTATTTTGGTGAAAACAGATTTACGTCTAGTAGTATCATTACTCACTAAACCATTTTTAAGGACCAGATGTATTTATAAACACCAACCAAATTAAAACGTGCGTAATTTATGTTAACTTAGATTAAAAAACACAAAATGATTTTTTTATTTTTCCGTTTAAAAGAATAAAAACGTACTTGAAATTGACTTTTGTGTTTTTTTTTGGTGTCCGTTGGACCGTTTTACACAAGGTAACCTCTTTATTTTTAGAGAGAGCTTAGATCCGTTTTCACCCAACGATAGAGCATTTTTTTCTGATCACATTGGTATACTTAACTCATTTTCGACAAAATCGGACTTATACCCCTTTTCATTACGGCCACAGATATCAGTCAGTCAGTCAGGACTTTGAATTTTATATTAATAGATTATAAACATGATGTATGATCCGACATCACATTTGCCATATTTTTTTAGAACTTCGTTTCAGCTGCACACAAAAATAGAATTCTCGCCCTAAAATTTCAGTTGAATGGCAGATAAAGCGTTTTTCGATATGGCAAAATTTTAATGAAAAATTCCTTCATACATTTTGCTTTCCACTACCAGCACTTTGTAATGTCGCTGCAACCAAATTGCCGTCACACAAATTCAATGAGACACGTCGCGTCGGTTCAAGCCTTTCGCTGCAACTGTTTTGCACTCTGTTTGGAGCTTCAAACAATATTTCTGTTCAGAACTTTTTTATTTATGCCTGACGTAGCGACATCTATGACGCTACAAACGAACTAAAACAGCAAATACTAACTAAACTAAAACGCGAGCGCAGCCTTCGTCATGAAGTCATCACCTCCAAACTGGTGACCCTCGAGCATGAACGTCAGCGCAGCCTTCGTGCAGCTACTCCAGCGTGAGGTCATCATGATTACTTCCTCCAAGCTCTTCAGCAACGAGTCATACAGCCAGCCAGTACCAACGACTTTTACGGGTATCCTGACCACCAGCATGCAGCGGACGCGCATTCCTGGTCATCACTCTCAACCTCATCAGCGATATTGGCACAGCGAACTGCACTTCCGACCGGTCGAAGATTCTCTTCTGGTCGACGACTCCAGTCGAGCCACAACATCGCACAGCACCGCTCCGACCCACTGGAGCCCGGAGCCCGGAGCCCGCAGCAGTACTCCGACTCACTGGAGCTTGCAGCATCACCCCGACTCACTGAGACATCATCCCGACTCACGGGGATATCATCACCGCCGACAGTTCCGACACATCGCGAACTATGCGGCTTCCGGTTCCGACTCACTGGAACCAACCTTCTACTGGCCCGGCAAGCATCACGTATGGACGACTCACCAAGAACCATCGATCTACGATCTCCGGAGGGGATTGATGTAGCGACATCTATGACGCTGCAAACGAACTAAAACAGCAAATCCAACATCGCGCAAGCAGAGTTCTCCTCGCGATTTGAACTTATACAACAGTACCCGGACCAGACACCGACCTCCCTTTTCAATGGAGGTTTGCGGGACTTTACGACTTTACACCCTGTTCCGCCTACCTCCAAACACTTATTACATTTTTTAATTATTCTATTTAGTTTTGTAAATTTTTTTACTTTCCTATGACTAACTTTAAAACTAATATTCTCTTTCAATAATGAATCTTCAGTTAAGTCAATGGAAAGTATGGAATGAGGCTTACAATTTGAATTTAATAACTCATCATATAAATGGTTAGTTGCCCGATCCTGAGTACATTCCCTATCTTTCTGCAATTTCAGAATATGACTACACATAGGACCTAGAAGATGAATTAATTGATGCTAACACTAGCATCAATTAATTCATCTTCTAGGTCCCTTACTTTACATAAAGCCTCCTCATATAAATGACTACAGTTGTTGAAACCATCCGTGATCACCCCAGTCGGTCGCGATCATCAACAATGTCTTGGTATTGCTGATTAAGGCCCAGATCTCTATAAAGCGCGGTCACTCTCGGATTGCATAGAAAAGAAAGAGATGCACTATGACAAATGGTCGCAATTTATTGCAAATTATGAAGTATTTTATCGATTTACTTAGGATTTACTAATAAATTTATTAAAAATAATCCATCACTGGATGCAACTTAGCATTTGAAATTTTATGGTATATTTTTTATTATGATTATAATTGAAAGCCTCTGAAAGCCGCCATTCGTAAAACGTACCATCCTTCAAGCCCCGCCCGCATACGACAAACCGGATTCAAATGTCAGTTTGACATTTTTTCTCAGTTATGACAGCATATATTTTTTGTCGGAGGGCACCTGAGACGATCAATAATGTCTATGGCCAAGCGTGTAAATGTTGCCACAGCATAAAATACATTGCGTTTTGGTAATAATAGACGTAATAACGAGTGAATCGCAAAACTCACTGGTGAGTTTCAGTGCTCAACGGTTGTCGGTCAATGAAACTCACCAGTGAGTTTCCGGGCTTTACAGGTTGAAGGGATAAACTGCTTTTAAGGATAATTTAGAGGTATGTTAGAAGATTTTTTTTGATGCATTAAAGTATGTTAAATTATGTTTCTAATTCCATCACTGTATGCAAGTAGGACTTAAAAATATCATATTTTTTTTATTTCTTAAAACTATTTACGCCTTAAGGTCTGTGAGACTGTCCCTCTGTCAGTCTGTGAGACTGTCCGTCTGTCAGTCTGTGAGACTGTCCATCTATCAGTCTGTGAGAATGTCCGTCTGTCAGTCTGTGAGACTGTCCGTCTGTCATTCTGATCTGTCCGTCTTCCGTCTGTCCGTCTGTCAGTCTGTGAGACTGTCCGTCTGTCAGTCTGTGAGACTGTCCGTCGTCCATCTGTCCGTCTGTCCGGCTGTTATCTGTCCAGCTGTCCGTCTGTCTGTTTGTCCTTCGTCCGTCTGTCCGTCGTCCGTGTGTCCGTCTATCTGTCTGTCCATCTATCCATCTGTCCGTCATCCGCTGTCCGTCTGTTCGTCTGTCCATCTGTCTGTGTGTCCATCTGTCCGTCTGTCCATCTGTCCGTCTGTCCGTCAAAGTTGAAAATCTGCGTCTCGTACCTTTGAAACCCTCGCTACACTCAGGATTCTACATTTGAACCACTCGCTTCGGTCATCGGTTCAATCCTAGAATCCTTTACTTGCTCAGGCTTCATACAAGTACTCGCACCAAAAAACAACTTTGCAGCCTTGCATAACAAATAACATTTTTTTTAGAAATGTTCAACCTATGATGCTATGTGACTTCAACTCTTGATTAATATTAGGCTTTTGTGGAAGATTCACCACAATTTTGATATATTGAATAAGTCACAGAATTGAGTTTTTAAAATCATTATATATCTTATCTAGGTCCAATGTGATGTAGACTATTTGACACTTGTTGAGAAGAAATGATTCTAACACTTAAAAAAAAAAAGTGTTAAAAGTAGAGAAAAATTTATGGTTGTACGAGCCAATAATGCTCATACAGCAAAAGTACGTTTACTCGTACCTTATTAAATAATTACTTAATTCAGTCGTAACTAAAACTCCGTCCCGCGCTCATGTGCGGCTCGATCAATAATAATATACTCGTAACATTAAGTGCGGCTCAGATTACTAAACAAACATAACTTTTCACCGTTTCCCTAAATAAACTATTAAACTTAACAGTGGTTTGGTGTGAACTAACAACTACCTACAACAACTACCGGGGTATCCGTCAACGACGAGAAAAACCCAAACATCTTTTGGTCCTTCGAGCCGGATGACACGGCAAATCATCTTGTGAGTCGTCGTGTCTCCTCATCAGCAGAGTGCTTAGCGTGGTATATCCCAGTTACGTTAGCAAATCGGTGCTGTTGGCTTCCCACAAGCGGGTCTAACCAGTAGCATTGAGACATTGCACATGACGTAAAGGAGGGTGAGCTACACTGAGTGCCTGCCACTAACGAACCTGCAGAGATCACGTCTACTGCTACAAACTACTCATCAAGAAACAATCGGCGAGGATAACGTCCACGGCGGTTACTACAGCGGAGATCACGTCTACCGCTACAAACAAGAAATAATCAGCAGGGATAACGTCCACTGCGGTTACTTCAGCTCCGAAAACTTCGTGAGCACACACTACCAACACGCCAGCCACTAGCAGCCATAAGGTATCAACAATGTCGACAGAAGACTATCCTGAATTTGTAGAACTTATAACTAAGCAGCAAAGCAGCTACGAGAGAATCAAAACTCTTCAAACTAACTACAAAAAGGATCCTGTAAGTAGAAAAAACATAGACTACCTTAACAAGCGCATCGAAGCTTTACAATCCATATGGGATGAATTTCGATCGAATCATGAAATTTTGAAGAAGTATGAGTCTAAACAAAGGGCACATGACTACTTTAAGCAGGACATTTTCATCATAACAAGAAGCATGTTTGACGAAACAATGCAATCAATGAATCAACTACGAAACAAGTTGATAAACGAACCTGGATTTTCGGGAATATCAGAACCGAAAATACTAGAAACTCCCGGAAAAGTGCAATTTGATACAACTGGAGTACACCAACAAATCGGAGATGAAACGGACAAGCACCTATCAACGCTGTTACGTAATCAAATGTGTAACTTCAACGCCTTGAAGCGAGCGGTCTCCAAAACGAACCTGAATTGCATGAAAGAGAAGTGGCAACTCCAAGATCAAGTTAACATACTACGATCTAAATGGGAATCCATCGACAAGATTCACTGGGAACTAAGCTATTTATTGCAAGGGAACGACAAGGACTATGAAGCAAAATACGACCATTGGGAGCAAGTCTACGACAACCTAAAGGACGAGCTACATAGAAAAATCTTTGAAACATCCCACTACGAAAAAACAACACCACGTATGGAATTACCAGAGTTCAACGGAAGTTTCAACAATTGGATCTCTTTTAGGGATTTATTCTTTGAGATGATTCACAACAATCCAACGCTGAACAAAACACAGAAAATGCAGTTCCTAAAATCTAAATTGAAAGGTGAAGCGGAAAAGTTAATCAAACACCTTCCTGTGAGTGCTGAGAATTATGACTCGTGCCTTGATATTATCCAGCACCGCTACGACAACAAACGATTACTTTTCACCTCATACATGGACACACTGCTCAATCAATCATCTATCGAAAAACCGAACTCAAACAACATGAAGAAGCTGTATGACATAACGAAAGAGTGTTTAAATGGCCTAGAAAATATTGACATCAATATTCCAGTTTGGGGTCCACTTATCGTGTACTTACTATCCTCCAAACTGGATGACGTCACTTACGGTGACTACATCAAAACCATGAAACATTCAAGAGATCTTCCAGACTTAGAGGAGTTTATGGAGTTTCTAGAACTACAGTTCATAACGCTGGAAACATCCCGTACCAAAAAGAACGGCGGGAAAACAAATTATTCAACGAATAACCAACATAAAAGTTATAACAACAACAAATCAACGAACTTTAAAGACACAGAAAAGTGGACAAAAACCTTCCATGCAACGCTGAGGAAATGTCCACTCTGCAAAAACGAACACACGCTGAGACAGTGTTCGACATTTTTGAACATGGATGTCGCAACGCGAAATCAAACAACAAGTAACATGCACTTGTGCAAAAATTGTTTGTTTAGCCACGGAGGCAATAAATGCAATTCAACGAAAACATGCCGCACGTGTAACTTCAAACATCACTCACTTCTCCATGATGATAATCTGAAACGGCAACAATCAAAGCCAACCACATCAACGGTGGCTGAGCGAACCTCTAACCACATTAACGGTGAACAAGAGATACTCTTAACAACTCTTCAACTAAGGGTCAAGAACAAGGAAGGAGATTACGTCGTTCTTCGGGGGTTACTGGATCAAGGCTCTCAAGTAACCTTGGTCACAGAAAATGCTGCTCAACGGTTGAACTTACCCCGAAACAAAATGAACGCTGCGGTCACTGGCGTTGGCACTATAATGGGCAAGAGTAAAGGAATGATAAAATTAGAATGCAAGTCTTTCCATTCTGACTATACATTCCAAACCGAAGCGTTAGTGATGAATAGACTCATCAACAATCTGCCTAACTCAACGATCAACACAGACAACTGGCCGCACCTTCATAACATCAAGTTGGCTGATCCAGACTACAACATCTCTGGACCCATCGATCTACTGCTTGGAGCTGATGTTTACTCTGAGGTGATCTTAGGAGGAATAATCAAGCATAACAATGACTCGCCAGTAGCGCAAAACACAAAGTTGGGCTGGATACTGTGCGGTGCTACAAAGCAGTTTAACTGTCTAGTTACTCTAACAGAACTAGAAAACCTAACAAAATTTTGGGAAATAGAAGACATCCCTTCAGAAACCGAAACTACAACGGAAGATGAATTCTGTGAAAAATATTACACAGAAACAACAGAAAGATTGAGTAACGGGCGTTATGTGGTGAAAATGCCCATGAACGCTAACTATGAGCAAAACCTTGGTAACTCGAAACCTCAAGCTACAGCACAATTCCTACATTTAGAAAAGAAAATGGCAAGACAAGAACACTTCGCTATACTATACAAAGAATTCATCCGAGAATACATCGAATTAGGTCACATGAAACCAGTTACAGAATCAGAAAGTCGAGTACAAGCCTACTTACCACACCACGGCGTAGCAAGAGAGTGCTCAACAACAACCAAACTACGAGCTGTTTTTAACGCATCAATGAAAACAGACTCTGGGTACAGCCTAAACGATTTGATGGGAAAAGGGCCTAATCTTCAAAAGGACATTCTATCCCTCATCATAAAATGGCGGAGTTATAAATATGTTCTAACGGCAGACATTGAGAAAATGTACCGCCAAATCCTTGTTCATCAAGATCAACAATGTCTTCAAAAAATTATTTGGAGAGACTCTAAGAGAGAACCACTGAGAGATATGCAGCTGTGTACCCTTACATACGGGACCAAAGTTGCACCATTCTTAGCGATGCGTACTCTCCAACAGTTGGCCAAAGATGAAGGCAACGCTTTCCCTCTGGCCCAAAAGGCGCTACTTAACGAATTCTATATGGATGACGCCATCACGGGCCACCATACCATAGAATCAACAAAGCTACTCCAAAAGGAGCTAAGCGAACTACTGAAGAAAGGTGGTTTTGTTTTACGGAAATGGTCCACGAACGAACCATCTATTCTCAAAGAACTACAGAGGATAGAGAAGAATAATAATACTGAATTTAACTTCAAGCAACAAGAGTTCAGCAAAACACTTGGACTCGCATGGAATGACGCAAGCGACACATTCCATTTTATTAGCGAAGCGCCTAGCAACAACAAAAATGCACCATACACTAAACGCAGGCTATTGTCAGAAATAAGCAAGATCTACGATCCGCTCGGTTGGTTGGCTCCAATTACTATACAAGCAAAACTGCTATTCCAAAAAATATGGAGTGAAAACTGTCAAAACATTGGCTGGGACGAAAATGTACCGGATTCCATAGAAAAGGAATGGATGCAAATTAAATCCGATCTGCCAAACATAAAATACATACGTTTACCAAGATGGATACGAAACGAAAACAATAGGGCGATCGAATTGCAAGCCTTCTGTGACGCGAGCGAGAAAGCCTACGCCTGCGTTATCTACAGCCGAACTACGTCACCCACCGGCACCTACGAAAGTACTCTACTCGCGGCAAAAACTAAGGTGGCACCAATCAGTAAGAAAACTACCATACCGAGGTTGGAATTATGCGCCGCAGTTTTGCTAGCGAAGCTCCTACAAAGGATAACTAAGATCCTGGAAGATTACGATCTAAGGATTACCTGCTGGACCGATTCTAAAGTCGTTCTAGCATGGCTTCAGGGAAGTCAAACTAAATATGAAAAGTATGTAACCAACAGAACCACAATCATATTAAACATCGTGCCTGCTATAAACTGGGGTTACGTGAAGACGAACGAAAACCCAGCTGACTGTGCAACAAGAGGTCTCTCACCGCAAAAACTGGCAGATTTTACCCTATGGTGGGAAGGCCCTAAATGGCTTAAGGAGCAAGAAAAACAAGTCCTTATCTCAAAAGAAACTTTTACCACAAACGAGGGCTTCCTAACAAATTGTTACACGACTAATAATAGTGCGGAACCCACGGCGATTAAAAACAAATTAATTGATTCATTACTTGAGCGACATAGCAACTTAGATCGGATTACAAGAATACTCACCTTGGTGATACGTTTTGCTGATGCATTACGAAACAAAAGAAGGTCAACTGAGTGCCATGAACTGAACTTGAATGAAATAAATAACGCACTATTTTTAATTATCAAATCAGTGCAGCGGGATTATTTCGAAAACGAAATAAATTCTCTCAACAAAGGTGAAAAACTTCTCAACAGAAGTACCATTTTAAAACTCAATCCATTTTTGGATTCTTATGGAATTTTACGTGTTGGAGGACGTTTAAATCACTCAAACTTGCCAGTGGAAACGAAACACCCCATACTGGTACCAGGAGAGGGAAGACTAACCCAACTTATTGTTGAAAAGGCGCATCAACGAACCTTACACGGTGGAGCAAGATTAACGCTTGCTGACACTAGAAACAATTACTGGATTATCAGCGGCAATCGAACCGTCAAGAAAATACTGCGACAATACATTCGATGCCGTCGATACGCTTCAACACGAACTGAACAGCTGATGGGAAACCTTCCTAAAGAAAGGATCACTCCATCGAGGCCATTTTCACACACCGGCATCGATTTTACAGGCCATGTGGACGTAAAGATTAACAAGGGCCGCGGGATAAAAACCTGCAAAGGCTACATAGCCATATTCATATGTATGTGCACAAAAGCAGTACATATCGAACTTGTTTCGGACCTATCAACGCAAACCTTTATCGCAGCACTAAAACGAATGTGCGCCAGAAGAGGCACCCCAAATCATATCTACTCTGATAACGGAACCAACTTCGTTGGAGCAGCAAGAGTTTTAAAAGAAGAGTTCCAACTATTTAAAACAATGCTATCTCCAGAGTTCTTTAAAGAGATCAACGACCTTCAAATCGAGTGGCACTTCAACGCTCCATCCTGGCCATCAGCGGGAGGCTTATGGGAAGCTGCTGTACGTTCCATGAAAGCACACCTGAAACGGGTTATCGGACAACAGAAGCTTACATACGAACAATTTGCAACGCTCCTAACACAAATCGAAGCGTGCATGAACAGCAGACCGTTGTGTCCATTATCGGAGGATGTGGAAGATCTGGAATACCTCAGCCCTAGTCATTTTCTCACGGGCTGTCCAACACTAACACTACCACTCAATGAAACTGAAGAAACGAAAACTATAGACATCAGAAACAACTGGAAACTCATTGAGCTCATGCGTCGACACTATTGGGATCGCTGGTCGAAAGAATACCTTCATTCATTACAAAACCGAAACAAATGGCAACAAACAAAAGAAAATATACAGAAGGGGCAACTAGTTCTCGTGAGAGAAAGCAATCTACCCCCAAGCAGATGGGCTATGGGACGCGTAGTGGAACTTCACCCAGGCAGCGATAACTTAGTACGAGTAGTCACGCTCAAGACACAAAATGGGATACTAAAAAGACCCATAACTAAATTAGCCCCGCTACCGATAAACGAGGCATGCGGCAGCACTGATTCACAAACGGTGAGTCCAGAAACTGAGCACGACAACCAAAACAAAAGGAACGAAAGAGCCTACCTAACGACATAAGCGTCCACGACATCGGCAACTACGCTATGACCACTTTGCTGGTGGGAGGAATCGTCGCCGCTGTACTAGTTTGGCAAATAAGAAGATATCTGCAGGCGCGTAAGAAGAGCAATACCTCTAACAATACGAATAAGACTCGAGAGAGGACAGAAGATATAGAGCTAAAGGAGATTCCTTCCTACGCTAAAATACGAGGTGGACATTCACAGGACTACCATCCGCCGCAATCAGCCATTGGAACAAGATTCAAACTATGATTAATTATTTAGATTTAAACTATGAATAATTATTTCTTGCTTATTGTTTTGATTGCTTTTATTAGTTTTATAACATTTATACCTACTTAACTTGTAACGCAAGTTTGGTGATCTGAGTACATATGCATATCTTTCCCTCGGGAGCATGTACGAGCCAATAATGCTCATACAGCAAAAGTACGTTTACTCGTACCTTATTAAATAATTACTTAATTCAGTCGTAACTAAAACTCCGTCCCGCGCTCATGTGCGGCTCGATCAATAATAATATACTCGTAACATTAAGTGCGGCTCAGATTACTAAACAAACATAACTTTTCACCGTTTCCCTAAATAAACTATTAAACTTAACAGTGGTTTGGTGTGAACTAACAACTACCTACAACAACTACCGGGGTATCCGTCAACGACGAGAAAAACCCCAACAATGGTCATGCTTTGCATTGTAGACTTTTGTCGACTAAAGAATAGAAACATTTCTTCTCGTCAGTTTTAACATCGCCATGCTTAGGACGGTAGAAATCTTTCCACAATCTGTAATTTTGTCTATTCTTCCGTCGACAAAACCCGTTTCTACCTTGGTCATGCTACGCGTGCTGGTTCCCGTTTAAGGCTTTTGTTTTTAACCGACTTCCAAAAGGAGGAGGTTCTCAATTCGTCTGCATGTTTTTTTTTTGTATGTATGTTACGCGATATATTCGCCATTTGTGAATCGATTTTGATGGTTCTTTTTTGTTTGGTAGGTCATACTTCAGAGGTGGTCCCATATAAATTTTTTTGAAATCGATTCAGCACTTTTAAAAAAAATCAACATAAACAAAAAATATGTACACACAGATGACGTTTTGGTTGTCTACAAATGTTCAAATTCCATGTTATCCATTCGGACATAACTTAAATATTTACTTTTACTTCCCGTGTACAACAACAATGATAAAAAAAGAAAAACTAAAAAGTGAAAAATAAAATCTTTTTAAAAAAAAAATACAACCGACTTCTAAAAATTTCAAAATAACTTTAATTGCGGAATTCGGTGTCAAATAAAGAAGAAACAAAAAAATATATACACCGACTTCCGAAATCGGTTGTATTTTTTTTTGAAAAAAGTTTTTTATTATAAACTATCTTCTGTATTTCCACTTTCCTCTCTTTCCTGCAATAATTGTTCACACTGCTGTTTTGATTCTTTTAGTTCTTGGAGGGCCGTTCTTAATTTAAGGTAAATATCCTGAGCAGTAGCCTTACGGGTCATCAACTCATCACAGGCATGGTTTCAGAATTGGGATACTGGAAATAGAAATAAAGAAGCAGTGAGAACCAAAAGGATAGACAGAAGAAAGAAAGAAACAGATGGAAATGAAGCAAAAAGTTGGAAAAGTTAATGTAGATCAAATGAGAATTGAGGTAGGCTGTTGAACCGGCTAGCAAAGCTATTGATTTAGTATTATACATAGGTATAATGAGTTTAGTAGCTTTTGATTGCCTTATGATTATAATTCTCGTAATGTGGGTAGGAAGCCTAAAATACAAAATTTACTATTTAGAAGTTAAAAAAAATATATATAAGATACGGTCGAATTGAGAACCTCCTCCTTTTTTTTTGTCGGTTTAAAATACAAAATAACTATCGTGTACGTTATTGTTGTCGTATATTATTGCAACAATCAGATTAAAGTAAAAAAAATAAATAAGGAATTATGACGTTTTGATGTAAACAAAGAGATTTAGACCACACGGAGTCCTAGATCGTCTAAAATATGTTACGGTTAAATATAATCGTAGCGAGGACGAGGTTACTGAGATAAAAATGACGAATAAAAGAAAGTCGGTTAATAAAAGTAAACAATACTTTCCCGTTTATTCCGCAGTTAGACAGTCAGCTGATGATTTTAGGTTACCGATAACAGCCGGTTGCAAAAAAATGTGTTTTAGTTATGTATTTAACAGGAAAACAATAATCTTGTATATTTAATCAGTTATCTTACGATTACACAAACAATTACACCTTAATTTTACATATAAACTAATTAAATCTAATTATAAAATAAGGAACAAAAATTTGACATGTCAAATAGCCTTTCACCCCTCAATCATCATTTATTCAACTACACGGTTTTCGGATTCTTTTATTTACTTATGCTCTATGCCAATGCTTCTTGCCAAATGTCATGATCCTAGGTCAACGAGAAGTACCTTAGAGGAGTTTCCCTTATTCCCTTGAGAGTGTCTAAATATGCGGCATAAACGGCCGTATCTTTTGATTGCGTTGAGTTACAAGTTTGAATTTTTCAATGCTTCAAAAGATTGTTTTTGATAATAATTTTAGCTTGATACCTCCATGCGTTCCTGAGAAAAAGGGTCTTGACTGACGGACAACACACATGGACAACAAAGTTTAAGGGTTCCTTTTCTCCTTTTGAGGTACGGAACCCTAACAACGCCTAACTTTGACAGCCGATAGAGTAAAAGTCGTTGTTGGTGACTTTAATAGCCAAAGCACATCCTGGGAGTACTGTGAAACCAATACAGACAGAAAATAGGTCGAGGAATGGGCTGATGTCTCGAACTATCCCTCGTACCTACACGATGCCAAACAGCCTGCATCTTTCAAGCAACAAGTGGTTACATTACAACCCAGATTTAATCTTCATCAGTAGCAACATTATCCTTTTTCAAAACTAATTCCTGTTTTTACTAACAATATGAGACGCTTCAATAAAGGCGTAAATAAAGTGAACTGTTTATTAATTATTGTTATGGTTACGGGCCGATTTTTCAATCATCGATCAATCATCGAAGGTAAGTTTGTAGGTTGACATCAAAACGCCATTTTAATTCCTCAGATTAAAGTTTTCTGTCTATTGAAAGATCAGAAAGAAAACAAAGAAAAACTAATTATTTGCGCGTAAGAGAAGCCGGCGGAGTGCGTGTTGGGCCATGCGCAGTATTGCGCAGAGCAGGGTTCCGTAGTCACCCGTTAGGTAAGTACAACATGGGGACTTGAAAGGCGCTTTATCTTTATTACTATGAACATATTAGGTAATATTGATTTCACGGCCAAAAACTTTTAAAAACGGGCCCACATATGACGATGGTAACTGAAGGAGTTATAAAATCCAACTTCATTGCATTGAAGCTTTCAATGATTGGAACACCCAATCGCTTATGTTAGGGGCATCTCTGACCGGAGGCTTATTACGAAGAAAGAGCAATCAGCAATTATTGCGCAGCGATCGCCGATCAATCGCTTATCGTTATAAAATTCGGCATCACTTAACCTAAGTTTAATATTTTGCAAACGGACCACTGAATCGAAAAAAATCCCCCGTACCTATGATACCCCACAGTGCCCCACACTATGGAATAGACGAGAAAAAAATAGCACCCCTACTTGACGTGTAGGGGAGGTACCATAATAAATGTTTTTTTCAAGAACTTATTTCTTTTTTTTTTCTTATTTCTTAGTCTGTGTTATTTAACCATTTTGTTACCACGGCGTAATTAATATAATATCCACCCATGCAAAATTACAGCTTTCTAGTACTAACAGTCTCTAAGCCGCGCCGCGGACGGACGGGCAGATAGATGGACATGGAACCCTAAGACTGGCCAAGAGCGAGTCGGACTCGCGCGCAAAGGGTTCCAAACAAATCATATTTTTTTCAGGATTTTTTTAACCTACCTCCTCCTTATAACTTTTCCTATAAGTAAAGAACTACTTTCTGTATTTTTTATAATTTTAAGCCGAGGAGAACATTCAAGGCCCTCACTTTTGCTTTCATTTGATATGTCGCACGGCACAGTTTGAAAAACCTTTAGTTTTTTAATTTCCGATTTGCACCCCAAAAGTGACCCCATATGGGGGTTGTCCAAATTAAATTTATTTAGGGTACACGTTCGTGTTTGGGTCACAGATATATAGGTGTGTACCAAATTTCAACTCTATCGGTCCAGCAGATTCAGAGCAAAAATAAAAAGAAAGACATAAATCAGTCCTAAAGTGTCTATAAATGATGAATATACTCGTACATATAGATGATAAGCATTAAACGCAACGCAATCAGTTCACCGTGACAATCTGACTATACGAATACGAGGACATTCTCTGTGAGCGCGCCTGTGCGCGTGGCGCGTGACGTCATCGACAAGTATGGAGGAGTGTACGTACTGTTGGCTCCGAGCCGCTCGGAGATGTCCAGCCAGCAGCGGTCGCGCACGTCGATGTCGCGGTGGTGCTCATGCTGCGTGTCGTACAGCACCGGGTACTTCTTCACCTCGTCTATCAACCGCTCCCTGTAGTTTCTCGAGTTCATCTAACTAAACAATACTTTTTCTCCGAGCGATAAACGCGGCCACACCAAGCGACGCCAAAGCTATACTGAGAGAGAGAAAGCGATATGCGTGCGACGTTGCCGCTCTGCTACAGCTCCGAGCAGCATCGCTCATCGCGCGCGGTGTGCTCCGGCCGCCGCCGCGCGCCGCCGCCTCCGGCTCGGGGCTATATCATCCTAGATTGAGCGCGACCCTGAATAAAACGCGACAAACACAAACTGAGTGAACAAAATTTATTATTTTGATTGTGCATTAATTCTATGAAATGGTCCATCGTCAGGCAACAATAGAAAAGGCCTAAAAATGTTTTGAAAATCTCATAAAAAAACGATCTGTTAAATCCGAAGGGCGTTTGTGAACTTACCTACTCATATTTGATTCTTATTTGAGATTCATTGATTATTCGCTACCAAATTAGGATCCATTTATAAAATGTTTTCATAAAAAAACACAAATACCATGTAGGTAGGTACTTCAATAGGTACCTAGGTGAAAATACGAATCGAATACGAGTAAGTGCACAAACGCTCCTAATGTGCGATAGCTTATGATATAACAAATGGAGTCGAATTGAGAACCTCCTCCTTTTTTGAAGTCGGTTAAAAATAGCTAGGTAGGTACACATACTTAGAAGCATACGATAGCCTGACACGCAGCGGAGGCTCCAGTGCACCGCATCACCCTCCTGCATGCGTTACTAGCATGCTGAGACGCAATCTAGATCACAGATTAGGTACCAGATAAATCACTCCATACAAAATTTTCGCTACCTACTGCTATAATAGCCTACATCTTCGAGTCGCTAGACGCTGCGAACTAAAATGTACCTAACCTTACAAGCGTAAAGTGAGTTTTGCTTTGTAGCTGCGCGCCGCCGCGTGGTTATTGTGAATTGCCAGGGCTGCTTCCTTCGATAAAAATGTCAGTAGGTATTTGTTTTTTTTTATTAGTGATCAAAATATTTATAACAAAGTATTACATATATATGCTACAAACCACAGAAGCCTTTAATGGCTTATATATTGCTAGCGAGTTCGGAATAACTAAATGTAAGATATTGTTGTAACACTAGAAATAAAATAATAAAATGCTTTTTAATGTTTCAGCATGTTTAATTGTTAAAAATAGGTACGTCTGAAATAAAGATAAATAAAAAAAAAATTACAGGTGTTTTTTATACAATGATTTCTTTTTCCGTTGTCGAATATTCGGAATCGAACAAAACAGTTTTAATATATGATAGTAATAGTAAATAACAGGGCTCGGAACCGGTTAATATTGTTCATAAAACCGTTATAATATCGTTCATCGATTAACCGGTTAATTACAAAAACGGTATCGATAAAACCTAAATAATTTTGGTTACCGGTTATTACAGAGAATAGAATTTTAAAACTCGAGCTAACCTGAATAAACTGGTTTTACTCAGAGCACGCCCGCCACCGCCGTTTGTCACATTCTTGCGCGTTTACTTGTTCGTGTTTGTTTTCTTTCGTCGCGTCGTTCGCCGCACAGAGAATTGGGTTCGCATCTTTCATTCAAGTGTCGTGCGGCCGCTACTTAATTCGAGTTTTATAATAACATAGACAGTGTTACTAAAATATATTCTATGTTCGATTATAACCCAGACAAAAAAATGTGTTTGACGAAGGGTGTAATTAGGGTTGTCAACTTTTTTCAAAAGAACTAAAGTATGTCTGATTTCAGAGACAGTAAACAAAGAGTACCAACTTAGAAAAAAGAGGCATTTAGAAAAAATATTGAAATATAGAAATTTGCATGGGTATATACAGGGTGTAAGGTACATGAACGCACATACGTGTTCCAGTGATTCAGTACATGATTCTGGACCCCCTAGCGTTGGAATTTTTCGTCGGCTTTATCCTAATTTTTGAAAAAAAATCAAAAAAACGCAATGTAAATAAAATTAAAAGAAGCGTCCTGCTCAGCTGATTTCTTAAGTTCACCGGTGGTCATCGCGGGCCCAGTAGGTACCTACGCACGTAATACCGGCCAAAGACCGACGCTGGCATTTCTTTATTGGCACAATGCTCACACAGACCGCCAAATTTCCTTTGTCGGCAAATGCTCACACAGACCTATGAATCTAACAGACGCGACACGTTAGGCATTTTAAGTGTCTACAAAAATTGATATCCTATTGACTACTTTTATTTGAACTTATTTTGAGGGGAGGTTATTTTTATAAACCTTCATCGAAATAAGTAAAGAAGATCTAAAAAAAATGTGTTACAGTTTACTGATAGCGACTTATTTCTTAGATACATTTTTGTTATCAACAAAGTTAAGTTAAGTAATACAATACAACAACGTTACTCATTTCGTTAAAACCACATTCTTACATTTCGTATACCTACATCAAAATAATTACTAAGTGAGTAGGTACAACTTAATGCGATTGTACAGTCTATCAATTTCATTGATCTATGCGGTCTGTAAGCGTCGGCGTCATATTCAAAAGCGTACCTACACTAATAAATAAAATTTTATTTCTTTAGCACTTCGCCGACGACGAATTTTTGTTTTTTGTTAGTTCCGTGTTTACGTTCATCGCAAACGGATGTGCAGTTAGTAGTGAATTTAGCTTGTTATCGTAAAGTTATAAAAACAAGTTATTGTGTTTGTTAGTATGTGGGTTTTTTGTTTTGTTTGTTGTGTGCGAGAGTGTTTTTAAACAACACCTCAGTGCCCAGGCAAATGCTCATGCATGAAGCATGTAGGAGCCTCGGGATCGTAAGAAATGAACGAACTTTAAGGTGAGTTTGTTCATTAGTTAAGTACACGGTTAATAACCGCGTCCCTGACAGAGGCGAGCGGCAGAGCTGTAGGTACCTACGAAATTTCAAAATCACCAAGGTCACTTCTGTAGGGACGCGATTGGCGACCGCAGGCGCTTTATGCTACATTCCTGGAGCGCAATGTAGGTACTTACAAGCTTCTTTATTATTATCTATCCTAATCTTTATCTAACCTTATCTTCAGTATTCTTGAGGGATTAAAAATGTATGTGATATCAATGTTGTCGTCGTTAGAATAAACAGTTAAAGGTGCCACGGAACATTATACGCATGTGTCGTTTTAAACGTTTAACGCACGTATGCGCTTATGTCTATTAAGTATCTGATCTAGTTGTTTATCACATCGACGTAAATGTATTTTTATCACAAAGTAGGTAGGTAGTCTGTCACACAGGAACAGGTGTGTCTGTGTGTATAAGACGTGGTAGATAACTACGTACTACGCACTCGCGCGCGCCTACTTCATTGCGAAGCGTTGAGATAGCATTGTTCACAATACATTGCGTGCTTGAAAATGTCAATTTCTGCAATCGATCATTACCGAGATTAATGACTATCATAATTTAGTTACTGACATTAGGTGTAACCTTTTCGCGAAGTTTGCGGTATCTTGTTCCTTACAGCCTGTATAGGCGACTGGCAATTAGTGACAGATAATTAAACACGTGATTGTACTCATGATTACAATCAACTTTCTAAAGAAACTTTTTTTTATACGTATTCACTTTTTTCACAATAACAACAGTTTGAAATTCGCGCGCGCGTGATGACAGTGACCGCCGCGATCAGCTGTTAGCACTAAGGCAAAGGGAGCGGTGCGGGCGGCGGGGGAGTGTGCGACGCTACTACAGTACATTTGCCCTTTCCCGAGGTCAGACTATCAGCTGATAGATCGTGCCTACTTTAATGTTACGGCGTGCGCGTTCTGAGATATTTTGTAGTAATGCAGACATGCGTTGCATCTTAAAAGTATAAGTCAAACACGCTGTCTTTGAAAATATTTTTTTAATTTAGCAGCAACCGAAACATGTAGGTACCTACACTGCTTAGGTACACTGAAAACGGCACGTGGTGCCCGGCCGAGCGGGCTTGCGAGCCGTGCTCTGTACGATACGAGACCGCGTCTAACAGCTGATTGCAGCAGTCACTGGTCTCGCGCGCGCGCGTATTTCAAACTGTTGTTATTGTGATAAAAGTGAATAAGTAAAAAAAAAAGTTTCATTGGGAAAGTTGTTTATAATCATGAGTACAATCACGTGTTTAAGTATCGGTCACTAATTACTAGTCACCCTATATATTAATTACACCATGAAAACGAAACAATACAATTAAAAAAAAAAATATGGCATATTCCTTACATGTAAAGTTACTACTAGTTACTTATAATTTATTTTTCTTGCCTACCCTATTGTGTGAGGTATCGTAGGATAGGTCTTTCAAAATCATTGCAAGGTTGTGCAGACTATTTCTTGATTCAGAGATTCGTTTTCGACGACCGACAGACGTCCATTGCTGGACATTGACCTCCCCTAAGTGTCGCCGCAATGACCGGTCCTGTGCGGATACCCGCAACCCTCACTAGGTCATCGGTCCATCTTGTTGGAGGCCTTCCCACGCTGCGTCTTCCGGTACGCGGTCGCCACTCCGGAACCTTTCGGCCCCATCGACCGTCCGTTCTGCGGGCAATGTGCCCAGCCCACTGCCACTTCAGTTTGGCCATTCTTCGGGCTATGTCGGTAACCTTGGTTCTCTTGCGGATATCATCATTCCTGATTCGATCACGCTAAGAAACTTCAAGCATAGCCCTTTCCATTGGCCTTTGGGTGACTTTAAACCTTCTGCTGAGGCCCATTGTGAGCGACCACGTTTCGGTTCCATATGTCATCACTGGCAACTCGCACTGGACTTTCGTCTTGAGACACTGTGATATGTGGGAAAAGATACCGCGCAGCCGCCCAGCCGAGTCGGATTCGACGATTGGCCTCTTTCTCGAAGTTAGCCTTACCTAACTGGACTGTTTGTCCCAGGTAAACGTACTCGTCTACAACTTCAAGTGCAGTTTCCGATCTTGATAGGAGTGGGTACTACATGGGTATTTACCATGATCTTGGAATGTTCATTTTAAGACCATTTGCAAACTTAAGCCACAACCACTCTTGGGCCTGGTCCTGACGCCCAGGGCGTCTCCTGCGGCGGCTGCTGGGGCCGTGAGGGTCTCTCTTGAGTCTCCCTCACGTGTTCCGCCTCCTCCTTCACGAGCATTACTGCTTCGCAGAAGGAGGCGACTGCTTCCCATTCCCTCTCGCTCCGTACCATGACCCGGACCAGGGCCGGGCACGACAGGTCGCTGCCGCCGATCGCTCCACAAGGACACAGCGACACTCCGCTCTAGTGGGGCAGAACTCAACCGTATGCTCCACCGTGTCTTCTGGGCGATCCGCACAGTGGTGACACCCGGGCGTTTTCGCCCGCTTTATACGACACAGGAACCTCCCGAAACAGCCGTTTCTGGTGAGGACCTGCGTCAGTAGGATGCCGTGGTGCCTCTCCACCCACTCCTCAAAGATGGGCCTTACCACCGCAGCCGCAATTGTGGCATGCCCAAATCTTCTTGAGCTGTTGTAACCCCAACTTTTACAGAGCCACGACATCTGGCGACACACACCGTCTCCTGGTACCAGTTTCAAACATTTTGAACAGCTCACCGCGAATACCCATTAAACCTATAGCGCGCTGTGGCCCTCCTGGATCAAGGTTACGACCCTAGTCGCTTTAAGTGCGTCCATATGTATCCTTACAAGAAACAATATGAAATTTAGGAAACGTTATAAAATCAAACGTCACAAAAACACAATTTTCGTGTGTACTTTAAGCAATAAAACCTAACTTTAAGCTCACTGGATTAATTTGTGACTAGAAACGTTAGGGAAACTTTAAGGAATCCATAATTTAACATGTACAGATTAATACAGGCACAGAATCACACAACATGAGTAATGTGTTTATCATAGAATTTTATACTGTGGCCCTTATTTTGTAAACATTGTGTAAAATAAACACATAATCCTCCTTTGCGTTCCGCAGTCGGGTAAAAAGAGTATTTAGCATACTCTATTAGTATTACATATTATAAAGTACACCTACATGAAATAGAGTACAATACTCTATTTTAGAATACGTTTGGCAACCCTAGTTGTAATCAATAAATAAGGTAAGTTTTAATTTTTATTAATAAAATTATTGTAGGGTATGGTAGAAAGGCTTACGAATTTAGTAAACCAATTTAATTTATTTAGTGTCACGAAAGACTTGTGAACACAAATGATAAAATATTACCCTATAACTAGTATGGTATGACAATATACACCATAAAATAACAACACAATTCATGAAATTCAAGTGCACACACGACAAACGCCGCACAGAACGAAACTACTCAGCCAGCAAAGTTGTCGAATACACAAACTTGTGCGTGCGTAATTGCGTATTCGTTGGCGTAGAGCGAGAGCTTTGTTATTGTAAGAGAAGCGTAGTAGGTAGAACTCGTTTATTCCGTCGAAACTCAAATTAACCGGTTAATTTCACTCAACAGAAACGGAATCTGTGGAAAAAACGGTTTCTCCATTAACCGGTTAAAATACTGGTAACCGAAACCTTAACCGCAATCGTTTCAGGTTCGGGGTCAATGACCAAAACCGGTTTGGAAAATTAACCGGTTTCCGAGCCCTGGTAAATAATACCCAGTTGGGTATGTGCTATGTGGGAGCTGTCTGATCTCAGTACTTACTAAATATTGTAAACATCTAATAAGGCATATTTTGAAGACTGATTGTTTATTTTCTAATAATTACCTATTAGTAAAACCAATTTTTTTTAAAGTGAGATTATAATGTGGTTGGTGGTAGCAGTACCTACACAAGCGTTGATTGTGATTAGTGTTTAATGATGATTACTTGATTAGTGAGGCAAAATTTCAAAATACACGACTATGAAAGCATACTCTGTTTTTTTACTTTCCTTTAATTTAGCAAGTCATCAATAATTAAACTATTATATTCCAAAATTAGTCACCAAGCGAAAATATAACATCAGAAATTAATCGCCTTTTTTTAAAAATGTCACAATTTTTTTCGTATTCATAAGTAAAAAATAGACACAAAGTCAATTAGGCCAATAATATTGAATTGTTTTCGGAAAAGAAGTGACATCTTTTTTTAAATGATTAATTAACAAAGGTTCTAATTAGTTATACTTACAGGTTTAGTATCCAATCATTAAAACAACTCTTACTCTACGGTTAATAGCATAAATTGTGACATCAAACGCTTAGCCTAGCTAGAGTATTATAATCGAAAAAGTAAAAAATGGCCAATTCTTCAATTACATTTTTGGCGTTTACCTAAAAACAAGAATTTTGGATTAAGCCAGTACAATTCTAAAGGTGTGATATTTCAAAATAACTTCATACAACTGCTAGAGTTCCAATCTTTCATAAGACCCTAGGAAAGAATATGCTATAGGTTGCTTCCAGTTGACTATAACGCCTCGGAGCATAATCACAGTTATGAGAAGCTTTTTCAGGCGTCACTTCACCATTAATATTGTGAAGACCAATCATTTCGTCTCTTTTAGTGTCATAATTTAATTGTCATTTGATTACCATTTCATCTAAACACTGAGTACAATACTTGGCTTTTTCAGACAAAGAATTCAATTTTACTGATAAAAACTCTAAGGTACGGTTTTCAATTTTAAATCTATGAAGTGAACTTTCGCTCGGAAGCGATATAAATGTTTTCATACTTCTGCAGGTGTTCGGACTAGAAAAATAAAGATTCAAAGCAAATAATTTAAACTCTGGGTTGTAACGGTTCCCTTTGCATCTATTTCTTAAATTACTCTACCACTTCATGAACTTATAAAATGTTTGTGTAACTTCATCCTCAGCTTGGAAAGTAAATCGCTCAAAAGATTGTGACTCGTTGGATTGAACTTCATTTTTATCTTATCCAATTAATTTTCAAGTTTTCTTCTCTTTAGTTTTAAAGCCTCCAAATACTTCTTAAGTTTTCTTTTTTTCGGCGTGTTGGACGACAGGACTTCTGTGGTTTGTACGGACTCAGATTTAATGACAGCATTTTTGACGGTGACGGCTGGTATTATATTAATAGTTGAATTTTTGGTTTGTGTAGAACATTCTTTTGTTTCTGTCTTGTTACTGGAGTTAGATGTGGTTGGTTGAGATGGGAGTAATTTTGTAGGCAAAGTATTAAGTTGTAATTGTGGTTTATATTTAATCTTAGATGGCTCAAAATGTAGTGAACACACAAAATGGGATTTTCTTTTCGTTTCTGGTCTTGCTAAGTCCGGTCTGGCAATTAATTCTGTCCAAGTTTTGCGACTGAAAAGAAAAAATAAATAAGATATAAGTACTTACATAATTTAACATTTAAAGGTATTATTTGTCAGACGACTAAATTGTTAAATATTATCTTTTAGCTGTACGGTTGGCTGCCAGTAAAAATAATTGAGACAGGTACCTACTTATGAAAGACCGAGGAATATTTATATGCTAGGTAAGGTAACTATTTACTAAGTAATCTATGACCACACGCGAAACTGCAATAAATTGTAAGACATGTAAGCATGAACCTTTTTTTTGTGTGGGGTGGGAATTCATCCAATGACATCTCCCGCTCTAGGATGGAGTGGGAGGGTGTGTCAGATTCTTACTGACTACAACACACCCCTGTTCCTTCCCGGCCCTGAGTGCCCAGGGGCGCGGTAAATCTGTTTCGAATTTATCCACAACCCCTGGGCAGAAGCATGTACCTAGGACACACATCGTACGCAACGTGTAGTAGGTACGTACCTACCTAACTATTTAATAATCAGTGACGTAACCACTCCGCATGGCCACGAATACGAATGAAATACGAACTATAGGAAACTGAAAAGGCGATTCATTTATTTGTTCGTTCATTTACACAATTAGCGGAATAGGGAACTACTATGCTTCTATACTATGGATTCACTATGAACGACCTGCGATGGCGCCATATTTTGACGTCATGCACGCATTTCTTACACTTGCGCGCTTTTAAATAAACAATGATCATAAGAAAATAACAATATTATTGAAAATTAATTTGCACAAAGTAGATTTTTGCTAAACGTAATTTTCAAATGACAGTTGGCAAATGGAGGTCATTGACCTTTCAATTCTTATCTCAGACGCATAACAAAAGTTATTATTACGTACTTAGCAATACTTAATAAAATACAAAAAACCAAACATGCAAGTTAACAATTTATATACTTGTTTAAAAAACGATAGTAAAACAAATTAGTTAAGTAGGTACTCACATTTCTTTATCAGCAGGTAAACTAAAAAAAGATAAGTTTTTATCTCTTCTCTTGCTGGATCTACATCCATCAACTGCACATAATGCACCAGAAGAGCCAGAACCAGCCATATCGTATGAATTCGAAACTATAAAGTACGTCAGGTCAGGTCGACCAAATTATATGCGAACGTACGCGTCTCGCGACTGTCGGCCTCGGCAACCCACTGGGAAATGGGTCGCGTGCGACCCGGCGTGACCCGGCGCCCCGGCCCCCCGGGGTCGGTAGGTAGTTAGCGCGCGTATAAGTATATGGAATGATTTTAAATGTCCTAGATTGAGCGCGACCCTGAATAAAATGCAACAAGCACAAACTGAGAGTGAACTCAGTGAACAACATTTATTATTTTGATTGTGCACTATTTCCTATTTCTATGATTTTTTTTTATTTACCCCGAAGGGAAGGCTATAGTCTTTTGACCATATTGCCAAGTCTTACGTAGTGTTTTTTTCCATTACAATGCAGATGTAACACATTCTTATGTTTTTTGCAGTATTTGGCAACAAATGTGTCGAGTCAGCCTTCTCAGCAAACTTCGCTGAGGGAATACTACAATAAAATTCTGAGCTCTATTTTACTGAGATCGCGCCTGTTTCAATGATTATCACACATATTGTCCATTTGCGTAGACACTTGAGACACAAAACTACACAAATTACACATCACAACATCCACTAAGAATCAATAAACGAATAATTAAAACAGCCATTGAACTTCACTCGAAGAAATCCCTCCAAAAACTCTAATTCTATGAAAACAATGGTCCTTTTTTGATCTATAATGTTTTGAAAATCTTACAAAAAACGATCTGCTAAATCCGAAGGGCCTTTGTCCACTTACTCGTATTTGATTCTTATTTGTGATTCATTGATTTTTCGCTTCCAAAATATGATACATTTTTATTATGTCATCATTCTCCTGCCCTTATCCCAATTTATTTGGGGTCGGCGCAACATCTCTTTTTCTTCCATACTCCTCTATTAGTCGTCATCTCTGTAGTCACCCCCTTTTTACCCATATCCTCTTTCACACAGTCCAACCATCGTTTCTTTGGCCTTCCCCTACTCTTATAGCCATCCACATCCATACCTACACAAGACTTTCCTCACGACATTTTCTTCATTCCTCCGCATCACATGCCCATACCACGACAACCGATTTCCACACAACTTTTCAGTCAGCGGTGCCACTTTCAGACTTCCTCTTATATACTCATTCCTAATTCTATCCATACGCGTAACACCACACATCGCTCTTAGCATTCTCATCTCAGCTACATGCAATTGCTTTTCATTCATCACTTTTGTGGCCCAACATTCTGAACCATACAAGACAGCAGGTCTGACCATTGTTTTATAAATCTTCCCCTTAAGTTTTAGGGGAATGCGGGAGTCACAGATAGTCACGGTGACCTGCCGCCATTTCATCCATCCATCCGCCATCGCTTTGCACGAGTGAACCGAGATACCGAAAATCGGAGCAGACTGGGAGAAGCGCGTTTTTACATTTTTAATATGTATTCATAAAAAATGACAAATACCATGTAGGTAGGTACATAAATAAGTAGGTACTGTAGGAAGTTCTTCGAAGCTCGGGGACTCGCTTGCTTACTGCGAGAGTACTGCACGAAGGGCTAACTCGCTACGGGCGGATAAGGATGAAAAATTCAGTCGAATTGAGAATCTTCCCCTTTTTTTGAAGTAGGTTAAAAATAGCTAGGTACCTACACGTACGAGTAGCTCAGAAGCATACGATAGTCTGACACGTAACGGAGGCACCAGTGCACCATATGACCATATCACCCTCCTGCATGTTACCAGCATAATGAGACGCAATCTACACACGCCACACGAAATCTACATACGACACGCCCTCCCGCTCCACCCAGAGCGGGAGATGTCATTGGATGATTTCCCACCCCACAAAAAAAAACATAGCAGTAGTAGGTACCTGCTAAAACGAATAAATACTGTATAAACACCTGGGTAGCCTGGTAGGTATTGAGTAGTTACTAAGTATTGAATCAATTACCTTATTAGGTAGGTACTGTGACGATTTTAGTGACAGCCTAATTTTAGCGGGTCAGTACCGGCTTTTAACTGGCAGGTAAGGAGTGTTGGAGAGTCGATGGAATTATGATTAGAGATTAGGTGTCACATTTTGTTTTATGTCAGAAATAGAAGTTTAGCCCTTGGAAGTGGGCACACATGTATTTCTATTTAAAAATCAATATAGAGTATATAACGCCCTCAGCTCTTTCTCTTATTCGCCCGTAGCGAGTCCATTTTAGTACAGTCCTCTCGCAGTCGCCAAGCTACGTGACATCCCCCGGAGCTACGAAGAACGGCCCAGGATCCGTGCAGGCCGTACTGGTGCCTTACGGTCCTACATGTGGCGGTGGTCGCCGGCTACGAGTGCCAGGATAAGAGGAGTGTATAATCAAAGCTGAGTGGTTTTATTTATTACAAGTGTCAATCACATAAGAGAGTGGAAAATGCGGTACTTCTCAGGCCACACATATCAAGTGTGCTTTGAGGAACTCATCGAGTCGAGTCGAGACGTGTCGATGGCCATTGCCAATGGGTGGCTCAAGACTGATTATGCTCTCATTTTTAGTGTGGCTCCAGGGCGCAGCCCAACATTTTTTTAGATATACGTTCGATTATGATATTATGGAATTTGAAACGCTTATTAGGAATTCTCATGCAAGTGTGTTTCTTGCAAGGAGCGTAATAATCAACGTTTTTATAATTGTGAAAGGCCGGACGTTGTGTCCGAGGCGTGTGAACAGTCAGAGGATAATGGGAGCAAAGATAATGATGCACAGTTGTTTTCTAGCTCAATAATCAAAACAAATGAGGATGAATATGATGATGGTGACCAGAGCTGCGAGGCCAGCCCAGTCAATGATGTCCAAGACTGTGAAGAGTGCGGCCTAGGCGATGATGACCGAAGCTGTGATGATAGCAGCCAGGTTGATGGTGAGGCGAAGAAGGATTACGCGGATGAAAATACAGAATCGGGTCAGTTCTTTCCAGTTAGTCCCGTAAATAATGTTTCAGAGAACCAAGAAACAACTTTATTAGAAGAAACAAATGGCGAGTACGAGTCGAACGAGAATTGTATTTATTTAGATGTGGTTTCGGCTGATGTCGTCGTGATGGAAAGCTGCGAGATGGAGGTTCCATGTCTCACATGTTTTTTGTGACGATAATTTTGTTCAAGTTGAGTGTGATTCTGCTGATATTTGTGAGCAAGAGGACTTCGAGATGAAGATGGAGTCGGAAAAGCACTGCGTACCAGGAGAAGCGATGCAGGATCCTTCTATTAATGTTCCACCAGGTAATAATCCAGCGGATATCTACCGGGGTGAAAACTGCATCATAAATGCCACTTCACAGCGTCATAACATTCCACAGCAAGCGGAACGGTTTTTTTCCCGGGATATTCTGGAGGAGGAGATCTGTACCCTCCCGTGTTTTGCTAAGAGGGACGGTTTCCATTTCTTTGATAGAAATAAATTTATTTTTGTGTCTATTTTATTTATTCTGGCTAACGTGTATTGTCATGGCAACTTGATAAACGAGTTGACGACCATAAATGTAAGAAGGTGGGGATTAAGTAAATCCTATGATTCAAGTTATCCCGTAAAAATAAAAATATAAGAAAGAATTCATGAACTGCGTATACTTGTAAATAATTCAATATAGCAGTCTTCTGTAAATAAATATAAAATTTGGAAATTTATGAAGAAATTTATAAATTGGTTTTTGGAAATTCTTTTGTTGTTTGGAGAGAAATTGTAGAGAGAGATAGAAGTTTAGCCGTTGGAAGTGGGCACATATGTATTTCTATTTAAAAATCAATATAGAGTATATAACGCCCTCAGCTCTTTCTCTTATTCGCCCGTAGCGAGTCCCTTTTCGTACAGTCCTCTCGCAGTCGCCAAGCTACGTGACATCCCCCGGAGCTACGAAGAACGTTCCAGGATCTCTGCAGGCTGTACGGTGCCTTGGGGTCCTACAGTACTGTGACGATTGTAGACACAGCCTAATTTCAGAGGGTCTGCACCGGCCTTTAGCTGGCAGTTAAGAATATTGGAGAGTCGATGGAATAATTATAAGAGTAGGGGTCAATTATAAGAGTAGGGGTCAATTATAAGAGTAGGGGTCAATTATAAGAGTAGGGGTCAATTATAAGAGTAGGGGTCAATTATAAGAGTAGGGGTCAATTTTGTTTTATGTCAGATAGGAGTTTTGCCCTAGCAAGTATTTTTCTGTGATTACCAATACAGGGTGTAACAGAAAGGTGTGGTCATATTTTAAGAACCGGTTCTACCCATGGAAACGTACAAGTTTCTCTAAGAAAAAACCAAAAAAATCCCAAAAAAAAACTTGGACTTTCCATAAAAAGTTATCATCAGCTGATCAATATGTGTTATAGGAGGCAATTTTTTTTTAGAATTTCCATTTGTTTTTAACTGACTTCGAAAAAGGAGGAGGTTATCAATTCGAATGTGTGTATTTTTTTTTTTTTTTTTTATGTATGTTCGGGCATAACTCCGTCATATATTGACGGATTTGCAAAGTTCTTTTTTTGTTCGAAAGGGGTTTATTCCGAAATGGTCCCATTTAAATTTCAAAAAGATCTGATGATGGGTTTCGGAGACAGACAACGGAACTCTTCAAAAATTGACAGCAAATCAACCGCGATTGCTGCTATCGTATGTTTATGAATTGTTAACACAGTTTAATGGGGAACCACAACTAAAAAGTGAAAAATAAAAAACTTTTTTACAAAAAAATAGAACCGACTTCCAAAAAAAGTGCAAAATAACTTTAATTTCGGAAGTCGGTGTCAAAAAACGAAGACACAAAACAAGAACACCGACTTCCGAAATTAAAGTTATTTTGCACTTTTTTTGGAAGTCGGTTCTATTTTTTCTTTAAGAAAGTTGTTCATATCGATGGGCAGATGCAGTTCTTAAAATATGACCACTCTTTTCCGTTACACTCCGTAATTCTGTATAGTTATTTAAAGTGCCCTCAGCTCTTTTCTTATCCGCCCGTAGCCAAGTTCCCTTTTATGCATCGCACTCTCGCGTTGCCAGCGAGTGAGATATTAGGATCCCTGCAGGCCGTACTGGTGCCTTGGGGTCCTACAGTACCTACCTACATGATATTAAAAAAAAGACCTTGGCGAGTAACCACTCAGTTGGTAGGCGGGTAATTATCTAATTTGGTGTAAATCGGCTGTCCGCGATAATATCACCCTAAATGAAGTTAGATTTTTACCGTGGATTAAAGTAACTTGTAATAAAGAATGGTTTCTAACTAGTGCTTCTTTTAAATTTTATATTATAAAAGTAATGTCAAAGTTATTTTGTTCAAAAGGGCCAAAATGTCATTACCAAGGGGTGTTCGCTTTCCAGTTTTCGATAAAACTTCAGCAAAATGCTCCATTAAATTCACATACGGCTGAAACTACTGTTTACGTAAAAAGTTTAATAGTTATGACATACATTATTGATTGCACAAATTAAAACGTATTCTAAAACATTGAACAGCAACATCGTACATTTTGGTTCCTCATAATTACCGTGGCACAACGTGACGTGCGTGACATGCAGCTCTTCACTAAATAGCTTTGCACAAATCCCGCCGCTGCCCTCGTGACTCGTGTGCCTCTCGTCACCATTCAGTCAGACGGCGAAGTGGACGCTAGTCGCGCAGCGCAAAATTAAGAAGTTTTATATTTTTCACAAAGTCGTACCGAGGTTTTTGTCACAGTAATATTGTCTTCCTTGTGGGTATCATTCCTCGGTAAATATCAGAATTGTTTATATTAATCATATTTTATCTTAAAGCCTAACAACTAGTTTGTTATGACGTAATTAGTACAACATTCTGGAATATCATAAACGGTACATGATAAACTGGAAATTTCTAGATTTTATCATTACCAAGGTAGTCATTACCATGGATTTTTCAATCTACGGTAGTGACAATGATTCCATAGTAATGATTATCTCCACTTATCCTGTAAAGAGTTTGCATTTTTAATTTTTTGCTGAAACTGAGTTGTTATGAATACTGGAATATCTTATACGGTACATGCTAAAGTGGAAATTTCAGGATGTTGTCGTTACCAGAGATTTCCGTGGACTTTTCAATCCACGGTAATGACAATGATTCCATGGTAGTGACAATAACTCCATGGTAATGAGTATGATCTCGACTTATCCTGTAAAGAGCTTGTATGTTCAAGGCGTTCGTAGTGCGCATTGCGACGTACTTCCTCAGCCGAGTGTTGGAGGAAAGCTTTTGGCCGCAGGACGTGGTGTTCCGTCGCTTCCGCCACAATATAAATATGGACAGTATGGAAACTAAGCCTAACTAAGCCCTGTATGCGGCCGGCTTGTGGGTGTCATATACCCAGAAGCGGTACAACGCTCTCCGTGTTCAGTATAATAATGCGTTCAGGGTGTTGTTGGGGCTGCCCCGGCACTGCAGCGCGTCCGGGATGTTCGCCGACGCCCGTGTCGACTGTTTCTACACGACGATGTGAAAGCGGTGCACATCTCCGAGCCACCTCCAGCACCATCCTGAGCGTATTTGCGAACAGGTTTGATTGTCAGTACATTAACCATTGCTATATGATTAATGTGATGAGAAACAAACAAATGACTCAGAGGCAGGCGTATTATTAATTAATTTAAAAAAAAAGAAATGTATTTTATTTTATGATTTAATTTAATTGTGATTTTGATTTTAATTTTGATTTTGTTTTTGATTTTATTTGGATATTAGTTTTGATTTTAATTTTCGTTTTATAATTTTTAATTGTAATGTTTACTTTTATTTAAATTATTTAATTACTACTTTTCAAATAATTATGATATGTACTATTATTATAATTTTAATTTGATTTGAAATTAAATGATCTAAAGAAATGGATTGAAATAAATGATTTTTGAATTTGAATTTGAATTAGAGAGCTAGGGTTGTCACTGTTAATGTTTGGAAAAAAAATCTATGGAAGATGCTTAAAAGTTGCCGCGCCATTTGAAAAACATTAAGATATCCCACAAAGGCCCGTACCCTTTTTTTTTTCAGGTCACGCAAAGTTTTCATGGTTTTTGAGGGTGTTAAAGTGAAGTCAAAATGCGCGGCGCTCGGCCGATAGCTAGTTAACCCTGCGGCAGCGCACCTTACCGCGTTTTAACCTGAAAATTCGTGTGATGTAAATGAAAATCCATTGAACATTTTAAAAAACGTCTTTATTGTTCATAATTAAATAATTATTAGGTACCTTTCAAGATCAGCAGGGAGTTTAAAAAACGAAAGCCCCGGATTTGAAGAAGCCGAGTTCATACAACAGTAGGTACACTGCGCTATACGCTCGTGGCATTTTAAAACGGTCCGCGGCTCAAGAGATAACACGACCACTCGTCTCGACACGGCAACCGCAATTGCGCGCACCGCGACTATCGCTTAGGGCTAGCGTAGATGCGTGCGTCTTTGTGAGTGTGCCGTTTCGATCGTTTGTACGTAGTTTCCGTACTGTCCATATTTATACTGAGCTTCCGCGGACCAATTCCACACGAGAGCACAAGGGACGTAGTGCAATGCTAGTGATGTGCTACTAACATAAATTTAAGCTTTATTTACTAACACTTTCTGTTAATAATATGTATACTTAGGTTAAGGTATTTATCTATGGGTCTATGCAACCCGAAATAAATGAATTATTATTATTATTAAATTTTTGCCTTTTATATCAGCGCACATTTTTCGTAAATTTTAGTGAGTGTATTTTGCGCAAATATTTATCACATGATGACATGACTATGTGACTTCCCGTGTGATCGTTTTCCCAAAAGGCTTTCAACTTCATCCAAAAGCAATTCATTGTGCTATGATCATTACCAAGTGTGTTAATGTCATTACCAAGCGTACAATATGCCATTACCATGACGCTTAAAACTTTACGGGTCCATATCATCACTAATACAGATACCAAAAGATAGCCTTAATTTACTTGAATATGAAACTTTTAACTAAGATAAAGTTTTCTATTAAAAACCATATTTTTTAACAAACCGCCCAATTTGCACGAAATGAAATAACTTTTTTATACCAACTTTTTTTAAAAGAAATAGAGTACCACTGATTTCAGATGGGGTCACTAAAGTCTACCAACTTATAAATAGAGTACAACTGATTTCAGATGGGGTCACTAAAGTCTACCAACTTATAAAAAAGTGTAAGTACCTACTTACCTACATTACTTAAATTTATTTTTTTTTTTTTTTAATGTTTTTTTGTACCTCTATGACAGTGAGAACAGAAAATATCAACATATATTAACAGTAAACAGTAAAATGTTTGGTTTATGTATGACAGTGGGTATGTATGACTGGTAATTGGTATTAGTACCTATAGTAAACATTGTGTAAAACTGACTATTTTAAATTTTAGCGTACCTAATAGAGTAATATTACAGATTATAAAGTACACCTACATGAAGTAGAGTACAATACCTACTCTATTTTAGAATACGGTCACAGATTGAATACGGTTGGCTACCCTAACTACAGTGTACAATGATACATAGGCACGTAAGTACCTACCTAAACAAGTAGTAGATAGGTAGCTATAGTATAGGATGAACAGTAAGCAGGCGCCTACTGCTACTCTAAACCCTTGTTATGGCAAGGTTTAAGGAAGATCAATCTGTGCCTACCTGGTACCTACCTACTATTCCTTGGGGATGGCATCATGGCATATTCTTCGCCGATAACTATTCGGTACAAATCGCACAGTGTAGTTACGATAAGGAGCATCGAGCACAGCACGCGGCGTACATACAATGTTGTTGATAATATAAATGAGCGCTCTGCACACACACACACTCGCACGCACGCACACCGCCGCATAAGCTGGCTACAGACCCCCGCAGCACATAATATAATACTAGCGTACAGATGCCTCATCCCATACAAAGAAACGGTAGGTACCGCTGTAACTACGGGTTTTTTTCTGGCACAAGTAACTTTTGTTCTTCGTTCGGGCCCGTCCTCTACACCTCGCTAGATGGTGTTAGCAGCGACGACTTGCAAGCTGAATGAATTTACATAGTCTTACTAATATTTTCTCACACATTGAGGAATTATTTTATAGTATTTTTGGCACTTTATAGCAGTTTTACTGTATCAAAATGTGTCACTATTAAAATTTTAAAGAGGCGAAAGGATAAACTAAAACTTCAAACAGCACCATCTATTAGTACAATAAATATAGATGTCTAAGGATTCGTTAAAATAATCGTTTAAATTTGAATTACAAGCCCATTATTCCACAATTTTATGCTTAGGGAAGTTTATTAAATAAGAAAATACAGTTTTTATCATATGTATTTGCAAAATATTCATATTACTAAAAACTTCAATAAGAAATCGATGCATATTACGCCATCTATTGAGATTTATTTGAACTAAATTTTCTATGTTCGAGATGAGACCCCGTGCCCGCAGCACGGTTCCCAACTTAGGGATTTTGTCCCTAAATTTAGGGACTAGAAGTGTTAAAAAGGGACATTTTTAGGGACTGGAATTTTTTGGGGATTTTTTTAGGGAAACAAAACTTGCAAAATCGAAAACAAAGCGTGTGTTTACAGTTTTGTGCATAAAAACTTAGGAAGGAACGCACGATATGAAACGAGTGAACTGCGCGGCGCATTCATTCATTCATGTCACTCTTCAATCAATGAGTTAAAAACTATTTTGGATAAATTATACCCAATTCCACCGAAGTTATGTTTATGGCAACAAGAATGACGTCGAATCGGGAGGAACAGGATGATGACGCGATTGTGGAAATAATTAAAAACTTTATAAGATTCTATTTAACTATTTTACTAACTTAATATGTAACGTTTTATTTTATGAGCTACGAAATAATTTAGGTACTAAATAAGTATGATGGTACTTATAAAATTCTATATAGGGATTTTTAGGGAAATTCAGAAACCAACTTGGGGAAAATTTTTGGTAAAGGTTGGTAACACTTCCCTGCAGTCAGGCCGCTGCAGCGCCACCGGCTGGTCGCTGACGTACGTTACGTCACGTTTCTCACTATAAAAAACGTTTATCAATGTACTGTTTGTTTCCAAATAAGTTGTTATGAAGACTCCGAATATTTTAAGACGTATCAACACCCGCTCGACTGAATCTCCTTATCGTCCGGAGCCGCGTGGCGCTGGCGCATGCGCGCAAGCTGCCTCTAGCGACATGGAGCGCGAACGCGATGACAGCTCCGTGTGGTCGCAGCCTCTGGGCAGTTCTGCCGCCGTACAGCATTCCATCGAGAACCAGAAGAAGGCTAGTTACTGCAGCGTGTTGAACTGTCGGAACAATTCTCTTCTCAATCCTACTTTGGGTCTTTTTAAGGTTCCAAGCGATAGTCGGAGGTAAATATTATGATTTGAGACATGCAACGCCATCTATGTTTTATAGCTGGCACTTGATTGCTGCAATCAAATTCTGTGAGTGATATGATCGGATCCATCGATTTGAACAGTAACTTGTTTTATATTTAGATTCTACAATTGATTAGACGGTTGATTGGTTGCAATCAAATGATGAATTCGATATTACCTATACACAGTTACAATAGAGGAAAAGTAAACCAACTTGTAACTTTTAGCTGACAAATAACTGATATTGGTTGGCACCTTCCTAGGGTGTTGATACCGACGACAATAAAAAAAAAATGATGACTAACAAACACACTGTCTGCTGTTCACTAGCTGCGAGACTAGACTAATATTATAAACAACTGAAATTATGGTTTTTAGGAAAATACAAGCTAGCTACAAGTTAGCGCCACTAAAGTGAGGTAGATAAAAAAACTGCCAAGAGCGTGTCGGACTCGCGCATGAAGGGTTCCGTACCATCGTACGTGTACAAGATTATACGCGTACCTATATTTGTGGCCATTATTCTTCCTTCTTCTTCTTTTCTTTCTTTCTTTTTAAAAAACCGTTGCCCCACACTAGGAATTACTCCTGTATCGTGGGTGCGTTGACCAACATGTATACTCACATACACAAGACACCCAGACCCGGAACAACTATCTGTAGGTCATACACATGTTTGTGCAGTGCGGGAACCGAACCCGCGACACACAGCACAGCAGCCCAACGCTCAACCACTGCGCCAACCGTGTTTTTTTTTATTTTTAAAATTTTAAGAAAGCTTACAGACTAATACACGTAAATGGTAACGAAATAATATCAACTGACAATTGCTAATTACAAGCTTCCACATTTATATTACTAATTATCCTTTTCACTTCTGTCACAATCTACCTAGTCTATTCTAATATTCACTTTTATTCCTTATAATCATGCCTATCACTCGAAGCGCCTATGCTCGCCAAGAAGAGTCTAAACTCAATCTGGCTTTGAGCGAATTAAAGGCGTCTAAGCAGTGCTGTGATCAACTGATTAAGGAAATGGATGATAGTGAAAAGGTGCTCCTTGAAGCCCATGATAAGAATAGGAAGTTAAAGAATGAAATGGCTCAGTTATACATTCAATACACTGAGGCCATAGAAGCCCGGGATAGGCTCCAACTTGTTGTGAACGGATTCAGCCAGTGTAGCACAGAGTATGAACAAGCTCTTAATCACAAATTTTTATTGCAACAACAGATAAAAGAGGCTCAAAGTCAAATTTCACATCTTGAGACAACTAACCTGAACATCACAGCCTCTCTGAATCAAAGAATATTCAATGAGTTGGTTCCTATTGCCCCATCAATGGTTGATCTAGTAGGACACTCTTGCATTATAGATTTGACAAGTGATGATGATTCTAAGTCAAGTAAAAAAGTCAGGATAATCTCTAGTAAAAATAAACTTAAAAAATATATTAAAATAAACAAATACATTGTTAAAACTAAAAAAATGGTTAAAAAACAAAAGTTCTTCATTAAAAATGTAAAACTTAATAGGGAAAGGTTAAATTTATTAAAACAATTAGATATGTATGCTTTGAACTTAGAGAAAAGTACTAGGAAATACCAAACTGACACGGAAGACTTGCAGTGTGAACTTGACCGGTTACAACAGCAACTAAGCACAATGACCACTAAATATAGAGTCTCAGAGAAACAAATGAAGGAATATGTGTTGGCAATGAATGAGCTGGTTAGCTTACAAAAATCAAACTTTGAACATTGCCAATCACCATCAATAGCATCTACTCCGGACCATTCATTGCCAATATATAATACCACCTTACCGCAGTCTTGTGCCAGTTTGCCAGTAGAAATGACTAATTGTTTATCGCAACAAATTGTAAATAAAGAAATAGTTATCTATTGTGATGAGATTGGAAAGGATTTAGGCCACTTTTTGATAAATGAATATCCGGGACACTCAATAATGAATAACTGCATGCCTGGTTGTACTTTGTTGGAAATAATGAAAGAGATTATAAAATGTAATTTTAACCAGGATACTATACTCATAATTTTAGTTGGTGATAGGGGTACTGTGAACAAAGGAGAATTGCTCCAATATTATAGAACCTTGTCTGACATTAATTTAAGAAAAATTGTGATGTTCACTTTCCCTTATAGCCAAAGTTTGCCACAGGAAGAAAATCAAATTAGATATCATATGAATATAAAATTGCACAATTTGTTATTTAATGATAACTTATTCCATCGAATTGACCTTAACAATTATATTGGTTATCGTTTTTATTTGACAAAAGATAGGAATCTTAAAGATAGATACTATCTTTCAAATTATTGTAGGAGACAGATAGCTGTGTCGCTATCATATTTATTTTGTATAACAGCCAAGAAATTGGCTAAACAAATTGCTTCTATTGAGCAATGCAATGACATTTCTCATAATTCTGCCAATGTCTTGGCATTAAATTTTGATATTATTAATAATTTAAATTAGAAATTAAGACAACAGAGACAATCTCTAGCAATTATTTAAAGAATAGCGAAAACAATGTTTTAAAATCAACAAATAGTATCAACCTGGTGCACCAAAATATTTATGGTTGTATGGGCAAGGATTTAGAAATAGAATTAGGTAGGATTCCTTAAATTTAACAATGTAGATATTCTTTGTATAACTGAAAATTGGCTTAAAAGCCATCAGATTATGTTTAATTATAGTAATCACCAGGTTGGTAGTTCGTTCAGCAGAGTAAACGCTGTACTTACATGGTGGCTCATTAATTTTCATAAATAATCTACTTAAGTTTTAAGACCGCAAGGATATTGTGAGCCTCTCTGTTGAACAGACAGTTGAAATTGCCTGTATTGAATTGGAGCAGTTTATTATATTAAGTGTGTACAGACCACCCTAAAGGATTGTATGATTGTTTTGAAAAAGTAATGGATGAAGTGTTGCAAAAACTTTGTAACTCTAGTAATTCCGTCATCGTTTGTGGCGACTTCAACGTTAATTTGTTAGAAACTTCTAGCCTAAGCACTAAAATTATAAGTTTGTTTCAGTCATACAATCTTGTAAATCTATTTATGGAGCCTACTAGAATAACCCCCACTACTGCATCTTGCCTAGATAATATTTATGCAGATATTTTACCTACCCACAAAAAGATTATTAATTTATTAGACTCTGATCATAGTGGACTATTGATCACTATACCAAATATAAACGAAAAAAAGATATCACTGTTAACCCAAAATCTAAAGGTCGCTTGGAAACATTTAAAACTAAACTCTCAAATAAAATCCCACTTTTGTCAACTAATGATGACCCTAATCAACATTATAATAATTTTTTCAAAATGTATTGCACGCAATTTGATACTACTTTTATTCCTAAGACGATTTCGGTAAATAGCAATAGGTACTTCCTTCAGTGACTGGGCCACCATTGGTATTAATAAAAGTAGAAAACGGCTGTATGAGCTGTATGAAGAACGGACTTATATTAACACTGTAGAATTTAATTTATATGTTAAGAATTATTCTAAATTATTTAAAAAAGTATGTTATTTGGCGAAATCTTGCTACTTAACCTTCTGCGACTGAGGTGGTAGTCTACCGGACACCACCAAACACAAAAAACGTTGCCAGATCGTAACATGGCGTGATGTAGCTCTGTCTCGCTCAGTACCTTCCTGTAACGGCTCACGCTAACGGTCAGAGAGGCGCGGGCGGCCCTGTGGTGTGCACGTTTGGAGTTTTCGACTGCCGGTGTCCCACAGACGTAATTGTACAGCAATAAACGTTGAATCTGATAGACGTCAAATCACCAATATCGTTTTAGATTCATAGTGTCTGTTAGTCGTTTCATCAGTAAAATATTAATACTACCATATTGTCTCTCAAACATAACCTCACATTTAGTTGCCTTAACTTATAATATTCATATTTTTTTAGATAGCGACTCAAAGTACAGACAGTAGGCCACCAAAACAAGACAGCAGTGAAAGATATACAAATGATGATGGGCAGATTGAGGAGTGGCTTGAAGAATTAGAGAGCGATTTTGATGATTCGTTAGAAGATCCTAATTGTGTGGAAGGAAATGTACAGCAAGAGGAAAATGTAGACCTCGTGGAACAGAATGCCCAATCGAGTGAGAGCGATTTTAACTCTGAAGACGAGGAGCCCCGTAGCTCTTTAGTTTGTGGTGATCAAGGTGGTTCAAACTACATTTGAACTAATTCATTCGTCTTATACCAATCTTGTCCAGGTGCCAAGCTGCGAAGAGGGGACTTTTTACTATTTTTGGCAAGAGAATTGGTTCTTTCTAACTTAAAAGAACGCGTTTATAATGACAGACTGCCCAGAGAACTCCGTCTTACTATAACGCGAGTTTTAGACAATGATTTGCCTCCCCCTCCACCCGTGGCTCAGCTTCCAGGTCCAGCTGGAAGGAAGCTATGCAGCATATGCCCCAGTAAATTGAAAAGGCAAACAAGGTACCATTGTTGCGCATGCAAAAAGCCAATTTGTCTACAATGTTCTTCTCCACTATGTCAAGACTGTAAACCTAAGTTTAAGATTTAGGGTTAACTTTGAGACTGATTTGTGCCTAATTGAACCGTGATATCACGTTGTATTTTTTGTTTTAGAGATATAAGATAACGCTTAAAAGATTAATATTAACAATTTTAAAGAAGTTTTATTATTTCGTTTTTTTTTTAATAGTTTTGTAAGTTTAAGCGTAAATATAACGAAAATACTGATCTCATTAAATGATTCCATAATAAACTCGATTTTTGTTTTGATCATGCTTATTAATTTTTATTTCATTATACATAAACCCATTAATAGTAAAATAAAACTAGAGCCCTATTATTTCTAAAAGTTATAAACGAATCATGCTGTATATAGTGACGCCTGACAGACTACACCTCAGTCGAATGTTGACGAGAAACCCACCTCAGTTGCAGAAGGTTAAGTTCAAAAATTAAAAATAGTAGTAATGTAATTAAAATGACTTGGGATATTATTAATAGCGAAACGGGAAGGTCTTGCAACCGAAGTAGTGATTACAGCCTTGCTATTGATGACAGTATCATTAAATCAGATTCGCAAGTCGCCGCGGCATTTGAAAATTTCTTTGCAGATATTCCCGTATCGACTACAAAATCTCTAAATTCATCACCAACTGCTGCAGAAATTTTACTTAAAGAAAACGTTCCAGTTTGTAAATCCCAATTTTATTTCCAATATGTCACTTGTAATGATGTAATTAAAACTTTTAATACTTTAAATGTTAAAAAGACTGCAGATCTATGGGGTAATTCTGTTGACGTTGCTAGGTCTATTATAAACATTGTAGTACCTACTTTAGCAGTAATTTTTAGTAATTGTATAGATTGTGGTGAGTTTCCTGATCTAATGAAATATAGTAAAATTATACCATTGTTTAAATCGGGTAGTACATCAGACCCTACTAATTATAGACCTATATCAGTGCTACCTACTTTTAGTAAAATTTTTGAGAAAATTATTTTAGATCAAAATCAAAGATATTTTAATAAACACAAATTATTACACAACAAACAGTTTGGTTTCACAAAGGCTCAATTCTGGGTCCTTTTTTGTTTCTAATCTACAGGGTGTAACGGAAAGGTGTGGTCATATTTTAAGAGCCGGTTCTGCCCATGGAAATGAACAACTTTCTCTAAGAAAAAATAGAAAAATCCCAAAAAAAAAATTGAACTTTCCATACAAAGTTATCATCAGCTGATCAATATTTGTATGGGAGGTAAAAAATTTTTTTTAGAATTTCCTCGGATTTTCTTGAAGAAAGTTGTTCTTAGCGATGGGCAGATGCAGTTCTTAAAATATGACCACACCTTTCCGTTACACCCTGTATATCAACGACTTGCCTTACCTCATAAAGGATAAACATGATATAGTGCTGTTTGCAGATGACACTTCACTTTTATTTAAACTCAAACGTCAGCAGGTGGTTGTTGATAATGTAAATAATGCTCTTTCAACTGTAGTTAACTGGTTCAACAACAATAATCATCTCCTTAACGAGAAAAAAACAAAATGCATAAAGTTCACATTACCCAATGTAATACAAGTGAACACTAGTGTGTCAATAAAGGGTGAAGAGTTGAAACCCGAGGATTCCACAGTGTTCTTAGGTTTAACTTTGGATGCGCAGCTTCAGTGGAGCCCCCATATAGATAAAATGTTCAAAAAACTTAGCTCTGCAGCATACGCCGTAAGGAAAATTCGTGGTTTAACTGATTTAGAGACAGCTCGTTTAGTATACTTTAGTTATTTTCATAGTGTGATGTCGTACGGCATTCTGTTGTGGGGAAATGCCGCCTATATTCAGACAAATTTTTGTTTTACAGAAAAGGGCTATTCGTGCAATTTATAAATTAAGTCCCAGACACTCCCTCAGAGACAAATTTAAAGAGATTAATATTATGACTCCCTCTCAATATATTTATGAGAATCTCATGTATGCACATAAAAATATTAATCTGTTTAAAAGATACAGTGATATCCATAGCATAAATACTAGGAACAAACACAAATTTATTGTACCTAAAACCAGGCTCAAGAAAAAAATAGGTGGTTCGTTTAGATGCCAATGTACACGTTTCTATAATAAACTTCCTAGCCAAATTCAATAACTAAGCATAAATAAATTTAAATCATTTATTAAACGTAAGCTATGCCAGAAAGCTTTTTACACAATTAATGACTTTCTTGAGGACAAAAAGGCGTGGGATTGAGCTGCTTCAATGATATACATGAGCCATTGTTTTCATATGTACCTACTACTTACTGATGAATTTATTTTATATATATTTTTTTAATATTCGTTTTTGACATGAATACTTGTATAGTATTATATTATATTTAAAAAAAAAAATTATTGACATTTTATTATTATTATTATTTTTGACTTGACTACTTTGTTAAGTATGTATTATATTTATTTTTTGATTGACATATTATTATTACTATTTTGTTTGACACGAATATTTACTTTATAAAGTATTATATTTTTATTTTTATTGATTACTTAATTATTGTAAATGTGAGGACTATGTGGGTTATTATTATTATTTTCTCCTCCTTTTTACAGTAATTTTTAACGTTGTCTGACAGTTTGAGTACTTTTGCGGCCTACCCAAATGTCGTTTCTTTGCTATTGTTCGTCATGTCATTGAGCTCCTTAGTGGTTTTTAAGTTGAGCTATTCGACTATTGACAAATGCTTGCACTGACTGGACTGGAGGTCCACTCAAATATGTTTGGTTCTTTCTTCAAAAGACCACTACAGACACTAAGCTGCATGGTATAGAATAATGTGAATGCGAGAACTATGTATGTCGTTATATTCATGTAGATTTTATGATTGTCTGGCAGTTTGAGTATTTTTGCGGCCTACTGAAATGTCCTTACTTTGGTATTGTTCGTCGGTTCGTTGAGCTCGTCAAAGTTCTGAGTTGAGCTTCGCGATGACTGACAAATGCTTGCACTGTCTGGACAGGTCCACTCGAATTCGTGTGTTGCTTTCTTCAAAAAGCTCATCCCAGACATAAACGTACATGGTTCTCATATGATTTAACCAGTACACATTGTATGGATTTGAACACTTTAAAAGAGACTTTGACCTCTGAGTTTGTTTCGGTGTTTCTTCTCAGGGTAGTCAGCTAGGAAACACCGGCCTCATCTAGCTTAAACTGACAAAAAACATTGACGTGTAAAAGTGTTCCTTGTAACCTATTTACTGAATAAACATCATTCATTTATCATTTAATGATATAAAAAAGAACACCATAAAAAATATGGTGTGTGGTGGTGTCGTCATTATTAAGATCGAGTAAAACAAAAAACACGTTTCTAGTAGGTGAGCCCCCTTTAATTTTTATTATTTGTTGATAAAGCGGCAACAGAAATACACATTCTGTGAAAATTTCAACTGTGTGAGTACCTATTACGAATCATGAGATACAGCTCGCTGACAGACATACGGACGGACGGACGGACAGCGCAGGCTTAGTAATAGGGTTCCGTTGGTTACCCTTCGGGTACGTAACTCTAATAATTACGTTGATGTCAATTTAACTAATGACAAAAAATAAGTTTTCTAGGATTTTTTCTAACCGACGACGACGTCAAGAAGTTCTCAATTCCAAACTCTGATTTGAAAATCATCACATCAGCCTTGATAAAAATCTCACAATTATTGATGACTAACTAGCTTGAACCGGTTCGGCCCGCGTTGAGCTCGGAAATTATCCCCTATTTTTGCCCAATAAAATGCAGATGTAACATATTCTAATATTTTTGCAGTATTTGGCAGCAAATAAGTCGAGTCTGCCTTCTAGGGCTCTCGGCGATATATATTTTTATAACATAGTGTAATTAGTTTGTAAAGTTATAACTAACGCGGATAAAAAATAGAGAATCACGCAAAAACTATTTTATGAAACCTTCACCATTTTAAAGATCATTTAATTATTTATATTTTAGTATAAGTACGTGCTTTTTTTTTGGTGTTGTGGCGCAGCCTGGGAGAGGCCTATGTCCAGCAGTGGACTGCGATAGGCTGAGGTGATTGATACGTGCTTTAGTATAATACCTGTTTGTTTTATGAATTATAAATTAATAATGCGTCTAATTTCGGACAGCACCCCTTGATGGGCGAGTCCTATTTAAGGCTACCCGGAGCCGAGCTAGTTAGTGTCCTCACATATTGCAGTCAATATTTACAAAAAATCATAAAAAGTGATGAAGATTCCTCTGATTAATGAAGATTCCTCTGATTGGTGTGATCTGGCTGCGGGTGTTCCTCAGGGTGGCGTCCTCTCTCCTCTTCTCAGTTTTTATAAACGCTATTACTAAGGTCCTATTTTCTAACTATCATCTCTATGCAGACGACTTGCAGTTATATCGTCATTTTAAAATAGATGAACTTGGTGGGGCTGTGGCTGCCATCAATGATGACCCTGAAAATATCAACAAGTGTGCAAAATCCTTTGGACTCTTACTAAACCCAACTAAATCTCAAGCGCTCATTATTGGTGGCAAATATATGCTCAACCTATTAGATCACCAGTCGCTCCCACCAGTAGTGTACGATTCAGTGCCCATATTATACTCCAAAAGCGCTAAAAACCTGGGCGTCCACATGGACTCTAAACTCTCTTGGGAGGTACATATTGCTGATGTGAGTAAGAGGGTCTTCTACTCCTTTCAGTCTCTTAAGCGTCTCCAAAAATTCTTACCATTTCGCACTAAGATTTCTCTTGCTCAATCTCTCCTACTACTGCTCATAGACTATGCGGATGTCTGTTTCCTAGATGCTACGGAGGTACTTTTAAACAAACTTTAACTACTGCAAAATTTGTGCATCCGCTTTATTTTTGGCCTCCGCAAATACGACCATGTGTCGGAGTTTCGGACCAGATTAGGGTGGCTGCCAATTCGGCGTCGGCGAGATACTCATATCCTATCCCTTCTTTATACTATTCTGCACAATCCTATTTCTCCTCAATACCTTCGTGAACGCTTTGAGTACCTCGTTCCGAGAGGTAAACTCTGTCGCACCACCTCCTCTCTTCTCCTTCGTACTCCGCGTCACACTTCCAGCCGCTATAATGGCACCTTTTCAGTGACTGCAGTGCGTCTCTGGAACTTTCTTCCACACTCCCTACTCGACAGCCCTTCTCTGAATGTCTTTAAGAGGAAAATAAAAGAGCACTTCCTTTCTCAATGACATATTATTAGGGTATATATTGGTGTTTATTTGTATATATTACTATATAGTATTTTGTATGTATTTTATATATAGGGATTGTTTATATAAGTTTATATTGTACACAATCCTACCCTCGAATGTGACCTCACTATCACTCAAAGGTTTGCTGGGAGAAAACTCAACTTTGAGTTAAGCTCGCCTTTGTACATGAACTGTGTAATGACTTTATTTTATGTTAAGATTTGGTGTACAATAAAGAATTAAGAAAAGTGGCGGAGTGCATACCGGACCACTTTCGTTTACTGGGTGTGTTTTCTCCCAAGTCGTGGCCGTCTTTAGACCACTTCTTTTATTTCTAATAGCCCTGAAGTAATCTCAAAACTGACGTGTATCTGTACCTACGTTAATGTGCGTTCTCTGTTCAAGGTCTAGAGAATGGCTAGAAAGGATACACCAAGTCAAGAGCAAGTTGAAGAAGATACTCGTTTGTGAGAAGCACTTCGAAGCGCGCTACGTTACCAGAAACAATGATCTGCGCACGGGCCTGGTGATGCACGCCGTGCCCACGCTGTGCCTGCCTCAGGCCGAGGCGCTCACGTGCACGCCTGACGTGGCCGCCGCGCCCGCAGCCTCCGCCAGCGCCGCCTGCTCCACTAGCGCCGCCAGCCGCAAGAGCGTCGCCCCCATCAGAGCCAAAGGTAAAAAACGAACTCGACGACAGCGTGTCACAAACACGAAGGCTATAAAACGAATCGAAACCTTCGTGCATAGAAGTCGACATCCTGGAAATTCTAACATACATATCGCAGAAATTATATCACTGCATAAACGATTTAGCGATAGAAGGGACGGCTGGAAGTTTACAGATGAGTTCAAGTTTTTTGCCTTAAAGCTGTATTGCTCAAGTCCGAAAACGTACAAAACAATGCAATCTCTGTTATGTCTACCCACGATATCGACGCTATACCGATACTACATTCCATCGTCGAGCACTGTTTGTGAGAATTTAATGATAGCTTTAAAGATCAAAGTTGACAGCATGACAGCCGAGCAGAAGGAATGTGCTGTGTGCATTGGTACTCTGGACGTCAAGAAAAACCTCCATTATGATGTTAAGAAAGACCAAGTGATCGGTTTTCATGACGTTGACGGCACTCAGAGGCTGGAGCCAGCCACCACGGCTCTAGTGGTGATGGTCCGCGGTTTATATCACAACTGGAAGCAAGCAATTTCATGTTCATTTTTGGCACCGCATCAGGAGGACTATGAAGATGTGAGAGCGTACATTTTGAAGATCATCAGCAAAATGTTTGAAATAGGACTAACTGTGCGCGTGCTGATATCGGATGTCGAGACTGATTTCATTGGTTTCACGAAAGAGAAAAAGCTCACTTCTAAAGCCCCCTACTTCCAAATAAACAATAATATAGTTTATTATTTGTTCGACCCAGCCCATTTAGTGAAGAACGTGCGAGACTACTTTACCACTAATAATGTTTACTTTAACGGAAAGATCGCTAAGTGGGAACACATAACTGAGTGCTACGACCACGAACGTCAGAAACCTCTCCGACTTGCTCCTCTGCTGACGAGCTACCACATCATACACACGCACCTGCAATCCGAAAGAGATAAGGTTCAGTTGGCGGCGGAGGTGTTCAGCAGGCAGACCGCGGCAGCCGTGTCCGCATACGCAGAGCTCAAGGTGATCGACGAGCCGGTCACCGGCACCGTCGAGTGGATCCTCTTGATGAACAAACTGTTTAACACTCTCAACTTCACCTCGTATATCAAAAACGACGAGACGAATGCTCCGTTCACCGGTGAGGGTGCGCAGCTTGAGTTTATAGATGAAATGTTAACAGTATTCAAAGAGTTGCGTTTGGTTGACGCACATAGAGGTTCCAACACTACGAACAATGCCAAAATCACAAGTAGGTTAAGATTGACCCTTAAAGCCATCGTGTTATTGCACAGGGATTTATGTTTAATATATAATAAGTTTCCAACAAGTATGAGCCGAGACTGTCTGGATTTATTCTTTGACAGAGTTCGTAAAGTACATGGCCGGCTGCCTACCTGCAGGCAAATACAATTAGTATCAAATAGCAAGACTCCGATATTCAACATTTTGCAAAGCAATACAAATAACGGACCAGATTGTCTAGATTTGTTTCTAAATGAAGCGATAGAATTCAGTTCAATTGTAATGGTGTATGAGCGCGCTCAGCCGAACATTATGAACGCGTGCTACGAGTGTACCGCGGACGTGGACCTGGATGCAGTGGAGCTGGCGGCGCGCGCCGACAGCCCGCTGCTGCAGCTGGCGGCCTACCTGCTGTACGAGGGCTACCGCCGGCACAGCGACTGCGAGCGCACCAAGAGCTACGCCTTCGAGAACGCCGACAGTACCGCTGTCATACTGACTATCAAGACTAATCACCAGAATGATAACACTGTGGTGGTCATGGTCCCCTCGGAGTTCGTCGAGTTCATTGAGTCGATGGAAATAACGACTAAATTATATTTTGAGACAGAATGCCAACGAAGCGTACTAAAGGGACTCTTGGAGCATCTGCTTTCAGAAAATGTTACGTTTTCAATGCCCTGCAAGTGTTTCCCTTTAGATTACATTAAATGTTTGTTCATGAGATACAGACTCAATCTGATATTAAAATACAACAATAAAGAATATGATCAAACTTCGGAAGAGTGTAGAAAGGGTTTCGTGGTAAAAGACCTGTAAGCGCCGTGCCCCTACTTTAAATTAAACATTTGCTTATTACCATCGACTTTGTTACTATTACCAGTCATCATCATCAGCGTTTTAATTTCCCACTGCTGGGGCACAGGCCTCCTCTCTGTGAGAGGGTGGCTATTACCATTATTCTTTCAATAAACATGATTGTGTTGATTATATTCAGGCCATAGGAACTTGCGCAGAAGACCTTTTATTTAGCCGCACGTCTTCTGATATCCGAGGTACATTAAAGGGGGACATTAAAGGCTGAATCAATTATTAGGTGATGATGCCTAATAATTGATTCAGCCTTTAATGTCCCCACTGCTAGGGCACAAGTCTCCTCTCTGTGAGAGGGTGTGGGCCGTAACCACGCAGGCCCAATGCGGGTTGGTGGTTGTCACATGTCTTCGAATTTTTGGTTCTTGGTCGTGCCGGTTTCCTCACGATGTTTTTCTTCACCGTTTTGAGAGCAGCGATGATGAAATAATTTATACAAAGTAAAGCAATTGCCTGGGTTTAAACTCTCGACCTACAACTTGTAAGTCGCGGCCAATACTACCACTGGGCTACCACTGCTCGCATAACTGATTGCAAAAGACTAAATTCAAATAATATAGGCATTTAAAGTATGATCTGTCGGCAATACGCCTGACTGATTGACTGACGTGCGTTGAAAACGGTCAATTACGCATGTAAGTCGTGCGGGGCGGCATGCGGCGAGCCGCTCGGCCGCGCGACACGCATGCGGGCGATAGCGCCAAGGTCGAGGTCACCGACACGCCTTTATGCAATGAGTTATGTATGTATGCATGTGCGACCTTGCCACGTGAGAATCACTAGCTCAGATGCACAAGTCGCAGGTTCATGGTCAGTAGTTCATTTTGTCACACCAAACATTAACCAACTGAGTTGATCTTTCTTTAAACTTGTAATCTTGACTGCGCTACTGACAGAGACAGGGATTTACAACGGGTTAGGTACCCGTCCTCTCCTACGGAAGCGGGTGGCTCGGCCCCCAAAATGTAGTATGGTGTACTCCGTGGTGTGGTGATGACCTGTTGCTGGTTGTGGAAGTCTTGTATAACCGGTCCAAGTGGCAAAACTTTGAGGAAGCCCATGTTCAGTATTAGAAGTCTTTCAGCTGAAATGATGATGTAGATAACTTACGTTGAGGCTTAAGGAATCAGTCTGACAATCAGTCTTACCGAGGGGTATCGTGTTATCCAATAACTTTGTTGTGAAGGTCAGATAGGCAGTCACTCCATGTAAAATACTGGTATTCATCTGCATCCGGTTAGACTGGAAACCGACTCCAAGTTAGTTAGGAAAAGGCTAGGCAGGCAGGCATAGTATAGACGAGCATTGCTTTGGAATAAGCCCTTGTGCCAATCTATAAATTACTAGCTAAATTCTGCCAGCAGCTACACCCACGTGATGTTAGAAAACTATCTCAAAAAAAAAAGGGAACATATTTGCCGGATAAAAGGTATTCTGTTTCCTTTTCCATGTCATGCTCTACCCGTGTGCCAAATTTTCATCCAAATCCGTTTAACCGTTAAGGCGTGAAAATGTAAGAAACAAATAAACTCACTGGCATTTATAATATTAGTTAAAAAAATATTAAAATTATTTAAAGAACAAGGATACCAACTCGGTGTGTCAGACCGTCTCGTACTCAACTTGTGAGACTTTTTGTGGAATCGTACTTTACGCTATCGCATCGAGGGAGCAATCCCTCCCCTCTCGCAACCTCATTCGAGCCCCCCTAGTCTTCACACTGTTCACCTTCGATATCCCCAAAAGTAAAAAGGCCCAGTTGGCTCTCTCTCTTGCCGTCCGCCAGCGAAGCCCTAGATCGAGATCAGTACTCCACAGGGGGTGTTTTTTTGCATCTCACAGGTCAACCTATGAGGTTGTCGGCTGCTTCACCGACTTGTTTGGGCGGCTTATATTAAAGCCTCCAGTCAGGGCTTATTTTAAACTTTTTTTTTTATTGTTGATAAGCACGCGTTTGACCACTATCTCACCTGATGGTAAGCGATGATGTGGTCGAAGATGGAGCACGCTTGCCTAGAAGTAACCTAATTTAACTTAAAAACTAAGCGACTACACGCTAAGAGCGGGCCCCCTGCGGGGTACGGGCCTCGGCTTAGGGCGTCGCTGGGGGGAGGGCAGCAAGGGACGACTGGATCGAACTTAAATTATTTAGGGAATTTAAAACTACAGGCTCAGCGACGTGTGCTGACTCGAGTAATGGACGGTGACGGGACGGGACGGGGGGACGTTGACGTGAGCTTCGCGGCGGTCCTCGATGGCGAGGACGGAAGGACGGCGGTCTGTTTTTGTAAAAAGTGCTAGTTTACATACGGCTCTCTTGGAGCAGGGTGGTAGCGTCATCAGGAATGAGGAGGGTATGGTATGGCCGTGGATGGCGGATCTTGGAAATACGGTAGGGCTCGTATCGGGCGGCCGATGCGATTAGGGGGTTGCGGTGTTTGACAGCAGTGTCAAACAAACGCTTGGTGAGTCGTTTCATGAAAAGCTGAATAGTGGTGAGTTTGAGATCTACATGCAGCTCTTCGTTCCGAACAAAGTAGAGGCGCCCACTACTTTGCGGAAGCGGTTCTGGAGAGTCTGCATTCTATGGAGGTGGCGGATTAGAATATTTTTTTGAATAATTACTGTAACAATTTAATTATTGTTGTTATGATTAAATTACTACTTTTGTAATTGTTATTATCGAATTATTTTTGTTATTACTGAAACTGAAATATTATTGCTATTTCTGAATTGATAATTTAAATATAAAATTGGAATAATTATGGTATTTTGTAGATTTTTAATTTAGCTTTATGATTTTATAATGTATGCAATGGTTGGAAAGCCACGTGCCACGTTATTTGTGAGTGTCATAGGCTACAATTTTTTGAAATCCACGCGGGTGAAGTGCTAGTTTTAAATAACTCAATTTTGTTATACACGATGTTACAATTTTACCCGAAAGCCCTAGAAGGAACAATGTCATTTCGAATTCCGTTATTTATATTTGACCCTAGGTCTGATGGCCACCTTCCAGCTCCATAGGATTTCAGCATGGCCATAGGATTTCAGCAACGAAAACAAGATAACAGCATCGTGTTTGGGCTCATTCGATGTGTATTGAAAAGTGATTTTACACTTGTTATTGCCCAGGGTCTGATGGAAGAGCCGGAAGGGTAGGTACCATAAATACTAAACAAGAAAGTCCCATATTGTTAGGTCTAATCGATTTTTATTTTTTGTTTGTTTAACGCGTCGGGTACCAACTGATAAGGTAACAATAGATTTTCCATTGTGTCTGTTTCTCCGGTAACTGACGCGAAACTGAGGCAAATAAATGTTTTTTCTTTCTTTCTTATTTTGTCCTAACTAAAACTATAGTTACAGGTATAGTTCATGGTCTGATGTTGGATCTGGAAGGTCGTTATATGAAACGTTCAACTTACCTATGTAGCTCGACTTGGAAAAGCTACTTGACAAGTTATAACACTCCAGCAAGTGTATTCGCTAACTTAGTTGACATCAATTTGATAGGCACTCATGGCTTGCCTAGGGGTAGCGGATAAATTCTCAACATGAGTTACCGCACCCCTGGGCACTCAGGCAGGGAAGGAACAGGGGTGGGCGTCAGTAAGAGTCTGAAGCTGCGTATCCATTATGCGCTCCTGGCGCGCGTGCCATGAACACCCGCGCCAAGATTGCGTTCCGTGGAACGCGCTCCAAATATTCAAATGGTATCAACTAAGCGAGCACGGTGCGCGTGGCAACTGTTCCAGTGTTCCGTCGTTCAACATGCAGGCCAGTCGTGCACGAGCAGCAGCAGTAGTTTATAGTAATTCATTAGACATTTTTCTCGTCTATAAGATGACAAGAGCACAGTGATTTTTTTCTTTAATTCTGACACAGGGACTCCCATTTCACAACTTATTTCTCTCCAAGCGTCTTCTCTGAGCGATTTATTATGATAAAAAGAACTATTCCACAGCAGTTCTTTTGTACCATAAAGTTGAATTAAGGCTCAATTACACCTTCCGATTTCAAGGGACCCAATTTAGGAACAAACTAACTAGGAAGCAGGAAGCGAGCGATTACACTATCCTAAATTGAATTCCTAAGTCGGCAGTGTTGCCAACTCTTACAAATTCGAGTCCCTATACAGAATATCAAAAGTCGCTCTAGTCTCTTAAAAACTGATTCTACCAGGAGCGGACTTGATAATAAAAAGAGCGGACTCAGATTTTTTTTCTGGAAAAGGACTTTGTGAAATTTAATTTAATTTTAAACACAAACAAAAATACTACTAGCCCATTTGTAGCGACAAAGTCTCTAAATTGGCAACACTTAGCTCTAAATCGGGGTGATGCGATTACCTACACTATCCTAAATCGTACACAATTTAGGAAGTCAAATCGGGACCTTTCAATCTCACTAAATCGGACACTAACTGCTATTACACCTTCCTGTTTCCTAAATTGGGTCCCTTGAAATCGGAAGGTGTAATTGAGCCATTAATTTACGGCAACTCTGATTATCCATCGCTCGGAACGCAACGAACACACAAAATAATATCACGTCCGTCTCAACTGGCGCGCGCGCCACAACTGACTCAACTGAGACTGTGACTTCCTTTGATGCGCATTGCGCGATAAAAGAGTCTAGATGGAATAGGCCGCTCTAAGTTCGAGCGTTCCAATCCAACAAACACATTGGCGCGCGTTCCAAAATGGTATCCATTTCGCGCGGCCGGAACGCGCGCTAATGTTCGTCCTCTTGGAGCGCGAAGTCGATACGCGGCTTAAGGGCCTACCTCCAGTAAAGTGCCATAAAACGGGTACTTTCTAAAACGTACTCCTCCGTAACGGCTAGGGTAATGGTTTTGAATAAAATATATATTTAGCATTGATTCATGTACTTTATTTGTAACATTACGGTTTTTCATTGTTACTAATAGTTTTGGCTTAAAAAAATATTTAACAACATGCTACTCTATTTGCTATTTTGCCTACTCCTCATAAACGGCTATGATATTTAAAACTATTTTTACACAGACTAATTGATCTTTAGATGTTCTTTAGATGGTACATAGCTTATCTAAATCAATCAATATTTTTCAAAGAAAGTCTTACAAAGTAAGGTCTAATCCGTTTAAAGTATATATTCTGGCTCACTATGGGGGCGGAGTCAGTCGCGCGCTAACATTGAGACGGGACGGCTGTGTCGCTCGCTGCTCCGCCGTGCTATCGTCCGACTAAGCGAATACGTATGTGTAAGTACAAATATTTACTAAGTTTTTGTTTTAGTGTGCGCTCAGAGACTAGCTCGCCGCAGAGGACCCAGTGTGATTGTGCGCGTGGCGTGGACGCTTTAGATTTGTAGACTACTTTCTTTTTTAATTTGTTAGTAAATACTTTTGTTTTCTTATATTGTGCATTGTGTAAATAAATAATAATGCCAAGACCAACTAAATCAAGAAAAAATGCAGTTCTAAAGGCTAATAAAATGCATCTGGTTTTGTTAGTACCTACTTACTTATCATACCTAAATAATATCTATACCCACTCTATTCGCTGCGAGAAAAAATGATAGATAAACAAACCATAAAAAGAAAAATATCATGAGAAGTTGTTTATTTCATTGAACAACCAAATACACACATTTCAAACATTTGAACTATTATTTTCCTATATTTTACAATAATATCAATATATTTAATGTTTAAACAAAAAGGTATTATTAAAACCAAAACCAATAGTCGACATTCAAAAGCATCTCGAAAGTTCATAACTAGGTATTATGATATCAAATTAAAGAGAGCTACAAAAGTAACCATTTTGCGTTGTAAGGTGTTAAAATTAGTCTGATTATAACCGTCTGACGTTTGTTTGTGTACAAAAAGATTTTTTCCTCAGCGAATAGGGTGTAAGTACGTCTTTAGTTTTTGTTATTATCTGATGTTGAAAAGAATATACTTTATTTTACATCAAAATAGTTACACATCTCGACGACTTACATTTAAATATAAATTTATTTTAATGTTTTTCCTTTTTTTTTCACAATTGATTTTAAGTTATTACGAAACTGTTCCAGGAAATCTAGATCATAGAATCATCAGAATCGAAACACGAAGACCATGATCCGACTACATCTGCAGAAAATGTTGATAGTTCTATTCTGGTAAATCATTGTAGTATACTAATTAAGTAGATACAACACGATAGCAGCCGGTAAATAGTCACTTGTTTCATTCATATTTCGAAATACTACTAATACTTACACTACATACACTACATACACTACACACACACACACACACACACACACTACTTACACTTATATTTTTATGTAATTTATATGGTGTACATAATAAAGAGTATTCTATTCTATTCTATTCTAATGCGAAAGTCTGGATGTTTGTGTTTCAATCACGCAAAAACGGCTGAAGGGGTTTGAATGAAATTTTGCACACAGATAGATTATAACCTGGATAACATAGGCAACCTTTTACCATGCGGGCGAAGCCGCTAGCAGACGCTAGTAGTAAGTATAAAATAAAGTCGCTGTCCGCGTCTGTTGACATGTCTGTTTCTCCGCTAACTTCTTCTAAACCACGCAATGGATTTTTCTCAACTGTATAAACTTTCCATGCGACTTACCAAATGAGGGAATTATCAAAGAAAACATCTGATTTATCAATATATTGGTATTTTTAGTAAAATATACGTAACAATAAACATTATCACCAAATTACAAGTTCATAGGTCAATGAGAAGTTAAAAAATTCTTCGGGACAAAAAGTTGTGACAGACAGATAGATAGACGGACACGTGAGTGACAGCAATAGTGCTCGGTTTGGATCCTTCTGCAGGCGTAGCATGACCATTTCTATCTCTATTCTACCAAGAATACACAAAGTTCTTTCTATCCAACTATGTCGAGTTCGAGTTCTCTTCTGCCCGAGCACGGGGCGACCCGTAGACTCTCGTTTCTAAGAAGACAAAGACATATTCATTATTTCAATTTCGACTGTCCATCTGTCTGTCTGTCCGTCGTCTGTCTGCCCGTCGTCTGTCTGCCCGTCGTCTGTCACAATATTTTGTGCGTCTAATCGGAGCCCTATTGCTGTCACTCGCGTATCTGTCTATCCGTCTGTGCGACTGTCCGTCTGTGCGAGTGTCCGTCTGTCCATCTGTCCGTCGTCCGTCTGTACATTTTTCTGGCTGTACGTTTGTCTGTCTGTCCATCTGTCCGTCTGTACGTCTGTCCGTCTGCCCGTCATTCCGTCTGTCCTTCTGCTCGTCTGTTCGTCTGTCCGTCCTTATTTTCTGTCCGTCTGTCCGTCAGTCCGTCTGTGCGACTGTCCGTCTGTCCGTCTATCCGTCTGTCTGTCCATCTGTCCGTCGTCCGTCTGTACATTTGTCCGGCTGTACGTCTGTCTGTCTGTCCATCTGTCCGTCGACCGTCTGTCCGTCTGTCTATCTGTCCTTCTGTTCGTCTATGCGTCTGTCCGTCTGTTAGTCTGTCTGTCTGTCCGTCCGTCCGTCTGTCTGTCTGTACGTCAGTCGGTCTGTCCGTCTGTCCGTCTGTCCGTCAGTCCGTCTGTGCGACTGTCCGTCTGTTCGTCTATCCGTCTGTTCATCTATCCGGTGATTCTACATTTGAACCACTCGCTTCGGTTATCGGTTCAATCCTAGAATCCTTTGCTTGCTCAGGCTTCAATACAAGTACTCGCACCAAAAACCAGAAAACTGATAAAAAAGAAATACAAGTTTTAGCAGAGCAAAACTGTGAAAGAGTATTAAAATTTACTGATATATAGAATAAGCTGTGTTTTATTTGTAACATTATAAAGAGAGTATTGAGTAGTAAACTGTTACCAGTACCGTTGCAAAAACCGTCTAAAGTACGATACAACTTATATGTAGTATCGATAAAATTCGTACAACCGATCACGAAGTGAAGAGTTCCGTAATTAGGATGCATAGGTATTTATGCATGCATATTATTGTTTTTATCAATCACAATCGAGAAATTTAATGAAATACAAACTTACATATTTAGTTTGTATTTCATTGAATCTCAAGATAAAATTGTGAATCCTTGGGGTTGTAACCGAAAATCATACTAACAACCAATTGTCTTGAATAAAATATGTTTATACGGAACCCAAGGCGCGCGTGTCCAACTCGCACTTTGTCGATTTTTATGTAGGTACCTACTTATAGTCTATGCAAATGAAGTACTTTTCTATTCTAAAGAAAATGTTACAAATCATTTATAAAGTTTTGAGGGTGGGATATGAATGTAACTCTAAAAAGCTGAAACAATCTTGGTTAAATTCGAAAGAGACTAGATAACTGGATTTGAATTTATGCTATATTGCTATTCTTAAGGACCAGAAGCGGTTATTATTTAAATGAAAATAAATGACTCATCAACCAAGAAAGTTTTATTGCTTAAAAACGTTTTACAATAACAAGTACGTTCCTACTTCTACAACATTATAAACACGACCTTTGAATAACATTATAACGACTCTAAAATACGTCAGTCGCGTCCGGAGCCAAACGAAGAAGAGCCCGTTGACAGCGCGCCATGCATTTTTATACACTTCCACTCGTTGCGGGTAGGTTGGAAGGGGAATATCTAACACGGCCGTTCCTGATAGCGTGACGTCCTCGACCGCAACTTCATTCCCATCAGATCCATCTGTCACAACCTGGCCATCATCATTATTTTGACCGTCATCATTATCTGAAAATACAGAGTACATGAGTAATTAAATAACATGACCACTATGGTTTGAAGCTTATTCAGCCTGAAGTAGTTTCATAAGTAAGGATTCACGAATTTGTCCAGTGTTCCAGGCGCAAGCGTGCACTCAAGCGCCAGCAACAAGGACCATCAATAGTGATTTTTAAAGTTGAAACAGCTTCAAACCCAAGACATTCAGTGCATAGCTAATGATAGAATCCGGATTTCCATCACTCGCAATACATTGTTATCGACAGAGGCCCAAACGTTCGCTTGTCGTTTTCACGAATAGATAGTAGAGGCCCAAAGGTTATGCTTACTATGAATTTGTGACACATTGCGTCATTGAGACAGAGGCCCAAAAGTTCTGCATGTCTCCACCATGACCGCAAAACAGAGCAGAGGCCCAAACGTTAGCATGCTCATCAATGTAACCACGACAGAGGCCCCACGAAGGCTCGTCGTCACTTACCAACCACGTCATAAAGACAGAGGCATAGAGTCCGCATGTCTCTCATATGCCCGCGGTACTGAGCAATGCGTCACGAAGACACAGGCATCAAGTCAGCATCTCTCCACGGAGCGCAAACCATGCGCACCACGCAGCGCACGCCATGAAGCGCACACCCAGCGCACCATGCAGCGCAGCACAGCACACCATATAGTGCATTCCATGCGCACCATGAAGCGCCTCACTGCGCATCACGGAGCGCACAGCCAGCGCACCAAGAAGTGCCCAGCGCGCACCACGGAGCGCACACCATGTGCATAACGTGGCGCACGCCATACGCATCATACAGCGCACAGCATAGCGCTTCACGCAGCGCACACCATAGCGCTTCACGCAGCGCACACCATAGCGCTTCACGCAGCGCACACCCGCGCACCACGACGCGGGCCACTGCGCATGACACAGCGGATGCAGGCAAGCACCAGCACCTCACACGCAGCGACTGTACATCTAGTCTGCACTATCCTGAAACAGGTCCAATCCGAGGCACGGAGAAGTCTCGGTATGTAATAATTCAGTCGCCCATCCACGGACCAACCCCTTCAAGGGTTGCCCAACCTTGAAAGTTGACCAGTGCGGCTGAAGTCACCCAACTCACACAACTCCAATAGCACTGGCTCTCCAATAACTCAGTTAGCGTCTCGCGCCTGTCTCGTGTGCACGCTCGCACTAATTAGCTCTCGTTCTTACCCAACTCTGAATAGCGATTCCAAGAGTCGATTTAAAAATTGTCGGTAAAATGTACGAAAACGATACCTCCTGGTAACAATGGAAAGGTACCTGCAACGATCGGACTCAAGTGGTAGTCTCAACTCTAAGAGACCAGCAACCGAAAACGTGGATGATTGGCGTACGCCAAAGCGGCCAGCTGTTGCCAAGCACGCAAAGTTCGATAGTACCCGAGACATTCCAACGCAGAACAAATTTCAAGACCTCCCAGTAGATGGAATCGCCAAAACTTCTGGTAATGAACTATACCTGAAAGCTACCGCTAGAGTCAAGAAGACCGGTCATATTCCACCTATTATCCTGGATATGAAGAGTGACTGGACCCATGAAGCTATAAAGCAAGGTAGCCATTTTATGCCACACCCCTGACGGCCACAAGGCGGTTAAAGATGGTCTACGTCGTCAGAATGCCTCATTTATAACCTTCACCCGAAAGGACGAAAAAGTACCTAAGTCGGTAATTCATGGTCTCCCGGCTTATGTTGAGGAAGAACTACCTGAGGAGCTAGAAAAACTTGGCTTCGCTGGAGCTTCAGTTAAACCCCTCAAATCGCGCAATGTTTTGGTCAATCCCTGTCCTCCCTTTCTAGTGCAATTACAAGCTGGAGCTGATATAACGAAGTTTCGGCAAATAAAGTACCTGTGTAGCTGTGTGATAACCATTCACAGATTCAAGCCAAACCGTTCTCAGGGCACGCAATGCTTTCGCTGCCAAGAATTCGGCCATGCATCACTCAACTGCCCCCTCGCTGCGTGAAGTGTGTTGCTCCTCATGCAACTGCTGATTGTACAAAGACTAACCGAGCCGAGCCTGCTCATTGCTGTAATTGCAATGAAGCTCACCCAGCAAACTACAAAAAGTGCAGTATACGAATGGCGTATCTTGAAAGTATCGAGAAGAAGAAGGCTGTAGAGCGTAAACCCGTACCTTCAATGATGCCTCCGAAATCATTGCCTTCGGCGATTCCTCCAAGTATGATGTTTCGGTCAGCACCAACGTGGCCTACTGTAGGAACTACCAACGTGGCGCCGGTAATAAATCAAACTCCGATTGATCATCTTACGACTGAGCTCAGTGATGAGACCACAAAAGATATGTTCGAAATATTACTAGCTTTAAGAAATATTAAATCCCAATTTGATGCTTGCACGTCCTGGTTGGATAAGGTCATGCTTGTACCCACTCATCTTGGTAAATATGTTTAATTCCGCTGAACTCCGCCTATTATCCTGGAACTCCGATGGAGTACGTGTAAAGATGAATGAACTACTTGATTTGGCGGTAAGCGTTTTGTCTGTCGATATTATTGGTATTTGCGAAACTAGACTAACCTCAAACTTATCTTTAAACACACCTGGTTTCACCTGCTACCGCCAAGATAAACATCACTCTGGCCGCGGGCAGGGAGTTGCTTTGCTTGTAAGAAATGATCTAGATCATTCGGTTCTAACTGTTCCTAACACTATTAACATTGAAGCTGTCGGTATAGCTGTTAAAATATCAGGGGTCGAACATATTGTATTATCCATTTACCAGTCACCCAACCTACCAATGCTTCGCTATGACCTTGAGTTACTGTTTGGCTTGGGTTCCCATGTTATCATCATGGGAGACTTTAATGCCAACCACTCACACTGGCTCAGTAGTTACACAAACACGCGAGGCAGAACTCTTTTTAACCACATGCTCGAATCCGACTACGTTATACACAGTCCTAGTTTACCTACTCAAGTCAATTACTGCCCCAATCGCAGACCAACGAGCCCCGACCTGGTGCTGTCTTTGAATGTAAGCTATGTGAGTGAAGTCGAAACGATAATAGCCTTATCATCTAAACATTATCCCTTATTCTTTACCATTGGAGGTACATTGTGTCGCAAGGCCAAAACTCGGCACTTTAAATTTAACTGCGCAAATTGTAGTAAGTACCGTTTCCACCTCAATAAAAACATTATGCTTAGTTCTAAGACTTTCAAAACTGAACAAGAAATTGATTCTGCTATTGTTCATTTGCAACAATGTATTATCGATGCTAGAGACTCCTCCATACCGTCTACGACTGCTATATTTAGCGAAACCCCTACCAAACTTCCTCGGTACATTAAAGGTTTAATCCGCTACAAAAATTATTTGCGTCGTATTGAGCAGAGACTGCCCAGTGGTTACCTTAGAAGACTCAACCGTAGTTACATAAACATGCTTCAAACGTACATAAATTTAAATATTCAAAATTATCTCGACAACGTATGGAATTCTAAACTGGCTAAGGTTGATAACCCCAGCCAAGATATCTGGCGACTGACTAAATCCCTCAAGCCTAGATCTTCTAGTATACCCCCCCTTAAAATGTCAGATGGGTTACTAACAGCTAGCACGACTGAGCAATGTAACGCCTTAGCAAATGCGTTTAGCGCCAATATGAGCCTTACCACAAACTGGTCTTGCGACCCCGTACTCCAAGAAGAGGTATCAAATTCCATGTCAGTAATAAATAATTATAACTTCACTTCCGATTTTATAAAGCCTGTAAAGCCATTTGAGATTCGTAAAAGACTGACAAAGCTTAAAACCCGAAAATCTGCTAGTCATGACGGGATCCACAACTTACTCTTGAAGAACTTGCCACAGAAAGCGATAGTTTACGTTACTAAAATTTTCAATGGTTGTTTTAGTCTAGGCTATTTTCCGAACATCTGGAAAAAAGCTAAAATAATACCACTTAAGAAACCCGGGAAAAATAGTACCTTACCTGTAAATTACCGTCCGATAAGCCTGTTACCTTCTGTTGGCAAACTTTTTGAGTCTGTAATCTATACTAGACTATTAGGTGCCACTGAGCAGTTTTTGATCCAGGAACAGTTTGGGTTTCGTGCCACTCACTCGACTACTCAACAGCTAGCCAGGGTGACTGAACACATATCAAGGGGAAGCCCTTGCGGTCTCCCTTGATATCTCGAAGGCCTTCGACCGGGTCTGGCACGACAGCTTAATTGGCAAGCTTCCTTCCTTCGGTCTGCCCGCTGGATTGTGTGATTGGATAGCAGATTTCCTGAGGGATCGGTCTATCCGAGTAGTCATAGATGGCTGCTCGTCCGGACTGCTGGCTATTAATGCCGGTGTTCCTCAGGGGTCGGTGCTCTCGGCAACATTGTTTTTGCTGCATATTAACGATCTGCTAAAACCCGGTACCTTTGGGTATGCAGACGACAGCACTGTTGCCGAGAGATACGTGCCGGACGCACGAGTTAGTGGGTCTCAGGTCCGGTCTCTCCGAGAGGATATGGTTGGGCGCTTGAACTTGTCCTTGCAGGCTGTCTCAGAATGGGGCGATGCCAATCTGGTTAAGTTCAATGCTGCTAAGACCCAGGCGTGTCTTTTTTCTGCTAAAAGGAGCCAATTTCACCCGGCTCCATCTTTCCGAGGTGTAACCGTGCCGATAACCGACCGACTTGATCTTCTTGGTGTTACTTTAACATCTACCCTCAATTTTGGTCCCTTCATAGAGGCTAAGGCTCAAGTGGCTGCCAAAAAGTTGGGGGTCCTCGCAAAGGTGAGACGATACTTCACGCCGGAACAGCTGCTCCAACTCTATCAAGCGCAAGTCCGATCGTGTATGGAGTACTGCTCTCATCTTTGGGACGGATCTGCAAGATACCAGCTTGATGCCCTTGAGTCAATTGAGAAACGAGCCAAGCGGATCATCGGCAATGATAGACTCGTTGAGTCAAAACTCCAAAGTCTTGAACATAGACGCCGAGTTGCTAGCCTGTCGGTTTTCTATCGATTACATTTTGGGGAGTGTGCGACGGAATTGCATGATCTGATTCCGCCAAGCCCGTTTCATCTAAGGACCACAAGACGTACGGCGAAGTGCCATCGGTTCATGGTGGACATTCCATCCATACGCACAAAGCGTTTTGAGAAAACATTCATTGCACGTACAGCTAGAGAGTGGAATTCTCTACCGGAGTCTGTGTTTCCTGTAAGATACAACCTGGGAGTCTTTAAGTCAAGAGTGAATAGGTTACTTCTAGGCAAGCGTGCTCCATCTTCGACCACATCATCGCTTAACATCAGGTGAGATAGTGGTCAAACGCGAGCCTATCAAACATAAAAAAAAAAAAAAAAAAAAATCCCATCACTTAAATCTCAGGCAATCCAACGGTATGTTCCTGCTGGATATCGAAAAAGCTTTTGATACCGTCTGGCACGAAGGCCTGTTACACAAGTTACTCACTCTGGGGGTGCCCATGCCTCTCATTAAACTTATTCAATCATACCTTGCGGATCGAAAATTCCAGGTTTACATCGGGGAATCCACTTCATTACCCCAAAACATCCTGGCTGGCGTTCCGCAAGGCTCGATTGTTGGGCCCTATTTATTTCTCCTATTCCTAAATGATATCCCTATCCAACCTCGAACAAAATTGGCTTGCTTTGCTGACGATACTGCTTCGTATACCTCTTCGGATGATACGGATTTGATCATAGGTCACCTACAATACTCTATCGACTTACTTCTTGACTATTTCAAGAAATGGAAACTCAAAATAAATGAGGGTAAGACGGAAGCAATACTTTTCTCTCGTGCTAGGCACTCCCCTATAAGAACTTTAAAAATTGCAGGTCATACGGTACCGTGGAAAACTAGTGTGCGTTATCTTGGAATAAATATGGATAGTCGACTTAATTGGTCCAAACATATTTCTAATTTACGTGTGAAGGGCGCCCAAGCACTTGGCGCCTTAAACCCTATACTAAATCGAAAATCAAAATTAAGTAGCAGCACTAAATTAAGGATCTATACTACACTAATCCGCCCGTGTATAACGTACGCCTGTCCTGTTTGGAGTAGCACGTGTCTCTCTAATCATCAACTGCTGCAAGTTATACAAAATAAAGCTTTAAAAATCTCTTATAAAACTAAATTTAAAACAAACTTAAAAAAATTACATAAACAAATTAAACTTCCTTTACTTTTCAATTACATAATAAAAATATCATCAAGATTTTATAATAAGAACAAAATTAATACAACTAACCCCTTAATTTCAAATCTATGTTCATCAACGTTAGATAAATTACCATATATCGATAGATACGGCACTTACCGCCTACCGCATCACTATGTCTTATTCCCACCAACTGAGGTGCGAGCGACCAGCGGCTTGACCCCCGAGAGGCTCGCTGCCGCCCCGCTCCGGCCATAGTAGCACGGGAGCGCGGGTGGCAGGGAGGCTCTGTCCGCTGATCTTTGGCTGGTCGCACGGCTACTACTAACTGTTACAGTACACCGTGCGATCAGTTACCCACATGTAAAAAGCAAAATTATAAATAACTAAATAATTTGCATTAACTTGATTGTTTTTCTATGTTATTGCGAGTTTTATGTTGTAATCAGATCAATGAAAACAATTTCTTGTAGACTTTGAAAGGTGAATCGCTAGCCTCATAAAGTGTTTCCAGTTTTTATATGTGTTAGGTAATGTATCTTAGGTAAGTGCATTTTGTTGATCTTATGTTAAATAAAGATATTTGAAAATTGAATTGAATAGCACTGGCATATCTATCAAGTTCCATGGGACACTGGTAACAAATATTGCTAAAACCGGTTTGTTAGTCAAGCAGTTTATTATGTGGGTAGTCGCTAGCAGCATTCTGCTCAGCGCCACACAAAATAGGTTTCCTTCCTCAGCAGCCTTGATATGCTTGCTGTCTTACGAGGCATGGCCTGCAATTTAACAGCGAAAATAGCTTGCAAGCCCCAGAAACTACAGGACTGGTAACGTTAGTAGGTTCCGGTGATCGAACGAGAGTATTCACTTTCCCTGGGCTCGGCCGTACCTGACCATGTACAATCAGTCGCCCCTGGTAACTACTGACTTACCATCCCGAAAAAGGAATATAAAACCCGCCAGAGTTAAAATTTCAACAGGTTGGTAGTTTCAACTTCTTAGATAGTCATTTAACTAAATCGACACGTAGCAATAATTTAAGGCGTATGTCGCATAAGCCTGGTTTTTATTTAAGGTGGAAGCGCTAGTACGCATAATCTCACACAATACAGACACAGAATCAATTATACGGGGACAAAGATCTTTCCTGCTTGAAATTACCCCAGGAACTATCATTCGTCATCCAGTCATTTAACCACGACTTTGCATCGCTACACAAGCAAATACCTATATGCCCTAGGCATTCACTATTTGCCCGGTTGTCCATGTATCAGGCACACTCCACTTTGGCATATGTTTAAATCATGAACTCTTCGATCAAAGGCGGTTTATAGAAATTATGACGTAGCTTCGACTTAAAGAGTGTAGCCGCTTTAACACTAACATTGTTTGCAATCAGGGGTGCGTTCAACCGTATTGGATGAAAATAACTGTCTTTCGGTATTTGAATGGAAGGGACGTTCACTAATTGATACTCGGTAACTTACGCTCAAAAACTTTAACCTCATAAGAATTCGACAGAGAGCACCGTCACACAAGTCGTCAAGTTTTGCAATATCTACTTTTCAATACTTTTGAACACGCGACCAATTATTAAGTAAAAAAATTGTGACTACCCCCTAGGACCGTAACAATGCGGTGAGCGAACGGGCGTAATGCACTCTTGTGATCTATTTTTAAACCTAAACATCTAAGTCGAATATGTTTCAGATCACACTATTTGCGTAACAAAAATAGAACAAAGATTTTAAAAATATTGAAAAATGAACAGGCATGGGCCTTCTTCTAGTACAAGACTAGCAATCCTCGCTATTTACTTTTACTTGGCTTGCGACCGTGAGGTCAAGCAAAACTTTGGAACCGCCTGGGGTCGCGAGTCGCGACCTACAGTTTGAGAAACACTGATCTACAAGAACGAGAACTGCCACGAGTTCTACGCAAAATACTGATGCTTACAAAATCTGTCGCTATGGTCTATCAATCTCTTTTGAGGGTAGTGCGTGATAAAAAGTGGCGTGTAGTTAAAACTATCGCGGCGCGATTCGTAAGAACTAAGACTAGCAAATTGTCGCTCCAACGAGTTCTTACGTCCTCTGAACCGAAACACGCTCTCGACACTTTATAAGGAAACAAAACTTACATATGGTTGACAAGTCAGCACTATACAAGTAAATTTTCACTTTAACGTTCTGTTTGACAGGATAAAATAACCAAGCACTTAGGTATTTAGATGGCACAAAACGGCTTAGAACGCGTGGTTATCCCACTTCTGATCTTAAGGACCAGAAGCGTTTATTATTTAAATGAAAATAAATGACTCATCAACCAAGAAAGTTTTATTGCTTAAAAACGTTTTACAATAACAAGTACGTTCCTACTTCTACAACATTATAAACACGACCTTTGAATAACATTATAACGACTCTAAAATACGTCAGTCGCGTCCGGAGCCAAACGAAGAAGAGCCCGTTGACAGCGCGCCATGCATTTTTATACACTTCCACTCGTTGCGGGTAGGTTGGCAGGGGAATATCTAACACTATCATTCCAGTTTGAGTTTTTTTAAGTAAATATTTTTTTATTAAGTACCTACTTAGTATTTATAAACGAATATAATAACTTAGAACATAACACAATACTCACTTCTCCAATGTCTGAAAATGCTAAACAGTTGTTGTTGTTGTGTTGGTGTTGTTGATGTGTTGGTGTGTTGTTGTTGTTGTTGTTGTGTGTGTCTTAAGGTAGATTGTAACAATTTTGTGATTTTTCTGTACTGTTTACAATTAAAAAAAAACCTGTAGGTATGTAAGTAGATTTTAATCTACCCTATTTTGTTGTACTTGACCTACCTATATTCCTAATATGATAAAAAATGTTGATCAAAAACTTAAAATATACGAAAATATTTATTTACGGAATCGTAGGCAAGAATTGACCTGCTAGTCGCATCTTTGCGTCCACGCATATTGAACACAGTCCGCGCGCGATAAGCATTTCCATGTGTGCGTGAACCATGCGGCGAGTGAGCTTAGCTCCGCCCTACGGCTCAAGGCCATTGAGGAATATATACACCTTAACACGCCCCCCCGCTCCACCCAGAGCGGGAGATGTCATTGGATGATTTCCCACCCACCCCCCCCCCCAAAAAAAAAAGTCTTGCTATGGTGCTATGGTCTCAATTAGTGATGTGCATACTTTAATTGACATTCCCCATAGGTCTTCGGTTAATTTGATTTTGGTTTGCCGCAATGCCTTAATGACTGTCATAGGATTGATATGTTTGAATTGGAATTCAACCGGACAGCCTGGAACGTTTGCTTTTAGTAATGCAACTGAGGCAACGGGTGAGGAATTTAAAGCTTCTGTTGTTTTAAGAGGTCATCATCTGCCCGCGCCTTTTCCCAACTATCTTGGGGTCGGCTTCCAGTCTAGCCGGATGCAGCAGAATACCAGTATTTTACATGGAGCGACTGCCTATCTGACCTCCACAACCCAGTCACTGGGTAATACGATACCACTTGGTAAGACTGGTTGTCAGACTTTCGGGCTTCTGACGACCCGTAACGACTGTCAAAGATCCACGATTGACAGCCGGGACCAACGGCTTAACGTGCTTTCCGAGGCACGGAGGAGTCTCGGTATGTAAAGATGGTCAGCCATCCATGGACCAACCCCGGCAAGCGTAGCTTAACCTGACGGATCGACCCGTGCGGCTGTTATTACTTTAGCCACGAGCTCCTCAAGTTTTAAGAGGTATGCTGGTGAAAAAATTCACAAACTCTTGAGCTACTTCCAAGTTAGAGCTTATGGCATCACGTGGTCTCCAAAAAAAAATCCGTGTTTCCTACTGTATTCCTGCCAGTTGATAGTTCAAAGAAAAAACCTGATCTACCTATACAGGTGTAACGGAAAGGTGTGGTCATATTTTAAGAACCGGTTCTGTCCACGGAAATGAACAACTTTCTCTAAAAAAAAATAGAAAATTCCCAAAAAAGAAATTGGACTTTCCATACCAAGTTATCATCAGCTGATCAATATTTGTATGGGAGGTAAATTTTTTTTTGAGAATTTTCTCAGATTTTCTTGAAGAAAGTTGTTCATATCTGTATTGATATTGTATTCAAAGGTATTTTGTGTCAATAAATTTATTTATTATTATTATTATTATATCGATGGGCAGATGCAGTCCTTAAAATATGACCACACCTTTCCGTTACACCCTGTATATTGGTATTTGTTAGTAAAATATACGTAATACCTACTTAACATTATGACCAACTTCTTAGGTCAGTAGGAAGTTAAAAAATTCTTCGGAACAAAATTTTGTGATAGACGATGGACAGACGGACACGTGACGTCGAAAGGGGTCCGTTTGGACCCTTCGGGTACGGAACCCTAAAAAAGAACGACGACGTGCAAAAAATTATAAAACTCAGTAAGTAAACTAAGTAAAGTATTATAACTCACCGCGACAGTCAGAATGCGCCCTTACTGTGGCGGCGGTCTGTCTAGCGACGCCGCGGTGACAGAGACAGATATACTTTAGTACCAAGACAGACAAGGACCGCAAACTCTTGGCTACAAAGCAAGCCGTCTCGCTTTAAAATGCGTGTTTCTACGTGATCGAAAGAGAGGGATATAATGATGGTTGTTCTGTGTCCTTGAAAAGCGTCGGCAGCTATTAATAATAGGTGTAATTATTTTGCAATCTAGAAAAGTGTTATATTGTTTATTAGGTAGGAATGAATTTATGATTGAAACGTAGGGCCGGTTGTGAATTGATAAATTGAAGCAAAGAACGTATCAACATGAATGCCGAAGTTTGTCAGCTTTTTAGGCTAAATTAGGTAGGTACCTATTTTAGCCTAAAAAGCTGACAAACTTCGGCGAAGTAACCTAATGAGTAGGTAGTTTGACAAATCTTTTTCAAATTCTTAAGTAGTTCAGAAATCTTTTTATTAAGTACTAGCTGTGCCCGCGACTTCGTTCGCGTGGTTGTCGAGAACAAAACAACGTCGTTTAGATAAGAGTATATCACCTTTTTGATGATTTAGATAAGAGTCCTGACTTTGGTATAGTTGATTACGTTAATGCTTCTCTATATACTATGTTAGCGGTGGAATTACCCGGAGCATATACAAAAAGGTTGTTTGGGTTGCTAACACGTGATAGAGAAACATAGAGTTGGCCGTGTGAAAAACAATCAAAAGTAAGGTCTACACCCGCAACGGATAACGTCTGGCCTTGGGCTTTATTAATAGTCATAGCGTAACAGAGGCTTACAGGAAATTGCACACGTTTGAAAGTAAACGGAAAATTATTGGGGATAATGGGTATCCTGGGAATGAAAACAACATCACCGGAGCCGCAACCTGTTAAGATTTCGGCTTCGATGACATTTCGTTGGAGATTTGTTACTCTCAACCGAGTTCCATTGCATAGTTTTGGTGGGCTTAAATTTCTGAGTAGAATGATTGGTACTCCGACTTTTAAATAAATTTTGTGTGCTGGAAGACCTGGTGTATTTAGAGAGTCTAAAAACTCTACTGGATAGTGGGTGGCATCTCCTTCTTCTAAAACCGTGTTAATAGATAAATATTCCCTACTTTCTCCAGAAACATGTACCAATATTTGAGAATTTATTGCTGCTGCTTGGTCGTTGCGAGGTGCCAAAATAGCTCGTTGGCATAGCCAAGCAGCGTCATGGTTCGAGATCTCTGATGGATCTCCGTATACAGAGGAAATGAGTTCCTGCTGTGAGGCAACAGAAGAACACAGGCTTTCGACTAAAGTTACTTTACCTCCTTCTTGAGTCGGGTATGTGCCGTTACCAATTTGAAGTAGTAAATTTGAGAAAACCTGCGCGTTTGCGTCACCTCCCAAATATGCTCGCATATTAAAGCTCACATTAGTTAATATGACACTACGCCATAAAATAGAGCTCTTTAAACAGGCACCTATTTCATCGGCCCTCGTTCCTCTGGGTATTATAGGGAGTGTCTGCCTGAAGTCTCCACAGAATAGCACCGTTAAGCCTCCCATCGGTCGGTCATTTTGTCTTATATCTCGCAACGTTCTATCTACAGCTTCCACAGCTTTACGATTTGCCATCGTACACTCGTCCCAAACGATAAGGGCGCAATCGCGTAAAACCCTTGCTTTATCACTATTGCGAGACACGTTGCAAACAGGGTTTTCTGTGCGGTCCAAGTCGATTGGTATTTTAAATGTTGTATGTGCAGTTTTTCCTCCTGGTAATAAAGTGGCAGCTATTCCTGAGGAAGCGACGGCAAGGGCAATTTTGTTTTGGCTCCTTATTTGAGCCAAGATAACTTTAGTGAGGAAAGTTTTACCTGTTCCACCAGGTGCATCTAAAAACAGCATTTCTCCTAATGAATGTTCTACACTACAGCATACTCTATCAAAGATTTGACGTTGTTCTGTCGTCAAATTTGAACAGCCATTTCGCAATATTTCTGCTAACTCTTCGGGGTTGTAATTTATTTCAGATGTATACTCCCTATTAATTCGTTCCCCACCAACTGTCGGTGTCGGCAAGCCGTATTGACTGAGGGGGTTCCCTCCTATACTTGTAACTATATCTTGTATAGCCAGCAAAGCCCTATTATGGCAGCTTTCACGTACTTGGTCAGAAGTTTCACTATTTATATTTTGCTGTCTCAAAAAATCTTCGGCAAACGCGTCTTTATATTTTTGCCACAACTGCCCAGCGTCCGATAGGCCACAAAATGTCAACAAAATGGCAAATAAATGGCGCAAACGATGTGGACTATCACTGACGCATGCTTCGGCTAAAGCATCATCCCAATGCTGATCGCCATCTAATAAATGCCGTGCGCGGCAAGCAGCTTGAAATGTGGGATATTCTATATCGTCCACTTTGCGGAGCTCAGCAAAAGAAGTAGGTCCTCGCACTGTGTGAAGAAGAAGGCGTAAATAATAACACTCTGCATTATTTGGGTGCACCGTGTATACTCTTCCAATCACGTGTTCTTTAAAAATGCCGGACTCGCCTTCTACAGCAGTTCCACGTCTCCTGCGATTAAAAACACCTTGCTGCTTGTTATAAGTATAATAATGTGGCACTTCATTGTACAACAGAGACTTAGCGAAATTGTCTCTTTCGCAAAGGCGAAAGAATGCGAGCAAGGTGGTTTGTCTTGGGTTGTTCATTCTTTCTGCCACATTTTCTGGCTGAAAGTAAACTCGCTGCCCGCCTTCCAGGTGCACGTCAAGATGGATGACTGGCGGATACCTTTCATGAATAGGGAAACTCAAAATGCGCCAAACTGCCTCCGAAGAGCTTATGTATCGGCCAGATTGATACCTTGTCACTTCATCAAATTGGTTGTTATTTCTTAGTGCTATCATGGCTTGATCACTACCTTTATTAATATATTTACATATATATTTTATAGATTCGACGCTATTACAAATTTCAACATTAATGTGTGCTTGAAAAGCGTTTGACAAAACTGGAGAATACGGTACCACCCAACTATTATTTAGAATTATTTCTTGTCCACGGAATCTAACAGTAGCTGTGAAACCACCTTGTGACGGTGATCTTCGCCGGTATTGCGGATACCCATTTTCCCCAGCCATAGTTAGTTCTTTCAGTGCTCTGGGGTATTTTTTTGAGCATTGACCATCTTTCATGCACGGTGATTCCCTGTTTATGAGGCCACATGGCCCGTGAACCATATGTGTTTTTACTATGTCATGCAAAATCGGATCTGCATTATAGTCCGGAAATTCTGCACTTATGACACTGTGTATAGCATCGGGACGAATTTTTTCTTCCAGCCACAGAAGAATGTGCGCGTGGGGTAAACCACGCTTTTGCCACTCGACGCTATACATAAAACAAAGAGTTGAACCGAAAACTTTCTCCTTTGTAAGTAGATTAATCAAGACTTTGAGTTTTAAATGAAAAATCCTAGCAATAATGTCATGTCTGTCGTATGACGCCTGTCCTGTGAGAAGTGCCTGGCAAATCTCCGTCCACTTTGGATTTGTTGTAAATGTTATAAAAAGGTCCGGCCGGCCGTATTTACGGACGTAACAAAAAGCATCTTGCGTTCGTTCGTGCATATACCGCGGACCGCCTGTGAAACTGGATGGCAAAATAACCAATCGACCCAAGTTTTCGACGTTATTATCTGATTGCATGGCGTCCCGCAAGTGCACGTATTCTTCAGCGCGTAACCGTCGCTGGTTAGTGCGAATATACACTAAACGTTCAGTTTCTATTTTTGCGTACATGTCCACAATAAATTGGCTGAACAAACCACGAAATCGTTGCAAATATACGAAACTGTTTTGCCTTATTTGTAAAAGGTAGGAATAGTATTGTTGAGCAGATATTTTTTTTTGATAATTAGTGACTCTCGTAGTAGGGTTCACTTGGTACAGCCCAAAATTGTACCCATCTTCACCATGACAATAAATTAGTGGATATTGCAGGGCGTCGTAAGCTCGGTGGGTTTCCAAAATGCGTTGAAGGCGATCGTCGCGTGTACGCAACACGATATCACGTCTCTCACACTCCTGGTCGACTAAAACAACTGCAACTTCATCTGCGACGGGTGCATTGTGTCTTCCACGGTGTTCACCCACAGGACGTCTATCGGCACTTATAACAATTTTGAAATCATTGCTGCCTTGTGGAATTGACTCCAATGCAGCTTTGAATTCACGAACGTACTGGTTAACGTGATGCAGCAATTCTTGAAGTTGACCCAAAAGCTCAGCATTGAGCTGGGGAAAATTGTGATTTCTAACATTGAGCTGTTGCGTGTAATCGGATACAAAATAAATTTGGAGAAATTTGGGTTCATTTTCTGGCAGCAAAGATCCAATAAGGTGATAAACTTGACCTTGTACTTTGAAGGTTGGCATGAACGGTCCTTCCGTTATTTGTTTTGCCCCAAAGGAAGTCATTTGGAAAGCACTGTTATATAAACGAATATTATCCAAAAAACGGTTCGACTGGGGATGATCGCCATTCAGGAGACTTTTAAGTAAGTGTGGTGGATCTTGGAAATTTGGAAGAACAATTTTTCCATTTGAGCAGCACATTCCATCTGTCTCTTTCCTCCATTTCAAAGCATGACAAAAATTACAAATTTCTCTCATGTCACCCACGAAAGTAAAGCCAGCATAATTAATTCTAGACGAATATGTGAACCCTGATTTTTCCCTATTGTCCCAAGGTAATAAAATATTTGCATCGTCATTTTCCATGGACTCATCAGCTCCGCTATTTGTTTCTCTATTCATATGGTATCGAGCTCGTTCTATTTCTAGGCGAGATTGACGTTGTTCTGCTGTTTCTGCTCGTCTTAGTTCATCTATTCTTTCCCTTTCAGATGCAAGATAACTTTCATTGTTTCTTTGTACACCTACATAGTTATGTCTAGCTATTTGTAATCGTTCTTCTCTTTGGGAGAGAGATTCAGACTCGCGCGAGAGAGCGTGTCGCTCTCGGTCAGATGACAGACGTGCTTGGCGTTCCTCGATACTCTCTTGAGAACGCAAAGTCGCGGTCCGAGTTCTTTGCGAACTTAAGCGCGACTCCCTTTCTGTGAAAGTCTCTGACTCGCGTGAGAGAGACTGGCGCTCCCGATCAGCAGACAGCCGAACTTCGCGTTCCTGGATATTCTCTTGAGAACGCAAAGTCGCGGTCCGAGTTCTTTGCGAACTTAAGCGCGACTCCCTTTCTGTGAAAGTCTCTGACTCGCGTGAGAGAGACTGGCGCTCCCGATCAGCAGACAGCCGAACTTCGCGTTCCTGGATATTCTCTTGAGAACGCAAAGTCGCGGTCCGAGTTCTTTGCGAACTTAAGCGCGACTCCCTTTCTGTGAATGTCTCTGACTCACGTGAGAGAGAGTGGCGCTCCCGATCAGCAGACAGCCGGTCTTCGCGTTCCTGGATACTCTCTTGAGACCGCAAAGTCGCGGTCCGTGTTCTTTGTGAACTTAAACGTGACTCCCTTTCGGTGAACGTTTCCGATTCACGTGAAAGAGCGATGTGCTCTCGGTTAGCAGATAACCGTGCTTCACGATCTTCTTCCGATTCCTGAGACCTACAAAGTCTCATCCTTTTCGCATTTCGGCTACGCAGCGAAAGGTTAGTTTTTTTTCTTTGAGGCATTTTCAAGGAAAATTAAAGCAATAAACAAAACTAACAACACTTATGACTGAATAGCCTACAAACTTAAAAGATCGGTGCGTCGAACAGTCTAGTGTGACAACGTATCGTCTGTTCGTGGTCGTGACTCAACGAATTGGCAACACTAACTTACTGTATAACGATTGGCACTATTGGATTCAAACTACGAAGTAAATCAAATACAATCTTTACTTCGTACTTCAAACCAATGACCAAAGTTGACCAAACGAAACCAATAAGATAAGCAAATACTTTTTTTTCGACCAATTTAGAAAATCGATAAACCAAGCAACCAAAGAACTTTTACGACACACGCAAGAACTTTTAAGACACCTAACGAAACCCAATTTGCCTAGTAAACACGGTGGACGTCATCCTCGCGCGGAAAATCTTAACACCGCGATTCAGAAAATGACGTCATTTGCACAACGCCATCTATCGGATTTAGATTTCAACTATCAACATTAGTTCTATTTTTAGTCTTAAGATGTCGTTGCAAGTACTATACTTAATTGCGTAACGTAATATTTTACTTCTTGAACTCACTAAATTAATCATATCTTTTGATAGAGTGAACCGATTTCGATGAAACAAAAACTAAGTTAATCCTCAAGTTGCGTATAATTTTTGTATATAAACATTGTCAGCATTGAATTCGTAGATTTTACGTGATGTGCGCACAAACAAACAGACAAACAGACAAACAGACAAAAATTTCAAAAATGATGGAAATGGGTTCTGTTACTTATCTTTTCACACGCTGGCTATTTTTTGTTTCAATTTCTTCAATGTACAAAAATGACTTTTCTACAGATTTATTATATGTATAGATTATTTCTTTTTAGAATTTAGTTATCCTTTTGTTTCTTTGAGTTTTGTATTTTCTGTAATAACGCTGTATTTATAACCATTTTTGTATGAAATCTAAGAAAACTCGCGTTATTTTGGAATGTGAGGTCTACCGTGGGATCAATGCGTCTCGAACGATACCTACGCATCTTAATGACGTATCTTTAAGAAATTAGAACTGCTAACAAATGAGCTGTGTTTTTGTTTCCATCGCTTTCGTTTGGGAAATTTTATTACATAAATAACCCTTCTACTTCGGGCGGTTTTAAGAAAAAAAAAACTTGAGAGGTGTCAGGGGACACCCGGATGGAACGAAGTTCCGTTCGATTAATTAGTGAAGGAATTGTAATATAATTTTATTTTTTTTAATTTATAATAGGTATTTTTTTTTATTATTAACTACGCACACACGCACGCACGTAAGAAGTTATACTTCATCATCTCATCTCATCTCATCTCATCTCATTACAGCTCAGCTCAGCTCAGCTCAGATCAGCTAAGCTCAGCTCAGCTCAGCTCAGCTCAGCTCAACTCAACTCTTTAGCAATAACAACAACTATAACAAAAGTAATTGTAATAAAATTTTATTTTTTTTACTATAGCAAAAAGTGTCGTGACAACTTTTTTCGTAAGAATTTTTTCCGTCTAGCCCCCTTTCACAACGCGCGATAAGGAACTTCGTTCCAAAACTTCGTTCCAAAAATCCAAAACGAAAGCATAATCAAACACTCAGATCGTTCGTTAGAAGTGTTAGAACGACGTGGTAGGTAGAATATATAGGTAGGTACTATAGGGACCTGGAGCAGCTTCTCTTAGTGCTGGTCCCTGGAGATTCCTTTTAGGTTCCTGGGGGTTTGTCGTACTCGCTAGCGGTGCGAGAGTGTGATGTGTAAGAGTGACTGCTTATGTGTGATGTGTTATAAAAGAAAGATGGATAGCACACTAATACGTTATATTGAATAATAAAATAAATACATGTGCCCTCTTCGAGCGGGCTACTAGAACTCAACCCCAAAAACAAAAGTCTTCCTTCTTCTTAATTTTCAATCGGCGTTTCAAGAGTTTCTAGAATGTTCCAAACTTCCAACGTGCCAGTCTTCACCATAAGGTTGCCAACATAAGGTCGTTACATGAGCTACGCCCCTACGAATAGAAGCGCAGACGCTAGTAAGTCTTCTATTCAATTAAATATTTGGAAATTGAATTCAACCTTCCTTCCTCTTTCAAACTAGGGTGCTTTGCGACGTTATTGTTTTTCTTTATTTCGTCACACCGGTCACGACACACCATAGGAGTTGACATGGACCCAGCACTTTGTCTATCCGGTTCACAGAAAGGTATACGAAATTTACTATTTAATATAAGGCAATATTGAGCAAAATCAATGACTGCATTATACTTATAAAAGAAATCTTGACCAAGGACTAATTTCTGATTAATGTCCCTTATGATCACAAAGTCATTCTTGAAAACACACGAATCAGCTACCAAAGTAATCTCTGTTCGTCCTACTACCTTCAATAATGAACCCGAAATAGATTTCACGAACTGGTTTGTCTCGTCACTAGTATGTTTTAAAGAAAGATCCGATGCCAACTGCTCCGAAATGCACGAAATTGAGGCCCCAGTATCTATCAAGGCAGTACAGGCCTGTTTAGCTACAAAAATTTTAATAAATGGATTGATAACACTATGCTTTCTTATGTTTCCTCTCTGGAGTTGCTCTTCCCTGGACACAGTGTGCAACTCCTTCCCAACGTTCACCGACTGTGTCCCTCTTAGTTTGGGGCTTTGGGCAATTGTGTGGCCCTGGGCTACTTGCGCTGGGAACAGAAAAAACACGATTATTCCGGTCAAACCGATGCCTCGGCCGTATATTATATCTTGGAGTATGGAATGTCTCCATGTCGCCTGCTCGACTTGGTGTTCTTCCTGCCGTCACCGGTCCTGGGCTCGCAGATCTTGAAGTCGACGGCGAATCTCTGCCAGCTGGAGCATTGTTAAATCTCACTCGGGAGGTTTGTATAGGTAAATTTAATGCCTCCCGCGGAGCTTCCTCCAATATTTCCTTCATTTGGCAAATTGTGGCCCGAAGCTCCTCTCTCGACGAGAATAATCTCGTCGCCAATTTTGATTTATACTTTTCTGTAATTCCTTTCAAAAATGCCCGTATGAATATGTTGTCATCTCTGATTTCCGCCTGCCGTCCGTATTCAGCCATTCTGTAGAAATAACTTGTTAGATCCTCTGTACAATCTTGACGAGCATTGTAAAATTTTTCTACAAAATCTGTTGTAGAAGGGAATTCGTTTTTTAACTTCTCACAGATTTCCTTAAAATAAATGCCCTCTTTATATATAAATTTAAAATAAGATAGCGCAGGGCCCCCTAAATATGCACCTACTATTAGTGCTAAATCATTTTCAGGCCATTGATTGATGGCGGCTATTTGGCGAAATTGCATTAGGAAATCGTCAAACGCGCAGCTTGCGCCGATGCCAGTAAAAAGTGCCATATCGTGCTACTTAATATTTTTATAACCACTTATCTATCAATCCTGGTGCCGTCGTTATGTTTGTCCACCACACACCGTTACCGTTGCCGTCACTCTTACATACGGCGTTCTTTCCCGGCGCTCGCCGCCACATATAGGGACCTGGAGCAGCTTCTCTTAGTGCTGGTCCCTGGAGATTCCTTTTAGGTTCCTGGGGGTTTGTCGTACTCGCTAGCGGTGCGAGAGTGTGATGTGTAAGAGTGACTGCTTATGTGTGATGTGTTATAAAAGAAAGATGGATAGCACACTAATACGTTATATTGAATAATAAAATAAATACATGTGCCCTCTTCGAGCGGGCTACTAGAACTCAACCCCAAAAACAAAAGTCTTCCTTCTTCTTAATTTTCAATCGGCGTTTCAAGAGTTTCTAGAATGTTCCAAACTTCCAACGTGCCAGTCTTCAGTTGCCAACATAAGGTCGTTACAGTACCTACGTTATTCATATTGCATGTTTTTTGAAACGCAATGTTTCCATACCTACTAAAAAAAAATATTGATCAAAATACAGACTAAAGACGTCAGTGAAAATCAGGACATTTGACGTCTCAATGAAAGGTGAATCGGTACCTACGTGGCAACAGAGTTCTGAACTTCTGACAATCGGAACGTCCCGCGCTATTCGGGACACCTGGTTTGTCTGGTAGCTAAGTACTGAAGTGTAGGTCGAGATGTAGTGAGTACCGTACTCAGCAAGTATAAAATTCAATGTATTATTCTTTATTTATAAGTAACTCTTCAAGGCGATAGCAAAGTGTAGTTTTGGCCGTTGCAAGCTTACACGTTTGGCTAACAAAAGGTAATCACCTGCTCTTATTTTTTGTAGACTTAGGCAGTTTACTTCCAAGGCAGGTTGCACACTTGCTGGATTACGCTAAAACTATTTAAGAATATTTTCGCAGGTAGCACGTATGGGCCTTGTTTTAAATAAGTTGAACTTTAGCACATTGCAATAAAGTTTAAGTTAAATAAAATGGAAACCTGGATGTTAAAGCTAATATTTCAATGGAATTTAGACTTAGTAAAGATGTAGAAAGAGTGTGAAACTGTTCGACGCAGTACCATGGGCTACTACATTTTTTGTGGACTCATAGAAAAACGTGTTTTTATCGCTGACACGCTGCCAATAAACCTATCACGTCCGTGACTGTGGCTTTGTCACGACGATTTATTTTAAGTTTTTGAAAACATGTATTGCCTAGTTTTTAAAAGAAACCAACAGAAGTTTTATGAGGGACTACCGTTACGGTTACCTTACAATAATACCTAACAATAAAATTCGTCGCAAACTCGCGATGCTAATCAAACCCTAGAAGTAGGTAACACACGTACTACTGGATAAAGTCGCGCTTCGGCCTTCGGCTGGCTGGATCATATTTGTTTATTTATTCATATATTTATTTATACATATATTTTGATTTTGTAAAACACTTTGGTAGGTACTTACCTGATAGCGCTATAAGGGAAGAAAAAGTGTTCCTTAGCTCGAGAGAGACGATGTGTGACAGTAGAGTGAGACGGAGTGATGATGCGCAGGAGTGTTGTTTTAGGTCACGGGTTCAGTGCTCGCGAGATGAGCTGCGCGTGAGATGAGCTGTGATGACGAGTGCAGATTAGTTGAAGCATGGAGCTGTGATAAAAAATAACAATATTCGCCTAGATTATAGCTATTTAAAAAAAACATGGTTAAATAGTTAACTTTTATTTAAGAATTTCCAGTTAGTACTCGGCTACCTACTCTGATTCTGACACGAATCTTAAATATTTAATGCGAATTCAGTAAGGCAATAAATAAACTAAGTTTTTGTTTAAACCAGTATGAAACTTCAAATTCAAATTGATGGGAGTTACAAAAAACATAGTAAAAGTTGCAACATAAAGATTTAGGGTTCACGTTCACCACACTGGTTAACACGTTGCTACTATTACATTTAGGGTTCACGTTCACCACACTGGTTAACACGTTGCTACTATTACATTTAGGGTTCACGTTCACCACACTGGTTAACACGTTGCTACTATTACATTTAGGGTTCACGTTCACCACATTGGTTAACACGTTGCTACTATTACATTTAGGGTTCACGTTCACCACACTGGTTAACACGTTGCTACTATTACATTTATTTTTGACTGGCTTAGCTAATAATATGCAGAAGTAACATGTACAACTAAACAAATTAATAAAATAAGTGTATAAATAGTTTTATTGTACACGGAATACATCGTGACGAAACTTTTATCATTTCAGATTTCATTACAGATTTACGTTTGCTGATAACATGTCAACCCACAAAAACTAATGAATAGATTTTTTGTCACCCTGGCATTGTTATTGAATGTTAGAACTTTTTTCCATATATGGTGATCCCATACCTGAGATATGGTTATTTTGGATATGGCGTGTCAATATTTTATGATCCTAAGAGTTCAAAAATCGCAACTTTGTGGTTGACATAAGAAAAAAAAGTCAGCTGTTCCTTACATTTGGCCGAGTTAGGCGAGCAAATATGTATATTGAACAGCTGTTTTATTTCTCTTTCGTGAGTTGGATTTTGCTTAATTCGTGGCTTTGATTGAAACCTAATGCCCGGGAAAAAATTAGCTGGTCATTGAAAAAGAAACCTGTAGGTATACCTAATAACGTTAGGCGTCATAGACCTACGTTTCGTCTATGGCGCGTAGTGGTGCACCGCCCCAGAAACTAGATCAATAGGCATTAGTTAATTAGTGTAGTTTTATTTTATTTTTGCTTGAATACTAGGCTTTTGTAAATTAATGTGCGTTTGTAATCTGTGCAAAATAAATAAATTTTCTTTCTTTCTTTCTTGTTACGCTATAGTGAACGGCGAGCCTGCCTTGAATAAGATAATCGATAAGTTGTGGCTATTATTAATGGTGCGCCAATGTAGGTATGTATGGGTAGTGTAACAATAAGAAGATGGAAGGCACACAGGGAGGTTGAAACACACGAGGAGTTAAACGTTGGGCTAACCGGTTTGTTACCGGTTGCGGGCTTGCTGCCGGCTACCCGTTAAGGCCCAGCGTGAATTTTGAACATAGGTACGAGAGTTTAGACTATAAAAGGTAACCTTTTATGGTCTAAGTACGACAGAAGATTGTAATCTGTTGACTAGTCTACAGTCTCAAACTAGTCGTTGCACTGGTTAAAATCCCTCGAGGTCGTGGCCTCGACCCTCGGTCGGACGGCCAATCTCGGTATTATACCGGGCATAAAACTAGTGTTTTGTTCCCAGGTGTTGAGCGATAAAGGAATACAAAAAAGTTATGAAAATACCAATAAAAGAAGTGTGCGAACAGTTGAAGCACACCCCGAGTCCCCGACATATTTATGAAAAGGCTCGGCAGATTGAATAATGAGAACAATTTTGACTTGCTTCGTCTAGAAAGTTCATACTTAGTAATTTTAACAAACCCTATGTAAATTGTAGTCAGTCGCTTGAATGAAATAAAGAACGAATTGATACGTTTCAAAATTTTAATATAAGTCAGCATATTTTTGGTGTAGAAAGCTATAAAAGTCTTGTATTAGGTAAAAAAAAAAGCAATGAGGCTACACACAAGATACATTTTTTTTAAAACTAACTACAACTAAGATACATTTGATTACACGGATTACATCATAACACACAAGAAATAAGAAGGTAAAAGTAATAAACGAGTATGTAAGTACGAGTATATTGTAGTCCGGCAGACTAATCGCAGTTAAAATAACAAGCAGAATATAAAAAATTACGTACTCGTAATTATGTTTGTAATGAGAATAATCTATCTTTGGATCAGTCAGTTTAATCAGTTTTTTCAACCGATAATTTAATTGAAAATGGAGATTTGACAGCTGAATATATGTATAGAAAATTTTAAAATATATGAAAACATTTATTTTTTACACAAAATTATCACTTCCGCCATGCCTGACTGACGTGATCGTTCTTCCGAAGTACCACCAGGCTGGTTGTTACCCACATCATCAGTACCCCTCTATCCAGAGCAAGGGGGTAACTCCGCAAACACTGGTTTGTGAGACGACGGGATGTATTCATAAAATCCAACTCGGCTTTGCTGAACACTGAAGTTACGAGTTAACACGATCAGTGATCGAAACTTCACAAGACAGTTGCATGTTAAAGTAATTATTTTTTAATAAATCAGCCAGGCATTTGCTGTTTGGATCAATATCTCCAACCATAACGATGCACTTGTTTTATTTTATATACTTATTAATAAATAAGTTGATTGCCTCTTTAAAATCCTCGTCGCATACGTCACCTTTGACGCCCGTTATAAGGTACAAATACTCGTCGTACAGCAGCAAAGACAAGTAAATCTTATTTTCATTATCTGTAATGGAACGAACCACTGATACAGTTTTATTTGCTTTCTTGTAGCAGATTATTCCTCGTCCTGATCTCAAAGCAGTTCCTCCATGCGATCGAAAAACTATCTCAAAGTTCCCGATCTTGATATTATCTGATGCAATAGTGTTCGTTTCTGCAATGATTAATAGAGATGCATTTTCGTACCACTTGTCAGTGGTAATAAATTGGTAATGCTTGGCAAAAGTTGACCCCGAGTTCAAATAAACAATCACATCACCTTGTTTGTCGTCAAAGGTTTCATATGCTAGTTTCAGTTTCATTTCATTTCGCAAACGGTTCAATTCACTTTCTTTCTGAATTCATTTACTGGTGTTTTTCCTGAAAAAATCGAGGTTTCCCACAATATAAAGATCTTCAAGTCGTTTAACTCGAGTTAATGCCAAGTACTGCAAGCTCTTGACCGTGCGCAGCCTGTCATGCAGGTCGTCGGTGATGTTGACACATACTCCGCCGTGGTATGTTTGCCCCTGACTCTTGTGAACTGTTATTGCTTCGGCTGCTTTCAAAGGGAACATGTCACCGATAGTTTGAGTAACTTTTGGGTCAGCTTTTAATTTAACTACACTCTTGGAACGGTGAATGGGAACCCAATTCTCAAATCCAGGTCTTTCATGTTTTGAGAAATATTTCAATTTCGCTTTTCTTCCAATATTGTTGGAATGAAATTCCATCCAAATAACGAGCACATCATCTCTATCACAATCAAAATCTCTGACGACTCCTGTAGTATCGTTCGCCAAACCGTCACCCACGTCAACGTTGTACGTGATCATGTAGCGCACGCCTTTCTTCACGCGCAGGTTAGGGGGCTGCCATTTATCACTATCTATGATATTTACGACTTTTTCTTCTTCGTGTGATGCGTCTATTCTCTCAGCATTCCGCTGATCGACAAACTTATTTAGGTAAAACAAGTGAATAGCGGAGTTCGGAACATCTTCTGCTTGTACTTTTCGTGACATCAGCAGTTCTACGTCTTCTTCAGTCATTTGAGAATCTCTAAAATTGTTTAAGGCATTGATGAAGTTTTGATCTTCCTGCCGTAAAACCTTTGTCAGTTCATAAAATTTGCAACAAGTCCAATAAATTGATTTTGGATATACGGGTTTTTGATTTACTGGATCAATTTGATATAAATCACCGACCAGTAAAACAAATCTACCTCCCTAAAAGTCTTCATTGTTAAATATTTGTTTCAAACGTTTGTCTACTGTACACATTGTCTTTTCACCAACCATAGAAATTTCGTCACAATAAAGAAGATGCAACTTTTCAATATCATTTGTTTCACGTCGAGACGCTTTTTATAGAGATTAGTGGCTGATTTTTATAAATCGGCCACTAATCTCTATAAAAAGCGTCTCACATTACATCACACGTTTTGTTTTCCTATTTATATAGGCACACAAAACGTGTGATATAATGTGAGTCCATCGATATTGACAGCAGCTTACCCTGTGAATGCACATTTCAATACTTTTAAAGTTTGTGGAGAGTCCGATGTCTTGTTTTCTTCCCATGTTATCAATTTTTCTATGAAGTTAATGACAGTACTCTTCCCGGTGCCCGCTGGTCCGTGGAGTATTGTCCTTGGGTTGTGTTGACGTACTTCACCAGATTCATCCCGCTTACTTATTTTGATTTTATTTTTGTACATATATTAAATATGCATTACAATGTTGCGTTGGTCATCTGTCAATATCATAAAAATCTCTTTAATGTCGTTCAAATCTATTGACAAGCTTTCGAATACCGGGTCGTCTAATGGATCTGCAAATATAATATTTAGACATAATCAATTAACTAGAAATAGAAAGGTAAAACGAATATTTTTACTATGTACAAGTTCATACTATCATACCTAATGGAGCCTCGGGTTTGGAAAGCCAGCGGTCATTGTGATCCACCAAAATTATCTGAAAATATAACGCATACAAAAATATAAATATCTCGAACTATAATCACTCTAACCTAAAGATGTTTTCAGAATGCTATATTAAAATGGCCGCATTCTAAAAACAATGACTAAACTGAAGACATTTTGTTGTTTATACAGTCTTAAAATTTGGACATAAAAAAGGAAAACTTATGCATGCAAGCACTGGGTGCTGACATGCTTTCGGTTCAGGGTGAGTTTTTTCCACTTGACAAATTCGTGGTTGACTAAATGCGAAAAATACTCAAAAAGACTTAATCGACCTGATTTCGATGAAAACTATAACTGTATACTTAATTGGATTTTTGAAAAATTAATATTTCAATTTAAAAAAAAACAGACATTGTGTTATTACACCATTCGATAGTGTCGCTAATAAGGATCAAATTCTAGGAAGTAATGATATGCGGAAAACCTAAAAAAATGTAATTTTTAATAAAATGTTTCTTATTTAATACTGACAGTGAAGACAGTGCACACGTACCTCGTACAAGTTCTCCTGCAGCGGGAAGTCGGCGGGCAGGTTCACATACTTCCAAAGTCGTTGCTTCCGTTTGCTTTGACCGATTACTTCTTTTATTTTGCTCATGATTCTATTAATAATATTTTAAAATGACTTAGTAAAATGTATAATACTTAAGCAGTAAGTTGTTATGAATCTTCACAAAGACACATTTACTCTTTACATACTAAGGTGCTAGTTTCTTTGGGTCTGGCTCTGGAAACATCACTAAAAAATCATTTTAGCGATCACAACATATTGTCTCGTAGATGTTTGTCAATATTTGATTGATGTGATTCAATAGGTTACAAGAGAACTGCGCAAAAAAAGACATCTTACTAACTGTCTGATAGGTACTGATATTTAAAACAACCACATGTATGGTATCCAGCATGCCTTTGCTTTGTATCTACAGCTATACAGATGTGAGCAGCTCCTAAAAAAATTGTATAGTGCAAGTGGATTTTAATCATTCCTCCCAACTTATTCATCAACAGAAAACTATCCATGCACAAGTTGAACAGCCATGATATTTACATTGGTTTTAGTTGACAATTTAGTGTGCCATATAACATTAGCAACCTCACCAGCGATCTTGGCGCAGCGAATTGTACAATTCCATCGACCGAACACACAAATCCTTCATACCTTCGACCGAACACACAAACTTTACATCGTGCAAGCAGAGTTCTTAACGCGATTTGAACAAATGCAAGAGTCCGAACATTGGGCAGTTTCCCGTACCAGAGACAACACCCGTCTTGTCGGAGAATCCTTTCTTTTCAATGGAGGTTTGCGGGACTTTACACCCTGTTCCGCATTCCTCCATGCATCGTCGTTTATTCGAGTTTGATGATGAGATCTTGCGCGAGATGTAATGTGCAACCCATTTCTAGTTTACTCAGCAGAATGAACAACACAAATCTTCAAGGACGATCTTGCCGATAAAAAGTTTTTGTTAAGATGATTATTTTATCTTGCTCGAACCAATCTCCAATTGATAAAAGTCTTTAAAAAAATGTTGCAAATTGACTACGTTTGAAACATCGAGTAAAACATCGACCGATATTTTGATGTTCTAAAATCACCATCGTGATTGTCTTCGGCCTTATCCCAACTATTTGTTATTTTGATAGCCGTCATCTCAGAATTCAGTTCGCACGTGGAACAATAAACAAGGACGGATCCTTTCTGCATTGTGTACATGACGTCACAGCATCACGTGTGCCTTGTGAACCGTCTGATCGTCGTCAGGCAGTGATACATTCGGCAGCAAGTCAGTGGTTACACTATGACCTTGAGCTGCAATGCCATGTCTACATTATTCCTACCCTACTCGTCATCTGCCCGAGAATATGAAGGCAAAGACATCAGACATGCCTAGGTATTCTGTCCGTAGCAACGGAGAAGAACCTAGATGTAGCTAGTCTAGAGATAATGTACGAATCATCATTCTTCTTTCTTTCTTTTCTAAGAAATACGAATACGTTTAGAATTATCAAAATAAACTTATTACTGTCACTCACGTGTTCGTCTGTCCATCTGTCCGTCTGTCTGTCTGTACGTCGTCTGTCATAAAGTTTTCGAAGAATTTCTTAACTACCCAATGACCTATGAACTTGAAATTTGGTGATAATGTTTATTATTACGAATTTTTACTAATTAAATACCAAAATATTGATTTCTCTCATATGGTACGGAACCTTAAATATGCGAAGTCCGAAACGCACTTGGCTGGTTTTTTGACATTTCTTTTTTCCTTTTTCTCCACAGTAAACAACAATTGGAACCGTGCACTAGCTGCTGACGTTACATATACAAGCATGTAACATGATACGAATAAACAAAAAAAAAAGAAATTAAGTTCGAAAATAACTTAGAAAGAGCGATAAAAGGTTTTAAAGTAGGTACCCATTGGATCCAAATAATTAATGGTTTCAACAAACCTACCGAGCTATGGTTATCAACAAATCAGCGCTCGTTAGTGTTTATCATATTTGGCCATTGGTGCGGGTGGGGCCTGTGCTGGCGGAGAGCCAGTATGGCTTCCGCAGGGGCACTCCACGGTGGACGCCATCATGCGCATACGAGTCCTCACGACAGAGGATGCAGTGGCCCGGGGTAGGGTCGTCTTGGCGGTGTCTCTGGACATCGCCAATGCGTTCAACACCCTGGAGTTGCATAGTGGAGGCACTCCGGTATCACCGGGTGTCGCCCTACCTCCTTCGCCACTTGACGGACAGAGCCGTCTACCCCGGTCACCAGGGAGAGCGCCTCAAAGAGATTAGTGTCGGCCACCACTGACGGGGCCCATCTTGGCCGGTGCCTGCATGCCCAGGGGTAGCGCATAAATTCTGAAAATCGGTTGCCGCATTGTAACACTTAAAAATAGAATAAATTTAGATTCGTGGAATGGAGCGTTATTTTGCGAGTTGACAGATAGACTTTGACGTTACTTTTTCCAACTTGATTTGGAGCGAGTCTGCCTCTTAAACTTTATATATTCGAAAAAGCTTCTTAAAAGCGCTTAATGATGTCTCGTGGTGTAAAAGGGACCAGAGTCAAGTTCAAATGCTGTAAGCATAAGTATGTAGGACAATGTAAGTACTTAATCTATTTGGGATTTTCTGAAATGATGCTAAATCTAAGCGTGGCATTTATGAGTCTCACCGAAATGTTCTCTTGTTGGCAGGGTTCCTACTTTACCTTTAATTATATAAGAATAAAACTTTATAAAATGGTCGGATCATAAACTTCACATTATTTTGGGAGAACAATGCGGTCTTAGCAAAAGGTTCCGAACATCAACGTCCACGTGTCCAGGGATGACCATGATTGGATGACCACGGCTTAGATACTGCTTGTGGATCTCCTCACTGGACCTTTAATCTTCGATCTTCGAACGATAGGGTAAAAGTGATTCATCATAAATTGTAAGTTCAACATACAATTTTCTGTGTACTGAGTGCTATCTGGTGTGATGCAGTGTTGACAATAAATGTGATATATGTGAAGACCAAATCAAGGGACTCTTATTTACTACAGACAAACCACACGCAAGAAACCCGAAGATTGGTAACTAGGGTCTCATGCCATATAATATCTCTGACGCTAGCCGGAGGAAGAATAATTTCTTTACAGCACCCCTGGGCACTCAGGCAGGGAAGGAACAGGGGTGGGTTTTAGTCAGTAAGAGTCTGACACACCTCCCGCTCCACCCAGAGCGGGAGAAGTCATTGGATAATTTCCCACCCCACCAAAAAAAAAAAAAGACTCGTAGCCATCGTTTTTAACCGACTTCGAAAAAGGAGGAGGTTATCAATTCGGATGTTTGTATTTTTTTTTTTTTTTTTTTTTATGTATGTTCGGGCATAACTCCGTCATATATTGACGGATTTGCAAAATTCTTTTTTGTTCGAAAGGGGTTTATTCCGAAATGGTCCCATTTAAATTTCAAAAAGATCTGATGATGTGTTTCGGAGACAGACAACAGAACTCTTCAAAAATTGACAGCAAATCAACCGCGATTGCTGCTATCGTATGTCTATGAATTGTTAACACAGTTTAATGGGGAACCACAACTAAAAAGTGAAAAACAAAAAACTTTTTTACAAAAAAATAGAACCGACTTCCAAAAAAAGTGCAAAATAACTTTAATTTCGGCAGTCGGTGTCAAAAAACGAAGACACAAAACAGGAACACCGACTTCCGAAATTAAAGTTATTTTGCACTTTTTTTGGAAGTCGGTTCTATTTTTTTGTAAAAAAGTTTTTTATAACATTTAAATAATGTTTTAAGTAAAATAGAGGTGTAACAGATATAGACTAAGTAGGTATCAACATGGTATTTGTGTATGTGCATCTGGACCGAGGGCCTCCTTGCGAAACGAAATAAGACTTATAGGGAAACTAGTCAAAAATAGTAAATACTTAAAGTAAAGGGCCATGAAAACCTGTAAAGCCCGGAAACTCACTGGTGAGTTTAATTAATCGAAACCACGTTGAGCACTGAAACTCACCAGTGAGTTTTGCGATTCTTGCGATTCACTCGTTTATTACCTCTATTATTACCAAAACGCAATGTATTTTATGCTGTGGCAACATTTACACGCTTGGCCATAGACATTATTGATCGTCTCAGGTGCCCTCCGACAAAAAATATATGCTGTCATAACTGAGAAAAAATGTCAAACTGACATTTGAATCCGGTTTGTCGTATGCGGGCGGGGCTTGAAGGATGGTACGTTTTACGAATGGCGGCTTTCAGAGGAAAGCGTGAATTAGAACTGTTATGAATAAATAACTTGGGCCCTCAATCCAGACGCGTGCATAAAATGACATAGACTAAATCTCAGAAAGTACTAGCACTGGGTTAATCATTTTTATTTAAGAATTTAGTTAAGTTTATGTTAAATATTTCAAGAAATTCCCAAATGTGTAAACTATGGCATTTAGGAGAACGGACGACATGTTACATTTTAGTAAAAAAAACTTATTCTAATTCGCGTCAATCTATGAGGTTGAGCTTAATCAATAAAGCCGAAAATATTGGGCTCTCAGTTCAGACATTTTAGTAATTACCTACGGCTTTCATTTACTTTTTAACAATTAACTTTTGTGTCATTACTTCTTTTTAACTAATTCACAGAGGTATATATGTAAAATATATTAAACGGTTATTTATGTATTTCTTCAGATAAATTCATGTTTCGCAGATTCCTCAGTAAAGACGTTAATGAATTGAGGGACCTAGATATACCGCCATAAATCTGTAATTTTATATTCTACAGGTTCTTAACAAAAATAATTAACCCAGAGCTAGTACTTTCTGAGATCTAGACTATGCCACTTTATGTACGCTTTTAGATTTAGAGCCCCAGTTATTTAATCATAATACGTTTATTTCACGTTTAAGAAATTCATGGCCCTTTGCTTTAAGTTTTAACTATTTTTTACTAATTTCCCTATAAGCCTCAGCCTCACTACTAAGCAGATTCCGTGGGAGCAGTAACAGCATCCTCAAGGTAATAGGCAATAAGTTAGACAGCCCACTGGTTTGGAGCCTCACCCAGAGGACTAAGTCTCTCTTAGTTATTAGGTACTAACATAGTTTTTAAACTCATACTAACATTATAAATGTAAATGTATTCGAAATGGATCAATGGTTGTCTGAATATTTTTTTATTATTATTATTATAAGTCTTATTTCGTTTTGCAAGGATTTAAAAAATGGGCCCTCGATCCAGATGCACATAAGTTTTTTACTGTAATATTTAATAAAATCCAATAGTGTAGGTACATTATTAACGAATAAAGTGTTGAAATAATGTATTAAAACAAGATACTTACAACAATCTGCCTGTGGTCGCGGATAAATTCGAAATAGAGTTACCGCGGCCCTTGGCACAGGCAACTGAAGGAACCAAGGTGGGTTTTAGTCAGTAAAAGTCTGACACGCCCTCCTGGCTCTACCCAGAGCGGTCGAAGTAATACGATGTTTTCACACCCTCCAAAAAAAAAGAAGGTACTTACAACGACGCGGTCCTGTAATTGGTTGTATTAACACACAAACTAAGAACAGTTTTTTTTTTTTAAATTCAATGAGTCAATCTGCTTACACGTGTGCACTCTGTCCAGTAGCTGGCGAGGGACTGTAGGGAGTTAGCTGTGGGCTGTGGAGTCATGTTTGTCATTCTGTTGAGTCACACATTTTCTAAATCCAATTTTGATTTTTTCTGAAGTTAATTAAATATGTTCCAGACAGTAATATTTATTTGTTATACAAGGCTGCAAAGTTGTTTTTTGGCGCAATTACTTGTATTGAAACCTGAGCAAGCGAAGGAAGAGAGTGGTTCTAATAATAGAATCTTGAGCGTAGCGAGGGTTTCAAAGGTACGAGTCCGTACGAGACGCAGAATAACTTTGCTGCCGAGCGTAATACAAAACTTTTCACCTCATTAAAGCGAAGAAAATTCTAGGTGCAAGAAAACAGCACAAATTAGTGTTCATTTATTTTAAAAATTTAAGTAGTAAAGTTGCTACAATTGATATTATTGAAAGTTATTTCTTTTAGGAACTGTTATGCTTGTGTTTGTCACTTATGTACTATACTAGCGGTGCCCGCGACTTCGGCAGCCTGGAATAGTGTCTTTGGGTAGAATATTTAATTATTTAGGCTTATTATTTTACAAATACGTATAAATACTTTAATGAGCTATGTGCAGTGTTTCACTGTAAAGAGATTATTAAATTATTTAAGTATATAAGTACATAAGGTATAAAGTATTAATGTGAGTTTAATTAAGTACATTTTTATAAACTTCGTTTTATGTTTTCCCATCTTTTGCCAAAATATAAAGATTTTGCGGATTTGATACACGTGAGCATGCCACATAGAGTTGATACACGTGAGCATGCCACATAGAGTTGCCCATGGGAAAAACATTTTGTTTCTAAATGAACTCCTGCAACTTTAAGCGTCTGTCCTTGAACTTTATTAATTGTTATTGCAAATGCTGCTTTAAGGGGAAACTGCACTCTTTTAAATTAAAATGGCAAATCAGTCGGAATTATTGGAATACGGGGTATTAAGACATTTTCTCCTTTTGCCATTCCTCGTCATGATTGTCGCTTTTATAACGTTGTGCCCCAGATGTGTAATTTGTAGCCGTGTACCATTACATAGCCTTGGCGCGTCAAGATTTCTGATTAATAGGACTGGAACACCAACTTTCAGCCTCAGCTTATGGGAAGGCACTCCTGATAATTCTAAAGAGATGAGAAACTCTATAGGATATGATGTGACTTGATCAGTGTCCATAACATTATCTACTGAGAGATATTCGACAACATCCCCCTCCACGTCTCACATGATTCGTTCGTTTATTTGATTAACTATCTCATTAGTCGGCGCCAAAATTGCCCTTTGAGTCAGCCATTCTCGATTGCCCATATTTATTTGAAGATCAGGATAGACATTATTTTTTAGGTCATCTGTGGTATCAACAATTTAACAGAACTCACGTCTTAGTGTAATCATATCGTTACTGTCAGTTGGCATACAATCTTCTCCGATTTATATAAGAGCAGCTGCATATTGCCCTGCTTGAGAATCATTATGAAGTTGTACTCGCATATTTGTAGTGAGACAAAACTTTTTTATGTGTACCCACAATACAGATGCTTTCAAACAGGCATTTATTTCATCTGCTGGCGTACCTCTAGTAATAAACGGAAGGGTCTGTCTAAAGTCACCAGCTAAAGTACCACCATTCCTCCCATGGCATCCTGGTTGCCTTTAATATCCTTCATTGTGCGATCTAGTGCTTCGATTACTCTTTTGTGGGACATCGTACATTCATCCCAAACTAACAGCTTACACTGCTGTAACATTCTGCCGCGCTCACTGCTTTTGCTAATGTTACATACTGGCATTTCCTCATGAGCTGCACTTAGCACCTGAGGAAATGCCAGTATGTAACATAAATATTTTGCAGATTTGATACACGTGAGCATGCCACATAGAGTTGTTTGCAGATTTGATACACGTGAGCATGCCATATAGAGTTGTTTGCAGATTTGATACACGTGAGCATGCCACATAGAGTTGTTTGCAGATTTGATACACGTGAGCATGCCACATAGAGTTGTTTGCAGATTTGATACACGTGAGCATGCCACATAGAGTTGTTTGCAGATTTGATACACGTGAGCATGCCACATAGAGTTTTCATGGGAAAAACATTTTGTTTCTAAATGATCTCCTGCAACTTTAAGCGTCTGTCCTTGAGCTTTTGAAATTGTATATAATACCCGTTACAGGTTAGGTACTTACTATACTTCTGTGGCTCAAGCTTTTAAGAACATAAGTAGGTAAGTACCTACACGCCAAATACTTACTAGAATATATTTTTAACGTTTTAGTTCATTGTCCCAGATAAAAGCTTGTTTTTTAAATATTTTTTTATCCGTAATTTATTTATAACTTTTTAGTTGGTTAGTATTTAAGAGTAGGCGTGATGTTTTAAAATATTCTACGGATATTGTGATGTTATGTAAAAAGCTCCTCAAGACGAATCAATTGCGCCCAAACTCGGTGGGGTTATGTTGTTTTATCACAGACATGCCGTGGTCACCTTCCAGCTTCATCATCAGACCCTGGATATCGTGTAGAAGGTCCTTAAGACGAATCAATCGAGTCCAGACCCGATGGGATTATCTTGTTGAGTTCAGAAGTTCCAAGCTTTGTTATAGCTGGTCTGATGATGATCTTCCGTCTCCATCATCAGACCAGCTCCATGGTGCCATATCATTGTATTGTCACCGAAGGTACATAAGTACATCAAATTGGAGTCCAATCAGACATCGGGCAATGGGTTTGAGTTGCAAGATTCCACCCGAACAAACATAGTTACGAGTACATACTCGTATATACATTGCAAGTTAAATAAAAGTTTGTAATTACCATTCCTTCCCCCTTATCTCCGAAACCACAACCGCTACGCCTAAAATTTTGAAAAAAATACAGAAAGTGGTGTTTTACTTATAAATTACAGGAAAACCTAAAAGGAGGACATAGTTTTAAAAAAATCTAAAAAAAATATGATTGGTTCGGAACCCTTTGCGCCCGATTCCAACTCGCTCTTGGCCGGTTTTTTATTTTTTAACTTCTGTCTAATGCGATTGTGAATGAAGCGTAACTGTATTCACAGATTTTGAAGAAAAAAAAAACAGTTTACAACGATCAAGGTACGTCGGTACCTACCTGCCTGCCTCTACGGGCCCCGTCTCACTACCCACCCTGCATGCATAGTACTAGGTATAACAGTGCCCTGCGTGGGCCTCTGAGCGGCAGGTCTTGGTCGCTAGGATCGGGCCAGATCTGTTTCTGCCAGCAGTAGTCAGTGCGATGCTGGTAGACACAGAAAAATGGAGGGAAGTAGCTTCCCTCTGTGAGACCGTGATGGTCCAGAAGGAGGCCGCCGAGCGGGATCGCGAGAGGGCCGATTCTGCTCGGAGAAGGAGCCGTCGGGGAGGTAACCGCCTCGTCGCCTAAATTTCCGAAACCCCGCCTGCTCTATTTAAGGTAGGCGGGACTCTGGGGTCACGGGCGTTCAGAGTGGGGACTCCGTTCGCCCACTGGTGATTTCAGGAAAGACGGTGGCACAGTGATGATCACATGCTGCCGTGCACAGCGAGGCTCGGGGATATCCCTTTACAGTCTCCTCAGGGATGTGCCCTAACAGGCGTTGTACAGAGCGGGTTCCGGAGTGGTCTTTTAAGAGATAACGGGGCCCCTGCCATGTGTTGATGGTGATCACCGGGGTGGTTTTAGTGAGGTAAGAATCCCACACTGCCTGGTCTTTTCCTCAAAATTCCTGGCGCCTTTTGAAGGTTTCTCCCCAAAAAAAAAAAGGTATTAGCGTGATATGATATTATTAACATGGTAATGGTTTAATCGCGCCGCCTCCCGTCGCTACAGCCGGAGTTCCTCGGTGCCATCGTGTGCCCCCGACGCCTGACTCCCGACTCCCGAGCCAGCCCATCTAAGTTTCAGCAAGTTTAAACTAGTTTAGTTAGTGTCACTCCCTGGCGGATACTTGAGAATTTTTAGATTTATTGAAAGGGTTTCAAGCTTTGTGACACTTGGAGTAGCATCCTGGGAGATGTCCCTTCATTACAAAGGTACACTTAGGTACTTTTGAAACTGCGTTGGCGAGACTTTCTATTTCAGCTTGTTATTAATTCAAAAGTAGATAATTTATTTTTTATTTCTCCAGCTTGTCACTGTCTTACTTCAGGTAGGTACTCTGTGTAATTTAATGACCACTGTGCAGAAAAACATCGTGTCGGATGGGGACCGGCCTGTCCTTGAACCAAACATGCGAAGACATGGTATTTTATGTGACATCGAGCAGCCCGCGCCGGGCCCGTGTGGTGGGTTGTCCTACAGGTCCCTCTCACGGCGAGGAGGCCTAAGCCGAGACCCAGCTGTGGACGTTATTGGCTAATTTATTTATCAAAGTGTGACTTTTTATCAGCACTCAGTGCTTACGTAATCGTTATGTTACTGATTGAAGATCGCAGCACTACCTGTATATAATTATGTTGGTTAAATAAAATAATAATTTGTTGCGTTGCGGAGATTATATCAGATTTCAGAGAGGGTAAATAAAGAGTACCAACTTAGAGAAAAGAGTATCTACATTTATTTAAATTTTTACAAATTTATTTTTGTGCCTGTTGTGGCACCTATCAAATTTTCATCATTTGTAAAAGAATTGTATGACTCCAAACATTCTAAATCAAGTTAATGTAGATTAGAAGTTCATTTTTATTTACATAAATGAACATATTAACAGTAACAGTAAAATTTTTGGGTTATGACCGGTATGATAGAAAACATTGTGTAAAAAAGATTATTTTAGCATTCTCTAGTATTACAGATTATACAGTGTGTCTGTGTTTCCTGATAGCTACAACCTGGAGGTCTTTAAGTCGAGAGTGAATAGGTTACTTCTAGGCAAGCGTGCTCCATCTTCGACCACATCATCGCTTACCATCAGGGTAGATAGTGGTCAAACGCGTGCTTATCAACAATAAAAAAAAAACCAGGAAACAGTTTCTTCGAGAAATTCATGTACCTACCTATGTAAGTACGCTCTACCACTTGTGGAACAAGAAAAAGAAACAAGGAGGCAAGAAAGAAAAACCATCTGTCACAGAGACATGATTCCTCCAGCTTGGACGTTGTCACAACATGGCGACGTCATGACTCGTGACGTCACCGCTTGGCTGAGGAGACAAGACGTTCGTGACGGATGTAGCGAACACACACACACATATTATGTTGGTCAATACATATTCAATACAAGCAAACGGGTGAAAAGAAGCGTAAGTCGGTAGCAAAACAAGTCAGCAGGGCTGCTACTAGAACTTATCCTACTAATATTATAAAAGAAGCGTAAGTCGGTAGCAAAACAAGTCAGCAGGGCTGCTACTAGAACTTATCCTACTAATATTATAAAAGAAGCGTAAGTCGGTAGCAAAACAAGTCAGCAGGGCTGCTACTAGAACTTATCCTACTAATACTATTATAAAAGAAGCGTAAGTCGGTAGCAAAACAAGTTAGCAGGGCTGCTACTAGAACTTATCCTACTAATATTATAAAAGAAGCGTAAGTCGGTAGCAAAACAAGTCAGCAGGGCTGCTACTAGAACTTATCCTACTAATATTATAAAAGAAGCGTAAGTCGGTAGCAAAACAAGTCAGCAGGGCTGCTACTAGAACTTATCCTACTAATATTATAAATGTGAAAGTTTGTGAGTGTGTATGCTTGTTACTTCTTCACGCTCAAACGGCTGGACCGATTTGGATGAAATTCGGTATGTAGATGGCTTAGGCTACCTTTTGTTCCGGTCTAGGTGGGTAAAACCTTGGGGCGCAGCTAGTTTCATTTATAAAACCATCTTCGTCACCAATTAATAGTAATTCATCAGCAGCTATATTGGCCTGCGCCGAATAGCCTACTCATAGGTTTTAATAGAAAAACTATACCTACCTATTTCACTTATTGATACAGGTACATAATTTGCATGTTTGGTTTTTTATATGACGTACAGTCACGAGCAAAAATATGTACACAAGGAAACTTTACTTGTAAGCTTGAGTATCTATCTTAAATGGTCGGTTTTAAGATACTCGAGTTTACAAGTAAAGTTTTTCAAATATTCACATAAATTACGAAAAAAGTAGTCTAGAGTAACTTATATATTTTTTAAAGAAATAAGACTAGTTGTATAGACGTTATGTTCAATTTAGAGTCGTTAGATTAGAAGTCGTATATCTGCGCCTTAAGAACATCCATAAACGTCATTCAAAGACAATTTTATGGTCATCATTCACCATTAAAAACTCTCGTCAAATTCACACATCCCAAATCTAGCAGTGGATAGAATTTCCCAATTAATTGTTACGACTTCGTCCGCGTGGATTTAAAAAAAAAATACACTCTTTACCTCTTTATAATATTAGTATAATAATAATAAATAATATTTAAAAATGTATTTATGTTAGAAAGAAGATAATAATAATATTCCACAACGCCATCTAGTCCCAAGCTAAGCAGAGCTTGTGTTATGGGTACTAGACAACTGATAAACATACTTATATATTTCTAAATACATAAATATTATAGATAAATTACACCCAGACACATATAAAAATGTATAGATGTGAATATAAAAACTGATTTCGAATAAGCCTACTTGTTGATAATGGAATTATAGACTCAGTAACCGGCAATAAAAAAGCAAACGCGCAATTATTAATAATAATTAATATTAGTTTTTTTTAGTTGATGACCCTGGCACGGGAGGCAAGCCTCCAAACACGACCGGTTTTTCAAGTTCCTTGGCGCTAAATAGAAATTGTGTACGTCGTACATTCATATTCCAGTCAACTCAAAGTAGACCTTAAATTCGTACACTAACTTATAATTTGCTTCAAACCTCTTTTCTGTATGAATCTTTGTGCAACGGGTACCAGGGAAGTATTGCTTTCTCTGTCTAGCGTACAAGAGTTTAACGTTGTCTTGCTCATGACAGCTGTCAGAGCCAGTTTTCACAATTTAAACTTGAAAAGTTGTTAGTACATATACTATTACTAATATTATATAGAGGTAAAGTTTGTAAGTTTGTGTAGGAAGTAATCTCTGGAACAGCTGAAACAATTTTGAAATTTTTTCTTTCACCAGTAGAAAGCTACATTATTCCCGAGTGACGTGACTATATTTCCCCCAAAAAAAAAAAAAAAAAAACGTGACTATATTTGATTGTGATTAAGGACGCTAGATGGCGCTATGTGCCTTTCAAATCATTTGTCAAGCCGGGGCGTTTCGCTAGTGATATTATAACGAGGTCATCACCTCTGGAACTACTGAACTGATTTAGAAATTTCTTTTATTACTAGCTGACCCGGCAAACGTTGTTCAGCGATATAAAAATCGCGATTAAAAAATGGGGGTGGGGGTAGGAGGAGAGAGGTAGTGAAAAATACTTTACGACCTATTCTCATACCTACTAAATATACAAAAAAAAAACATTAAAAAATCGGTCCAGCCGTTTCGGAGGCGTGCAACTACAAACACCGTGACACGAGAGTTTTATATATTAGATTAGATGGTCTGTATTCTCGTAATCCACGCGGACGAAGTCCCGGGCGAAGTACTAGTACAATGTAATTTAATTAAAAATTATTATACATAATAATATGTAGTCAGGTTCTTTATAGATTTCCTTTGAATGTTTACATAATCAGGGTTCTAACAATATAGGTAGGTACTAACATTGTGTTTAACTCTTTGTTTCGTTCGTAATAGTTTGTCGTCGAGTTGCCGATGTGATTCGAATCAAAAACAAAGTTATATGTATGGCACTGAATCTAAAAGCAAACCGCTACAAGTTAATACTTAATGTTTTTTTGTACAAATTGAAATAGTCTCGATTTAGTTAGTAGTTAATCTACCTTTTTACGTATTCTAGTGTTTGTATTATATGTATGGAGTTAACTTAGGTAATTAATTCATTACGGATAAAAGTTTTAACAAAAAGTTTTGGGATGAACAATAATGTTCGCGTAAGATACTTCAGCCTTGTTGTAAAAGATATTTCAGCCTTGTTGTAATGGCTTGAAATAGACAATAGCTAGATATCAATTGTTCATCTATATCGGTCCTAGTTATATAAATAAAGGCCCGTTAAGTGCGAGTTCGACTCGCATACGAAGGGTTCCGTACGATGTTTATTATTTGTTGTTATCGTGGCAATAGAAATACACACTGAAAATTCCAACGGTTTACCCATTACAGTTCATGAGATACAACCCGCTGGCAGAGGGACGGATGGATGGACGGACAGCAGAGACTTAGTAATATGGTTCCATTGGTTACACCTCGAATACGGACCCCATAAAAGACACGTTTTAATCTTTAAATCTGAAAATCTGAGCTAATATCATCTGGAGATGTCCCTTTGATAAAAAACTTTTTTACAAAAAAAACAACAGACTTCCAAAAAAAAAATACACTAAAAATTAAAAAATAACTTTAATTTCGGAAGTCGGTGTCAAATAACGAAGAAGTAAAATACAACCACCTTTTTTTTGTAAAAAAGTTTTTTATTTTTCACTTTTTAGTTGTTATAGCCCAGAACTAAAAACCCCAATGACATGGAACGTGGAATTTAAACATTTGAAGAACACCTATACGTCATCGAGGTATACGTATTTATCGTTTTTGTTCAGTTTCTCAAAAAGCGCTTAAGCAATTTCGATAAAATTTATATGGGACCACCTCGGGAGTATATTCTTTCGGATAAAAAAAGAATTTTGAAAATCGGTCCACAACTGACGGAGAAATCGGTGGACATACATAAAAAAAACATACATACAGTCGAACATAGAACCTCCTCCTTTTTCGAAAGACGGTTAAAAATACTATTAAAGGAAGAGTAAACTAGTAGTACATTTTAATTAGGACTAAATAATAATAACTCAAAAACTGCAGAACTGCTCATTAGCACTTTTAATAAATAGGTATATTATTTTAAATCTAGAACATTACCTACGTACTTGAAGTAACACATAATAATAATAATTGTAGTTTTGCTTCTAAAGGTGAGTCATCATCTCATCATCATCATGCTGGACTGAAACCATTTGAGCCACTTTTATTTTTAGTATAAAAGTAACAAACTTTATTATTGCAATAAAATAAAATTTTATAGATATGGGTTTTATCAAGTGTGAGTCACCTTCTAGAATAAACATAAAGGTTACAATTTTAGGAACAGCATTTCAGTATCGACCTAGGTATGTATTAAGAATGAGTCTGCTGCTCACACCTAATATGCTGCAAGACTTGTGCTAATTTATGTGCCCTGCACTCAGTGAACCGTCATACTGAGTTAGAAAGCGATACATAGCTCAGTTAGTGAACCACTAAAGGTCATGTATCATGGACCTACGTAGTAGGTACTCTTTATTTTTTGTTTTATATCTGCGATGCGCAAGCGCCATGCGTGACAGCAACACGACTGAAAGCAAAAGGTTAAGGTTAGTTCAATGTTATTATATCCAAGTTTACTGGAAATTAAACCGTAACAATGTACAGCAGCGCATGCAAACACAAATATTCCAATAAGATAGAAGATTTCATCGCTGCCAGTTGCCGAGGAGCGTTCGGTTTACGGCAACTCGCCTCCAGCGGCAAGCGTCGAGCTCAAGCGGCTATAACCATAAACTAAGAGACAAGACATCCGATGTTCATTCGATGTAAATTTATTACTTGCCTCTCAACTCTCTAAGTGGCCGAGGAAATGGGCGGTGGAACGGGCGAGCCACTCGCGCCAGCGACTTGCCACTTTTACGACTTTCCAGCTCTTCTTTGATGGATTAGTTAGTGTAAAAGGAAATGTTGTGTAAGTTTCACGGGCGTTAAGTTTTAACTGTTGGGTGTTTTCCTTCGTTTGTGTTTAAGTAGGTTTCTGGGAACAAATACAGTGTTCATTTTAGTGAGCGGATATCCAGTAGGTAGTATATTTATAAAGCGAAAACTTGTGTTAGGTATACATTTTCTTAGTAGAGTTATCTGCTTAAGACAACGTGATCCATGATTAAGTAGATTGCCTATCAACTTACTAATCTGTCATGGTTACACTATTTACAATTGTGTAAGTTAGGTAATTGATTTGAAACAAAGTTAAGTAAGTAGGTAACACTTTTTATCTTCGCTAACATTTACACGCGCCAGTAAGCTGCGCCAGCGCACAAACGAGGCATATATTTCGGCTCTCCATACCTGCCCCGCCGCGCCACCGGAGTGTGGGTGTGTTCCACTCGTACCTGTTTAATGGCCCACTATTTAACCCTCTAGTTTTTTAGACTGGCAACACCAGTCGGGATCACGTATGCATTATTTATGTTCGTCTGTAATTTATGCGAGCTCGTAATTATAGTTCAGCTTATTAGTTGAATAATACGAAAAGAGTGTGCTCGAGACGATTTTTTTGTTATTAAAGGTTATTAACGGTTGATTTTAACTTTCGTTTGTTTTATTGGAATTTCTTTTTGAAATTGAATTGAAATTTGAAGTTCTTTGCAACGTGATTACAATATGTAATGACGTTGTAATGATGTGTTGTTGTAGGTAGTGTTGTTGTTTGCATGTTGTAGTAGTTATTGTATCTTGTTATGATATAAACATTGCCCACAAACCTACCGTTGCCTACCGCCCAATGACTGAAATCTGCATAACTCTTTTATGTGAGTACAGAGATCAACTTATGAGTAACAAAGTCACTCAACAGTTAACATTATCAGGCTTCAGGACTCAAGACCAGAGTTATCTCTTTGAGTATTATCTATATCTCTGATAACATTACAGCACAATGGACTAGACGTGACATCAGAAACACACGCAAAGGTAAGTATTCAAGATAGGTAAGGTAAAGATGTAGGTAATATTCTTATGTACAAAACCTGAGTGTACCTATCCACAAATGGCTCTCGTGTTACTACTCAACAATATGATCATTGTCGCCTCCCTATCTATGTTATGTCTACCAGGTGACAACGTGAAGGTCGGTTACCAGACCAATGACTAACATAGGTACATATGTCTGAGGTGACATGTCACCTAACTGGTGGACGTCAGACAAGCAGTAGACTGGAAGCCCACCGCCACAAAGTTGGGGAAAGACTTGGCAGACGATGAGTACCTTGATGGTTGAAACGCCTATTCAACTGCTAGGAACAGCTTCACGATTCTAATGAAACCTGTAATGCCGGCTGTACACGCTCGTCTCGTCGCCTCGCGTGCATCTCGTTGAGTCTCGTCGCGTCGAGGCTCGATACGAGAGCACTTCGTGTACCTACCTACTTCGTTGTATCAATTGATTTTCATCGCGAGACTCCGAGACCCTTTGACTCTTTGACTCGAGCCCTCGCGTGTACAACCATAAAACGTTCGTTCGGCCTAATATTAAACAGAAATTGAAGTATGATGTCACACTGCAGGTGTTACAAGTCATCACAGTGAATTCACTTCATCACTGAGCAGATCTGAATCGAGCTGATTGTGTACTTTCAGGATTATGACAAGTCATGTGTGTCACAATGTTGTCACGCACCAAAAGCAACAAAAAGAAAAAGTGGTGGAAAAAATGTACCAATCTCTTGTAAGTAGTACCTACTCGTATACTGTATAGTAAGTAGTATTGAACGCATTCAACTTTTCCATTACGCTCGAACAAAAAATTAAATGGCGGTTGTATTTAGCGATGATGTCACCCTCCGTGCGCTCGCGACTCGCTGCTCGTGCTCGGCGATCAGTGTGATCAGTGCGATCAGCGACTGGACGTTCGTCGCCATTATTCGCACATTACTGAACAACTGATGTATTTTTAGCGACGCTTCTTTGTTTCGTGATTCAAATTAAATATTTCCTAAAAATTCGAGAGCAATTTATTTTAGCTTTGAGTGTGACTCATCTTTTATTTTTCTGAGCGTTAAGATGCCATCATGACGATTACATTGGTGCAGTGGATCAACGATTGGCTACGAAGCCAATGGCACCAACACGCTGCAGCTGTGCAGAATTTCTATTATATTCTGCCGAGTACTGCTAACGGCCCCGCTTGCGTGAACATCGGAAATCATCCCAACATAACGTACTACTGGGATCTTAAGTTTCGATCCAAGGTACAATCTATATCTGTAAAATTAGTTCAGTGGTCTATGCGTGAAAACGAAACAAACAACCAGACAAATGGACAGACAGACAGAGTTACTTTCGCATATATTTATAAGTATTATTTAGATAAAGATAGTGCCATCCAAGAAGATGCGCCCTACTCCTCTTTATTCTGCCCAGGGTTGTGGATAAATTCGAAACAGAGTTACCGCGCCCCTGGGCACTCAGGGCAAGGAAGGAACAGGGGTGGGTTTTAGTCAGTAAGAGTTTGACACGCCCTCCCGCTCCACCCTAGAGCGGGAGATGTCATTGGATGATTTCCCACCCCACAAAAAAAAAACTTTATTGCTTTGTAACCCTCCAATAACAGTGGTGGGGCGCGGCTACCTCTACAACTAGTTCCAGGTCCTGAACGTAATATAAACACTGTATGTATCACTTGTCAGTCACGGAGGAGGAATGAAGACCATTCATAATTAGTACTGTGACATCTGAAACGAACCTTGTCACCAGTTAAGGGTGGTGCATAATCGGATTTAAATTAGAAAGAATACTATTTATTTGTTTTTATGGCGGTCAGTTGTGAGTCGTCGATGGAAACAGTTTGATTTTATAAAACAAGAATATGAAATATTGCTAAGCTGTTTTTTTTTATTATTGATAGGCACGCGTTTCTCCACTATTTCACCTGATGGTAAGCGATGATGTGGTCGAAGATGGAGCACGCTTGCCTAGAAGTAACCTATTCACTCTTGACTTAAAGACTCCCAGGTTGTAGCTATCAGGATACACAGACTCCGGCAGGGAATATCGGAAACCGTAGACCGCACATAAGAAGTAGCACCCGAAGCCCTACGCCCCTGGACTCAACAGAACCTTATGTAAATTAAACATTTTAAATAGTGATAAATCATTCGCTACTTTCTTAGTGCACACAACTTACGTCAATACTAGGAACATTTGTGCAAAATTTCATGCTTTAAACCCAGCGAGCGGTTACAACTGTGTGTTGATCGATCTGTGAGTCAGTCAGTGAGTTAGTCAGTCTTAATTTAAAAATAAATATAGAATAGATAGCAGATAGATTGGCGCGTTGGTCTTGGATGCGTGAGTAGATTCACGTGTATACACTGTTTCTGTGTGCGTAAGCTATTTGCTATAAAACCGGCGCTCCGACCGAGCTTAAGGCTTTACACCTTCCAATTTCAAGGGTCCCAATTTAGGAACAAACTAACTAGGAAGTAGAAAGCGAGCGATTACACTATCCTAAATTGAACTCCTAAATCGGGCTCCTAAGTCGGTAGTATTGCTCGAACTCTTACAAATTGCAGTCCCTAGACAGAATATCAAAAGTCGCTATAAAGTCTCTTAAAAACTGATTCTACCAGGAGCGGACTAAAAAATTAAAAGTGCGGACTCAGATTTATTTTCTGGGAAAGGGACTTTGGGAAATTTAATTTAATTTTAAACACGTACAAAAATACTAATAGCCCATTTGTAGCGACAAAGTCGCTAAATTGGCAACACTTAGCTCTAAATCGGAGTGATGCGATTACACTATCCTAAATCGTACACAATTTAGGAAGTCAAATCGGGACCTTCAATCTCACTAAATCGAAACTAACTGCTCTAACTGCTATTACACCTTCCTGTTTCTTAAATTGGGTCCCTTGAAATCGTAAGGTGTAATTGAGCCTTTACGTTTACGCAGACGCACGCACACTAAAAAAAGCGAGCACACCGACCCGCCTTAGTGAGATAGAACAACTATTGTCTATCTCACGAACAGTGTTGCCAACAGTAAATCTAGCTTTCCACCAGATTCAACTTCCAAAACTATCAGAAAACTACTAAAAAACAAAAAACAAAGCTACTCTCATAATCATAATTTTCCATTAATCTTTTTGGTTATTTCTGAAAAAAAAAAATCTTTTTATTAAAAATATATTTATTCCTATATTGGAAAATCCAATACAGCCAAGGTTATTACAAAAATAAAATTATGTAAGTACCTAAACATACACTTACAAGTTAAACATATCTATATGTATAAAAGGAGAAACTGACTGATTGAATGACTGACTGACTGACTGACATATCAATTCACAGCCACAACTACTGGGACTAGGAATTTTTCACACGGCTTCCTTTAATAATGCAGGGGATCACTAAGAAGGGGTTTTAGGAAATTCGTCCCCTAACGGGTTAAAGTGAGGGTTGAAAGTTTGTATGTAGTAGGTACTAATTTCACGCGGGCGAAGCCGTTGGCAGAAGCTAGTTAATGATAAAAGTATTCTAGGTCTCCATCGAAAAAAAAAAATTTCAAATACAATTGAAACATATTACAAAAAAAAGACATTACCAATTAGATAAAATATATACTTATGTACATAAAGAAATACAAATAAACAAAGTAAAATAAAATAGGTGTAACCTAAACTCAACAAGTAATCAAATAAAGCAATTACTCACTAACTCACTACTATAAACTCTTTCTTAAAGTATTTTTATTGATAAGCTCGCGTTTGACCACTATCTCACCTGATGGTAAACGATGATGTGGTCGAGGATGGAGCACGCTTGCCTAGAAGTAACCTATTCACTCTCGGCTTAAAGACTCCCAGGTTGTAGCTATCAGGAAACACAGACTCTGATAGGGAATTTCACTCCTTAGGTAAAAAAATAAAAGTTACGTAACTTAACTTTACTATTACATAACATAATCAGTAAATTAACCTGAAAATTACAAGAAAAATTAATTGTTTGAACCACTAAAATCAATATTTTTCCACTCTTGACATTGTCAGGGTCGAAACCACCAGTTTTAGTGGCAAATTTACTAAATTGGCAACACTGCTCACGAAGGCGGATTGGTCGGCTATGTATGTAGAAACACATGCACATTGTTTCTGTGTGCGTGAGCTCGGCAGCGGTGCGGCGGGCCGGGGAGCGCTTAGTGTCGGCCGAGCTGCCGGTCGGGTTGTTAGTGCTTATTGCTGCCGGCAAAAATTTTTCGTCGAGTATCGTGAACATGGAAAGTAAACGGAGAAAAGTTGTGCAGAGTGAGGTTAGTAAATAAAGCTTAATTGTGAGTTTGATTTGCCACAAGTGTATTCTATTTATATGATTTTTGTTTTAGGGTCGTCAAATGATTGCAAGTGTGTATCATTTTCTCAAGACAGAGTACGAATTCACGTCAACATATCAGGAACCAAACTGTGACGTGTCGCATTTGCGTAACATAACACAGCGCACTGCAGAAGCGACGGGAGTCAGTGAACGAACCGTGCAGAGAATATTAAGAGAAGAGAAGGATCTCCCTGGCACATCATCTCCAAAATTTCAGTCTCCGATGAAAAACCGGAGAAAAAGAATAAACAAAGTAGATGTTGATGGGTTTGCGGCTGATGTTATTCGGAGTGCTATTCAAGAATACCATATCGTACATAAGCAAGTTCCGACATTGGTAATATTAAAGTCAATCTTACAGGACAAAATGGGATTCAATGGTTGCCTAGAAACGCTTCGATCTTTACTAAAAAAATTGGGCTATCACTGGCGTAAAACGGACAAAAATAAGAAAGTTTTAGTTGAACGGCATGATATCCAGATGTGGAGATTAAAATATATTAAAAAAATAACAGAATACCGCTCGCAAGGCCGTCCCATTGTTTATACTCATGAAAGTTACGTTTTGACAACACATGTCCGAAGCGCCGGGACCGACGCCGGCTTTATTCATAACGTCTGTTTGGTCTATGAAGCTAACAGAGCAACCGGAGACTACCGTTCGAACGTTAACTTTGACAATTATGTCAAATGGTTGGATGAACAGTTGCTGCCAAACTTGCCAGATCGTTCTGTGATAGTATTAGATTCGTATCACAAAACACGCGCAGAGAAATTGCCGACGTCAGCTTCTAATAAGTCTGAGATAGAGCAATGGCTAACTGTTAAAGGCATACAGTTTGACTCCAATTTGTGTAAAGTTGAGCTGTATGATATTTTAAAAAAACATAAAAGCAATTTCGTAGCATATAAAATCGATGACTACATCAAAAGTAAAGGATTTGAAGTGTTGCGCTTGCCTCCATACCACCCTGAGCTGAACGTTATGGAGAACATCTGGGCCGTTCTTAAAAACTATGTGGCTTTAAGAACCGTTGAACTAAATATTACGAACACGGAAGAGCTCATACTCGAAAGTATTGAAAATATAAGTAGCGAAACCTGGAGTAATGCGTTTAATTGTGTGATAAAGAAAGAAGCTGAATATATGAAGCAGTTCGATACCGAATTTGAATTTACCTTAAATTTGCAAGATGATAGTGAACATGAAACTGACTCTGAGGACTCTAGTTGTGATTCGAACTAATTTTTTTTAACAATTTAATCTCCAGGTTTTATCCACTAGGCACTGACTATATGGATGTACTTAGTTAATTGTAGTTGTAGCCGGTATGCTATATATATATATACATATATAGATGGCTACAACTAGGTGTGCCCGGTAGCAGTTGGCCTATAAATCACGGCTAGAACTAGGTGCAACCGATTGCATTCGGCTAAAAATCAGTGTAGCCTTCATCGTACCGGCTACAACTACATACATAATTATCGTCAATTGGTCTGGAATCTATATCGGCAAAAAAGTAAAAGAAAAGGCAGTACTTATGTAAAACTTTTACTTTTTTCATTTATTCCTAAACTACTCTTCGTAGATGTAACTATTGTAATATTATTATAATAATATAATATTTAATTAAGTAAAGAGCTTAAAAATATCAACATCGTATCAAAGTGCGCGCACGATAAGACTGCGCGTGGATTGTGGCGCTACTTCATATTGGAGGCTTAATTAAAACTATTTCCTTCATTTATATGAAAACGATATTACATAACTTAAATTGTAATTAATAGAATTAACTAGCTAGGTATAATTTCTGTACTAGATTATAGTCATTAACATAATATTATAAAATCAAAACCTTTAGTTCCAATTTTGACCGCGGGCAGACTTATCGTGTGCGCGCTCTAGATGTTGCTGAATTTATGAGTACAACTAACATAATTAAGTACAACAGCTGAAGTAACACGTATTACGTCGTCTATTAATCAGACGCCAGTGAAAGTTCCGATGCCGGTGACATTGTTTTTGTTCAACTTTAGATAATATAAATACGTAGTAATTACAAAAGTTTTTGGCCTACAAAACAATGACAAAAAACTGTTAGTGTCTCACAGAGATCTTACAAAACTTGTTTGTCATTAAATTACTAGAGACTTTTCGTTACCTACCCACAGCAAAAATATTAAATTATTTGATTGTTTTACAAAGTTATAGCTTAAAGTCAGTGTTGATCTCACCTTCCGCCTGACGCAGGTCCTCACCGGACACGGCTGTTTCGGGAGGTTCCTGTTTCGGATCAAGCGGGAGGTGACGCCCGGGTGTTTCCATTGCACGGATCGTCCCGAGGACACGGTGGAGGTCTGCCCCGCTTGGGCGGAGCCCCGCCGTGTCCTCGTGGATGCGATAGGCGGCAGCGACCTCTCGCGCCCTGCCCTGGTTTAGGCCATGGTACGGAGCGAGAGGGAATGGGAAGCCGTTTCCTCCTTCTGCGAAGCAGTAATGCTGCATAATGCTAAAGTAATGCGAAGGCGGAGGCGGGACGCGTGAGGGAGACTCAACAACGGAGTCGCCCTCACGCCCTCAGCAGCAGCCGCCTCAGGAGACGCCTGGGACTTCCGGCGCCGCGAGACGATCTCCAGCCACCGTAGACCCGGGCCTGCGGACGGCGAGTAATGGGTAGCCCGCCGTCCGATCAGCAACAGACCCGAGAGTCGACGGCGCGTAGTGTTCCACGCGCGCCTCAAAGAGTTGTCAGCAAGAGACGGGGCCCGTCATGGCCGATGCCTGCCCGGGGGTTGAGGATAAATTCGAAACAGAGTTACCTCGCCCCTGGGCACTCAAAGGCAGGAAGGAACAGGGGTCGGTTTTAGTCAGTAAGAGTCTGACACGCCCTCCCGCTCCACCCAGAGCGGGAGAAGTCATAAGATGATTTCCCACCCCAAAAACAAAAAAAGTCAGTGTCGATTAAAAACCCGAAATGCATAAAATTGAGTATCGAACTGTGATAAAACTTTTGACTAAAGAGTAAAACGCCAGCGGAAATCAAACAACGTCTGGATCTGGATGCAGTGTACGGGTATTCTTCCCCCTTCGTACTCCACCGAAAAAGAATGGGCGAAACATTTTCGTTTGGTAAGATGATGAGGTGAAGTCAGCAGTTTTGTCACATTTTGGGGTTAAACATTCAGACTAGTTCTACCCGACCGTGCGACGCAAGGGAGGGTAATGTGTTAATCAGCTCATGTACCTGTATAATTATGTTTGTTCCGTTGTGGAGCTTCAGAGACCAAACACGTGAGCCGTTTTTGATAATTCTTACAATTGATTCGTCTTAATCTTGTGAGTGCTATTAAAGACATGACAGTAATCAAAATACAATATGGTGACAACCAGACGCCATATTGTGAAAAAAAAAATGAAAGTTGGCGAACTATAAGAAGGGTACCAAAATAAAGGGTTTGAGGAGGCAATTCAAAAATTATAACTTAATATGCAGGAAATAAAAATAAAAAATATTTTCAACAACCCGACGTTAAAAAATAACTTAAAATTTCCAAGCAAGTCACTTTTCAAGCAGTCTGATGCAGTTGGTGGCATGAAATCAATAATTGAACTAAAATAACTGCCACAAACTGCATCAGACTGCTTGAAAAGTGACTCGTTTGTAATTTTTAAGTTGTTTTTTATTTAACGTCGGGTTTTTTTAAGGGTATAGAAATGTTAAGTAAGTAAAAGCGCTGTGAAAAGTGTATTGAAATAAAGGGAGACTATGCTGAAAAATAATAATAGTGGTTTGAGTTTTATCCTTAAATTTATAGTTCAGCCCCTTAGACAAATAACTTTTATAATGCTAACACTTCGTGCAAAATGTATGGCAAGGACATTACCTGCGGAGAGAACCGTCACGTGACTCACGCCCAGTAATGTCGTTGCCATACAATTTGCACGAAGCGTTAGCGTTAACGTTAACAGAAAAGTATTTTGTGTAAAGGTTCTGGCCAGTAACTTTTGGGCCTTAGTAGAATAAAGATGAAAGTTTTGTTTCATAACATGAGTTCTATCGTGAAAACAATATGTTTCAAAGGCACGCAATATCAGTGACAGTGCTCTACCAGATGCGTAGGAGCATCACACATCTCACATACTCGTAAATCCGATCTACAAACTAGTTACTCTTCAAAATAAAATTAATGTATGTAAGGGCATAACTTCAGGACGACTGCTTCTATGTTTATATCAATTTTTTTTATATGTTTGTAAATTGTCACTTCGAGGTTTGTATATGTATAGAAGAAAATTAAGGGAAATTGAAAAATAATGTTGCACTAACACCAAGCAGGGGCGGGTCGCTAGTTAAAATAAATAAATAGTTTATTTTGGCCAAACACAATTACAATTATTTAAACCCCTAGAAAGCCACTAACAAAAAGCAAGCCTACTCTCATAATAATTTTTGTTTATTTCGATAGCAGTTTTTTTTTGTTTTTTAATTTTAAAAATAAATTAAAACAGACTTTGGAAAATAAAATAGTTACAAACGTATTAAAAAAAACGAACGAGCCTTAAAGCAGTCGCTTAGAATGTGCAATATTAGACATTTCACCTAAGGAACATAATTATTATAGTCTGAAAAATAAAATGCATACGTTTAGTTCCGATTTCGACCGCGCGCGCTCATTGGTCAAATCAAATAGCGCACGCTCATTGGTTAAATCAAAGACCGCGCGCTTCTCCGGTTTCCTGTTACACACTTCCGTCCCATTTCACGAAATCACTCCCGCAGATTGCAGAACAGCGAGAAAGAAAGATGTTACACATCATTAAAATCATGTTAACATTCACTTCGACCGCATGCATGACGACCGCTGGGCAAAAGTGTCCACGCAATGTGTGCCAGAGGCTGGACGGCGTCGCCGCGGTGGCGAGATGACTTAGGTGCGCACCACGAAGACTGGTTTGAGGTTGCGCACGAAAAGAGTGAAAAGGGCAGGAGAATGATGACACTTTAGACACATTAAATTATTTTATCACATGACTCCTAAGAAAAACAAACTGTTTGTTGGGGTTTAGTGCCCAACAGTGAAAATGTTATGTTTGTTATGTTATGTAAATGAGTAGACCAACGATTCCCTTGATGGATTTATTGCTACTTAATATAATTACAATATTGTTACACTTAAATACTATGTTGGAGAAATGCACAGCTAAACAATAACAGATTTGTGCATTATTGAGCATGACGTACAAACTACCACAAAGGTCAATGTACAGCGTAGCTCGTACATATTGCCGACTCACAAAAGTTAAACAATAAAACTGTAAACGTGTAAATGTAAAGTTAAATTATAATATGTTAAAAAGGAGATAAAATGTAAAAGAAAAATAAAAAAACTGTTTTTATACAATTTAAATAAATATGTTACACAAAATTATACTCAACAAAGACAATAGACAAAATAATACATAAGTAGGTACATAAAGAAATACAAAAAAAAAACAAAGTAAAATAAAAAAAAGATGAAACTTCAACTCCACAAGTAATTGATAATATTAAAAAAAAAATGTGATAGTCTTTGCAAAATAAAAGTTATAGTACCTAACTTTATTCTATTACGTAATAATAACAGTAAATTTACATGCAAATTACAAGAAAAATAGTTGTTTGCACCACTAAAAGCAATATTTCTCCACTCCTTTTTTTTTTTTGGCAACACTGCTCACGACGGCCGGTTGATCTAAGCTGTGTGTTGATATTACACCTGCACATTGTTTCTGTGTGCGTGATCTCGGGAGCGGCGCGGTGGGGAGCGCTCACTGCGTCAGCGTCACTGCGCCGCTCAGTGTCGCCCGAGTTGCCGGTCCGGTTGTTAGTAGTTATTGATGCGCGCCAACATTTTGAGTCGAGTACCGTGAACATGGAAAGTAAACGCAGAAAAGTTGTGCAGAGTGAGGTTAGTAAAAAGATAATGTTTAGGTTTGAGCTTAATTATAAACAAGTGTACTAATGATGTAGATACTTATTTTTGATTTTAGGGTCGACAAATGATTGCAAATGTGTATAATTTTCTCAAGACAGAGTATGACATCACACTTACTTATCAAGAACCGAACTGTGACGTGTCGCATATGCGTAACATAACACAGCGCACTACAGATGCAACGGGAGTTAGTGAACGAACCGTACGGAGAATAATAAACACTGAAAAGGTTCTCCCTGGCACATCATCTCATGTAAAAAAAGTAGATTGTAATGGAATTACGGCTGATGTTGTTCGAAGAACAACAATACCAAGAATACCATATCGTACATAAGCAAACTCCGACATTAGTAAAATTAAAGTCAATCTTACAGGACAAAATGGGCTTCAATAATGGCCATGAAACGCTTCGATCTTTATAAAAAAAAGGGCTATCACTGGCGTCAAACTAACAGAACTAAGAAACTTTTAGTTGAACGGCATGATTTCCAGATGTGGAGATTAAAATATATTAAAAAAATAACAGAATACCGCTCGCAAGGCCGGCCCATTGTTTATACGCATGAAAGTTACATTTTGACCAACCATGTCCGGCCGGCTTTATCGATAACGTCTGTTTGGTCTAAGAAGCTAACAGAGCAACCGGAGACTACCGTTCGAGCGTTAACTTTGACAATTATGTCAAATGGTTGGATGAACAGTTACTGCCAAACTTGCCATATCGTTCTGTGATAGTATTAGATTCATATCACAAAACACGCGCAGAGAAATTGCCGACGTCAGCTTCTAATAAGTCTGAGATGCAGCAATGGCTTACTGCTAAAGGCATACAGTTCGACTCCAATCTGCGAAAGGTTGAGCTGTATGATATTATAATAAAACATGAAAGCAATTTCTTAACAACGCACAAAATCGATGACTACATCAAAAATAAAGGATTTGAAGTTCTGCGCCTGCCTCCATACCACCCGGAGCTGAACGCTATGGAGAACATCAGGGCGGTTCATAAAAACCTTATGGCTTTAAAAACCGTTGAACTTAATATGATGAACCTAAAAGAGCTCATTCTCGATAATATTGAAAATATAAGCAGCGAAACCTGGAGCAATACGTTCAATAGTGTGATTAAGAGAGAATCTGAATATATGAAATACTTTGATACCGAATTTGAATTTACATTTAATTTGCAAGATGAAACTGACTCGGAAGTATCTAGTTGTGATTTGAACTAATTTTTTAACACTAATATTTGTTAATATTGATGTACATAAATAAATATTTAGTCAGTTAATTTTTTTTTAACGAATTGTCGGAAAGGGTTGGTGGTACTATTCCTCTCCTATCCCTTTCCTGCCCAAAATATTTCGTTACGTGTGAGCGGGACGGCTACAACAAGTGACATCCCCGCTCAATATCTTCGCAACGTGAACTAACGAAAGCAAGATGTCGTCGAGTGTCAAACCTAACAAACTCAAAACATTTATTTCAAATAAACCAAATACTGGCACTTTTGAATAGTCAAGTCAGTCAGTCAAAAAGATGAAGATTGCACATTCCAAAGCATAGATTTCTATGGAGAAGAACGTGCAAGAAACTTCATGGGGACTCTTTTTAACCATGTTATGTGTTACAAAAATATTGGTTACATTTTTCTGGTAAAAAAATAATTAAAAATATTTTATTACTAGAAAAATGTAACCAATAAGTATTATACATATAATAATTTTGAAGGGAACTGAATGACCCAACACACGCGTCACCATCAGCGAGACATATGAGTGAGCATGACGGCATGACAAACTCTCATCTGCCTTATTATACAGGGTGTAACGGAAAGGTGTGGTCATATTTTAAGAACTGCATCTGCCCATCGATATGAACAACTTTATTCAAGAAAACCTGCGAAAATTCTCAAAATTTTTTTTTACCTCCCATACAAATATTGATCAGCTGATGATAATTTTGTATGGCAAGTCCAATTTTTTTTTTGGGATTTTTCAATTTTTTCTTAGAGAAAGTTATTCATTTCCATGGGCAGAACCGGTTCTTAAAATATGACCACACCTTTCCGTTACAGCCTGTATAATCAAAGACCGTTCTCGAGATATCATCAAAAAAGCCGTTCCATAATTTTTTTTTTTTCGTAAATTTTCCGATGTTTTAATAGTTATTCTGATATTCGGGGCGGAGACAAAAATCAAAGATCACAAAAATCGATCCCGCCGTTCTTGAGTTTTATATGGTGTAACTAAGCCGACTTTGTTTTATATATGTATATAGATATACTAACTAAATCGGGCTTTGGAAGATCCAATTAAACCAAAAATATTAAAAATAAAATGATGTAATTATACGCGTCTACTTGTTGCCATTATTAAGATCGATTAAAAATGCCAAAAAAAACAACGTTTCTAGTAGCCCCCTTTAATTATTACTTAATTTTTATTATTTGTTGTTATATCGGCAACAGAAATACATATTCTGTGAAAATTTGAACTGTCTGCCTATTACGGATCATGGGATACATCCCGCTGACAGACAACAGACGGAAGAACAGCAGCGTTTTAGTAGTTAAAAGGGTTGGTTACCCTTCGGGTCATCATCATCATCATCAGCCTTTTAATGTCCCCACTGCTGGGGCACAGGCCTCCTCTCTGTGAGGTCAGGGCCGTAATCCACCACGCGGGCCCAATACGGATTGGTAGATGTCACATGTCTTCGAATTGGTTCTAAACATATATTTTCCTTCACCGTTTTGAGAACAGTGGTGATGAAATAACTTACACAAAGTAAAGCGCCCATGGCTGGGTTTGAACTCACGACCTACAACTTGTAAGTCGCGGCTGTTACCACTGGGCCACCACTGTTCTACCTTTCGATACGACACCCTAAAAATAAAACCTCAACTCGACAAGTAATCAAATAAAACAATTGATATTCTTAACCAAAGTATTTAAGATAATATAAGTTAACTATATTATTACTTATATAGTATATATGTATATCAGTAAATTAATTTCAAAATTACAAGGGAAATGAATTCTTTGAACCACTAGCCACTAATAGCAATATTTCTCCACTAATGGTAGGGTCGAAACTGCCGTTTCAGTGGAAAATCGACTAAGTTGGCAACACTGCTCACGAAGGTGGGTTGGTCTGCCTTGGTCTTTAGCTATGCTATGTGATACATTGTTTCTATGTGCGTGAGATCGGGAGCGGCGCGGGGGGGAGCGCGCCGCTCGGCCCTCACTCGCTCAGTGTCGCCCGAGCTGCTGGTCGAGTCGGGAGGTAGTGGTTATTGTTGCAAGCCAAAGTTTTACGTCGAGTACCGTGAACATGGAAAGTAAACGGAGAAAAGTTGTGCAGAGTGAGGTTAGTAAATAATGTTTAGTTGTGAGCTTAATTTTCAACAAGTGTATTAATGATGTAATTTTGGTTTTAGGGTCGTCAAATGATTGCAAGTGTGTATCATTTTCTCAAGGCTGAGTATGAGTTCACGTTTACTTATCGGGAACCAAACTGTGACGTGTCGCATTTGCGTAACATAACACAGCGCACTGCAGAAGCGACGGGAGTTAGTGAAGGAACCGTACGGAGAATAATAAATGCAAAAAAGGATCTCCCCAGCACATCATCTCCAAAATTTCAGTCTCCGATGAAAAACCAAAGAAAGCGAGTTAAAGTAGAAGTTGATGGGTTTACAGCTGATGTGGTTCGGAGTACTATTCAAGAATACCATATCGTACATAAACAAATTCCGACTTTGGTAAAATTAAAATCAATCTTACAGGACAAAATGGGATTCAGTAGTAGCCTAGAAACGCTTCGATCTTTATTAAAAAAATTGGGCTATCACTGGCGTCAAACCAACAGAAGTAAGAAACTTTTAGTTGAACGGCATGAATTCCAGATGTGGAGATTAAAATATATTAAAAAAATAACAGAATACCGCTTGCAAGGCCGTCCCATTGTTTATACGCATGAAAGTTACGTTTTGACAACCTACGTCCGAAGCGCCGGGACCGACGCCGGCTTTATCGATATCGTCTGTTTGGTCTATGAAGCTAACAGAGCAACCGGAGACTACCGTTCGAACGTTAGCTTTGACAATTATGTCAAATGGTTGGATGAACAGTTGCTGCCAAACTTGCTAGATCGTTCTGTGATAGTATTCGATTCGTATCACAAAACACGCGCAGAGAAATTGCCGACGTCAGCTTCTAATAAGTCTGAGATAGAGCAATGGCTTACTGCTAAAGGCATACAGTTCGACTGCAATTTGCGGAAAATTGAGCTGTATGATATGATAATAAAACATGAAAGCAATTTATTAACACACAAAATCGATGACTACATCAAAAGTAAAGGATTTGAAGTGCTGCGCCTGCCTCCATACCACCCTGAGCTGAACGCTATGGAGAACATCTGGGCGGTTCTTAAAAACAATGTGGCTTTAAATACCGTTGAACTAAATATGACGAACATAAAAGAGCTCATACTCGAAAGTATTAAAAATATAAGCACCGAGACCTGGAGCAATACGTTCAATAGTGTGATTAAGAGAGAAGCGGAATATATGAAATACTTTGATACCGAATTTGAAATTAACTTTAAATTGCAAGATGATAGTGAAGATGAAACTTACTCTGAAGACTCTAGTTGTAATTCGAACTAATTTTATTAGTAAATATGATATACATGTCGCAGCCATCTTGATTGAATCCGCCAGTCCAATTAAATGGCTGAAGGACAACCAACCAAGTCGTTGAACGCAACGTTTAACCAGATGGCTGGATGTCGTCTAGTCATTTAGTTAAATTGGATATTGATGAGTTTGTGATATCACGGATCATGATTATGTGTGTACAAAAGGCAATATTAGGATGCAAGAGCGAGCTCGGGATATGAAGCACCATTTTTGTGTAAACCATTGAGCCTACTACGCCTTTTAAATAAATTGAATCACTAATAAATAATATTTTTTGAAGTGAACACTTTTTTAGGCGCGTTGGGGTTTTTAAAATGGGAAAAAACTATTGAACTCGCGCATCACCATCACCGTCACCGACTGTCGTAGCACTCGTCGCGGAATGTTTTTTTTTTATGAATTTAGATCTTATGGATCTTTCTACGGCGTTTTATAAAGGGAGCCCAAATATTGGTTATTTTTGCGATTGGACATACCGTTTTCGAGATATTTATGATTTTATATCTTAATAACCCCTCTCTCTCCGTTAAAAACCCCCTTCTTTCATCATTTTTCATTTTACTTGAAGTTTTAAATAACTTAGCTGAGTCTTGGTTAGTCATCTTCAAAGGGCTGACTTTCAACACGCCAAGTTGTTAAACGTTGAGTGATTCCAGTTGAATTAACTATCGGCCTAGCCATTTAATTGAATGCCGGCGTTTAACGAACGGCCCAGGCGTCCAATTGAATGGCGAATTCTACCAGATGGCTGCGACATACACACTGCAAACTAGATAGGTTAGCAGAGCACACCAACATAAGGGTGGTGTGCGTGAAATCTACGGGTGTGTGGCTTCGCCTGTTTGTTCGTGTTTGCTTCACAATAACCCGTTGTCCACGCACAAACTTGCAACATCTTGCCACTTTAATGTTGCAGGGAACATGAAGTTTAAATTTGGCTAATGTAACAATCCTCTCTGTGGCGCATTGGTCTAGCGTGCGGTTCTTATTCTTACGCCTCCGGCGTCGTAGTATCTTATCCGACTGTCTCTGAGCTCAATGTTTTTGTATGTTTTAATAAAATATTTTACATTTATTTGTTAAATTAATTGCTTTATTAATAGCGAGGTTTCTTTATATTTGGGTTGGAATATGTTAATTGTCTACTCTCTAAAAATGACAAATCATATAAATGTTAGAAGTTTAAGTTCATCGTCATAATGCTATTGACTCTCGGCACTCGTTACGTTTGTAGACATTATACCCTAAGTGTTTTGAGACTTGCTTTTATTTGTGAATACGAATCACTTAGGTACACCCCAAGAGCTGAGATGATTATTTTGCATGACCAAAACCTTTCAATTAGTAAAATTGCGAGGCGTTTAATGTTATCGGTGAGTAACAAAATGTTATTATTATGTTTAGAAGTTTAATATGTTTAAATAATTCACATGTTATTGATTGTTGTTTTTGTAACAATATTTTGTTATTGTTCACAGAGAAGAACTGCGCAATTGTGGGTCCATCGTTATGCAGATTGGGGAGGCATTGATCGTCGCCAACTGGGACCACAGGCTGGATTTGCATACACAGATGCCAATGCGTGGCACCGTGATATAGTTGCTACGCATATGGCTGAGCCCTTCTTCACTACTGGTTCAACGGCGACTAAACATGACGTGACATTACAAACTGTACGAAACCACTTGCGTGCAGCCGGTGTGAAATGTCGAAGCCCAGCCAAGAAAATTTTACTGACAGATATTTACAGGCAAAACCGGGTCCGCTTCGCAAGAAAATATTTGGATTTCGATTGGTGCAATAATTTATAGTTATATTTAGCGATGAAAAATGTTTTAAGCGAGACAAGGACGGTTGCAAAATATTGAGGCGAAAAGATAGTGGGCGCTATAATAAAAAAAATATTCTTCCATGCAGGTCTAGTGGCCGCATTACTTTGGGATATTGGGGATGGATGTCATCAATGCGTCCCGGTGAATTAGTGCAGGTAGGGGGGTCGTAATACCAGTCAAGGTTACTTGCTTTGCTACGATGTTTATTCAATGAGGGTGCCACTTTGCGGCTATATACGCCTTAAGGGCCTTCTCGCGGTCCAGTGGCGGTCATTGAATAAAAAATCGTAGCATAGCACAGAAAATAAATATTAAAAAATCCAACTTTACGTTTGTTACAAAGAGGATAAAGAATTTTTACGTTGTTAAAACAGGTCTCAAAATGTTTCGTATCCAAAGTAGTAGGCAAAAGTGTCAGAAACGGCCGTTTCTGACACTTTTGCCTACTACTTTGGATAGCTAGTTATATTGTTTACGAAGGGATGATATTCTGCTATTTGCGGCGGAGACGAATCCAATTAACCAAAAATCATTAAAATCGGTTCAGCCATTCTTTAGTTATAAGTGGTGTAACTAACCCGACTTTGTTTTATGTATAAAGATTAATATTTTTAAAATAAATATGGTAGAAATCGTATGTTCTTATTTTATAAATTACCCTAAGCATAAAATTGTGTAATAATTGGCTTGTAATTTAAATTTAGACGATTATTGGAACAAATCCTTAGTATTTCTTGTACCTTGTAGTTGTATAGATGTTGCTGTTGAAGTTTTAGAGTTTATCCATTCGCCTCTTTAAAATTTGAATAGTGACACATTTTGATACAATAAAACTGTTAGGAAGTGCTAAAAATACTATAAAATAATTTCTCAATGTGTGCGAAATTATTGGTAAGACTTAAAGTAAATTCATTCAGCTTGCATGTCGTCGCTGCTAACACCATCTAGCGAGGTGACGGGCCCGAACGAAGAACAAAAGTTACTTGTGCCAGACGAAAACCCATAGTTACGGCGGTACCGGTTCTTTGTATGGGATGAGGCATCTGTACGCTAGTATTATATTATCTGTACTTTAGTATAGAATGTAAGCAGTAATGTGTATAAATCTTCACATTTACATAACCACAAATAAACCTACTTATCTATAATAGAAAACAAAGTCAGGTTAGGTACATCTTTAATAACTCAAGAACGGCTGGACCGATTTTGATTTGTCGGATTTTATTAGAACACGGAAAAAATTCAAAAAAATTAAAATAATGAAGAGAATTTATTTTTCGTATTGATTCTGAGGCGGTACGAAGATCGCCGGGTCAACTAGTTATTTATTAAACACAATTAAAAACGGTAAAATAAAATATCAATTCAAAAATCTATTTCAATCTCGATTTTAATGCTTTGACTCATACCGATTGAAATATCGATTTTATAAAAATGATTGCTGGAGGTGTCCGCCACAACTGTCAGATACATTGTCAAAATGTCAAAGAAACAAGACTCCTTTATACGCAGTGATTATTTAAAAAAAAAGTGGTGTTCGATCTTAGAATTAAACACAAATGGCAATGAAAACGTAATCTTACCGTGGCGTATCCGGCGAGTAGTGGGTAACTCGCCGTCCGATCAGCACCAGGCCCGAGAGTCGACGGCGCGTAGTGTTCCACGCGCACCTCAAAGAGTTGTCAGCCAAGTGAAGGGGCCTGCCACGGCCGATGCCTGCCCGGGGGTGGAGGATAAATTCGAAAGAGTTACCTCGCCCCCGGGCACTCGAGGCAGGGAGGAACAGGGGTGGGTTTTAGTCAGTAAGAGTCTGACACACCCTTCCGCTCCACCCTAGAGCGGAAGAAGTCATAGGATGATTTCCCACCCCCCAAATAAAAAAAAAAAAAAACCGTGGCGTGTCATGAAATTAATTATAAACCTAACATATATCTTCCTTGTCATTAAAATTCAGTATCAAAAATAACTCGTTCTTATTTTTAACCGACGAAAAAAAAGGAGGAGGTTCTCAATTCGACCGTATATATATTTTTATTGTTCCCATACTATGTATGTGAAGGTTATCATGGTTACCGTATGATAACGGATACAATAGAACGTCATAATCAGGAACTGCATATAGGAGAAAAGCAGAATCAATAAAAAAAAGTTTTTTTCAGACATTTTAGCCCCCGGCTTTAGTCGGAATAATATAACCATGATAAATTAGGCTGATCTCTATTTTTAAATCTTAATGTAAAAACTATAACCCTGGACATGTTCCCGAATACAAGGGCAGGAACTGGTCATCTCCTTTATGCTTCATGAAATCATGACGCCGTTCTTTCTTTGGGAAAGTTGTTTGTTTTCATGAGTACAATCACGTGTTTAAGTATCGGTCACTAATTACCAGTCACCCTATATATTGTGAAGCAAGCACTAATGGCTGAGTGAAGTGATGCACCCGTTGATTTTAAATAATGTTCTTATCAAGCAGGAGTATAATTTTAATTAGAGGGTAGTTAGCTTCTAAACTGGCAAATAATTTTAAGTAGGCGAGAACCTTGTGGTAGATTCTGAAACCGGTCAGAATATCGCTTTATTCAGTTTAATATGTTAACACTAAATGACAAAATCTGAAAAATTAGGTTTTTGTAAACTCGGGGCTCGAACTCGGATCGTTTGTCGCTGTGAGAGCAACTATTCTATGATGCTAACTAACGCACTTACTCTACGAATGTGATGTGTGCATGACTGTCTTTGTGAGCAGTACGTAATGAATGAATCTTTTGACGTGACAACGTCTTATAAATTGGTTTGCCGGGTGACACTTCAAGAAACTGCGTTACGCTCCGCTCACGTTATGCGCTCACAATGAGAGCGAGTGAGAGGCACGCGTCCCTTCCACTCGGGCATGGTTAGCCCGCCTAAGAGCGAGAGAGACAGACATAAAAAGTGAAAGGCACGCGTCCCTTCCACTCGAGCACAGTTAGCCCGCCTAAGAGCGAGAGAGACAGAGCGAGAGAGAGAGAGTGAGAGAGATAGGCATACACACCGGTTCATGTCTTGCGCTTCTATTTCGCTTAGGCGCCTGCATACAAGTTTACACGTTGCCAGTTAATTGTAAAACGATTGTGTAGTGATAATGTGAAGGTAGTTTCGTCCATCGCAACAATTCAAACAGCAAAGGTAAATAATTTCAGACTGATAATATAACATGATGAAATAAATGACTAAGACATAAGTGAATAGGTTATGTTGTAGTAATCACAATGTTGTGGTAGTTTTCAATCAAAAAAGTAGTATAAATCGTTTCTCAACCAATAATAATTTGTTTAACTTGAAAAAATGAGCGCGACTTGCTATGTAAAAAATTAAAATAACAATGTTTAACCTCCAACCTGTCAAATCGAAACTTTCAAACATTCAAACCGAGACGACTAATCACTGCGCAAGGTCGTAAGCGCGCGATTTACAAATTCAAAGATCAAATGTGAATTAGTTTTCTCCTTTTAGAAAATACACTTTGAATTAAAATCGATTGATATTAACAATTAATGTGATTTAAATAAATGTTCTAACTTTTAAATTTAGTTTTTATATTTATAACAATGTAAAACAAGTTAAATTTATTAATAACTTATAACAACTGATTGATTTAACATAAACCAATTTTGTGAATTCTCGAATTTGTTATTTATATTAATAACTGTTTCAACAAAGTTCAATTTATGCAAAAATTTGAAATAAAAAATGAATTTAACATACACAAATTTTGTGAAATTTCAAATTAATTATTTATATTAGTAACTTTTTAAAACTAAACCAACCAAATTGTGATCTTTTCTATGTTATAGAGAGTTTATCGTTATAAAGAATGATGTTATAAAGAGTTTACACTGTATTTGAAAACATTTAAAAATATGAGAAACAATAATTTCTAATTAGTTATTGTATGTATATTTGTATATAAATACGTATGTATGTCTAAAGGTAAAAATAAAATTTTGTTAATATGAAATTCAGTGCGAGATTCTTTATATAAATTAATGTTTTAAATATAATTCTTTGTATAAATAAATGTTTTAAATTGTTACTATTATTTCATCCTTCTTCCTACTATACGAATGAATATTCACATTAAAATTATTTTACCACTCAAAGTCGTTGTCACGTAAAACTTTCGCCCGTATACCGACTTTACAGGCAACCAATTTTTTTTTATTAACAGTAGCGATATGGTTTTGTAGTGTGCGTGCCTGGTTACTTAACTCTTTTTCAGTGTGTACATAAATAATAATTCAAAAATGAAATATATTTTTTTTGCGTAATACACGTATAAAAAGATTTTAGAAATATATTTATTAAGTACTCTGAAAATATTTTAATTTTATCTACCTACCTGCTTCTATTAATTTATTCAATAACGATGAGCTTGCTAACGCTACCTGCAGTCACACATGCAAGCTCGCGTCACGCGTGTCTCTACACACCACAACTACTGTACTGCCGGTCGATTCTGTTAACAGCTCACCGTGAAAACTTAGGTGGAGTGAGCGTAAAGTGAACTGTCATGCCACCTTTGGATTGACACCCCACTTCACGTTCACTTTACCTAAATTTTTACGGTGAGATTTTACAGAATAGCACTGCAGTAGGTATTGCTCACCCTCCGTCGTGAGATAGAACAACTGTCGGTAGGTGGCGCTGTCGGATCGTAGCAACAATCGACTGATTAACTGATTTCCCCTTGCGTGTTGGTAACGGAAGGGACTAACTACCTATTTCGGTTAAGGCGCATATTTTTTTTTTTGGCAAATGTCACATTCTTTAGCTGTATTTTTGAACTTTTACGTTTCAAAAGTTCAAAAATACAGCTAAATAAGGAATGTCAATAAAAAATTAAGAATGTACGGGTTATATTTTTTTATTAAATGCTAATAACTAAGTATATCAAGCTAGTTTTTAGGGTTCCATACCCGAAGGGTCCAAACGAAGCCCTATTGTTGTCACTCACGTGTCGTTCTGTCTGTCTGTCCGTAGTCTGTCACAATTTTTTTTACGAAGAATTTTTTAACTTCCCATTGACCTATGAACTTGTTCATTGTTACGTATACTTTTCTAACAAATAAGTACCAATATTTGGTACGGAACCCTTAATGTGCTAATTTCCTATATTTTTGTGGAATCGTCTCCTCGTTTGTACATAATTATGTAGGTATGTATGTAAATAAGTTCGCGATTTTCTCTAAAACGACTGATCCGATTTGGAGACATGGGTGGAAGGTATTACCTATACCTGTCTCCTCTTACACGTATTGGAGGTGAAGTTGTGATCGAAGATCGGAAGGGAAACTCCAACTTGCTGTTAATAATATTATATTTGCCACACACGTATTGTAGTTTATAATTAGGTACACTATTTGACATAGTTATAAAAGTAATTTAACTAGGAGAGACAAAATAAACTGATGACTTAAATAAAATCTAGTCCCGTCGTGTCCCGCGACGGTTCACAAGTAAGTCCCGTCGTGTCCCGCGACGGTTCACAAGTAAGTCCCGTCGTGTCCCGCGACGGTTCACAAGTAAGTCCCGTCGTGTCCCGCGACGGTTCACAAGTAAGTGCCGTCGTGTCCCGCGACGGTTCACAAGTAAGTCCCGTCGTGTCCCGCGACGGTTCACAAGTAAGTCCCGATGCTTCTTGTGGAACGCTATGGGTCGCGCTCTGGCGGAAAGGGTGCGTTCCTGACTAACTTATAAATACTATAAACAATACAGGCGACGCCACGTATTATATAGGGTGCGTTCACCAATGCACAATACGTGACGCCACAAATAGTTATATAAGTGTAGCGATATTATTACAGACAAATAAAAAAACTCACCCGTTTTACAATACGGCAACTTCATAGGTTTAATTAATATCTGTGCCAACTAAAAGTATTGCGAATGCTTGTTTATGTTGTACGAGTGTACCAATTGCGCTTCACAAATATTATTGAGAAGGACTAACTTTGACCCAAAGTGGTCAAATCCTCGTCAATGGTTTCCATAATACCTTTCTACACCTCTCTTTGTTTGTGTACCAGTTTAGTTTCCATCATACGCATGGTTTGCAAAAATACCAAGTTTTATTACAGCGTATTTATAAATCCGCGAGTGAAGCCGGGGGCGGCGCTAGTAGCGCCCCCACGCGGAGACGGCGTGGCGCGGCGTGCGCTGCGCGTGCGCACGCCCGCCTCTCGCGTCACTATAGTAAACAGTCCGCCGCCGCCGTCGCAAACACACGTCCCATGTAAACTGCTACACACGAGGTGGCCTTGTGGTGACGGTGGCTGGTTACCAGTAATAGAACCAGCGTTATTTTTCAAATCAATTAAACTCAGTGCACTGATGGACGTAAGCCTAATCTCAATCCTTTCTGTCCCAAATACCTTCTAAAGGTCGTTGTAGTGTCTGTGTCTGGGGGCGCTAGTGTTTCCTCCTCCTCCTTCTTGGTATGTTCTGTACTTCTTCTTACCTAAATACTTATATTTTTGCGCTGCTGAATGCTGCTCTTTAGAAGGCAGAAATAGTGACATAAGATCGTTGATACACATCTCATGTTCTCATCCTTATCTACCTACCTGCTTATCTTTAGATAAAGACAGTAAAATTAAGATTGATACCCAAGAACAGTATCTACATATCTAGTAATAACTCATCGCCTAATAAGCAAACTTTTGTTCAAAACATGTTTATTGAAGTATTTTGGAGACTTACTGACGCCTCTGACAAAACAAATGTTTTCTCAAGATTGTCGGCGTGATGCGTGATGTGATAACAGTTATCAGGAGCGAGGAGAGTGATCGCTATGACGTCACGCCTTATCATCAGATCTGAATCAATCTTTAAATACATATCTTTGCTAAAGTTAAGATGCGGAGATTTAAGTATAATTAGTCGGTGACAGATTTGCCTTCTGTTGTCTAACTTGTGACTTCCTGAGTTCCTGTCAAGCTTGTACACACTGCTTACCAACTCAAAACTAAAACATTGGCGGAACATTTTTGTTTTGCTCACAATTGCCAAGATAATTCCTTCTGGTTTAGTACGGTTACTACAAATAACATCTCTTATATTTTTCTTAGAAATCAATAACTTCAAATTCTTTATAAGCTGTACCTAAGTTGACAGCTGATCCTGAAATAAAATGAATTAGGTATGGGGGTGGCACACGAGCACCTCTCATCACATTGCTAGGTACTTACTAGGTAGGGACATTATAGTGGAGGAGGAGAGTCATGTTTACGTAGTCTTGGCACAGAATAGGTCCCACAGGTCCCGTGTCTGATGGAGTGACGTCATCGACACAAGTGCACAATACAACATAGCACAGTAGGGAAGGTACTAGATACGAGTATATAGCTACAATCACAACCAACTTTCAATTTTCCACGCGAAGGATCTCCGAATCGGAAATCTGTATTCCGCTACAAAATTGGGAATCGTGATTTTATTAAAATCAAGGGGAAAAGAATATTCTTATTTTTTGACACCGACTTTTTTAAATTGCATCGCAGGGCGGCGCAGGGCCCGGGGGCGGGCGGGGGTAGGCAGAGTCTGGAGGCATTTGCATTTTTATACTATAATTAAGCCCACAGAGGGCGGAGGTCGGTCCCGGAGTCCCGCAGTCCCGGACTCCCGGAGCTACACGAAATGTGGATTAATTTTATATTTTTTCGCGCTATTAATTTGGGAGGTCGTTAATTGCGGTATATTCTTATTAGACTGGCCTAAATTAATGATAATAGCGGCCATTACGGCTCGTGAGACACATTTTCATGATCATTTTGGTTGAATTTTGTAAAATGATAATTTAGTCATTATTCAGATCGTTTGAAGTTTCGTTTTTGCAGAATAATGGGCGTTTATGGGAATATTAATTAAATTAATTTTGAAAGAACAAGAATATATTTCTTCCCCTCACTCTGTTTCTCTCAGCAGCCTTCACGGTCAGACTGGACACCTATTCATCTCGAATAATCTCGATGTTAGATGTATTTCATCAGTAGGTCTTCTGCTTCCATATTGTAAGCAAGTAAAAATCCCAGTGTACAGTTCCCACAGAACGACAGTGCAGTGCAGTGCGACGATGCAGTCGCACACAGAACCCGCGCTGATTGGTGGATTAACGAGAACTCTTTGTTTCGAGATTATATTACTAAACATAAAATAAACAAAGTTGTGTGCGATGCGGCGCAGCCCTGCTTCTCCTCGTCAGTACATGGAGAAGGTTTACTTGGTGCAAGATGTCGCGAAGTTCTGCTTGCTTATTTCAACTTCAACATAGAATATCTAGCTCTTTTCTCCCTTTAGTCATCGACATGTTTGTCTGCAATTATGACAAGATTAAACTCCATCTGGAAATTATTGTTTTTTTATGTACCTACTTAAGTACGGGTCATCGTAAAATAAAATGATTGTTTTTTTTTAGCCGGAGCATCCCTTGATCTCTACAAAAGTACTTATTTATAATTAAGAGCTGTATGCATGTATGAGTGTGGATAGTGAGAGGGGCAAAGAAAGATCAAGTAAACGATGGTTGGAGTGTGTGGTATATGATGTGCTTATAGAGTAGAGGACTATTGAGATGACGCTAATTGGAAAGTATGCTAACAGAATACATTTGGCGCTGACTTCAAATATGGGTAAAGATGGCAGGATGGATGTGAGAGCTGTAGGTGCACACGTGGATCTTCTATGCAGATATACGATGTGTTCGGGCTGGCATAGTAACAGATGTTCGGTAATTACTCGTTTTACGAGTCATACGGCCGTAAACCGCCGCGCCACGCACTGTGGAGAATTTTATTAAACAGCTGTAAAATATATGTAATCATATATACGGTTTATGGATCAAAAAGGTTTTTGGTAATACATAAAGGTCTTTGCAGTTCATAAATTATGTTACACGATTTTCAACCTTATTTAGGAGGCATCAAGGTTACAGGTTGATTTTAGATGTCATTGTAAAAGTAAGGCAATGTTACACTTTCTGAAATCGTCACCTTTCCTTTGTGAAGTCGGGTTTATGGCGTTTTTTGTGTTATAAGTACGGTTACTATTTTATTATATTAGTCGATTGTTAGTTTTACGACTTATATTGTTATAAATTATATCAGTTAATGGGATTTGGCAATAAAAGTTAGTCGAAACATATCCCACGGTTGCCTGTGATGAACATATATTACGAATTTATGTGCGTAACTCTAGATAGCAAGTAGAATAGCTGGGTTTTAATGAAACCGTTTATGAGTGAATCAAGGATTCAGGTGAATCCTTTAACACGACTGTAGAACTCTCAAACATCACTAAGTTCATCATCATAATCTCCTGCACCACTTCCACTGACAGTCTCCCCCGAGGGAGTCATCGAGCCACCAGCCTGCCCAACCCAATCACGCGGTCCCCATAGCAACGACCCCAGGGATCAAACCTCTTCATTAGATTTTTACGATTACCTCCTGAGAGGGAACTTGATGCTTGTTAGGATGTGCCCTAACTGACTGGGTTTATGACGTGGAGTATTTTGATAGAGGGTTTGTATCAATAAGATTCGCTAGGATCTATGTCATGGCGATTGAGTGTCTGTCATTGTAGATAATCTCCCCATTAAACTGTTTAATATCTCATGTGAAGTGGTAACCGCTGCCACAGACAGACGGGTGTGGCTGTGAGGAGATCATCGTTAAAGGTAAAGTTAGGCAGTCTCATGTGCTAGTAATTGTACCGGAAGTGCTAAACCTCACTCTCCAAAAAGTAACGGTGATATTGGTTAACGGTAGTTTTGCAGTCGGGTTTTTTGATATTAGTATTTTTTTTATTTCCTTCTTTTTAGTGAGTTAGATTTTTGGAATCGTCTTCTCAAGCCCTTTATTTTTATATCCCACATGACTATGTCACATTATAGACTTAACTTACCAAACTGCGGCCGCCATCTTGTTTTTTTTTTACAAAACTCTATCACTTCGGCACTTCAGGCGTATATATCCGTCAAGTGGCACCCTCATTGAATAAAAAATTGTAGCAAAGCGTAGAAAATGAAGATAAAGTACTAAAAACGGCCGTTTTTGGTACTTTTGCTTACTACTTTGGATACGAAACATTGTGAGTCCTGTTTTAACCACGTAAAAATACCTTATCCTCTCTGTAACAAACGCAACATAGGATTCTTAAAGCTTTTTTATTTTTTATTCAATGAGGGTGCCACTTATGCGGAGGTAGGCCCTTAAGAGGAATCTAATGATACCTTATTTATTAAAATCTATTCTGTTTAGGCTTCAGGGCTACGTCCCAAAGAAAAAGACATACAAACATACATACCCTTAAAAACATTACCTACCTTTCTTCTGAGGCAATCTGGTAAAAATGATGATTTACAAAGACAACTAATGTAGAAGGTGAACCAATCGAAGTTATGGCCCAAACTATAATCGAAGCTCTGAGTTAAAAAAATAAATGAAACCGCTTTTTGCGATAAATTTCATGAACATTGAATGCCTACGTGACTCCTACTGCCTGCACCTACGAGAGCTCCTGATAACGACACACTGCCACTGTGTAGGTACAATATCTCCTGGCTCTTCGTGTATTTTTAGTGGATATCACAAGACAAGTTACTCATTTTCATAGAAATACGATGAACTCAGTCGGCGAGAACATTTTTCCTCTATGTTATCATTTTGATTGAATTTGACAACTTTTAGGAAGAAGCGATCTTATCTTAGTAAAAAGGATATAAAGTTTTATTCACACTATGGCACCCTTATGTCGATACGTTGTACTTACATCCTACTCCGTAAAGAAGACAAGACTCATTTTGATACACAAGTGCCACACAAGTGCTAGTAGACACTTGGCAGATCTTATGTTGTGGTGAATGATAATTTTCTTGAAAATAAATAAAAAAATTAAATTCGAGTTTCCCCTGCGGTATTGTTCTCCAGTGTGGACGGGGCTTTATGAGAACAACAAAAACTAAACATATTATTAGTTATACTAAACACACTATAAACCACATGATTATAAACCACATGATTCTAAAAACACTGAATCACCTGAAGAAGCCACTCATGACTAAGATTGATCGCCATGGTGTGATACTAACACATACAGACACATATTACGACGTCACCCCCATGATGTTAAGGACAAGGTTTAAATGATAGATGTATAAACAAACGCACCAAATCACATCACAAGAGATAGCGTTAGACACGACAGGCAGAGGATCCTTTACTTTAATATGTTTTGAAGACTAAGATCATCACATCGCACATCGATAATGGTATTGGGAATGCAATAACATTAGTTTCAAAAGTGTCCTACCACAAAAGTGATGTCATAAATCCGATATTCCCGTGCACTAAACAACTTTGCAAATTGAGCGCTCGCCTATTACTACCGATAAAGTTCTCAAAGGAAATTGGACCTTAAGTTCTCGGCTTTGAAGGTACTCGACAAAAATACAAATAAAATTCAGTGGACTCGCTGTTCGTTTCCATTTGCTCGTCGGCCACCTGCTCCTTCACTTCGGATGGTTCTGTTATTTACAGTTTGGGCGCGCGGAGTCGAGGGGCTACATTAGCGGAGGATAAAAGGCTTTTAGTTGGCTATCATTTTAGACTTACTTACCTACGTAACATATGGTTCGTATATGGGCTACTGCGGATGTAGAAAAACCAATTTTCCTTTGTTCATGCTGAGGACAGTCCCAATTTAAATAACACTTGTTAATGAACTCTTTGGTTCCTTGACATTATACCTTAACCACAATGACCTACATGTTGCTATTTTCACCTCACAGCCTAAGAATACAGAATCTCAAACTGAAAGGTAGATCTCGTGAGGTTCAGTGACCCCACATGATTTGTTGAAAGCCCTTCACAAGAAAATGAATGAACGCTTCAAACGGAACCAATCTATCTCGCCAATTTCAATTTTAATAACTTTATTGGAAAAATCTTAAAGAGAAATATTGAGAGAGAAATAAAGAGAAATATACTATAACGAAAATGCAAGGCTTCAATTTATTTACGGACAATTAAATATGATAATGATGATATCTAGATGTGTTGAACTAAAAACTTTTGTACTTACAAAAAAAACAACCAACTTCCAAAAAGAAAACACTAAAAAAAAATTAAAAATAAGTTTAATTTCGGAAGTCGGTGTTTGAATTTCATTTCTTTAAAAAAAAAAAAATATTTTTCACTTTTTATTAGTTGTGGAATTTAAACATATCTCGTAATTGGAGAAAACCAAAACGTCATCGAGGTATACGTATTTTTCGTTTTTGTTCAGTTTTTCAAAAAAGCGCTGAAGGAATTTCGATAAAATTTATATGGGACCACCTCGGGACTATATTCTTTAAAAAAGTTTTGAAAATCGGTCCACAACTGATGGAGAAATCGGTGGACATACATAAAAAAAAAAAAAAAAAATATACATACAGTCGAACATAGAACCTCCTCCTTTTTCGAAGTCGGTTAAAAATACAACCGACTTCCAAGAAAGAAAATACACTAAAAATTTAAAAATAACTGTCGGCACTGTCGGTGTCAAATAACGAATAAATAAAATACAAACTCCCTGAAATTGAAGTTATTTTTCAATTTCTAGTGTACTTACTTATTTTCTTTTTTAGAAGTCGGAATTTTTTGCAAAAAAAGTTTTTTTTACTGATGAACACCGATGGTACTCGTATAAAGAGTAGGTACAGCGCGTTGGTTACGCGATGAAGTACTTTCAACAGTTTCAACCTGATAAGAAAAAACCGGCCAAGTGCGAGTAGGACTCGCGCACGAAGGGTTCCGTACCAAAATCTATAAAAACGGCAACAAAATCACGTTTACAACATTAAAATAAAAAAGCCCCCTTAAATATTTATTTTATTCTGTTTTTTTTAGTACTTGTTGGTATAGCGGCAACAGAAATACATCATCTGTGAATATTTCAACTGTCTAACTGTATCTCTGTTCAGTGAGTGTCATCATTTTAGGAGTTACTTCAACAGCGAGCCAATGACGTCATTCAGCAACTCTCTTAATTACGTCAGTTATTTTCGTTCAAAAGCTTTGTCTTTGTTTTTGAAGAGTTTGACAAACAATTTGCTATTTGCGAGCTATTGTTAGAAAATTGTTTGTTGATGGTTAACATAATTACTAAAGACAGTTTGATAAAAGTTAAGAAGGGGAATAAAGTAGAAGGGAGTTCTCTTTTAATTATATTCATCCACTTGAAGGGACTTGACCACTTTTTTCGTAACCTGCATTTAAATGAAGCTTTATAATTTCATAATTTTGGTCTGGAAACCAAAAACTTATTTGTTAAGAAACAAGGTAATTTTCAAAGGAATTTCTTTTCTGTAAGCAAACCAGCACCAGAAATCGTTCTACTTATGAGATATCATTGAAAACTCCATGAAAGCGACTAGTTGTCCTTAATAATGTCCAAAACTTAGGCTAAGCCCTTGATAAATTATCAAGGCGAATATAATCCTACTAGATTGTACTGTGATTATTTTGTGCCCTGTCTCGGAGCCTGGAAGCTATGGGCTGAGCCCTGTGGTATCGGACGCCTGAGTATGACCAAAATTGACATACAGGTGATGACGATAGGCTCCTTGTAAAGTGGTCGCCGGAATGAGTACGAGTACCTCTATCTATTCACCTTGTTTTGTCAACAGTCCTTTTTAGGGACAATCTCGCCATACCATTCCCAACTCCTGAAAGCCAGAATCAACAGTGGCGACTACCGGAAAATCGCCGAGACAATGAAGGTCTACGAGTCCCGGAGAAACAATTATAATTATGATCTTGGTTAGAACGCAATAATCAGAAAAGAACAGCGGAAGAGTGAAGAAAAAACATAATTTTCAACAGTTTCTGTCAAAAGTCTATAGGTATTGTGCTTGGACTGCTGATTTGTTACGTGAATGATGCCAGTACAATAAGTTGACTTAAGTAGAAAAGCTTCAGACTTACATAAGTGGTGAGACCAATCAACCGTAAGACCTGGTTGTTGGTGACTCAGGAAAAGAATACCTGCACACGTAGAATGACCACCATAGAAACGGGTTCTGTCGACGGAAAAATAGACAAATATGACAGACTGTAGAAAGATTTCTACCGTCTTAAGCAAGCGATGTTAAAATTGAAGAGAAGAAATGTTTCTATTCTTCAGTCGACAAAACTCTACAATGTAAAACATGATGATCGGGCAGAAAAGATGTCAAGTTAGATAAAAAGAACGTTGTCTATTCGTGGTAGAATAGAAATAGAATTGGTCATACTACGCCTGCTGGAAGAATTTGGGGAGCCAATTATTGTCTAGCTATGAGGCAGCATCGTCAATACAGACGTCATATACATACTATTCATTAGTTTATTATTCTAGCTGAAAAAAATATTTTATTAGTAGGTAAGTATAGTAATTTAGTTTTTAACATTTTATTTGTTATTGTACACCTACCACAGAGTAGTCTCTTTAACCTAAAGGTTGACTGGTAGAGAATGTCTTGTTGCATTAAGTCCACCTATGTACACTATTGTACATGAAGTTTAAATAAATAAAATAAATAAATACAGTTAAAAAGGTTTTAGGTTTAAAAATCTTAACAACATGACGCCTTCTCTTTAACTTCAAAGATCGTTGTCTCCGACCTTCAAGGGTCTGTAGGCTCGCAGGGTGACAGCAGAGGTGTCAGGAGCTTAGCGTACAATTTGCAGCTACATGTGTCAGCGGCGGGCTTCTGATATGGGATCACGAGGCTTAGGCGGAAGACATGCATGGAAACTTACCACAGGGGCATTAAATCCGCAGTTTACATGATAATGGAGACTATATTTTAGGGTTATATATGCCAGATTTCATACATCGGGTGTAAAAATACAGTTTCCGAATCCGAAAGCCACATATTCTACCCATTATTTGGATATTTTTTTTCCACTAGACCATACGAGAATCCACTGGTTCTAGAGATATTGAAGGTCAAAGTCGCAATTTTTTTTTTACTTTTACGAAAATGAATTTAAAGTGTTATTACTACTTAAACTTTTTTCCGAACAAAAATTGCTTGAATTTTTGTAATAATATCAAATAATCAAATAATATCAAACGTATCCGACAAGTACCTACGCGGCTTAGAGCGAAGGGGCGGGGCTTAACTCCACTTGCCTGGGTTCGCGTTACATTGCGCGTTATAAAAAATAGTTTGGTTTTTCATACCTATAAATATAAGTCATTTCCCTGTAATTTGTTTGCGCAAAGCTGGTTGACGGCTATGTGATGTGTCTTCTTACACCCTGTATTCTGCAACCAAAATGATGACCTTTCAACTTGTTAGCTATAGGAGTGACGGAGCTCAGATCTACCTCCATAATATTCTAAGTCATTTCCTCCACTCGAATGAAAAGGAGCTCAGGCTAGGCTTTACTAAAAAGTAAAGCCTCGCCTAAAAAGGCCAGACTGCTTTTCGCCTAAACCAAAAAGTTTATCCAAATTTCTGGCGTAAGCTACTAATGAAACTGTCTTCACTATCATAATCTCCAAGCTTTACAGGGTGACTCGTTTGCTCCTAAAGTAGGTTCCTAACCGTAACAGCTGATGAGATATTGAGCAAGTGAGCACATGTCACACAATACCGAACAAACAAACTCCATCATGATGTACTGAACGCGTCCAATCCTTTATTTTTTCATTTGATCCAAATCAATCAAATTCGAGTTATAATTGGTCTAACTTAAGGTTTTAAATCCACTGGCATCGATCAACGACAGATCTAATTTCATTTTAATTAATGTCTGCACTTTGATAATAAGACCATCCACTTGTCTCTTCTGTCTAAAAATAGAGCGACCGATTGAACAATTTTGAATCTTCGTTTTAAACAAGTAGGGTCCTATTTAGATTGGGTGGTATCTTTAAGCCGTTGTTAAGGGAGGTCTGCAGCACACGTGTGCATGAGTGGCGGTGAGTGGCCCACTTCAGTTGTAACGTTGTATGTTTAGTTACCACGTAGTTACGTCTTCTTAGCAGTTATTATAACACTGATAACAGACTATATCGGGTGTAAAAGACAGTTTCCGAAGTCGAAAGCCACATATTCTACCCATTATTTGAATCATTTTTTTCCACTAGACCATACCTGGGAATCCACTTGTCCTGGAGATATTGAAGGTCAAAGTCGCAATGTTTTGATTTACTTTTTTATGAAAAATTATTTCAAAGTGTAATTACTAAACTTTTTTCCAAACAAACATTACCTGAATTTTCGTTATTTTCATCGAATTTTCGAAATTACGCATTTGAAGTTACAAAAACGCAATGAATATCAAACGTATCCGACAAGTACCTACGTAGTTTAGAGCGAAGGGGCGGGGTTCAACTCCACTTGCCTGGGTTCGCGTTACATTGCGTGCAATAAAAATAGATTTTATTTTTCATACCTAAAAATAAAAGTCTTTTCACACCAATATTTTTTTCGCAAAGCTACTCGTACTTTGTTAGATGTACCTACAGTATGCGTAGTTGACGGCTATGTGATGTGTCTTTTTACCCTTTTTTCGTCTGAAGAGTTATCCTTCCTTGCTCTCACTTTGACAGGCACACAGTTCAAGCATGGGCTGTATTGTTCGGGGGTTTAGGAAAAATTCGAAAGAGTTACCTCGCCCCTGGGCATTCAGGGCAGGGAGAAACAGGGGTGGGTTTTAGTCAGTAAGAGTCTGACACGCCCTCCCGCTCCACCCAGAGCGGGCGAAGTCATTTGATGATTTCACACCCCACAAAAAAAAAAAGCATGGGCTGTATCTAGGTAATGAAGGTACCTAGCCCATATCTCCCATGCCCTGCCGACGTGAATGTTTAGAATACTTCAGGCTAAAGTTCAGCTATTTTCGTAGGCGTGAGCATTCCTCAAACTCCAACGACTTGTTTTAAAAAAAAATCTTTAGCGTTATTTTTAGTTCAGCCATGTTCGGTATTCTACTAGCACGGATACTTTTTCATTTAAATCCTCGAAATAGTTTCGCAAATTAAATATCCCAGGTATTTGCAAAGGAAAAAGGAATTTTGATGCTGAATTTTTCACTAGTACATTGAGTGAAAAATGTGTGAAATATACGAATATTTTTGTACTATACGAGTATTTTGGTTAATTGGATTCTGAAGTTATAGGTGCCATACTGTAGGATTAGTCCTACAGTATGGCCGTTTTTTTCCGTATCTTCCGGAAATGTGCAGATCAGATGCTGGTCAAATGGCAGTACCCCTGTGACAAAACGATGGTTGAAGCCACATAGGTTCTTCAATTTAGAACGCATTTCATCATGGTTAGATTGGAAGTCGACCCTAAGGAAAAGGTTAGCCCTAGTCTAGCCTCAAGCTAATTATTATTGAAACACATGATGACAAAAGTCAGAAGGGAACATGAAACTGCTTGGTGGAAAATGTGTGGTTTGTAATCAAAGCCTATCTCAATCAAGAGTTCCAAATTGTCCGAACTCCTGTCCAAGTTTGAAGCCAACTTTTTAATCAGAAGAATGAAGAGCTCTCATAACGCTAATATAATTGAGCAGCCTCAGCAGGCCGCCGCCGCGCGCCGTCACTCCGAGTGGCTCCAAGTCAAGGGGAAAGTAGCCAAACACATTAAAAGAGCAAACTTGAGTGTTGAGAAGTTTCTTTATTTAATCTTGCAACCCTTCCTGATTAGCGTCACGGAGTTAATTAGGACGTGGAGAGACGTCCTTGTGGCAGCGTCCCGGGACTCCCGGGGTACCTCCGAGTGACTGAAGCCGGCGCCACCTCTTGGCCGTATGCCCTCCTACTTAATGCATTAACTCTGTCATCCTCCCATCTTCGCTTTCCATTGTGAACTCGCGCAGATTAATGAAGTGAAAAAAATTAACTTGTGTAACGATGATTAATTACAGACGCCATCTTTAAAGAGGTGTATCCGTTTCGCCTCGATTTGTTAATTTCTTAAAAATACTTTTTATGTGGTTGAGATAGGAAAGTCCCAGCGCATTAGCTGCTCCAGTGGTGATCTATTTTATTGGGTACCTACATTACAAATGTCATTCAACAAATCGAGTCCAATTGAATCCACCAAACATGGCGCCGGCGCCGGATGATTTGTTTTCGTTCGTGTTTTGGAAAGGCACAATATGGACCAGTCGACAGTCTCCGGCGGAGGTGTCACTGACCACAAACACGTTGGAGTCGAAACGGACCGAAATAACACAATTTATGTAAATGTTATTATTTTTGTCTCTTTTTATTATATTTTGATGTCGTCGTAATGCGTTCATTAATTTAACTTTATGGCTGAAAACTGCGATGAACCGGTTATTCAATATGTATTTTTGTGTCAAAGGAAATTAAACTGTATCATAATAAGCACAGAATTGTTTTTCTCTTGTACAGATGGTTCGAGATAAAGCTGATGGATCAAGTTGTTTTTTAAGATAAAATTGTATTTTATTATGAGTCACGTGCACGTGTGCTCACGTAACATTTTATCAACAGAAGATTCAATAAAATTGAAACAAGAGCTTGAACTGTTGGTGGTGGACAGGATAGCCTCAGCGCAGGAGTGGGTCAGACACAGCTAGCAAAGTAAAAAACGTTTACAAGCTGCACTTCCCAGTGTCAAAAATAAAGACTGAAAAAGTGGTTTGGCAATTCCTATCTTTTGGCTTGGGTTTCAGATTGGAGTTTATCGCGGCAGTCGTTTAGGACAGCAGTGGCCCTTCTGTCTCAGCTGCTCTGGATATGATGCCTGCCACGCCCGAGGTGATTATCCGCTAATGTAAACACTGAACACTGTTGCCATGCCCCTTATCTGTTACCTGTTCTATCTTATCATCACATTTGCTGTTGGCACGGCACGCGGAGGAGAAAGTGTACGTCCGCACTGCCCTTGTGCGAAACGACTCCTAATTAGTTTGCTGATTATGAATGTTTACTTGTATGAATGGAGATTTGTTATCAGTCACTGATAACAATAAGGTGTGGACTGAGCGTTTGTTTATGGCATCGAAATTAATAATTAAAGTAATAATGCCGTGAATCACTCCGCCTCATAGGTCAATGGGAGGACAACTTGACTCGTCGGGCGTAGGACCAACGGCAACTTCTAAAGTCAAGGCTGTCACTGAGGAGTTCCTGATGGTGAGCCTAATAAGAAGAAATTTCAGAACAGTACAGTAAAGTTTTTTTGTCGACGGCATGTCTTCCTTCGCTGTAATCATATAATAAACACATAATAATTATATCCATCATGACATGTTTACAGGCTAAGTAACAATTAACAGGGGATGATCTCATCATGCTCGCATTAATCAAACGCCGCGAAGTACCTATCGAAGTGAACTCTAACATCTCACAGATATTATAACATCTCAATGCTCTTCAAAGGAGTTCCTTCAAACATTGAGCGCAAACCGACGCCAGTTCGCGCGCGAAATTGCTATCGGCGCTGAGTAGGCGGAACCAGCCATACCTGAGCTCAGGCACCCTCAGGAAATAGCGGAAACTTTGGAGGAATGTACGGAATCCGTTGATTGGCAGGTAGCTGGGTAAACTGGTCAGCTGGTCTCCAAGTTTGAGTATGATTGATGATAGATGCCTCCGTAACTGTTTGAGTCGGTAACATTTAGTCATTTGATAGGCGGCTCGCTCCACGCGGCTGGCTCCTCATACGCGGCGGCGGCTGAGCTCCAACTCTTCGTGGTAATTGAGTATGTTTTCTCATTACGTTTTATTACTTACGGAGATTATTGAGTAAGTGATGAAGTCATTATTTTTATAGTATTTGGCGGTGGCAGAATTTTTCGTGAAATTTTCTTCGCCCAGGTTCCTCACGAGTGTAAATTACATACAAACCTACCGCGTTTATCGCTCTTTCTGTAAGTGAAAACCGTATTAAAATGCGTTGCGTGGTTTAGAAGAAGTCAGCACAGAAACAGACAGATGCAGACAGCCACTCATCTTATAGGGTATTTTACTCTATATGAGAATAATATATCATTGAGATAGCTTAGGCAAAAAGCGGTCGCGAAATGTTAGTTTTAGTTCCTAAAATAGCAAAATAAATTTTAAAATTCAATTCAAAGTTTTCAGTTTTTTTAATCTGTTTTTTTAACACCATGGAATAGTAGCCGCCATCTTATACGTCATATGGCTATGTAAACTATAAATTGTCAACTGTCAACTGATCAGCGTATCTATGCTTTGTACTTTGATTTACATAGCCAACTGACGTCATGACTCATGACCACAGAGCAATGGCGTCCACTGCGTCCAGCGTTTTCGTCAAATTACGCGCGAAATTTGAAAATGTAAAATTGAAATGCATTTTTATGGCACTTATTGATGAAATTTTTTTTTTGTTTTTTTTACAGGTTTTTAGCACTATAGAATTTAATTGAGACACTTTTCAAAAACACTATTAGACCTCTGGGGTTTGTCTGCCTTAGTATGCCATGGCCAGAGAGTTGATCAACGCGCCATTACACAGTCTATAATAGTAGTAATTATGTTATATAATTTTATTTTATTTTAATTTTGATAAAAATTTTAATTGATTTTTATTTATTTACTCGTATTTTATTGTTTATTTGATGTGAATGAATTGGATTTTGTGTGTAATGTTTAATTTGATTTGCAATGTTACGGGTGAAATTACCTGAAAATAAAAGATTTATTAAATTGAAATGAGTTTATGTAGTATTTTTTAGTTTGCGCTTTATGTTTTTATTGTTCAATGAGTCTCTAACGTCTAAAGGTATCTGGTTTAATAAACTGGGTATTGAGAAAAACGCGGTGCGCCTGCCATAGAAATTATTTTTGCGTGGCACTTGAAGTAATTTAATTTTTGCTTGTCGTGTATCTATATTATATTTGATAGGAATTTTAATACCCGTGTTTTCAAAAAGTTCTATGAGGAACAAGTATTCAGTGCGGGCTAGCACATGCACAGGTAACAATTTGCAATGTTTAAATAATCTTATATAATTGTCACGAAATTTTTTTCTTACATAGTATGTATTAGTTACCAGTTTCAACAAGCGAAAAAATGTAGGTATAATTTCATTAGTTGATACAATATACGTAATTTAAAAGATCTCGTAGGAATTGAATTCATAGTTGGATAGAATATATACTTGATTGTACACTAAAATAGGACTGACAGGATGGATAGGTACTGTAGGACCCCAAGGTACCAGTACGGCCTGCAGGGATCCTGGCGCGTTCTAGTAAGTTCAGGGTAGAGGTCTCACTTGCTGGCAACGCGAGAGTGTGATGTATGAGAGTGACTCGTCTTCTTGTGCAGTGTTATAAAAGAAAGAGGGATAGGCCACTCTAAATAACTAAGTATATTGGTAATCACGGCAAAATACAAGTGCCCACTTCGGCCAGGCAAGCAGAACTGATCCCTAAAACAAAAGTGATGCCTACACATTCAATATTCAAACGGGGCTTCAATAATCTTAACAGCCAACTGAAGGCCGGTACAGACCCGATGAGATTAGGCTGTGTCTACAATCGTCACAGTACTTACTCAAGAAGAAGTTCCCATGGCAGTCTAGACTTCTAGACGATCACGAGTAGTACCTAGTACCTACACAACAGTAACAGTGTTATTGTTTACCGTAGACTTACCGCTAATAAGATACCTGCTTGTTTTACTAATACTCTTTTTTCACAATTTTTACTATACTAATACCAGTCAAGTATACCCATTGTCATAACCCAAAAAGTAACATTTACTGATAGTATGTCCATTGAAATCAATAACAAATAAGCTAAAAAATAGATTAAGAATGTTTGGAGTCATACAATTCATTTAAAATTGATGAAATATTGTTATGTGCTTTTTTGGGCACAAAAATATCATTTCAAAAATTAAAAAAAAAAAATTTTTTTGAGGTGACCTACTCTTTATTTACCCTGTCTGAAATCAGTCAATATAGGTATATTTCTTTTAATAAATTAGACTATATTTCTTTTAATAAAAGTTGGCAACCCTAGTTGTGTCTGTGTCGAATAAATGTTTTCTATTCTATTCTACGATGGTACCTACGCAATAAAGAATTGAGAATTGAATTAAGCACAGGTGACTTAGGTATTAGTCACCTAACTGCCAGCGACCAGATACAATAAATTTATTATTGGACTTTGATTGTACTTAACGGTCATTAGGGAGCGCAGGGCACTATCGGTCCGAGGTAATATGCTGGCACGCAGATTCTCCCGATGTAGTGTAGATGTCAAAATCACCCTTTGCCAAAGTATCTACACGGGAAACCTGTGGTTTATGCCAAGAGAGCGATGGACGCTCTACGCGTCCAGTATAATAATATTTTTAGGATGCTGTTGCGAAGGCCTCGTTTTTGTAGTGCTTCAGAAATGTTTGTACAGAATTGAACCTGTGGCTTTAATGAGGTGATTCGTAAAAAAACTGCTTCTCTACTAAGCAAAGTACGAGAAACTAGCAACAGCATCCTCAAAGTAATAGGGGAGGATGTTACATCTCCAATTTTAAAAAAGATGGTGAGGAAGGTGATAAAATAGTCACAATAAATCACCAATATCGTGTACCTTTACTAACAATAGTTGTAAGTATTGTAATTACTAACACATTGGATCTGAGTTATCTGAAAAATAAAGACTTATTATTATGCGGCAGACATGACATATCCAGTGGACGCTTGCCTGTGCTTACACAATACACGCCGTAACTGTGGGGTGTGGGGAGCACACCGCAGCGTAGTACAGAGTTTCAAAATACGAGGCCAGCTTGCACTGGTTTCGTTATTATATTAGTGACGTGCGTGCGGCCTACTGTACCCTGCCTATCACGATACTGACCGTTGTCCCCATCAGTGTTCGCACGTCATCAAGGATGTTCATGTTTCACGTACTATAGGCAGTCATCCACGCGGAAGTGTAAGGATTGTTAGACCATTTAGTGACAGAATACGAGTAGATTAGTGACATATTTAAGGCGACTTACTTGGATTTATAGGAAAATAGCCTACCTTGGTGTTGTTGTGAGCGGACAAACTACTCAATACTTTATTGCATTTCATATGTGTTAAATAGGTGGTATAACATAATAAAATATCAATATGGACCCTGTCGGGCACAGCAAAAGCTGTCCTTTACCTATGATACGCGTCATACGCATACGTTTTGTTTTTACAACCGACTTCTTACGTAAGTAAGTAAACATAACTATAAGCATGCTAAATTTCTAGGTGAATGGAATGCCAGCAGATCGATGCAAGCGTGCGGGGAATACAGGCGGGGGGCGGGGAGCAAACTAGCGTCACTGCGTCAAGCCGTCAAGCATGCCAGTGCCAGTCGGCCGCGGGACACGAGCCAGTGCGCGTGTGCCAGTAGCTGGCACGAACTGACGCGTGTTTTCTCGCAAAATGTCTCGCTGGGGCGACGAGAAGACGCTATTCTTCATCTCATGCTACAGAGACCACGAGTGTCTGTGGAACCCGACGTCATTCTTCTACAAAAGTAAAGTTGCTAGAGCGAATGCGTACGCCTCATTACTGGAACAGTTCAACGATGACAACATGACCGTGCAGCTGCTCAAGACGAAGATCAAGAACATCCGGACGACGTACCACCAGGAGCTGAACAAGATCCGGTACTCCAAGCTGTCGGAAACTGCTCAGGAGTACAAGCCTACTCTGAGCTGGTTTGCAGCTGTGGATGCGTTTTTGGGTGAAACATTGCACAAGGAGCCCGTCGCGCTAATAGTGAGTCAAATAAAGTGTGAGAGAGTTAGACCCTGGTGTGGTTATCTAATGACAAACATAAAAAAAAAAACATTTTTTTTAATGATATAATGTAGTAACTCTGCTATCAGCGGCCGTTGACCTCGTAGTCAGCAGTAGCTAGGTAGGTACTTGAAATTAAAAGTTGATATTCTATTTTTTTTTAGAGAAAAGGAAGTAAATTTGTAATATGTGATCTATTTATACCGAAATACGATTTTTTTTTCATATTTTTTTAAGTAAGCTCAATGGGGCGAAGACCGTCTGTAGGGCAAGATCGTACAAACAAAGATGGCAGCCTAAGGTACAAAAATACGTCAAACTTTTCTAGTTTCTTTTAAATGACACAGATGGCGCTATTTATCACACATGGAGAAAAAATGACATTTGAAATTTAGTCGGGTTATTAACTTCCATTACGACCAGTACCTTCACGCTATCGAAAAAAATAAGTTTTAAGTGGTATTTTAAGAGTTTTCTAAGGATTTGTGTAGTTCAGTTCATGAATGAATAATATCTTCACCTAATTATTTTAATAAAAAAACACATTTTTCACGACATTACATCTGATTAAAAAAACCTAACCTCAGAGTGCAATAGTGGCGAAGTCCCACTAGTTCTTGGAGGCGAAGATCGGCCATAGCCGGTCTTCGCCGATTCCAGACATCGTAAACCTTTTACGCCTGAACTCAAATTAACTAAAAACTGATTCGTATTTTCTATGAGTGCAGTTTTTTTTACGATATTGGAAAGTCACCTACTTGTAATTGATTAATTTAAAAACACCTACTATTTTGTGTGCTTGCTAGTTATATTACTTGCTTAATAATTCTGTTAATACGTATTTGTTACGGTCGCATATCATACTTCATCGAACATACACCCAGACACTGAGCTGCAAATTGTAATAATCGTAATAAAATATGAATGTCACGGGCTACCTAGTGAGTGGTAATAGTTTTACTAATAGTAAAGCAGTTGCAATTATATTTTTGATTATTTCACATTATGTATTTGTGTAAAGAGGTTATACCTCAATGTTTTTTTTTTTTATTTTGATTGATTTTTGTCGGTATTTTTAGATACGAGTTACATCTCAGTTTTTCGTACTTAATTGCGCAAACTTTCATGATTTCTATTTTCTACTTGAAAATATTCTACCTACTCCTAAATAAAAGCAGATTAAAAAAAAATAAAGTGGTGAAAGTGTTTTTTACCCCTGAATGCCGAATTATGGCCGGACTTACCCGACAAACGCTTCTTTTTGCAATTTATGACGATTGGAACCTTTAATAAAAATATCGACAGCACATATTGAACTGCTGTTGAAATACACACGCGTAGACAATGTCTATATTCGTGTTAACCATCTATTTCTAGGTTATTTCCCCATTAGACGGTTTTAGCCGACGTGATAGTGAAATCCGTCTATTTCGCCTTTTTCTAAAAACTAGTGTTTATTTTATAAACTGATAGCCTAAACGTAAATTTGACAGTTTCTATTAACAGTCAACTAAATATTTGATCACACAATATATTAAAACTTGCCTAAAATATAATAGAGATGGCCAAATTTAGTCGTTGAAGTCAATTTTTAATGAAGTATCGGATTTACGCCTCATTGACCTTACCTAATTAATTACATTATTATTAAAAAAAAATCTCACTTCTCACTTCTTTTTTGGATCCTGAGGTCCCGGACCTTTGGAGGCTCGTACGAGGGTCCGAAGCCAACTCGTAGAGACCTCTTTAGATGCTTTGAATGAAATGCAGCACCAGATAAAAAACAAAGATATCGGCTGTGGTTTTGTGAAGCTTAAGTGGACTGGTTACCAAGAACTATGTAAAGACTATGGCCTCTGCCTGAACAACGTTACTATACAGGGTGGAAAATATCAATGGGCCCTGGCCATGGTCTACTACCCGCCAAGTGGCGCCCTCATTGAATAAATATCAATGGGCCCTGGCCATGGTCTACTACCCGCCAAGTGGCGCCCTCATTGAATAAATATCAATGGGCCCTGGCCATGGTCTACTACCCGCCAAGTGGCGCCCTCATTGAATAAATATCAATGGGCCCTGGCCATGGTCTACTACCCGCCAAGTGGCGCCCTCATTGAATAAATATCAATGGGCCCTGGCCATGGTCTACTACCCGCCAAGTGGCGCCCTCATTGAATAAATATCAATGGGCCCTGGCCATGGTCTACTACCCGCCAAGTGGCGCCCTCATTGAATAAATATCAATGGGCCCTGGCCATGGTCTACTACCCGCCAAGTGGCGCCCTCATTGAATAAATATCAATGGGCCCTGGCCATGGTCTACTACCCGCCAAGTGGCGCCCTCATTGAATAAAAAATTGTATAACATAAATAATATAGAATCCAACGTCACGTTTGTTACAAAGAGGATAAAGTATTTTTAACCGACTTCCAAAAGGAGGAGGTTATCAATTCGGATGTTTTTAATTTTTTTTTTTTTTATGTATGTTCAGGCATAACTCCGTCATTTATGAACGGATTTCCAAAATCCTTTTTTTGTTCGAAAGAAGTTTGGTGGGACCATTTCGGAACAAACTTTACTTGAACTAACTTTAAACTTCATATAGATCTGATGATGAGTTTCGGAGACAGACAACGGAACTCTTAAAAAAAAACTTTTTAACAAAAAAATTAACCGACGAAAAAGAACTAAAAAGCTAAAAATAAATAAACCTTTTAAGTCTTGAGTATTGAGCTTATTTACCTACATAAAATATCAAATTTTGTATAAACTAATTTTGAGTCAGCGCCAAACAACAATCTGATTATTAAATATCTAAATTTATAAGTGAAGAAGGCTGTAAGTAGGTAATTAATCATTACAATTACCAAGTATTTAGTTTCAGTCAAAATTTGGAACATATTTTTTTCCAAAAAAAGGCAAAATCTTTGGCCTTACCCGGCTATTCTCCTATAATTCCAAACCTTGTTTTAAGTAACTTCTTTAAAGTAACATTACAACAAGGGCTGCAGATAAAATTTATCTAAAGAAATAATTTGTTCAATCGTTGCTGAATTTCATAAAACTATTTGTTTCAGACACCACAAACATCAAGAAAATTCAATAACTTTAAACGCAAGTTACTATCATCGAATAATTTAGATGAAAACACATCAGCACAAACGGATGGCAAAACGGCACAACTACCAACTAACGACCAGGAACACACTGCAAAGAAACAAACAAGACTAGTCACCAAGAAACGGATGAAACGTCAAGACGACGAAACTGAATCAGAGAAGTCTGATACTCGTCACCGCTCACAGAATACACCAGCCTTCAACCCTCCAGGTCCATGTGAGGACGAGTTTCATTTCTTCGGCATGAACGTAGCAGCTCAGCTGAGACGACTTCCACTGCACACAGCTTTACAGTTACAGACTGAGTTTCAAAGTTCACTATACTTGGCAACAGTCCATGGTCGGAGCTCACCCGCTGGTGAGGGTGAGGGTGAGGATGAGGACATGGAAGATCCCATACAGACGATTGAGGAAATTAGTGAGAGTGAATCAGTTGAGCACGATGTGGATATCAAAGAGTTCGCCCTGGAGGTTGAGAATGTGGTGGAAGTGCCGATTGAGAGCCAAGAGTCACATGAGAGTGAAGAAACAGATGATGTGTTCTAAAAAGCTCGGAAGGGGTCTTAAACCTCAATGTATGCCTTATTTATAAAACTCTGCAACAAATGATTGGTTGAAATACTGGTTATATATTAGATTCTAAATTCAAGATTTCACGCGTGTTTTCAACTGTATATGTTCTATAGGTATACAGTTGAAAACACGCGTTTAGATTATTAGTCAGCACTTTACCACCACATCTACCCTTCTTCCGAGTAGAAATTGTGAAAATAAGAACCTGGTAATCAGTGTTTAAACATGGTTTAAACTAATTACATGGTTATTTTTGAAGTTATACTTCTTTTGGCGCGTTAGGGAAAAATGATGAGAGTAAATTTTTACGATGCGCGCGCACACCGTCACAAAAAACCGACATCCTGAAGTTAGCTAGAACCGACACACTGAAGTTAGCTATAGTCTGTGGGTCATGAAGAATGATTGTTTAATCATTTAATAATAATAATTTATTTGCATGGAAAGTTTACATTTTACATTAAACATAATGGTAGTACATACAATTTTAGTAGAATTATACAATAGTGTGGCGACTCCAGCACCCTTGCTAAGTTGACAAGACAACTTGTGTTAAGAATGCTGGGCCCGACCCTTAAGTAGGTGCTTCTTAATTGTATTTAGGTAGGTACATACATATAATTCTGGTGTTTTCCTTTTGTATACTCGTACTTTGTGACAGTTTGTTTTTTTTAGCTTGTTACGCCAAAGAAGTATAACTTCTTACGAGCGTACATAAGTACACACTTTTTTTATTACATTTTAAATTGGTTCCTACTGTAAATAAGAGACTTTTTTTGTGGGGGTGGGGGAAATCAGTACATTTTAAATTGGTTCCTACTGTAAATAAGAGACTTTTTTTGTGGGGGTGCGAAATCAGTACATTTTAAATTGGTTCCTACTGTAAATAAGAGAGTTTTGGTGTGTTTGGGTGGGAAATCAGTAAATGACTTCTCCCGCTCTGGGTGGAGCGGGAGGGCGAGTCCGACTTACTGACTAAAAGCCACCCCTGTTCCTTTCCTGCCTGAGTGCCCAGGGGCAAATAAGAGACGTCTAAAATGTTGACTTCTTTGTTAGTTTTCGACACATGTGTACATAAAACTTTATGAATCCTGGTTGCCTTGTCTATTATTTTTATTAATAATTTATAGGCATTAAGAAATAAATAACTACAATAAAGATAGATAAATACTCATTCTACTAATATTGTATTTCTTACTAACATTATAAATGCGACGGTTTGAATGGATGGATTCAAACTCAATCACGCCAGAACGGCTGAACGGATCTGGATGAAATTTAGCACAAAGATAGATTAAAGTCTGGAATACCACATAGGCCATAATTTATGGAAACTAGTATATACATTTGGTACCATTAGGGTATTTGACTCAATTGTTGTCATTATTTGTATCAAAAAGATACTTTATCCAAAATCGAAAATCAACAGATTTTTTCAAATCCGGTAAAAATTAAGCAACTTAAAAACCTATCATCTTGTGGAAGGGGAAACTGTCAAGTAACAGAAAAGGGTTGCACACACATAAGTATGACGTCACTGCCATTAGGTTACGCGCGTACAAAAGAGATAGCGAGATGTCCACCTGGCTCCCACTCTTCCTTATGTATTTGAAATGCTAATTGCTGCAACATTTAATAACCAATTATGATGCTGTTTGCAGAAAAAGATTTCTTTTTAGTGTTATTTGCTATTTCAAAATATTGTATAAAAATAAACACAGTAGAATACCCTGTAACAAAGCAATCAGAATGGGTGTGACGACTGTCTGACGAGCTGACAAGTGAAATCATTGCGCCGTAATGAGTTTTTATGACGGCAGAACAATCATTAGTTGATTGTGAGGGGTCAGCCGGAGGTTTGTAGCTTTTTAATCTGTGCTCGTAGAAAACATGTGGGTGTTGGTTATGACATGGCACTCAAAAGTACATTAAAAGGAATGGTATTAGACTGACTTAGAATTATAAGGAAGGATTGCCTCGTGAGGGCAAAGTGGATGGGTCTCGGATAAATTGGAAACAGAGTTACCGCGCCCTTGGGCACTCGGGCAAGGAAGGAACAGGGGTGGGTTTTAGTCGGCCTAGCTCCACCCAGAGCGGGAGAAGTCATTGGAAGAATTCCCACCACACAAAAAAAAATTATGGGCAATGTGGATGTAAAAATGATACTAAATAACGCTGAGTGTTCTAAAATTGAAGCAGAATAAAATTATTTTTCTAAAAGGAGATAGGGTGGCTTCATCCCATCTCTCACCGATCCCGACTCTACACGATTCAAAAGGTCCCAACTCTACACGAAACGATAAAAATGTACAGTCAGAATGAAAAACATTTAGACCAATTATAAATACTTTAATCACCATGCGATGACAAGTGGTTATTTTCCAAGCCATGTTCCACAAAAACTACAGATGGCTGGATGGGTTCTTTGAAAAAAGACTGCTTCTATTCTTCAAAAAACAAAAGTTGTTATATCAATGGTGAAGGAAAGCGCCACTTATGTGATTTTTGTGGAACATGGTTTGGAAAATATGGTGATTAAATTTTGTGGAACATGGCTTGGAAAGTATTTTTAATTGATCTAAATGTTTTTCATTCTAACTGTACATTTTCATCGTTTCGTGTAGAGTTGGGAAGTTTTTGTTAGGTTATTTTATATCTTGTAGAGTCGGGATCGGTGAGAGTTGGGATGAAGCCGATAGGGTGGCGTTGTATGGGCTCTGATCCAAGAACCAATCTAAATTCTACCATATTATACTACGTTTAAATCTATTGTTGTTTAATGTGCTTTTCAAATACCAAAGCTATGAGAAATCGGAAAATAAAATAAGGGTTTCCTAGACATTGCTTTTTGTTTATCGAATTCTTCCTCCTATTTGCAAAACAATAATTACTATAAACATATAAAGATTATACAAATTATGTTCACTAAATTATGACTAACTTCTGCCAGCATCTTCGCCCGCGTGAAATTAGTAGGTACTTCCCTGTTATAAACTTTCAAGCCTTTTTCACCCCCTTAAGGGTTGAATTTGTAGAACACATCCTTCAAATTTCATGTCTCTAGGACCAGCGGTTTAGGCTGTGCGCAACTATTAAAGGTTTATAGTCGGAGTGTCAAAATCGAGCAATCTGAAGTACCAGAATGAGAAGCCGGATTGTATCTGTACACGCGAAATAAGCTCACATAGACAAAATTAGAAGCCGATACGTCACTCACACATTTTAACGATCCTGCTTCATTTAATGTCCAATGATTTCCGTCTATAACCTTTCATAGTCCAAGGCTGTGCGTTGATATATCAGTCAGTCAGTATACCTATACATATAATAGACAGAAGATTATCACTTCATCAGTGATCAAAGTAACCTTTACTACTATAACCCTTAAAGTAGGTCAGGGGTGCAAATATGTTCTGTAGTCGTACGCCAAGTTCGCAGTTGGTTGCATTAGTGCATGTGTGTACCTACATAAATATTTTCCCAGTTCTTCTCACACGGAACTCGCACAAAGTCAGAACTATAATAATTCTTAAAAGGGTCCGTTCTTCTTTAAGTAATTACTAAAAAAAAAAACTGATTTCAAAATGCGAAATTCAGTTTTTAAATTTTTATTTTTATTGAAGTAGGCCGTCCGTTAATCATTAAAAAAAAACAAAAAACTGGCCAAGAGCGAGTCGGACTCGCGCGCAAAGGGTTCCGAACAAATCATATTTTTTTCAGGTTTTTTTTAAACTGCCTCCACCGTATAGGTTTTTCTGTACCTAATCTAGTAAAGAACTACTTTCTATATTTTTTTCTAAATTTTAGGCCCAGTGGTTTCGGAGATAAGAGAGGGAGGAATGGTAATTTTTTCATCTATTTTCTTAAATAACTTTAAAATTATATATTTTAAAATTATGAAAAAAATATATTCGAGACCCTCACAATGTTTCATTTGTTTTATTTTTCGATTTTCACCCCAAAAGTGACTTCCATAATCCAAATAAATTTATTTAGGGTACACGTCCGTGTTTGGGTCACAGATATTCATGTGTGTACCAAATTTCAACTCTATCGGTCCAGCAGATTCGGAGCAAATTGGCTGTGACAGACGGACAGACACACGAGACAGACGAGTGATTCTATAAAGGTTCCGTTTTTTCGGAACCCTAAATAAATTAAGATGTGGATAACGCCGTGGGCTCCGCATATTATGTTACCTACTTTGTACTTTCTTATTATTGTTTATTAAATGATGAAACATTTTTTTTTTAATTTTTTCATGATTACAAGCGGCATAAAAAAGGCAGGAGTAATAGCTCTATAGGAGTTTTGTGTAACTGTTTGTTTCCCCGAACTAAATAAATATGCGTGATCAGGATCACCGATCAGTCTACAAAGTGCGGTAATTATAGCTGCATAGAGTATAGAGCATTTATTAAGAACTGAAGTGGGCAGTTAGATCATTCTCATCATTTTACAATCTTGGATTTAGATATCTCAGAATGTAAGGACCATCAGGGCTCGATTCCTAGATGAAGTGTCATTTTAATGTTTAAGATCTAAATTGTTATTACAAGTAATATTCCCATTCCCATATTTGAATATGGAGATTGTAGACAAAGAAACTGCACTCATGAGTGGACCGGCTTGCTTATTGTTATAATTCCGAGTGCAAGGGGTGCTTTGTCCACGGTGCGCGGTGGATGGAGTAGCACCGGTCCATTTGACAATACGCTGCAACACAACGCGTTCGTAACAAGAAACATAATCAAATGTAATGGTGCATGCTGGCTGATGGGTGCTCATGTTACATTTACATACAAACATACTGCATTAAAAAAAGTGTAAATGTGTTAGCTTTTTATTATGGGTGTAATCCGTATAATCGAAGTTCTGGGATAACTTGTACTTATTTTTTACTATTTTATTGAATAAGCCGCCTCTTAACCGAGTAGTTTACATTCCTGGCATAATAAAAAAATAGGTAGGTACATAAGTATATAGTTTGAACAAATTGACGAAAACAATATAGAACCGGTTGTTGAGAACAAGGTCAGCGTGGTGCCACCGACTAGTCGACTACCGAGTGCCGCGGCCGAGCTACCGGCCGACGCGTCCCGGATTACAACGCTTGGATACGAATTACGATTGTTTCAATAGTTTTTAGGGTTTCGTACCCGAAGGGTCCAAACGGAGCCCTATTGCTGTTACTGACGTGTCCATCTGTCAGTCTGTCCGTCGTCTGTCACAAAACTTTGTTCCGAAGAATTTTTTAACTTCCCATTGACCTATGAACTTAATTTTGGTGATAATGTTTATTATTACGTATATTTTACTAACAAATACCAAAATATTGATTTCCCTCATATCGTACGGAATCCTGAATGTGCAAACACGCACTTGCCCGGTTTTTTATTTTTTATTTGCTGTTTCTCGCTCGCTAAGCGATCAGTTTAGAATTGGTTTTTATTCCTCAGTAGTAACTGGAACTCTGGATTTGAGATTGATATAAGGCAACAGATTAGCTCGCCCTACTACTTGTACCTTGTTGCTACTACTTATAGGTACCTCTTCCTATCCCTTTAGAGATTGCAGGCCCTAATTTCAACCTACCCTAATTTATTCTTTGCCTTATATGTATAAAATCCCTTTCCCTTGTTAGCCTAACCGTTTAAAAAAAGACATTTAAGTTAATAATTAAATAGAACTGACTATGTAGGTATTTGATATCTACTAATTAACAGACAGACGTGAAGGTATGGCCTTACCTTTGACTCTGAGTCATTAGTTCATTCCACTTTGTTTTTCTGCAGCTGCACTGAGTGTGGAAAATTTGCAGTTTTTCGTAAACAAGTGCGATAATATGTCATTGGTCATTATCTCTTTACGTCACCCTTTATTGTTATCAGTCGTATCTTAAGTATCGGCAGATTTCCCCTTATCAGTTCCAAAATACTGCAGTGCTGTAATCAACACCAAATCGTTGTCAATAAGCATGTGAATATCACGATTTCTACCTAAATGTTGATGTTTTATCTTCGGTAAATAAATGATCAATTTATGTTATCATTTATCAAACATGATTTGAGATAGATAAAATTGTTTTAGTGTTAAAACATGGATAGGTATTTAATATGTTTGTCTAGGAGTATCCAGTTTAAGAAATCCTGGCACGGCCATATTAAAAAGAACTAGATGATCCTAGTGGCCCCATTCCACCCCGCGTAGTCCGCAGAGGCAGTTACGATAAATTTACGCACACTAAAAACACACTAGTTTGTATTTTGTTCGCTTTTGTGCGTAATTGTACACGCATTGATGTATACCTACCGCACACCGTGCGTTAACAATACGAGGATTGTGTGATTTGTTTTCGAATTAATTCCGTGCCTCGGAAAGCACGTTAAGCTGTTGGCCCCCGCTATCAATCGTGGATCTTTGACAGTCGTTACCGGTCATCAGAAGCCCGAAAGTCTGACAACGTGTGTTACCAAGGGATATCGTATTACCCAGTTACTTTGGGAAAAGGCTAGGCAGATTTTTAGTTGAAATTGGAACGAAGTTATAATTTTTTTTTCTTGTTTAATCATCTGCCTAGCCTTTTCCCAACTGTCTTGGGGTCGGCTTCCAGTCTAACCGGATGCAGCTGAAATACCAGTATTTTACATGGAGCGACTGCCTATCTGACCTACACAACCCAGTTACTGGGTTATACGATACCCCTTGGTAAGACTGGTTGTCAGATTTTCGGGCTTCTGACGATCCGTAACGACTGTCAAAGATCCACGAATGACAGCCGGGACCAACGGCTTAACGTGCTTTCCGAGACACGGAGGAGTCTCGTTTTGTAAATATGGTCACCCATCCATGGACCAACCCCGGCAAGCGTAGCTTAACCTGGTAGATCGACCCATGCGGCTTTTATTATTTCTTATTAAATATCGCCCTACAATTATTAGGTGACTTGTGTTACATTGTAGTTAAGCTTGGTGGCAAAATACTACTTTTTCAATGTGATTAAGTTTAGGTGGCTAAATAATGCGTAAGATTAGGAAGGGGTATGGGAGGAAGTTGCATGGTATTGCAGGAGAAGGCAGTCGCGGTCACACTCACAGCGAGTGCCTTCGGTGCCTAGTTAAGGACTTTCTGTATCTAAAGGGAATAAAAAGCTATAAAGTGAGTACTTACCTACTTCTTTGATTCTACGTAATTATGTCTTTTTTCAAAAAAGAGTAGGAAGCCACCTCTTATTAAATTCGTATCTTAGCATAGAAAATAAAGATAAAAGAATCCTACGAAACACTTTGAATCATGTTTCCACAGCGTAAAAATACCTTATCCTCTTTTTAACAAACGCAACATAGGATTCTTTCATCTTTATTTTCTATGCTAAGATACTAACTAATTATTATTCAATGAGGGCACCACTTATGGGGAGGTAGGCTCTTAAGAAAGCATGTAGCTCAGGTTCAGATCAACGAAAAAAAAAATCTCAATGCAGCAAACGTACAACAAAAATAAAGTTATCTCATTACCAATTTTGGGCCACAACCATATTTTTATATCCGCAAATCGGTATAAATAACCCTGTAAAAACTAACCGTAACATATTGCTCAATCCGCGGTCGATTCGACCCAAACGTAACCCGATCTTAACTACCCACGGACAAAAGGATCCATGCTTTTAATGTTTTATTCTTTTTTCTTTGCTGCAATACGGGCTCTTTCAAAATTTTCGAACTATAAGGGTCTTTATGACCCCTTGTGGTGTGAATTTCGATTGTACACGCTTGTCACTTAAAGGGTTACCTATGGAATGAAAACTATTGAATGTGATGGTATCTCGAAGTTTATTGTGAGACAGGGTTTAATGTGTGAAACCACTTTCAGAAACGTTGGTGTTGGTTTTATTGTCATTCTTATCTATTTGGTGAATAGAACCTGCGAGAGAGAGGACAGCTTTGAATCCAAATAGTTAATGGTCAGCAGAGGCAGTCCTTGACACGGACTATTGGGTTCTAGCAAACTATATAATAGGCCACCCCGTGATACCTGTGGGTAACATAAAAGGACACCAAGAAAATTAAAAGCATAATTTTCCTAATGATCACCAATCCATTACAAAATTCATGAAGATATTACGTTCATAAGATACAATAAATACTAAAATATAACTCTTGGGTTCAAATACGTATCCTGTGTGCAAAAGGCCGTGCGGTTTGGATCCGGTGTTCAGCCGGAAGGTTATCAGGGAACCATGGGTCATTAGGCCCTCTACTCCCCACGACCAGTGCTCGAAGTTAGGTACTTATTTGCAAGAGTTTAGTCGCCTCTTATGAAACCATGGGAAGTAATGAGGCTTCACGTAAAGATCACAAACAAGAACACCATATTAGATCGGCACAGTGGGATCGAGCTTAAAACGTAAATCGACAAAATTCGCCTTTTGCTTTTTCAGGTATTGACTGAAAAAGCAAAAGAACGTTCAGTAGCACATGATTGAAGCTATGATATTTAAGCTAGCTATTCTAGACTTGGTCGTTCAGTTAGTAGAACATCGATGGAACCTATAAGTTGTGAAGAACTATAAGAACTTATCTCACAGCTCTTACTTCTTTCTGATACGTACCTATTTGAAAACTGCCCTGCTCTACCCCATCAAGATTGATCAGGGGTAACGGTACCTATTACTCTATTAACATATTTGTTTCTCAGCACTCTTTTGTTTCCCACACTTCGCCACACCACCGGACATCTTTCCTGTGACGGTATGTATGGAGTAAGTATTGTGTATGTGTACAAAGGGATGTTTTAGCCTTGCTTCACTGAGTGCGGGGGAGCCAAACCTGGGCTATTTGTGTGCCGTTCCGCTGCCGACTGTTGGATATGTCGGTAAACTTGGAAGCGTTTAATAATATCTTTACGAGCCTTCTTATGTGGGCTCAAAATGTGTCAATATCTTTGTAAGTTAACCTAATTTTACTTTGTAAGTTAGCCTGAAACCAACGCAACACAGTAATCAATACTCGGTTGACATTGTAAGCCCTTTTCAGTCTATTTTCAGAGGTGGTTTGTAGGTTATATCATATTCTGTGCACTCTGCGAACAAAGACTTGTCGTAATTTGTCTACAACTGAACAAGACAAATCTATGAAGAGACTATGGCTGTGCAGTCAGACATAATCCCTAGCCTTCAACCATTAGGCTCACGTCTAGGAGTTATGTTCATCGCTTCACTAGGCCAAGTATTGCTGTTAGTCGACAAATGCGTAGCAGTACATGTAGGCTTACAAGTTACAATAACCAGTGTGCGTGGAGGCGAAACAAAGAGAACCGAGAAAAGGGCGCGGCTCTGCACAACAGTACAAATTCACAAAAGTTAATAACATACAATATCCCCGTGTATATTTACAACAAGGGCTGAGCCAATTGTTTGACCCTTGAGTAACTTTGGCGCAAAATAAACCACGTACAAGATAAAATTCTAAAATAACTCGACTCCATAAGGCGGGGCCGACAAATTCACTGACATCAACAAAATATTCTTGTATCTTGGCTGACTTCATGAATTTCATCAAGAGCGGCGTCTCCCTCTAGCGCATGCGTGCGTCTCGCTCGCACTCAATCTCCATTATAACGATAAAGCGACATTGAGCGTGAGATTGCCTGTGCAAGGATCTCTTCATATTTTCACTAGTCAGAAATTTTCCGCTGTACGATTTTGAGCCTTGTGGTTGGGGTCGTAGGGAAAGTTTTGAGGGTAGTTATTCGCAGAACGAAGTTGGCGGTTGAATAAGGAAGTGTTTTCCTCTGAGAGTAAGTCGGTATCTGTAGGGCTGTCAGCTGAGGCATCAAGTTGTGATGCTCATAGATGCCGCGGCGTACGGGGGCCTGCCTGCTCCCACATACACGTCGTGATGCGAACACTTCAAGGGATGCTGTCAGTAAATCACGGCGTAATTGTGAATATGTTTTTAAATGTAGCGGAGATAAGGTTTATGTGAAACGTACGTATGTTTGCCTGCAGGGGGTAGCTTCCTGTTTACCTACAGCTTTTTTAAATGTTGTAACTTTTCAGTTGGGTTGTTATGCTCACGTATGCACGAAACTAGTTACATCATCCAGAATTACGTGTGAGCGGTTATTTGCTAGATCAAATGGACCCATAACGCTTCCCTGAACTTTTTGAGATTGATTTAAACGACCGAATAATCGATTAGCTGTGGGACAATTAACATTATTTTCAAGCCTTTACGCATGATTTTCCTTCGCCGCCATGTCTTTTCTACACCCGACATAATCTACTTATCTAATACATTAACACCCATCTCCGGCGGTCCTCGATGCCGTACAAATCAATTGATCCCTCACACCGTCACACGGCACTCCAGCACCACGCTATCCCCGCGAGTGGGTGAGCAGAGAGCACATCTGCATGTGAAGGCTCGAGCACTCTTCAGCTACAATCCATTGTGTTTGGAATACATTGCTGGCTGAAAGGATTGTGGTGAATTTGGAAGAATGGCTTTGGCTAGAGTACACCAGGGCATGGTGTTTTAACAACACAAGAATGGGGATGTATGGGGGTTTGAAAATAAAAATTATATTTATTCCGTAAGTAAGATTATCAACAAGTGCGTGTCGGGACACGCGCAAGCAAGAGTTCCGTAGACTGTACTTAACCTACGTAATTTTTTTCCAAGGATTTTGTATTTTGTACGAAATTTTCCAAAAGTAACTACATTTAATAAGTTGGGCGATACTATTACTCTTAAAAACTTACTTAGCCGTGACAGTTTTCTTTTAAAGTTCGTTATACTATCATCACGATTTTTTTCAGATTTTTTATCAGTTTCAGAAACATGATCGATTGGTATTAAAACATATGATCGTGTAAATTGGCAATTTTCTTGCTAACTGTACTTTTTTTTGAAAATCTGTGTATGGGGGATCAAAACACGAAAAATTCTGGATAGTCTCCTAAGACCCTTTTCGTGTAGCTGCAACGGTTAAGGTAGTTCCACTACTGCCCCGCTGCAAGTTTCCACCATGAAAAATTGCAGCTTTCTAGTACTAACAGTCTCTACGCTATGCCTCGGACGGACAGACGGACATACCGAAACTATAAAGGTTCCTTGTCCTTGTTAGGACTACGGAACCCTAAAAAATATTGGAGCAGTATTTTTTTTCTTTACCAAACAAATAAAAAATGACAAAGACAAAACGCATCATCATCATCTTCGTCGTAAAAAGTATCGCACGATGTGACGTCACGCGAAATTTCAACGCACTGTATAATCCTTGTTTTTGTTCATGTGACAAAAGAAAAGATACGTGTTTAATGTTTTCTGGTAATCTGAATTAGGTTAATTTTTGTAACTAACAGCCTTCTTGACATTTCAAAATTGCATGTACTTAAATGTTTTTTTTTTTAAATAAACGCATTGATTAATTGCTCAACCAATTAATCAAAGCGTTTAAGTCTCATCATCATCATAATTTCAGCCGAAAGACGTCCACTGCTGGACATAGGCCTCCCCCAAGTGTCGCTATAATGACCGGCCCTGTGCGTCTCGCAGCCATCTGCTACCCACGACCCTCACCAGGTCATCGGTCCACCTTGTGGAAGGTCTTCTAGCGCTGCGTCTTCCGGTACGCGGTCGCCACTCCAGAACTTTTCGGCCCCAACGACCATCTGTTCTGCGAGCAATGTGCCCCGCCCACTGCCATGCACTTCAGTTTGTCGATTCTTCGGGCTATGTCGGTAACCTTAGTTCAAGTTAAGTCAGTTTAGGTCTAAAACTGCTAAACTCATTCCAAGTTGTTAAAGTTACATAAATGCGTATCCAGCGAACCCTAGTCAGACCTAATAACATCTTGAATACCTACTTGATTACCGACTATTTGCTTTTCGTTGTATGAATGAGATGCGCTATCTGAAGAGGAAAGAACCAGAACACCTAGTAATCCTAAGATTTCCGATGAAACTTGTCGGATTTCTATATCTATTAACTGATTCTAATTTTACTAAAACGTTTGATAAAATATGGCTAACTAAATCTTATAAACAGACCTTACTCAACTTCACAGGGATCGTAACACACCGTTATAAATAACCGTTCTCTTCAGAATGGCACACAGAACAGAATGATATGTATAGTATAGTGCTCCTCAGTCCTTACATAAACCCTCTTTTGGGCTCAGGTACGTAATGTACTCGTATCAATGAAAAAGTTCTGAATCGTCGTCTATTCATACGGATTGTACCCTACGCTCCTGCGCGCCTGTGGCTGCGCGAACGAGCTCGCTTCAGTCCGGCCCCGGCGCTGTCCGTGAAAGAATGCTATAAAACTATGTGTGTTTAGAGGGAGGAATTTTTATGGAAATATTTTTTCCTTTTCGTAATGTTACACTGAAGTGAAGGTGACGTTTAATAATTCACTTCGTTTGGGAGTTGTTGCTGTTGTTTTGTGGCGCTATGCCTTTAACGCGCAGTTATACGACTTCTAATCATTTTTGATTGATCATCACGTCAAAACGACTAGTCTCATTTCTTTGAAAAAATATATGTTACTTTTGAAAAATTTCTTCGTAATTTGATATGTGAATATTTGAAATTAAATTTTTGTAACATAGTGTAATTAATTTGTAAAGTTGTCTTTTTTTTAACGCGGCTAAAAATTGAGAATCACGCAAAACCTATAAAACGTATTTTTATAAAACGTTTACCATTTAAAGGTCCTTTTATTATTTACATTTTTTTTATTTTACATTTATGTATAATAAATTAATAATGCGTCTAATTTCGGACAGTGGTCCTTGATGGGCCAGTCCTATTACTGGGTGGACATACGACGCGTTACGTGAGCTCAGCACAGAACACGCAAGCTAACCACTCAAGGTCGTTGGCAGTTAATAGCGCCTTAATGGGGGGCATTAGTAAGTTGAAAGAAGGATCCATGGAGACATTCCTACATAGTTATTAACAGGTGAAATCACTATAAGGATAGATGATTAAATGTCTGAATAGGTAGAAAATTTTACTGAGATCGGTACTCAATTGTTCTAGCTCTCGCTACCTGAAATAATAGTAAGTACCTAAATAAAAATGAACGAAAGTGTAATGCGACCGTGAACAAAACAAATCCCTCTAACTCGGTGTAAGTTTAAGCAAGTAGTCCCTTTTTTAAAATACCCATAAGAAACCCTTAAAAGCATCGATAAAATCAACCGATCATCAATCTTCTCAACCCAATTTTCCCTAAAAACTGAACGTTTACCATTCCCGATTCCGCCCGAATCCTTCCGATTCCGGACGATTCCTTGGCATTACAAACTAGGCCCTTAATATTGATGTCTTTACGCGCACATATTCAGCCCCCTTCAGGGCCTCCGAGCCACTCCAAGTGTCAATTAGCGTCACAAGCTACCCCTGTCCCACTAAATATTCCACATGAAGTCGGGGCTCATACACCATACACGCAGATTTAGGAGTATAATGTCCTATTTATAAAACGTCAAACCTATTTTTGGATTAACAAAGGCAATTAATATAAGCTCAAGTAATTTGTGGTTTAATGAAGTTCTAAAGCGCTGGGATAAATGAGTGGCTGTAAATTATCTTGTTATTTTGAAGCATCTACACAGTCTAAGAGTCGGTTGAAAACTGAAAAAAAGTAGACGGAAAATACGGATCACGGGACATCCGGATTTATTGTTAATCCAGATTGATTGGCTTTCATTAACTGTATATGTTTCTCGATAGATAGATATAATGTGCAGGCTGGCGACACAGAAGATCGTAACAAAATAGCCTGAAATCAAGCTATAGTGACGGATGGTGGCCGATGATCGAGGGCATAGGGAAGGAACATGGGCCCCCAGTGGAGAGATTGGTTGACGATATTACGCACTGAGTGAGTTATGGTCGCGATTAGCTGGACCCAGGGCCGGGCTCCAGGGCCCGGGGCAGCGGGGAGAGAACTTGTGCGGTTTGCAGCTGAAGAGTCAGGCTGAATGTGATTCTAAAATTATAAATAACACTTTTACTTTTAACCTTTGTTTATAGTTTTGATGAAGACCTAAAAGCCAGACTTAGTAGTCTACTATTACGCTTACGCCAATGTTTAATTATTTTTTTTCGCCTCGTAGAGGACAGGACACTTTCTTCTCCATCCATAACCTGTCCTTTCTCCTAGATTTCTGAACGCAAATTATTCTTACCGTTTTTAGTATCGTAAGTCGTCTAAGAGCACCTACTTACATATGAAATTTTAACACAAAAGAACATTTTCACAAACATCATGTAAATTGTACTAGGTAACACTTAATTAATTTGGACTTCAAATGTACAAGTTATCACAAGAGTACGTTCCGTTCCACGGCGCGTCGCTCTCGGAGACTAAATTATTAATTCAAATGATTGTTCGACGAGACCGAACTTACTAAAAGGTATTCGAATTTCGGCCATTAAATTATTGAGCTATTCAAAACTTTTGTCTGCCGCGAGTTCCGCGTACCGAACGAATTTTCGTTTCTAATAACATCTGAGCGATGCAGTCAGCTGACTTCCTGCCACCCTAACATTACACACAGCCAAGGGAACCTCAACCATTTCACCTCAACCTAGAGCACATTTTCGTGTAGTAAGTACCCAACTCAAGGGTGTAACCGAAACAAAGAAGGAATCAGCTGTTCGCCACGCAATTTCGGCCTCCGGGGGGTGAGAGTGGATTTTTAAATACATAATTAATTACGAACGTAATTTGTTTCGACGACAAAGCAATTCGGCGATAAGATTCCAATTAATACTAATATGTTATTGTTTATTGTAAGAGAGAACGAATGTTCGAGTACCTACTGCAGAACTACAAAGAGAAATGAATTCAGAATTAAGGTAGCTTTTGATAAGGGTTTGTATTTTGTTACTCGTTTTTTATGAACTTATCGACGTGGTAAGTAAAATACGAACGTAAATCTTTCGAAATCGCATCCAAACCCGAATAAAAATATTACGAAATGGCGGAAAATTCAAATAATCCCGTATAATATTTATATAAAAGGGTTAAATTACGCATTCTCGCACGGAATAAATGCCGAAAATCCCATACGAAGGCGATGAACCCTCCACGGCGCACGGCGCACGTCGCCGGCATCCCAAATATATGTTGATAAAACAATAAAGAGAGCGACCGTAAAAACGAAGTCTTTTTACGTCGAGGCGTTAACATGCAAAACACTAGTGCGTATATATTACTGTAGTACGTACCTACGGATGCTTATGACACTAACACAGTCTTAATATCGAGCGCGATAAAGCGCCGCTCTGCGCTACCCGCGCCCCGCGGCTGTGCCCGCAAAATGTCGTAAACGAACAATTTTTATGTAGCGCGCATAAAAGTTGCCAGTTAAAGTGCGGGGTTAAAAAATTGCAGCTGTCAACCGTCACAGTTACCGTCACAGAGTAAACGTTATTTATTGGCACTGGAGCGGTTACGCCGACTGATGACATATGTGACAGGCACTATCGGGGAATAAATAGGATAAAATCTGATACAAAAGTAAACTATTTGTATTTTTGTAATATCACAGAGCTGCGATCGTGATTGATAAATAACAACGTTTTGTTTATACTTAAAAAAATATTTTATAAATCTCTCTTTTGAATAGCTTCTCGACAAAAACTTTGAGCGTGAAAAGGGAATCGCTTTTCAAGCAGTAAGTTTACGTCTCTTTTACGATTCAGTTATAAAACTATAGTTTTTGTTGTAAATACATTCATATTAAAAACGTGTAAAAGGTTAATAGTCCATTATGACAATTTATTCTCATAATAACTATACAGTAAAATGTATCTCTACCCTGCCTGTTTGGAGTGGGACTGGAGCCCCGGCCTCCCCGGGCGCCCAATAACTCGCGTTTATAGTTTTATTTTACACCGATTATTACTATCGAAGGAAACACTCTAAATGCTATAATTTTCGAACAAAAGTCGTGATAAAATCAAGAAGTTTCGGAAAATAAAAAAATAATTTATATTTTACGACGTTATTCGGAATGGCGAGGAAGTGAGAGCTGCGCAAGCTACAATTTCAGTAAATTATGGCTACAATTCGATTTGTGGATGACAGGAGTCGTGCGCATCAGCTGGGTACTGTCCCCCGGCACTCCGGCACTCAGCGAAGGATAACGGAGGGGACAGCGAGAGGACGGAGGGTGCGATCCTACTATGTTATGTGCAAAATTGCGGTATTTAAATTCAACACATTAGGGAGTGTACAAGATACAGTCGTAACTTATGCAAATCAAGGAGGTAGGATTGTTTCACCCCAGTGTCACTTCCGTCTACAGACAAGCTTCTTGAAAGAATTAAACGATTTACGGTTGACATTCTGGGCGAAATAACATCACAAGTCATAATATCAACAATTTACGATTTGATCGACCGACCTTAGTCTGCATACCTACGAGTATCTAGTAGCGTACAATTAAAATCCATTAGTCCCATAGTTTAGCTAACAGCTATAACTCTTGATACGTGTCCAGCCCGGTCCGGTTTATCTGCGGCACCGGACGGCCGGCACCCGGACGGCGGCGCACGGTAATGGCTTCAGATAACACCCAGTAGTTACAGTTCACATGTGAGGGAGTTGTGCTGTTTCATATCTCTGTCTCCGCGTGTGTGGTGGGCACAAAAAGTGTAATAAAATGATGGTTAAAGGTATCTTTGGTTTATTGTTAATAGAGTTAAATGCACCTCCCAGTTACTTAAAGTTTCCGCAGGAGAGTTTTAATTAAGCGACTCATCATCGCAGCAATGATCCTTTGAGATATCGCATTTGTCTAGCCAGGCAAGTTAGTCTTTAGCTTTTGATGAAGTACCTGAGCTCCTTCAGTAAACATCAAACGTCAGAGAACATCAAACGTCAGGGAAAATCAAACTTCAGGAAACATCACATTATTGTTTTATCGAAGTCTTTGATTTATCACTATTATAAAGACCCCTCTCAATGCTTCAGCGGTAAATCTCCATCTCATCTATTCTGTTGCATTATCTTGCAATGTGCAATCTCCTTGGTATTGATCCTTATTATCTTAACACTCAAAAATAAACCGATTTCGGAAGCGAACTCCCCTGAAGTAAAACAATCGTCCGACAAATGCTTGCGACCACTCAACAGAAACATACAGAATTCTCGCTCGAAGCTGTGTTGTTGCACGTTCGATTCTTAGCTATCTACGGAAGGTTACAATCATTCTGGCTTCACGTGTATAAGTTATAGTGTGTGGTTTGGCTTCATAGTTATTTTAGTATAGAATAGCAATATAGATCATGGCTTGTTCATCAGCAGAAATGTCCTTAAAACCGATTAAAGAATGGCTGCCTCTGCCATGCAACTACCATCTACAATCTGACATCTACTGGCAGATTGTAGATGGTACTCTATTTCAAGTTTCGAGTGAATTGTATTAACTTCACACCATCATGATGGCTATATCAGGTTACAAGACGTGCATTATCCTTTATGATTTCCTGAATAATGCGGAGTAGATATTCTGTCTTCCCTCCCACACTCCCAGCCGACACTCGTAGTGAGCTGCACACTCCACTGTTTACGACGAGAACACCCACGACTTACGACTTCCACTGATTGAAACTAACAATTTTACGCCGTTTCCGCTCGCCGGAGCCGGAGCAACCAGAGCAGTCGGAGCAAAGCGAGCGGCGCTGTTTGTTGCTGCAGTTGCGCGTATGTGCGCACACTTCAGGGGGAGGTACGACGATGTATGCTTATTAATGGATTTCAGGGAACTAGGTCTCAGCATTTTATGCGTCTTGAAGTCTTTTTAAAGATATTACATGACAAAATACAATACCGCAGTATTTTGATGGCTAAGATGAAAGGCAGCTTCACTTAGCAAGAAGAATTTCAAGAAACATCCGCAACAAGTGAACCGTCAGTCAATTTATTCTGCCAATATCTGCGAATATAGAACCTCTCTCAAGTTGCTCCAAATACTTCTTGCTTTTCATCAAACTTGGCTGCCATCATCAGAAAAGCCACCAGGTAACTAAACTCTAGTATAATAAGATCAAGTAACAGTATTAAGTTCCATAAATAATTATTTTAAAGCTAATTCCTAAGATGAATGGGCGGTGACCTGTGAACCGGTTCATTAAAGGAATTAGTTTTAAAATAGCATTAAGTGCAAGCCTCTGATACGAACACATAAATTTAACTTAACTTCACTTGACCTCCAACGGATTCCAATTAGTTTATGATCTCCAATTATATTTTAAATGCATTTTTGAATTCATTTGAAAATTAATCTTGAAGTTGTCACGCTGCTTGTACCACAAATTCATGAAACAGGTTATTTCTTTGATAATTGAAGATAAGTTTTATTAACATCCTAAAAAGCTTTCATTTAATAATTATTTATATCAGTTGTTGCTATTGGTTTAAAAAATAGTGACCTAAGTCTCAGGTCGTTGGCAGACTTCTCACAGTGTGGACCTGAGGACTTGGTGAGGGTCGCGGGAACCGGACAGACGCGAAATGTAAAGACCGGTCGATGTTGTCATGCTTGGGGGAGGCCTATGGCTAGGAGACGTCTTTCGACTGAAATTACAGAGTGTTATCGGTGTGGTGTAGTCCTAAATTTCCCCTGTTGACTTGCAGAGTTAACAATGACTTACTTATACGCCGTGTACATAGTGATACGCCATCAAGTAAGTTAGATTTTCAAAAAAATTTTGGACAGGTATTTTTTGCTTTATCAAATCAATGAAAAATGACAAAGATAAAAGGCATCAAAGTTCAGGAGTAGCCCCCACTCCTTTAATTTGATGCGTTTTATCTATGTCATATTTCATTGATTTGATGAAGCAAAAAATGTATTAGTTACGTTTCTTTTGAGTAATAAGTGGTACAATTTTAACGCACTGTATCGTCTTCATTTTTTTTAACGTGACAAAAATACGAGTACAACATTTTTTGGTAATCTATGTAACGGACTAGTTACTCGTATATATTTTTTAGTACTAAACACAATTTTATTGTGTTCATAATGTATGTCTTTAGATCTAGGCTCGAACTTTTCGACTTTTTTTTTGTTTTGAAAAAACTTCTGTTAGATCGAATTGCTTTCCAAATACGTTGATCTCCAAGTACAGTTCGATCAGTTGCGGATGTTCTAATAAAACCTATTAGGATTTCAGACCAGTACACATTATATTTAAGGAAAACAGTTTCGTTTCCGTCAAGTACATCTCCGGCTTATATTTATATAACCGATACAAGAGAGGCCGCAGCCGTGACCCGCTTACTAAACACGAAGGTCGCTACGTTGATCTGATTACCTGCTGACTTCAGGTCTCAGGGTAGCGAGAAGTAGGCTCTCGTGGAATAGTACTGCGGCGTCGATGAAGGTGATGAGAATATCGTCCCGAGTGTCCCGACATCGGACTGGCCGATTAGATTGTTCGATGTTTGAAGAGTAATTCAAACGTAGATTAGATTCAAATAAGGAAGTAGTATATTTTTTTTTAGGAGTGTGTAACACGGCGGTGTTACAGCCTTGTTTGTTTTAGGAGTGTGTAACACGGCGGTGTTACAGCCTTGTTTGTTTTAGGAGTGTGTAACACGGCGGTGTTACAGCCTTGTCTGTTTTAGGAGTGTGTAACACGGCGGTGTTACAGCCTTGTTTGTTTTAGGAGTGTGTAACACGGCGGTGTTACAGCCTTGTCTGTTTTAGGAGTGTGTAACACGGCGGTGTTACAGCCTTGTTTGTTTTAGGAGTGTGTAACACGGCGGTGTCACAGCCTTGTTTGTTTTGGAGTGTGTAACACGGCGGTGTTACAGCCTTGTCTGTTTTAGGAGTGTGTAACACGGCGGTGTTACAGCCTTGTCTGTTTTAGGAGTGTGTAACACGGCGGTGTTACAGCCTTGTCTGTTTTAAGAGTGTGTAACACGGCGGTGTTACAGCCTTGTTTGTTTTAGGAGTGTGTAACACGGCGGTGTCACAGCCGTGTTTGTTTTGGAGTGTGTAACACGGCGGTGTTACAGCCTTGTCTGTTTTAGGAGTGTGTAACACGGCGGTGTTACAGCCTTGTCTGTTTTAGGAGTGTGTAACACGGCGGTGTTACAGCCTTGTTTGTTTTAGGAGTGTGTAACACGGCGGTGTTACAGCCTTGTTTGTTTTAGGAGTGTGTAACACGGCGGTGTTACAGCCTTGTTTGTTTTAGGAGTGTGTAACACGGCGGTGTTACAGCCTTGTCTGTTTTAGGAGTGTGTAACACGGCGGTGTCACAGCCTTGTTTGTTTTAGGAGTGTGTAACAAGGCGGTGTCACAGCCTTGTTTGTTTTGGAGTGTGTAACACGGCGGTGTTACAGCCTTGTTTGTTTTAGGAGTGTGTAACACGGCGGTGTTACAGCCTTGTCTGTTTTAGGAGTGTGTAACACGGCGGTGTCACAGCCTTGTTTGTTTTAGGAGTGTGTAACAAGGCGGTGTCACAGCCTTGTTTGTTTTGGAGTGTGTAACACGGCGGTGTTACAGCCTTGTTTGTTTTAGGAGTGTGTAACACGGCGGTGTTACAGCCTTGTCTGTTTTAGGAGTGTGTAACACGGCGGTGTTACAGCCTTGTCTGTTTTAGGAGTGTGTAACACGGCGGTGTTACAGCCTTGTCTGTTTTAAGAGTGTGTAACACGGCGGTGTTACAGCCTTGTTTGTTTTAGGAGTGTGTAACACGGCGGTGTCACAGCCGTGTTTGTTTTGGAGTGTGTAACACGGCGGTGTTACAGCCTTGTCTGTTTTAGGAGTGTGTAACACGGCGGTGTTACAGCCTTGTCTGTTTTAGGAGTGTGTAACACGGCGGTGTTACAGCCTTGTTTGTTTTAGGAGTGTGTAACACGGCGGTGTTACAGCCTTGTTTGTTTTAGGAGTGTGTAACACGGCGGTGTTACAGCCTTGTTTGTTTTAGGAGTGTGTAACACGGCGGTGTTACAGCCTTGTCTGTTTTAGGAGTGTGTAACACGGCGGTGTCACAGCCTTGTTTGTTTTAGGAGTGTGTAACAAGGCGGTGTCACAGCCTTGTTTGTTTTGGAGTGTGTAACACGGCGGTGTTACAGCCTTGTTTGTTTTAGGAGTGTGTAACACGGCGGTGTTACAGCCTTGTCTGTTTTAGGAGTGTGTAACACGGCGGTGTCACAGCCTTGTTTGTTTTAGGAGTGTGTAACAAGGCGGTGTCACAGCCTTGTTTGTTTTGGAGTGTGTAACACGGCGGTGTTACAGCCTTGTTTGTTTTTGTACCTCCATTCTAAATTACGTTTTTAATTACCTAGTTTGTAATTTCAAAATTCGTATATTGCTTCGCCTTTTCTGTCTAACTTCTTGTTTTTCATTAAAAAATAGTCCGGATTCAGCTGCCGCACTGGAAGTTCCTCTATATTATTGTTTTTTTCCAACACTCTTCAGCAATTGACAGTTACCGAAAAGTTTCTAGAACAGTGAAGTGCAGTTTTATAATTCAGTCCAGTTCAGTTTTCATCATCTTCACCAGTTTTAAAATTATACCTTTGGATCCTCAAAGACCTATTGTAAATATTACAAATATTCAACTCAAAAATCTGTGTTCGTGTTTATCTCCATCCAACTTCTCCACCTGTCCACACTGTGACAAGTGATTCCAGAAGGGTCTGTCTGTCTCCTCTGTGGACAGTCGTTTCTGTTAGCTCAATATATTATATACTCAATCCAGTGCTCAATCCAGTGCAAGCGTGGGCATAGCTCCCCAAGCTCTTCAAGAACCCCAGATGCCAGAAGCCCCGAAGGCTTCACAGTACTTCACAGTACTTACACTGCTCACTTTATCATCGCCATCCTCTTGTCTCTTTTGGATCTCCATTGGTTTGGGTTCTTCTTTACAATCATCTTCTCTGCAGTCATCTCTAAGACTGCGCTAGGTACTTCTACTTACCATTAAAAAGAAAGTGGTTACTGATTTTCGTACTAATTACGTACTAACCTATCTACTTATTACCAAGGAAAGTCTTTAATTATATTTTTTTTATTTTATTTATTTGCCACAACAAACAATTACATAATAGAAAATACCAACAATTAACAATAGCGCCATTCACAAATAGGAAAAATATATATTTAGGTTAAAAAGAAAGAAAACTTAAACGTAACTATAATTTACTATACTCCAAATGAATAAAATAATTTACATTTTACCTAATATTCGGTAATTACAATAAATCGTAATAAAAATAAAAAATTAAGCGTCTTTTTAAATCGATTTGTGATTACTACACAAAACATATATTTAACTTTGTTTCGATTCGATTTCATTCTTTAAGTTTAAAACAGTAGGTAATGATCCTCCATAAGTCCTGACTCCTGAGGTATAACTCCTCTCTGAAGAGACAACTTTCTCTTCTAGTCGTTACTTTGGTAGATGTCCATATAAAATCGACTTTCAAAACCGAGAGTCATTAAAGCCTATCAAACCGACCATACTCGTAAAATAAAACACTCAAAACCAAACATAAATAAAAAAATCTAAAATGAAATCTCCCATCGTACTTCATGGCCAATCAATTAGGGTGCGAATTGTTTAGATAACAACGATCATACATAATTCAATGGCGAGCCAGTCGTAATCCGCAGTAAACGAGCCGGGAATCGAACCCGCACCCCACGCACACCAATCAAATAAAAAACTCCAGACTGTTAGTTGAGGGACCCGTATTTAAGTTTATTTTTTTTGTTTCTGTTAAGATGGAAGGGTCACTCGCTAAGTTGTTCTTTTTTCTAACTATGATGAGTTCTGGTTTAGTATTACTTGGGGAGATAAAAAACCTATTGATTTCATGGCCTTTATCAATGTTATTTTTGTAGTTGTTAGTAATATTACCTAGACGTAAGTAATATTACTATCACAAGCTGAAAATTTGAATAGCAAAGTTGAAATAAGATGTGTAACCTAACGTTAGCGATCTACAAATAAACTATTTTAATGGACCTGAAGATTATGAATGTATGTTATATAATGCAGTAAACATTTAAAGATACTTTAATAAAAGTTTCTTTGCACGAAAATGTCCTGAACGGTTACTAAGTACTTTCTTAAGTAGTGACAAAAGATACATTTTCATGAAATATTAATTAATAGTCAATGCTTCTGACCACTTACCCCTAACAGGCTTGTAAGATTATACATACACAACACAGGCCAATATGCAAAACAAAAAAACAAAAAACCGGTTTTAAAGCCACGGGCCCCTAAAAGCTCTCTCGTGGCTGTCCAACACATTGGTCTATTGAATCGAGCCGGGAAGCTGTGGGTGGACATAAAACCTCCTCTACGCGAAGCTTCCAACGACAATTAGCGATAAAAAAAAAGCATGACGTAACGAGAAAAAAGTTGCCAGCAAAAAAAAAACATAAAAAAGTTGCCAACAAAAAATTGTAGCTAGTCTATGGGAAAAAAGTGTATGAAAAAATGTAAGTATCAAATAATGTATGGGCGCGGGTATTGTGATAGTGAGTTTTTGCATGAGGTAATCTGATTATGCGTGTATGTAAATTTTGAGTATTACTCTTGTGTACTTTAAACCGACTCTAATGTACTTAGAAATGATTGAGAAATGAATACGTGGGCGATCTGCAAAAAAGAGGAGGATACAGCGTTACATAATGATACAGGTAGACTTATTTACATTCTCATTCACATAACTTCAGTAATAATGAATAGAATATGCCGGAGGAGTAGAAATATATAGATATCACTAGCTGACCCAGCAAAGGTTGTTCTGCAAATAAAATATGAGGGTGAAAAATACTTTACGACCTATTCTCATACCTACCAAATATACAAAAAAAAACAATCGACTTCCAAAAAAGAAAATACACTAAAAAAAAAGTCGGTGTTTGCATTTTATTTCTTCGTTTTTTGACACCGACTTTCGAAATTAAAGTTATTTTTTTTTTAATTTTTAGTGTATTTTCTTTTTTGGAAGTCGGTAACTGACTAAAACCCACCTCTGTTCCTTCCCTGCCTGAGTGCCCAGGGGTGCGGTAACTCATTTTCAGAATTTATCCGCTACCCTTAGTCATATCCATCCATCCTAACTTTCGCTTTTATAATATTAGTAGGATTTCAGTGAAGAGTCACCATTTTTAACATATCGCAGAAACTACCCGGATGTTAGTTTCTTATAATCAAATAGGAACTCCCATAAGTAGGTAAGTACATATTGAACCCCTGTGTGGTGTTTTGATCCCACAATGGGTTCCCCTGGTCCACTATAGGACCTCAGTAAATCGAATCTCTTTTGTTTTCCGCTCCTTAAATCCGGAAATCAAGTTTCCCTCGAATCTGTGTTCTCTTTGTGTTAGTTGCTTTGTCCCGCCGTATTTATTGGAGCAAATAATCTTCTTAATTAATGTGCCTACAGCCTCCATGGCCCGCCTCTGTTAGCGGACGCGTTTCAGACGTGTTTCGCCACATTTTTCCTGAAGTCAACGAGATAAATTATTATGTGTTGATCACAGTAATTATTTACGGTCATAGTTTTATTAGATTAATGAGGAATTACACTTATCGATGTGTTTTGATTTAGGTATGTGATTAGAGATATTTTTTTTTGCAAACTGCCTCTATGTCTCTACATATAGGGTGTAACGGAAAGGTGATAACAAATAAAATAATTCTCCTGAAAGATATCAGTTTAATCAAGTATTCCTAAATTTACACGCCCATTTTAAATATTAAATGTGTTTTAATAGACTATAACTACAATACATATTATACTAAACTAATAAATAACTTAATAAATAAAATATGTACAAGAGGCATAAAAAATCCGGTAGGAGTAAAGCTCATTGGGCATCAAAAATTCGTCCACCTCGCTGTCAATGGGAAAAGTGCCCAGAACGCTGGCAGCATTGCCACGTTGAATGGCAATGCTGATTCGTTGGCCGAAAAAAAGGCCAGCCCTCTGGTCACGTGAAGAGTCGACTAAATGTTTGCCGATGTCACGGAAAACTCGATGAGCACTCGGACCCCATGGCCCTAGTGTTTCAACCCCAAACGGCTCAAACATATAACTCCCAATAAGGTTGTTATATTTGCGCCGTTTGAGGTTTTCTGCACCTGTAGCAGCCGTCCCAGCACAGCCCGCCGTGCTAAGAAGATGAGATGGCGCAAGGGTGTCGACACATGTTGCATCCCACACCAAAGGCCTACCCATCTTCCAAGGCATTATAGTCATCCCGTCGGGCCTCTTTCCATCGTCACGTGCCAGGCCATGAGGTTCTAAAACGGCTGACACACCGGTGGTGAAAAGAGCCCGACGGATGATGTCGTTAATGCTGGCGTGCCGTGCCATACGACCCGCGCTCGTACTGCAGGATAGGATGTGGAGCTCCGCAAGGAGCACCCAGACGCAGACATGTAGCGATCCGGAAGGTGGTGTCACTCAGCATAGTACCTATGTTGGGTGACGGTAGTGCCTGTAGCCAGAGGCCCGACTCCCATTCACCCACAGCCAGCAGGCGGGCACGCTCAGCAGTATTGGTTGACGTATTTAAGAGATTATTCCGTACCAAACTACAGAGCGGCTCGTCCCCCTGCCTCTGGGAGAACGGGTTCTCGGGCAACGCCGTGTCCGGGCAAGCTATTTTCCAAGCGTTCATTGCGTCGGTCAAGCACGGCACTTCACAGTTAACCAGTGATGAAGTCAAAATTCTTTTGGTTAACTTTTCAGTGCTGTGGACCGAGGACAGGAACGCCGGTAGGCTTATACTAGAAATTTTGCGGATGCCGAGCCCACCAAAACGAATAGGTAGTGTGGTTTGCAGCCACGCTCGGTCATCCAAGGCCACATTTAAAATGGTTGTAAGAGTGCATCGAATAATTTCATCAATTTTGTCCAGGAGATGTGAATGCTTCCATAAAGGGGAAGAGCGGAGAAAATATATAAAATTTGGTCCAAAACAGCAATATCTAATTAGGGTGAATGCCGAATGTAAATTTATTTTTGTGAGTCTGTCCGAAATATCATTAAAATGATTAATTTTTCCGTCAATGAATGGAGAAAAACTTTCTTCCAAAATAGGGGAACCTAGGAGGTGCAGTGAACTTTTTTCTATAATTTTGATTTTTGGTGCAATTGTATTGAATTTATGAAGGGTCGATTGTCTTTCGGTATTGTCACAAAGAAAAATTTGACACTTCGAGTGGTTAAGGTCAAGTCCGTGGATTATATAGTATTATTATTATTATATTATATAGTATTCCTGGAATTGCATCGGTGGTGTAGATTGTGTTTAATCTTCTACTAAATAAAAATCTAGTGTCACGGTGTTTGTGGTTGCACGCCTCCGAAACGGCTCGACCGATTTTCTTGTTTTTAAACGACTTCGAAAAAGTAGGAGGTTCTATGTTCGACAGTATGTATTTTTTTTTTGTATGTATGTCTACGGATTTTTCCGTCAGTTGTGGACCGATTTAAAAAATTCTTTTTTTATCCAAAAGAATATACTCCCGAGGTGGTCCCATATAAATTTTATCGAAATTGCTACAGTGCTTTTTGAAAAACTGAACAAAATCGAAAAATACGTATACCTCGATGATGTTTTGGTTTTCTCCAATTACGAGTGTTTTAATTCCACGTTCCATTTTATCGGGGTTTTTAGTTCTGGGGTATAACAACTAAAAAGTGAAAAATAAAAAACTTTTTTACAAATAAAAACAACCGACTTCCAAAAAATAAAATGCACTATAAATTTAAAAAATAACTTTATTCTCGGCAGTCGGTGTTTGCATTTTATTTCTTCGTTTTTGACACCCCTGGGCACTCAGGCAGGGAAGGAATAGGGGTGGGTTTTAGTCAGTAAGAGTCTGACACGCCCTCCCGCTCCACCCAGAGCGGGAGAAGTCATGGGATGATTTCCCACATCCCCGAAAAAAAAAAAGGATGGATGAATGAATGTTTGATACTCAATCACGCCAGAACGGCTGAGCGGATCTGGATGAAATTTTGCACAGAGATAGATCATAGTCTGGATTAGCACACACACTAATATTATAAAGGCAAAAGTTTGTGAATGTGTGTCTTTGTATGTTTATTACTTCGTCACGCTCAAACGGTTTTACCGATTTGTATGAAATTTGGTAAGTAGATAATTCATACTTTTTATATACTACTTTTGTGGTGAAACCGCGGGGTGCAGCTAGTAATTTATATTGGGGGACTAATTCCACGCGGGCAAAACCACTGGCAGAAGCTAGTATCAAATATTAATTGCAATATTATGATTTGGACGATAAACAAACTTTAAAAGACCAGCTGTTTAGTACATCTGTGTTCACATAGCACTGATATCACATGCGGGCAGATTTCATTCAAGTAAAATCAAGCTACCCGAAAACATGGTACTTACATTCATGTTTGAGGCATTTGAAAAAAACAATAGGCAATGGTATTCAATCGATCATTATCGTAAGAACACATTTACAATACAAAATGTGCCACGTACCAAATTCTCCTTACCTTTGATGACATAATGTATGAACACTTAACTCCCTGTGGAACAATATCCATTGTACCATACTACCATAATTTATCGGTATTCCCTTATTAACCTACACCTGACTGTTCGTGCTTTAGTTTCCATCCACGGACTACGTAATAACAAGTTGCCTGTATAACACCATTAGGTAGCCCTCAGCTGACCCTCTCTGCTCATGGGAAGGTGGCCAGCTGATAACACAACCCCACGCGAGCCAGGGTAGCGTGGGGCCTATGTTTGTCTTCCTCGACATGATCATACTGTCGATAAGTTTCACGGACATTACGTCATCTACGGACACTCGTTACAGTAACGAAGGGTTTCGTTTTATTTATTATTATTGTTAGGCTCTTCAACCATTATTGAAGCCTAAAAAGAAATATTTTAAAGTAGAAATACCTAGTGTACTCATTTAAAAAAATCTAAGCGCTTCATTACAAAAAAACAAAAAACACAGCAAATAAAACAATTACTTAATTAATATTAAAATGAATAAAAAATGGTTTAGATAATACTAAAAAATAAATTATTAAGAGCTTAATTGATTACTTACATAAATTAAATTAGATTAATTTTTTGATAATTTTATATTAAATTAAAGTAGGAACCTGTTTAAACTTGTGTTTTTCTTGCTGAAGCTCTCGAAATGATAGAATATTTCAGTTGCTTTTAATATTTAAATGCTTGTCCAGCATATTGGAATATCCAACAATCTGGTGTGTGCCCTCACTACCGCCTAAAGTTGTGCCAAAAAAGATGAACTTCAAAATCAACACTAGTAAACTGTTTCCAATATTCATATATTTCCATTTTGTTACTAGGCCATCCACTTTATCCATTTCCTCTCACAAAAGGTCCACAAGAACCTGTGAGTGCGTAACTACCGATTGTAACTCGATACTGTGGCTGACGTCAAGTACAGCGATGAGGTCACTCTGACCCTGGCCGTGAATTCAGCCAAGGTCAGAGAATGACAGTCCAGTATATACCGCGGCTCTATAGTGCCCACAGTTAGTGTACAGGTACACAGGTAAGTGCTTCGTAATATTAGACATGCTTCACGATTGAATTTCATTCTGGATCTATGAAGAAAATTAAAAAAACAAAATGGAAGTGTAGATACTGAGGAGAGTTGTAATATTTGCATTAAATGACTTCCACTAGACTAATTTAGCGTGGTACCTATGCACTATCTAAGAGAATAGAATAAGCATAATTTATTCTTTAAGAAGTTACATTCAATGCATTAATTCCTGAAACTCACACTAGGATTCTTTGTGTCGTAAGTTTCAGGCTCCTTCGTTCCGCTTACATTTTCATTGTTGCACAAATAATATAATTAACCGTTACAATAAATTTCTAAATCTAATCTTATCTACTTGTAACTTAAAAAAAGGAATAAGTACCTACACAAAGAAAAAACAGTAGGCTATGATATGTAAGTATATGTGTGAATATTGTGTGTGTGTGTGTGTGTGTTGGGGGGTGAATTAAGACAGTCGTGTTGGTGTTGTGTATCTAAAATTGTGTATTGGTAATCTTTGGAAGTACTGAGGCTGTAGACAAGTGACATTCTGTCAGCGACAGCGATTGTCAAGGGATGGACCAGCGCTAGTCCAAATGTCACGTCTGACGTGATCAACCCCTTACATTTTGTCATTTCGATAAATAATAAGCGATCTAATGGCATTCCATTAAAAAAAAAAGAAAGAGTCATTACTCTTTCTCCAATCTCTGCTTTGGTTTAAGGCTCAATTACACTATCCAATTTCAAGGGAGCTGATTTAGGAACAATCAAACTAGAAAGTTGGAAGCTAGCGATCACACTACACTAAATTGGACTCCTGACTGCTATCACACCTTCCGATTTTTTTAATTGGCTCCCTTGAAATTGGATAGTGTAATTGAAGCCTTTACGAACATTTGTTGGAAAGCTTCAATGAGTGTCACAGGCTGCTTTGTATCCTAAAAACCCTCACAGTTCCTGTGCTCATACATGTGCCGTATCATTAAGCTGATATAAATAACAGATCACAAAATAGGAAAACTAAAAGCTAAAAAAATAAAGAGTTAAAACTTTCACGATAAAAAGTCTAACTAGTAGTTTTGTCCCTTTCATACACTGAAAACTCAACATCTGGCAATAATTGGCAACCGCGAGTTCGAGTCCTACTCACCCCTCGGAACAACGAGCGTGAAGGTACCCAACGAACATGGCCGACAGCGATGACGTCACGTATCAGTAGGTATCACAACAGTAAGTGATATACAAGTCGTTAGCTTAGCAGAGCTTGAGCGCAGCGATGATGTCACCCGAAGCTTCGGCTGGCAACATTCGCGATCGATGGGTTGCAAGCAGATACGTTAGGTACCTAATAATATAGTAATTCATGGTTATTTTTTGTGTGTCGTAGCTTGAGTCGGCCTGTATCTCACTCATTTTCATTCAAATTATCTCCTGAAAACATAGTGGTACCTACTAGTGCAGGTACTTAGTTTAAAATCGCGATGAGTGTTCTCGAATTTTATTAGGATATCTACGCGACTTAGAATAAGAGAAAAGACACCGTAAGTATAAGAAATAACGATCCACTGGAGCTACGCTTACCTAACCTGAAAGCCATTTTAAGGTTTTGTAAGTAATGAAATCGCCGACTTCCAGATTTCAAGAGATTATTTTCGAAACTTTAAGAGCAATTATGATTCAATTCCATAACAATCAAGAGGTTTTATTTAATTTCAGATCATTTTAATTTGAGACTAAAAAAAATGCATTGAACCACTTTTCACCAAACCCGTGCCAATTTACTTCTGACAAGGCTGTCAAACTGCCAAGCATACAACGACACACTCAAACAATGAAGCCACGCCCGGGAACCGAACCCCCGTCCTTCTTCATTTTTTCCCTCGAACCTGTCGAGGGAGTATTATTACGCCCACGTGAACAAAGGAGCTGTGTTTTTTTGGCTTTAGAAACACTTAGGAGATTGATTTTCTGATTTAATGAAGTTTATGAAAGTTGATTTGATTGCTATATCGGTTGTATTGATAGTTAATTAATTAAACAATCTTTATTGGTGATTGGAAACTAATCAATGGACGTTTAAAGAGGGAAAGAGGTTATTAAAGAGCTTTGCGTGATAGTCCAGTTGGTGTAATAGTTACTGTACACGATCACTGTTGGCTTTCAATTTTGCACATTTTACTTGCATTTGGTATTTTTCAGCAAAGTAGGTGTAACGAATAGAATATATATTTAAGAACCGGTTCTGCCCATGGAAATGTGTAACTTTCTCTAAGAAAAAATAGAAAATTCCCAAAAATAAAATTGGACTTTCCATACAAAGTTATCATTCGCTGATCAATATTTGTATGGGAGGTTCAATTTTTTTTTGACGGGCAGATGCAGTTCTTAAAATATGACCACACCTTTCCGTTAAACCCTGTATAATGGAAGGTATAGTGTACATGGTGCACATCCCAGCCACGCGCACAAAACGTTTTGGGAACTCATTTATTGTGCGCACCTACAGCTAAGGACTCTGTGTTTCCTGATAGCTACAACCTGGAGGTCTTTAAGTCGAGAGTGAATAGGTTACTTCTAGGCAAGCGTGCTCCATCTTCGACCACATCATCGCTTACCATCAGGTGAGATAGTGGTCAAACGTGAGCCTATAATAATAATAAAATTGGTAACTAGTCTGTCAGCTGTATCAAGCAAGAATTTATAATAATTTGGAATTTATGGAACTCGATGATAACGATGGTTTTCCGGGGAATTAGGCGAAATTTTTTGCAATTTTGATTGCAAAATTATTAGTAATAAGTGATCTGTATCGTTCGAGCTACTGTGTATGTTTTGATGAGTACCTGTTTTGATTGCGCTTGATTCGTTGATAATTCTATTTTTTCTCATTTTGAAGACAGTAAAGTACTATCAACCAATCGATACCATGCCACTTTGTATTTAAAACAGTACACTTTTAAACCTAACTTTATTCCAGGTCTTCTTCAATGTATCATCTTCCAGCCCTCATCCCATGTTCCTTGGGGTATATAATGAGAGACATGTTAAGCGACATTGCTCTCAGCACCTACATATTCATGAATTTAAGTTAGAAAATTGCAGAATGTATTGTATATTTCACCAAAATCAAATTTCAAATTAGTAATTCTTTTTTTCTTCCGGAAAACGGTACTGAAAAGGTCTACCTAATGAATAATGATATTTTGTCAATAATGTTTCAGGAAGTAGCTAACGTCTGATTGGTTAAAGATAAATAATCGTCATTATGACTGTTTTGCCTTTGTCTGTTCATCCACGATGATGAAATTCCTATTTCCTTTTTCTTAATAAAAATTTAGAAAAAAAAGCTAAGGACAATACTCATAATTTCAACGATAGTTTCCACTCTCTCACTTCCCACGCATATTTGTACGTACAGTGGTACAGTGGTGAGTAGGTACCTACTTTACTTACATAATTTAAAACTTCACCCTTTTCCAACGTCAAAACACTCACAAAGAATCGTTCCCAACCAAAAATAAGTGAGTTATTCATTTCATACCATCTTCTCATGTTTTCTCGCTCCGTTTGCGATGAAACAAAAAATACTAAAACATGTGCTCCGTACTAAGCTGTAATGGCCGTTCGCACATAATAACTGTCTTAACTAACTCTTTGTCCATCTATAAATCCTGTATGATTAATAATCTTCACAAAAACTACTAAAATGTACACAAATATGGACCTTACACTAACGCGTTAAGGACGGCTATCGATTAGTTATGTCACTTAGGCCAATTAATAAAATAGCACATGTATCGTTTGGGCGATAAGTACTAAAGTTTTTCGCGTAAGCTGCGATCAATAACTTGTTTACATTAAAGAAAATTTTACTTTACTGTCTACAAAATAAGGTTGAAAGTTCGTTGCATGCAGTCCAGTGCTTTCATTCGCTTGTTGCCAAGCGCGTTGCGGGACGAGCAGCCAGGGAGCGCCAACCTTTTTTTAGGCCAACCTGGTCTAGGACTTTCACCTTTTAATACTGCTCCCGGCGAATTTTATTTATATTAGTCTTCAAATACCGATAATAAGTGAGATAAAGTTATAAAAGTTGTGGGATAGCTTTCCCGGTATTCTGAATTAATTTATTATGACTTCGAGTTAGTATGATAATATTTTATCCTTTTCCCTTTCTTTCTTGCCAGTAAAGCTTTGATAAAGTAAGATACAACACCGACATCAGAAGATATGCTAATTTATTTATCAAACAAAAACAAATCGGAACAAAGATATCTGGACTACATAACAATCGCATTTGTATTATTTCAATCAACAATGTATTATTAAACTCATCGTAACAGTTATTCTAACAAATAATAGTAAAAATAATGTAAAAAGGTTGGCAACTCGCGAACGCTGCCATAAATGCACTCGCTAGCGCAACGGGGCTATTACCTGCGCGAAGACTGGATTGACATAACATCCTTTTAGCATTACTTTTTAAATTGAACCTTACACTCAAGGCCGTAAGGACGACGGATGTGTATATTTCTTTGTGAAGGTCGAAGTCGCTTACGCTGTTTGGTGGCCGCGCGAGGACTTAACCGCACGCGCGGCTGTGTGTGTGCCTGTCCGTGTCGAAGTGCGCGTGTGTGCGTCGGTACACTGCTTCGGTCACGTAGGCTCGTTTAGCGAGCTGCCACTAGCGGGTTTTTAGGACATTTTCGCGTGTAATCTGCTTTTCTTTGTTTGGGAAATCGGTTTTCATTGGTTTTCTTTGCTTTTGTTGTTGAATCGAGGAGTTTTAAACACGTAGGCTTTAGTTAGAGTATTCGGAAGTGTGTGCTGTCTATAATTGCGGAAAATGTTGAGAAAAGTTATTGTCACTTAGAATCGTGAAACAATTAAAGCGATTTCTCTCTTCGATTTTATTTACCCAACCAAGCCGTATTTTCCGATAAAAACAAGCATCAACAAAAAACTGTTTTCTACCGAACATGTCCGCTTTACCCCCGTGGACATGCACATAGCAACAGTTCGCGTCAGCTGTGGCGGAGTTTGCCGAACGCCGGCGGAGATAGCCGAGCAGTACGATTGATTGGCCGATACCCTGTGAAAGTACCTACTGTTTACTTCTGAAGCTAGTAAAGGACTAAATTCGATGATTTATTTACTTTTATGCATTTTATACATTTTCATAACTTCGGGGCTGACAATAATGGAAATGTTTCGATAGAGTTACAAATGGTTGACGTGTGTAGGGAGCTACTTTCTTTGTTGGAAATCAGAAATAGAAAAGAGTTCATATTGTATGAGGTTTCTATCGTTTCGGTTTGGCTGTATACAGTAATAGCTACCTTTATGAATAAGTAAGGTTTGTGTTGTACAATTTGCGAGTTTTATAATAACGAATAGGATAGTTACATAGGTTTAGATACCTTACTTTTTATTTTCTTATTATCACAGTAGTTATGTGAGCTGCCTAGTTGTTACAGTGTCATGGACAACCTGTTGTCATAAACCTATCGCCAAAACAATTATTGTTGAAGAGGTAGGCAGAGCCGCAACGGTGCAACAAACTACATAAAGCCTCCAGAATTATTCGTATAGGTACTTATAAAAAAAAATCTAAGTGGGGTAACTAGGTAGGTAGGCACTTTATATGAATGAACCTAGAAAAAATACTAGGTAAGTACTTAGTTAGACAGGAACCTATTTTTGTATAAATAATAAATATTGCCCACTAAAAAATATAGTTTAGGAGATAGACAACTCTAACTTTCTGCCAACCGACTGGATTAAAAGGCAACTATCTGTTCCGTACGATCTACAAAATGATTGAGTCCTCCTGATGATCAGATGTGCTCAAGGTAACGAGAGGGATGGGAGGGTGCATTTGTATGCAAAGTCGATGGAGGGACAGATTTACAGTAGAGATTCACTCTCTGTTAGGGAGGGTCTGGCGTCACGTTTTAGAAGTTTTTGATGCAGTGACTTTGTGACTTTATTTTTTCTTGTCAGTTTGATGCTAAAGGGTGAATCTGAATAAAAACAATGGTGCATACTACCTACCTATATCAATTCAGTATCTTTAGCTTAACTATTATTGAAGGAGTTCCATTTGCTCGCAGACTTATAGGGCCCTATTTATAAAAAAAAACCAACAAGTGCGTGTCGGGCCACGCGCAAAGTAGCGGTTCCGTAGACCTTAATTTACCTAAGTAATTTTTTTTCAAGGATTTTGGATTTTGTACGTTTAACAAGTAGAGATATTTTATAAGTTGGGCGACTATTACTTATTATTATTATACTGCATCTGCCCATCGATATGAACAACTGTCTTCAAGAAAACCTGAGGAATTTGTAATTTTTTTTTTTACCTCCCATATAAATATTGATCAACTGATGATAACTTTGTATGGCAAGTCCATGCACCGATTCTGAAAATATGACCGCAACTTTCCGTTACATCCTGTTTACTACTGCCGTGAATTTTTTCACATATCTAAAAGCAATCATTTAGCTGGCAGAGGGGACACACACACTTGACTCTTAACAAAAATTAGCAATTGAAAGCTTAATTTTACGCAAACGTATTCCTGAATTGAAAAATGGTTTTCACAGACCCGTAATATTTTGAATGACCTATCCAACGACACCCCACACCATGGGATAGATAAGAAAAAAAAACATCTCCACTTTAATTGTACAGAAGATACTTCGTCGGCGTGATTAATATTTATGTTGTATAACAATGCCAAATTATAGCTTTCTAGTACTAAGTCTCTGAGCTAAGCTGCGAACGGACATGGCAAATCTGTAAGGGTTCATGTTGACTACGGAACCCTAAAAAATAAACATGTTATAATTAAAGAAATAATTAGTATTTAAACTAAGTATGTGGTTAACGAGTTTTATGTTTATGGCTGTATATTATATATTAACTCACCAGCTTCGATAAACAATGTACTGATCGAAGCTCACCAGGTTTCAGGTCTGTGCAAGCATAGACAGGAGTGCGTTTCTGTAAATATTCCGGTGAGTAGTGTATGAGCTAGATTTTCAAAACCAAGAATTGATTATGATATGATTTGCCCAACTGTGTATATTCGCTGTAAGGATAAACATATGTACTTACTTATTTAATTAACAATTAATGAATACACATCGTAAACAGACAAGAAGAAGGGACCATCAGAATATGTACAAAGATGATGCTCATCTCTAAAGAAATGTCCGCCACCATACCTGCAAAAGTAAAAAGCACGAGTTAGTATACCTACTTAAGGGAAATTTAAATACCATCATAACACCATTAATCCAAGTATTCCCACATAAATAATAATAATAGCAGCAAATAGGCAAGTTAAGTTAATAGCCGTACTTACGCAGAAAGCCTGTAATAACCAGTAGTGGGCCGTGAGCAGCTTCCCTTGGAACCTGTTCAGGCGGTGCTGTGGTGCACTTGCGCCTGCGCCGGTCGCCGGTAGCCGGCGGGACGACTGGGCTACGTCCATGCCAATCGATGTTATAAGTAAGTTTGTATATATCTTTTGTTGTCGTTGTTAGTCTTTTATAAAAGGGTTCATGTAACTTTACTTTTTCATTTGTGTCATCTTCTAAGTTTCTGCAGACCTCCAAAAAGTGTCCCAATCAGGTTAAGTATACGACGATATCAAAAATCGTAAATCGGGTAAATCAGAAAGTCTGATATTACAATTTTATTACCATCTTAAAAAAACTCTCCAAGTGCGTGTCGGATTTCGCACATTAAGAGTTCCGTACCATATACATATAATAAACATTATCACCAAATTTCAAGTTCATAGGTAAATGGGAAGTTAAAAAATTCTTCGTAACAAAATTTTGTGACAGATGACTGACGGACAGACGGACACGTGAATAACAACAATAGGGCTCCGTTTGGACCTTTCGGGTACGGAACCCTAAAAAGTAGCTACTTCCATCTCTTGTTGTCGTGACATAAACACCGTCGTTTTAATTAACAAACCTTTAAACTACAGAAGGTTATTATGAAACCTTCTTTAGTTTCCGAAATCCTAAAATACTCGTATATCTCTCGAAAAGCACATCAAAAGATTGAATCTCAAACGGTACAAGCGAGTGTAGTTGGTCGTCTCTTAAAACCTTTTACGAACGATCTAATCTTTAGGAGCCCCATTCTGAAACCGGTTGCGTCTATATGCTGCACGTATGCCCGGTAGCCACTGCCAGCCTGCCAGCGAGCCTGCCTCACTGCGCTGTACCTACTAGCGACTACAGAAACAAAGGAAATATAATTATTAGACAAATCTTTATTTACAGTTTACTTTACTTTACTTCGGTACGGTAGCTACAAAGTCTTCATGTGTGTCTCTTGGTAAAGTATGATTGTTCTTGAATGTGGCTATGGCTTTGTTTTACTAGCTTTTAATCCGCAGCTTCACTCTCGCTCTATTCTAGACTATCCCTAGGATTAACAGCTAGGAAAAGTTTGAACGTAATAAAGAAAATTGTGGTTTATACGGTTTCCAGTGCAATTTTTTCAATTTTCTCACCGTAAGAACTTGCCTGAGACGTCTTAATATCAAAGAATAGTTTTAAAATAGTTCTACTAAATTCCAGCCGACCTCGAGTTTTGCGCTTAGCAACATATTTAGCCATTCCTTTTTCATTTATAAAGATGTGCTCTAATTACGAGCTGTTGTAGATAAGCTATTTGATAGAGGTTTGATAGTGTGACTGTCAGTTGTGAACTCATAGGCCATGACAAAAACAAAGAGAGGAAAGCCAACTGAACAATTTTTCAGCAAACGATTCCAGCGTTAGATAAAGCTTTACAAATAAAAGTCCTAAATCACGGTGCATTGTTCTCGAAATTAACTGGAACAACTTTCACTCGCCATTAAAACAATGGGTAGCGAAACCGAATAGAAAACACCATAAAACATGGAACTGATGCCATACGAACACACGAACCGTACGGTTGATAAACACGAGATGAACGAAAACACCATCAACATAGCCATTGGCTCTACGCCCACATATTCTTTTAGATTGTGTCCGCGTCTTCATCTATGCATGAAGAAGTTGCTTATAAGTTATAACGCATAATTTATAAGTTATAACGCATAACTTATAAGTTATAACGCATGATTGTAAAAATTGAAGGTAATAGTGTCGGGGTTTTCAGATAGGTATTTTAATTTGATCAAACTTTCAATTTCAAGTTAGTCAGCTTTTTTTTTTTTGGGGGTGGGAAATCATCCAATGACATCTCCCGCTCTGGGTGGAGTGGGAGGGCCTGTCAGACTCAGACTCTTACTGACTAAAACCCCACCCTTGTTCCGTCCCGGCCCTGAGTGCCCAGGGGCGCGGTAAATCTGTTTCGAATTTATCCACAACCCCTGGGGCATCGGCCATGACGGGCCCCGTCATGTTTTTCTGACAACTCTTTGAGGCGCGCGTGGAACACTACGCGCCGAAAGCTACAAACCAGTTCAATTGAAATCTGTTTTACCATCTCTACACAGTTCATTTGTGCACCCCGTTGTAAGTAGAACTCACATGCAACTTAAAAAGCTAGAATACATAAAGTTCCAGCTCCTACACATTTATGTATAACTCTGACATGGTATATAATTTAAAAAAAAGCGAATATGCATAATAAACAAGCCGTCCGAATAATGTAATATACACGACCACGTATAGATAAAATACAGGCTACAGCTCTGTTACCGTATAACTCTTTGGAACCACAAAAAGTATGTAAGCACGGCGCTGTTATCTGACTGGGCCCCATAAAAGTTTATGGTGTATATTCAACCCACGTTCCGACGGGGCCGGCCAGAGAGCGATGGTAAATAAAATAAATCTCACATTGTATGCGGTAAAGGGTTCCACTATTGTCTCTGCGTGATTGTCTCGGAGACGGTATTATTATTACATTACGACATGTCGGCAATCATGTTTAGATTTCATTAGAATTATGTGCGCCGGTTGTGCTTGGCTTCAGTTTCAGAGGAAACTGTTTGGAGTAACATACGTTCCAACAGTAGTATTATTGGATTACCAACGAACAAGGAAAAAGCCATTTCGCGTAAATAACGAAAATTTGTATAACATTGAGTAAGAATGAAAAATAAACTCATTTTAAATGACAGTGCAGTAAAAAACATAAAGTAAATTGTTTTATTTGCCGCATTCGAAATTACGACATCCGTTTGACGTTAATAAATTACTATACTAATAAAACTATCTGTATAATATTAATAAGGCTGGAAGGAAACGCCGACTATTATTAATTTACGTTATTGGTGTTATGTTTTATAATAATGCTACTTCTAATAGATCTATGGTTTGTTTAGTTCCCCGCTGTGTAAAGTTTACAATTCTGCAAAAGTATTTATTGCAGTTTAGACCTAATGTCTTGAAGAAAGTTCGTCTTCAATAAACGCCCTAAACGAATCTTCAACTGATAATCCTTTCGGGACTTAAAAGACTCGTAAAGAAACCTTTATACCTGGGGCCAACCGCAGTAACTTTCGCAGTATGTTAATATGAACGAAACCACTTCCCGTAACCACTCGTCTTCTGACACAAAAAGTAAGTGTTAAATTGTAAGCTTCCTGTCTTTTGAAGAGCTTTGCAAAAATGTATTTGTTGCAAATAAACGTCGCTTTTGGCAACACATGTCGAATATTGGACACAATCGGCTAAAATTAGGACAACCGCAACAGTGGGCTTTTTTTTTCATATATATGCTTCGTTTGAACTTTTGTTATTGTGAACATGTATTTTGAATACATCCATTTTCATAATAACTGGTTTTTCTCTTTTGCCCCGTATCAAAGGAATATGTAACTAATCGCAACATTGATGAAAACGTATTATTACTGGGCAGTTGCCTGGCTCCCAAACTATACACCCCTATGATTTCGTCATCCATCTCCGAGATGCAGCGACAATCAATTATGACCTTTAAATCTTTGTTAATAAAGTTCACGCCAGTAATTGCATCTCCTGCCCTGCAGGGGTGCTCGGGCTCGGGCTATGATTACGTCATAATTTGCCCCTTTTTTAGGGAAGAGAGAGGGATATATTCGCGGATCTATAAGTCTCGCTCTAAACATGAAATGTACTGAAGGTCTTTGTTCGTGACGAGTTGAGAGGCAGGTTTTTGAGGAATGGATTAAGTTGCGTCACACATTTGATTTTTGATATTCTTTTGTTGCGATGCATAACTTTCATCATGGAGAGTACCTCATTGTTACCAAAAATACCCTAAAAGTAAGCTGGTTTTAGTTTATGGTGATATTACACGGGATTGTCGTAAAGTGTCCCATGGACAAAGAACATAATGTAATCAATATTCGTATTCCCTTTCTTGAATAAACCCTTGATGTGGAGGTACGGGACAGATATTGACACGCCTCGTTTTTATTGGATTTGTCCGAGATATTTATAGTTCTCTGTTGAAGATGTAAGATGTCGATAAAGATGGGTTTTCACAGCTGTTGTGTGTGTGTGGGGCGGTTGGTAATAGACTGTGTGTGAGGTGGGGCCTGCCCGATGTGGGGGACAACGTGTCTTAAACTATACCTAGTTACTGTGTTAGCTCGAGTGAGAAATATTTACAGTGGATGTTGTTCTCAACTTCTCACTTGATTTCTTGGGTTTGATTCTCAGTTAAACTAGTGCTATGTTGATTACACAACTATCTACATCAAAGAAGCGCTCTTCCAGACACAAACAAGAACAATACTTACTAAGCTGAGGTCACAAGTTCGATACCCGAGCGAATCAGTGGTTTCCAAACAATTCCTGCTTATCCGCGGGTCGATCAGTAATTTTATTGTTTCTGTGGTAAGATTAATAGCATTGTGTTTCGGTCTGGAAGACCTCGGGTCTACGAGACCCCGGGTCTATGGGACCCCGGGTCTCTAGGGCCCAGCGGAGGTGGTGTTTTGGAAAATCAAAGCGATTAGGAACTGAACACAAAGCGTTACTGTGAAGAAACTGCTCATGCGAATAAACTTTAGCTATAACCTTTGCTAGTGGATACAGTCGGTATTTGGGAGTAATTTGACATTGACAGCGCTTTTATGTCGTATAAGTAAGGGCGATTATAGTAGAAATTCAAAGAACAGTTACTACACTTACCAGTTACCACTGAGGTGCCTACAATCATCATTGTCACCTGCCTACATCAACCTGGGACATTAGGCTCGGCAGCCGGTCAACCAGTTGTGATTCAGTACTCGGGAATCAAATAGAAGTCTGTGGCGTTTCATAAAATTGACATAAACAAACCGAAAACATTATAAAATCAATACTTATTTATTATTCTGACAAGATTATCGTAGATAACAGACAAGAGTATCATAACAGCTTTTAACACCGCCAACTATACTCGTAGTAACCCATCTTCTTCTTAATACACAGAATAACTGTTAAATAAATGAAAGGCATAGTTCATGAATATCTGAAACACCTTGTTATGCCAGTGCATCTTCTTCCTGTTTTACATGTGTGTGACATCAGCTGGTAAAACATTAAGTACCGTACTAGTACCTGGTCTGTCTATCTATGATAAACACTTAGTTAGAATGTTATGGTGTTGCTGCAGGCCGATAGTACGGCAACAATCGCCGGAAACTGTGGAGCAACTATACCTAGCTAGCTACATGTAGCCGACACGATTGTTATAAACCGGTTCCAGTCTAAACTTAGAACATCATGGTCTGCGTATGGCGCAGTGGTTAGCGATTGGCTTCTGCATTACGAGTCGCCGCCGGTTCGATACCTTAGCAGAATGAAGATTGAATATGTTTGTGTCGCCACACACAGGTTGCTTGTTACATCAAAGATGTGCAAGGTAGCGACGTGGTGCGCGATGAAAAAAATCCAGTAATGGGATCACTTATTTTCCTAGCCAGGCATCAGCTAACTAACACACACAACTAGTAATATCTGAAAAGACACATCCTCGTACCACTCAGGCAGTCAGCTACTTATCATTTCACAGCTAGCTGACTCCATACCGTCGCTTAGCTAACAACACTGCACAAGTCATTTTGATTCACTTTACACTAGAGTGAAAAAACTGAATAATTTATAGTAATTAATGTACTGGAGCGCTGTGACAACTATTTGAATACTGGTCCGTTTGGTTGATCGCCTAAAGTTTAATACCGTCGTCGTCAGTTTGATTCGCGACAAATAGTATCCAATTATAGGTTTCCAAAAGTAAAAACCGGCCAAGTGCGAGTCGGACTTGCGCACGAAGGGTTCCGTACCATTATCTATAAAAACGGCAAACAAAAACATGTTTGAATGTTAAGGCCATCTCGGCATTGTACGACGCGTTAATTAGGAGACAATTGGAGGGTAATGCAGCTATATGGGCTCCATATGAAGCGAAATATACTCTCATGTTGGAGCGCATACAGAATAAATATACGCGTTACATTTATCTTAGACTGGACTAGATGGGGTGACCCCCTTTATCCCTTTATGTATCCAACCTTGTTTGTTTTAGGCATGGTGAGATACAACAGGTTGGAGACGAGAAGGGATCAAGCGTTGGCATCATATGTCCTTGGAGTGTTCTGAGGTAACTGCGTGCCCGATGGGTACGTGCACCGTCGTAGACGGCCCGTATGTTCGCACTGCCGCCCGGTCGCACCAAGCTGGTTGCCGATAGGATAGATTTACTCTCTTGTTCATTAAACGAGTTTGCAAAAGTCACTTTACACATATTATGTTATTGTCATTAGTTGAGTTTAGATTTTAATTGAAATAATCGTATTAAATTGATAAATTTATTGTATTGTATTGTTTTTGCATTATTAATGTTAATTGAATTTAATTGTAATTATTATTTTTGTCTACACTATCGCATTGGGTTACTGTAATGATAGCTGTATGTATGTCTGTAATAAATAAATAAATAAATGTTTGTTGTATGGGAGCCCCCTTAAATATTTATTTTATTCTGTTTTTTACTATTTGTTGTTAAAACAGCAACAGAAATACATCATCTGTGAAAATTTCAACTGTCTAACTATCACTGTTCATGAGTTACAGCCTGGTGACAGACGGACCCGTTTTACCCTTTGGGAACCCTAAAAACCGCGAATTTTCGACCACAATTTGACTGAGATATCAGTCAATTGTGGACCGATTTTCAAAGATCTTTTTTTATTCGAAAGAGTTTCCTACTCCTGAGGTGGTCCCATATAAATTTTATCGAAATTGATTCAGCGCTCTTTGAAAAATCAACAAATACAAAAAAATATATGTACACAGATGACGTATTGGTTTCCTCCAATAAGTTATTGGATTTAGTCTATTGAAAATAAATCACATAAATTTCGTCCAATTATGTTTAAATTCAATGTTATTGGGGTTATAACTTCGGGCATAATTTTAATATTTAGTTTTAGATCTGAGGTACCTACAACAACTAGAAAGTAAAAAATTTTTTTACAAAAAAATACAACCGACTTCCATAGAAAACACAAAAAAATGCAAAATAACTTTTATATCGGAAGTCGGTGTTAAATAACGAAGAAACAAAACTAGAAACAGCGACTTCCGAAATTAAAGTTATTTTGCATATTTTAGTGTTTTATGGGAGTCGGTTGTATTTTATTGTAAAAAAGTTTTTTAAAAGCTGCTTTTCACAGGTAGCTAGTTGTTTGGAATACAAAGCAGCATTTAGGTGGTAAGCAAAGATGCGAATGAAACAATACCTAATTGATCAGAAGATACACGGCAGACAGACTGTAATATATACAGAGCTAAGACTCTGAGTCCGACTCGTTTGGACAGCGTTTGAGAAGCTGCGCGGTATCTTATCGTCTCACATACCACCAGTGCGTGTTGCCAGTGATGATATATGGCACTGAAACGTCGTCGCTCATAAAGGCCCTCATCAGAAGAGCAATGGAGAGGGTTATGCTCAGAGTTTCTCGCGTGACCGAATCAGGAATGGAGATATCCTGGTGAGGGTCGCGGAATCCCACGGATACGAGACGCGCAAGACTGGTCGTTGTGGGTGACCTTTCGTGTGACTTGATGATGATGATGATGATGACTGTGTAAGGTTCTGATGTACTCTGTATCTTACTTGTCATAAAAGACTTAATTACTTATTATTAATATTAATATGAATATTTATCCGCCATGCTTGGCAACAGGCAAACGCATTGGAAATGATTGCTATTCACTTACATAAGGATATTGTACTGAGTGCAGTTCCCGATTACATTATAAGACTAAGTGTAAGGTTAACATTCAATTTTTTACCAGAAAAAAACTCGGAACTGTGTCTTAGGTCACCTTGTTCAAAATTTACCAAACATTGTTCACAATTCACATGAATCCTCTCGAGTTATCTCGACGAGAGCACGTCCCTGGTGAATGTCTCCCTGTAACTATTTAGTTAGGATAGCGGTGGTTTACTGGTCAAACATATTATAGAGTTTGTAGATTTTCGTAATATTTATCAACATATAATTTTTTGTAGCACTAACGCTAACAAAGCAACCCCTCGTTAAAAAGTCAGAAAGTCTAAAAATGTGTTTTTATGCCAGCCTCATTTTTATGTAAATCGCTTAATTTATAGTTCCTTCCCATTCTGAGCCATACAACTCTAACTAAAAATGAACACCAGCTGATCACGGATCCGTGCTCCTTCCTACCCAACCTGCCTACCCCTGTGACGTCACACGGAACGCCAGTAGCTCAAGCTCACAAAAAAGGAGCAAATCGTCTCACGTTACACGTGTTATCTGTCCAGAAATAGAAACGAGTAAACACTTAACCCATTTTTTTGCCATGTTGGTTAAACATAAATCTTCACTTTTTTGTCGTAGTTTTGGACCTCTGAAAGTATACCTGCATCAGTGCTCTCATGTATTTGAAAATATTGGTAAAGAAAATAAAACCTTATGCAGAAACCCTAAATTTTATTTTAGATTGTAAATGGGCTTCATGAAATTGACATTGAATTCGATGCATTGAAAAGCGGTAACAATCAAATGTCAGCCTTAAAATATCACTTTAAAGTCCAAATTCATCTGCACCAATAACTCTTTCATACATCAAAGGAAATTACGTCGTACTTTCATTAAAATAAGGTTGCTATTCCAATAGTTGATAGTCGTCTAAAGTAGGGCTAGCTCACAAGGGCGAGGCTGGGGTTCGGGTTGCTATGCAAACGCTTGGTTTGCTCCACTTGCGACCAACGACGGTGCGACCTTCTTTTATTTCGATTTATAATAAAGAAAGTGATCGTGGGCTGACATTGTTGGTAGTTTTCTTTATTATTCATTTCTATTGATGGAATAGAAAAAATGACTCTCACTATTTAATTGGGTCTTTTAAAATGTTAATAATTGTTATAAATAAATTGAATATCGGTTTTAATGTAACGCCATAAACAGGTGCATCTTTAAAATTAGAACTGAAGGTCATGTAACACCAGTTTTTATTTAAATGCGAACATCGCATGTTCGAAAGAGGAAAGAGGACAACAATTGACTGTGAAGGTCACCTCAAGATCCTAGCGTTTGATAAAAGTGGATTTAGTTTAGAATCAGTTTACATATTTTTGTTTTAAACAAAATTTGGTGAATATGAGAAACAAACTTTATAGAGTTTTATTGCAAAGTAAATAAGTTAGAAGTTGGAATTAGCTGTGTGGTTCTTCGTAAAAATCAATCTGTCAGCTTTTTCAGTCTAGCCGATATGAAGCAACCTCCACAACCCAGTAACTGGATCTTGGCAAGACTTTTTTGTTTTTGGGGGGTGATAGATCATCCAAAGACTTCTCCTGCTCTGGGTGGAGCGGAAGAGCGAGTCAGACTCTTACTGACTAAAGCCCACCCGTGTTTCTTCAGTTTCCTGCGCCAGGGCTACGGTCACTATCTTTCGAATTTATCCACGACCATCTTGTTAAGGCTGGTGCCATTTTCTGGCTTCTGACTATTCGTATCAATGGTCTACCTACAAGTGATAGCCGGGAGCAATGGCTTAACGTGTTTTCCGAGGCATGGAGGAGTCTCGCTATGTAATAGATGGTCAGTTAGTCACCCTCCACCGGCCTCTGATCGAAGGTCGACATGTGCCGCTGATATTATTTAGCCACCAGCTACTCCGCAAAAACAATTTTAGTTTTACTAGATGAAATCAGTCAAGCTGGAGTGGGAGTGGCCAAGTCTAGTGAATGCACTGGACGCCTGAGCAAGAACATCGCCGCGCTGCGTGGTCGAAGTCGACTCGATGCTTTGCGGAACAAACCTGGACTGAAATCGCCATAGATAAGAGATTTGAAGGAAAAAAGGGGGATTCTCTGGCGTCCGCTCTTGGGAAACAAGGCAGACAACCATCACTACATAGTATAAAACAAAGTCGCTTTCTGTGTCCCTATATCCCTATGTATGCTTAAATCTTTAAAACTACGCAACGGATTTTGATGCGGTTTTTTTTAATAGATAGAGTGATTGAAGAGGAAGGTTTATATGTATAATTTGTACCCGAGCGAAGCTGGGGCGGGTCGCTAGTAAAAAATAAAAAAATTCTTCTTCGTGTCGCGTGTACGATAGTCATCATATTTGTATGACCCAAAATTTTGGCAATTGAACTGCATGGTTTGGCAGCGCAAAGGTCGCTTGGGCTGCATGTTTCGGGGCACCAAGGGCAGGACAAGAGTTGCGACAGTCTGCAACTCGGCTCCATGTCCCACTGTCCCCACTTTGCAAGGTTGGAGTTAATTACACCTTCCTACTTGAGTTCTAAGGCGGTTCAGGGGCTTCCAAGTAGACCAAGGAAAGTTAGACGCTGCAGGATGATACTCGCTTGGTGATAAATAGCTAGTGGGAGGAGAAATGTGTCTTGTCACAGTTTGCAGCGGGCTTCTACTAGGATTCATGACAAGGGTAGCTGAAGATTTTAAAAAATGTGTCTGCTTTTCATTTTTTGGGTTGGTAGTTGTGCACCAAATAGTGGGTGTCTAGTGTTAGACTACTGTTTGCTTCTATACTGCGTCTTCAAAATTATCAGCGTATAGAAAACTTTTGCAATGTTGAACAGTAGGTTGGTCGTTGGTGTAAATGTTGAAGAAGATGGGCGCCAGAACCCTGGGGACAGGCCATTTTATCAAATAAAATATGGCCAGACGTGGAGTGGCAATCGGAGCCTACTGCTGTTGAATCTGTGAGCGACGAGCGTCGGGGGCAAATGAGATGACAGCCGGCGGCGCGAGTGTCGCGCGCGCTGATTAAAACCTGACAACAAACACACTGTCTAGTACTTGCACATAATGAGCTGTGACGTCATCTAATATGGCACGCGACGGGGAGCGAGCGGTAGGAGACAACTAGGCAGTTATTAGGGGAAGTAGCTGTTTGTATTGTCATCAAGCAACGAAAGACTTACCTCCGATTTCAGTATTCAAAATATAAAGTTGGAGTATCCATTTGTCAAACTCCTGAGCGAGAAGGAATAGGAGGCTGTCACCTCCTTCTCGAAGCAGTAATGCTCGCGAAGGAGGAGGCGTAACGCCTGAGGGAGACACAACAGAGACGGAGGTCGCAAGCCGAGCTCCAGCCACCGTAGGCGCGGGCTTGTGGACGGCGAGTAATGTTTAGCTCGCCATCCGGTAAGGCCCAGGCCCGGGAGTCAACGGCGCGTAGTGTTCCATGCGCGCCGCAAAGAGATGTCAGCAATAACTGACGGAGCCTGCCGAGGGGTCGTGGATAAATTCGAAAGGGAGTCACCACGCCTCTTGGCACAGGCAACTGAAGGAACAGGGGTGGGTTTTAGTCAGTAAAAGTCTGACACGCCCTGCCGCTCCAACCAGAGCGAGAGTGTCCTGTCAAACTAAAATGCCAAAAGCCGTCCTCTGCTCGACATAGGCCTCCCCGAAGTGTCGCCACGACTATAGATCTCGCATCAATCGGATTCCCGTGACCCCAACCAGATAACCGGTCCTATTGGTTAACGTTTACGTTAAACTGTAACTTAAAAGGATTAAAGACTCAAGATCTTTCAATGTTTGATACTCGTAATAAAAACATTGAGCCATAAAAAAATCAAATTTCAATCCATTTATGATCTATAAGTTGACATTCTAAATGAAATTAAAATTTTAATCACAGTTAATATAATTGTATAAAAATTGTTATTTAAATAATATAAATAAAATTATATACTAAAAAAAATTATTACTATTATGCCTGCCTATGTGAGTCATTTGTTTGTCATTACATTAATCCGTCAGCTACCGGGATAACAGACACAATTAAAAATCAATTGTTGCGTTACCGATCGATAACGCGCGGTCCCTGACGGGTTCATGTAACAATGGTTAATGTAGTAACAATCAAACCTGTTCGCAAATATGCTCAGGATGATGCTGGAGGTAGTCCGGAGCCTGCACCCTAGAGATGCGCACCGCTTTCGCATCGTCGCGTGTGTAGACGGGTGTCGGCGCACATCCCCGACGCGCTGCAGCTTTGCTATTGTCGCTTCATAATAAGCTCATTATTATGTTGCTATAACAACTAAACTGTATTCAGTATATTTGGGCGCCCTCCGGTGGCTTGTTGTAGATAAAAGCACTTTTTTTTCCAGCTTCACTAATATTTTCTATCGTAAATTTTCTGATGGCAAAATAATCTGCCTAGCCTTTTCCCAACTATCTTGGGGTCGGCTTCCAGTCTAACCGGATGCAGATGAATACCAGTATTTTACATGAAGCTACTGCCTATCTGACCTCCACAACCCAATAACTGGGTAATACGATACACCTTTGTAAGACTGGATGTCAGACTTTCGGGCTTCTGAGCACCCGTAACGACTGTCAAAGATCTACGATTGTCAGCCGGGACCAACTGCTTTTTTTTTGGGGGTTTGGACGAAATCATCCAATGACATCTCCCGCTCTGGGTGGAGCGGGAGGGCGTGTCAGACTCTTGCTGACTAAAACCCACCCCGGTTCCTTCCCTGCCTGAGTGCCCAGGGGTGCGGTAACTCATGTTGAGAATTTAACCGCTACCCCTAGGCATGGGACCAACAGCTTAACGTGCTTTCCGAGGCACGGAGGAGTCTCGGTATGTAAAGATATTCATCCATCCATGGACCAACCCTGGCAAGCGTAGCCTGATGGATCGACCCGTGCGGCTGTTATTACTTACGCCACGAACTTCGCCGAGAATTTTCTGATGGCAATGATTAAAAAAACAATACATTCGTTATCTGTTTTGTAGCTGTGTAGTTAGAGTAGGTATTAGTGAGACCTTGTCGATCAATGTCATCGTCTGTAGATAGGCAAATGGGCTAGTAGGTAAACAGGTACCAACCTATACCTACCAAACTGTTGTTTACGTTTTCATATGTACTTAGTTGCTTCCATTTTGTAGATTGTGCTTGAATGCAACTTAGAAAGTCGATGTATTATTTTTTTATTGGGAGTTTATAAACATTCGTTTCCGTAATCAGTAATTTTTCTCCACATTCAATATGCGCATAGCTAAAGGAGCTAAAGCAGGAGTGAATAGGGATCTTCTGGGCTCGCTTGTTCCGTCGTCGACTTCTTACATCACTCTCACTCTATTCAGCGTAGGTAGTCGAGATTATTTTTCCAAATGTTTTATTTCTTGTTTCATCTTTGTTTTAAAAGCTTTTATTCGTCAAAACGATTCTTTTCCCTCTCACGTCAGAGAACTTCTAAGAAAACATAACTTTCTCCGCCTCGCCCTATTTCCAACGCTCCCTATCTCCATTTTCCTGATCCTCTCGATAGAACGCCTCCAACTGAACTTGTTTGTGTCGTTAGCGACAACTTAGCGAGAACTTTGAACCAATAACATTTGCATAAAAACAGCTTAAAACTGCTCAACATCAACAGTGGCCCTTCGAGCCGGATGTGATCCTTCGCGACTAGTGAGCTGCTCGGGTTCGTTCGTCAGGAAAGTGGAAAGTATTGGGTGACTGCATTCTAGATTGAAATGTTTTGAGGCGTGATATATAATATATTGATATATAATATATTATAATGTTACAGAAAAGAGGCAATTTTGTGACATAATGTGTTTTTAACTAAAAAAAAAATTTGTGTAAACTAAATGTCTCCTAACTGAGTACCTTCACAAAGACTTAGCTTCAAACGCTTTACATAAACCCTAAAAAGGTATACTCATCAGTTCCCTTAAGGTGCCGTCGCCACAGACGCTCAGCGGCACAACACTGTTCTTCACGAAGCACAGTGCTTACGTAATGACCTCGGCTGATCCGCTAATGTGTCTCTAAGTAACGAGGGACTTACGGAGGATTATATATAACGAGTTCAGGCTAACCCCTCAGATTTAGAGTGGGCGTAGCGTTATTTTAGTTCCCAGAGACATCTCCAACAATTATATCCCTTTGTAAACTGCCCTGAATCCCAGAGGGAGTATTCTCAGAAATTTAGGTTGAATTTGTTATGAATAAAGCCATTATATTTATCTAAGTACCTGTTACAATTCTGGCTATAATAAAGGTACTTCATTCACCACATTTTACAGTCACATAACATTGGTGATTGCAGTTTATAAGCAGCTATCAAGAGCTAATACCACATATAATATAATCTAAAACTAATCCTGTCAAAATCGCAATTATTTTGGGCCCTGTTACACACGATTCAAAGAATATATTTTACATTCACACACCAGTGAATATTTCTTTGTCACAAATTGGTAACGTATAAAAGCCGCGTTATATTTGTGTAGATATATTTCGGTCTCGTGTTACCTTCGTTTCTCCTCTGCGAAGTGGAGCGCGGATCAATACGCAGCTGACTGTACCTAGGCACAGCGCGGGCACTGTGTGGCGTGGCAACAGACTGCTAGCTCAGGACTCAGGACTCTGCAGAATTTCTAACTTTAACTTAACATTGCAGATAGTTAGCTCCATTGTTATAATAGTGTTAGTGTGTGTAATGTTCTCTAGAAAGGACAAAGCTTTATTGGAGATTCAGTAGTTTAAAACTACATAAAATGGAAGCCGGGCTTAAAGTTACAAAAAACGATGGAGATTTTTGAGTTACGAATCGTATATTGTTTTCATGAAAGTACTAATGAGGTGATTAGCACTAGTTATTAAGTCAAGAGTGAAGAGGTTGCCGCAGGAGACGCCAGGGGCTTCCGGCGCCGCGAGACGATCTCCGGCCACCGTAGACCCGGGCCTGCGGACGGCGAGTAATGGCTAGCTCGCCGTCCGATCAGCACCAGGCCCGAGAGTCGACGGCGCGTAGTGTTCCACGCACGCCTCAAAGAGTTGTTAGCAAACAGGTCGGGGCCCGTCATGGCCGATGCCTGCCCGGGGGTTGAGGATAAATTCGAAAGAGTTACCTCGCCCCTGGGCATTCAGGGCAGGTAGGAACAATTTTTGATTTCTGATTTCCCACCCCATAAAAAAAAAGAGTGAAGAGGTTACTTCTAAGCAAGCTTGCTCCATCGTCGACCACATCATCGCTGACCATCAGGTGAGATAGTGGTCAAACGCGTGCCTGTTAATGATAAAAAGGTACTCATTCTTTCTTTGTAGGAAAAATTAAGAAGCAGCCTAGCAGTGACACATAACACTTAAGGCGCAGGTATACGACTTCTAATGATTTTTAATTGAACATCACGTCTAAACGACTAATCTCATTCCTCTGAAAAAAAATAATGTTACTGTAGACTATTTTTTTCGTAATATGATATGTGAATATTTGAAATTATATTTTTATAGCATAGTGTAATTAATTTGTAAATTTGTGCCTAACGCGGATAACATTTGAGAATCACGCAAAACCTATAAAGCGTACTTTTATGGAATTTTTACCATTTTAAAGATCATTTATTTATTTATATTTTAGTATACGTGTTTTAGTATTATACTTGTTGTTTTATGTATAATAAATTAATAATGCGTCTAATTTCGGACAGCGCTCCTTGATGGGGTACGATGCGTTACGTGAGCTCAGCACAAAACACGCAAGCTAACCACTCAAGGTCGTTGGCAGTTAATAGCACCTTAACATACTTATTAAAATAATATTAATGTTACGATTTCTGTTGCACTCTGCTGATTCCAATGTAGCGTGACGGTATCCTTGTAAAGATATTGATGAATAAACATTATACCTGTTGATAAAATGCTCTAAAAGTAGATACTTAGATAAAGAATATTTGTGTACGTATGGAAAGTTTCACCCAATTAATATCTACCTATTGCATTTATCGGCTGGATAACATATCGGTATCTGATAGCGGTAACTGAAATAGACGACTTATGTAATAAATATATCTGTATATGTGTATGTAGGTCAAGTTACATGGACTCTATGTATTAGTCATGTGTAGCTAAAAGTTGGTAGTCTGTCTGTCTAGGCTAGCGATGTTGGATATTTTATATAGGTCACAGAAGATGACCTTTTTAAATATAAAAAATAAACAGGCATAGAAATTCTAGGTCTAAATAGACTTTTTAATACTTTTATAATTTACTAACTTCTGTCAGTACCTTCGCCCGCGTCTCCTTTAAGTATCATTATGTTCTAATCCAGGGTTGTCTACCCGTGCTCTAAGTTTCGTCCAAATCCGTTCAGCCGTTACCTAAGATGTGAAAGCGTAGCAAACAAACTCACATTCTTTATAATACTCGTATTACTAGATGATCCGGCAAACGTTCTGCCAAATAAAAATCGCGATAAAAAAATGGGGGATGGGGGTAGCAGGGAGAAAAATACTTTACGACCTGTTCTCATACACCTACCAAATATACAAAAAAAAAAAAAAAACATTAAAATTGGTCGAACCGTTTCGGTGCAGTGCAACCACAAACACCATGACTCGAAATTTTTATATGTAAATTATATTTATATTACGAGTATAAAATTGTGAATCATTAATGTAAGTTAGGATTAGGATTATTTCTAAAAAGCTCTAATACTGCGGAATTGTATGTGGTGGTGAATATTACAGTAGCTTGTCCCTGCTTCGTATCCTTGTAGCCTATGGCACTCAGCATTCCCATAAATAGGTTACAAGCGGATTTTTTTTCTAAGTAGGTTTCTTTCAGTTAATGAATTTTCTAAGTTGGACCAATAGTACCTTTTACCTTAGACTATGAAAGTATAGACGGAGTGTCAAAATCCAGCAATCTGAAGTACTAGAATTGAAAAACCGGCTTGTATCTGTACACGCGAAATAAGCTCACAGAGACAAAATGAGAAGCCGATACGTCATCGTTACGTTCGTTAAGGTCACTCTCACACATTTTAACGATCCTGTCCAATGACGTTGCCTCTATAAACTTTCATAGTCCCTTTTACAAACAATAAATATCAAACAATTTTGCTTTTTTTAACCGACTTAAAAAAAAGGGTTCTCAATTCGACTGCATATTTTTTTTTAATGTGTTTTACCTCATAACTTTTTACTAGGTGAACCGATTTTGAAGATTTTTTTTTATTTGAAAGCTGTTGCTTTGCTGATATGATCCCATTGTAATTTGGTGAAGATCTGATAAAAAACTTCGGAGATACACAATGGAACTCTTCAATAAATGATAGCAAACCTTCCAGAATTGCTGCAATCGCATGTCTGTATATTATTTTCACCACTTCACAACATAATATTACGCTGATACGCTCTGAAGGGGTATACAGATTTGTACAGTTCACCCTGATACACCCTAATTTCACCAACTATGTTCAAATTACCTATTTTTGGGGCTATCAATTCGGGCATAACTTTGCTATTAATTTAGTTTTAGAATGGGGTACAACTAAAAAGTGAAAAAATTCGGAAGTCGGTGTCAAATAACGAAGAAACCAAACTAGAAACACCGACTTCCGAAATTAAAGTTATTTTGCATTTTTTAGTATTATTTATGGAAGTCGGTTTTTTTTTGTAAAAAGTTTTTTTAATAAGTGTGAGTTACCTACACACTACAAAGTGAAATGAACTAGAACTTTGAAATATGAGGTTTGTGGAAAAGATACATGGCCATACATAATCAGCCTTATAATGTTCCCACCTTTTTAGTTCTATGACAAGCTGGTTTCCTAACCATGTTTTCCTTCACTATTTTGAGAGCAGAGGTGATGAAATAAATTAGATACATAAAATAAGCCGCCTGCCTGGGTTTGAACTCACGACCTAATACAAGTAAGTTACCACCTGTTTTTTTTTTACTTCATCTTACCTTTTATTCAACAAACATTCTCTCTAGTTTTGTTTCTGTTGAATTACGTAACAATTTGATGTTAAACTCGTCACAGATACTTATAAGCAAACCAATGTTTGACTACAATACCAAAGCTGAGTGTCCTCTTCGAAAGGTAAAGTACACACCTACGCACTACGCAGCTTCGCCGGCAACTAAGTGTAAGTAAAAACTTCAACAGATTTCTAAGCGGGCTTACAACAAAGAATAGAGAGGTATAATATTGACTTTCGGCTGTCGGCCTTCGGTAAAATGTCACCGTAGTACAAGTTTCAGCGCTAGTGATGAATCGGCAACCTCTCGCCTGTGTGTCGGCGACAGGGGAGCATGTCCCGACACTCTTCACAAATGTATTGTTGAGCGATACTGGTCCTTCGTGCTTTGTAGTTTTGAAGAGACATTTCTTCCCCCCCCCCCCCCTCCTCTCCAACTACCGTCAACATCACCCATGTGGTGTTGATGGCAAATAAGGGATAGTGTCAGGGAGATGGGCCAGAGTACCCTTTTTGCTGATGATAACACATATCTAGGTGCTGCTGTCACCAATTTATTTGCTTGTAACTATAACAAGAAAAGGAAGATTCTTGTATTTCTCACCTTTTGCCAGTCCACCTAACTACCCGGGCGGCGACCGAAAACAGTGTATTCTCTGGTAGTAGGTGTATTGTGTAATTAGTACCCATATCAAAATAAAACCCATCTTTAAAACCAGGAAACCAGCTTAAGACTAATGCAAAATAAAGGAATTAGGTATATAAGCTACCTTACAAAAGCGGCCAAGAGCGAGTCGCACTCGCACGCAAAGGGCTCCGAACAAATAATGTATTTTTCAGTTTTTTTTTTAATATGTAGGTTTTTCTATAATCTATACCTAAGTAAAGTAGTTTCGGAAAAAAGGGGGAGGGGGCGGCATGGTAATTTTTCATCTATTTCCTTAAATAATTTAAAAATGATATAAGTGTATTAAAATTATGACAAAAATAAATTAAAAACCCTTACAGTAAGTTCTTTTTAACCGACTTTCGAAAAAGGAGGAGGTTCTATGTTCGACTTTATGTATGTTTTTTTTTTATGTATGTCCGCCGATTTCTCCGTCAGTTGTGAACTGATTTTCAAAATTCTTTTTTTATCCGAAAGAAAATACACCCGAAATGATCCCATACAAATTTTATCGAAATTGCTTCAGCGTATCACGTAGGTCCAGTTTGGATTTTTATTTTTTTTTAATTTTCCGTTTTGCACCCCAAAAGTTACCTCCTTACTTACTCCGTGTTTGGGTCACAGACACATGTGTGTACACGGTAGTAGTTGTAGATTCGGATCAAAATAATGGACTCTGACAGAGGGACAGACGGACAGACACACGACTGATCCTATAAAGGTTCCGCTTTTCATTCGGACTTTCGGAACCCTAAAAATTCTAATCTTATTAAAAAACAAAAAAAATAACCCATACGTCTTCATAACCCCATCACAAACATAATTAACTCTAAAATATCGCGACGCCTTTTTCTGTTACGTAGAATTTAGCGGTCCCTACGACCCGAGAGGTCAGCTCGGGCCTTTGTTACCCGGCCGATAAATTCGCCGGTCACTAGGACCCGTACCTGCGTCCGACGTTAATGTTCCAGATAGCCGCTCCTGGACGGTTACACGCTGTATTTTGGGATATATTTGGACACGGGAGCTATTGATTACCCGGGTTTTGATTTCCGGTTTTGTTATTTGTTGTGTTTCGTTTTTTGTCAAGGAAAGAACAAAAATGAACAAAAATAGCACTCAATAATGACAATGTCACACAGAATTAATTGTGTGCGCATTACAACGATCTTTAGGTCAGGTTATTTTTGATGGCAATTAATGTTTCGTTTTACATATGTACTTAGTAGAATTTAACTATTTAGAATTTAGGTAGGTACCTAAATTCTTTCCTAAGTTCACAGTTTGTAACAGTTTTGTTGCTAACTAAAAGATAAAATCTACAATCGTTTAAGTTCGCGAGCGGTCAGTAGGTTAAATGAATGAATGGAATGAGAAAATAAATTGAATTTCTTAGAATCGTAAGTTTCCTAAGATATAATCTCTCTCTGGCATGCATGAGCAAGTTCTTAGTAAGCCATCATTACTTACTCACCGCTCCGGAAAACTTCTGAAGGTTTTTCCTCATAGAAGACAGATTGGTGATCAGAAAATGCTATTAATTCTCATAGTTATGCTCTGGTTGTTTGCTGGATGTAGATTTTATTTAATAAGGTACCAATAACTGTATCTATCAGTATCAGAAACATGAAAGTTTAATCAGTTGCATCACATTACCTCCAATTTATTATTATTTGGCACAGCACCCCTAACTCTCACGTCAGCTGATATTCCTCGCAAATTGCGTACTCGGCCGTATATTTTATGATACCCATCTAAAGTTTATATCAAAATAAATGAAATTGCTTTGTTGGCAAGCGATCCTCGCGATTGTCGAAAATCATTACCTTTCCACGGGCCGACGGGCAATTTGAATTTTCAAAAGAGTGTCCCCCAACAATTGGGACGCAAAGTGCACTAATTCGGACGAATGGGGGAAATGAGTTGGGAGCATTCAGCGGAACGGGAGACAAACCGCGTTCACTTGAATTACTGGACATTCAGTATCAGTTACCGGAGTACGTGAAATTATGAAAATTATGTAGTTCATTAGATTCAGTAAGTCAGGACTGTCGAGTCAGTTGGAATGTTTTATTGTTTTGAGTCACTTATTGTTAAAATCCTCTGTTATTGATAACAATGTATTTAATGCTATGTGACCTTGTGTGCCTTCCGGTTTCTGATAAACAACATTTGTTTTTTATTAATGAACATAAAACATTTTCTGGTTTGACACATCGGTGTAGTTTAATTTTTTTTTTAAAGTCGAAACGTTTATTTCAAACGCCTTACGGTTCTACATTTCTCTGTCACCTGCACAGTGGCTGGTGGCTACTCGAACTAAGTGGCTCATTGGAGTCGCGGCTCTTATTGTGTTTTATTAACAAAGGGGCTGCATGTCCTATCCAGGCGTAAATACGTAATGAGAAAAATTAAACCATTTTCGTGGTCCGCTGGACACTGGGCACTAGGCACAGGCAGGCCAACGAGCCTCGCATTTCCTTTAATTCATTTATTTTATTACATCCAAATTGAGATATCTATGTGTTCAAAAATAATTGGGGATATTATCGTGTGATGACAGGACCATTATGTATTTTTTTGTTTATTTCCAGTTCAGCAACAAAATATAAAAGGGTTTTCAAAAACAATAAAACATTTAGGTACTATACTATAAGTACGAGGGATTTGTGTCGTACAACTCGTCTTAAACAGAGTAAGTAGGTACTTATATTGTAGACCGCACTTGGTTGCCTTTCAGGCACTCCTGAAATACTTCTAACCGAAGCCGGTGGGAATGGGCTCGTTCTAATCTTGCTCGTATGGGCCCTAATAGCGTTGCGCCTGGCTCTTGTCCCAATTGTGTTGCGCCTGGCTCTTGTCCCAATTGTGTTGCGCCTGGCTCTTGTCCCAATTGTGTTGCGCCTGGCTCTTGTCCCAATTGTGTTGCGCCTGGCTCTTGTCCCAATTTATCTGCGCTCAGTGCTGTGGAGTAATCCTATTTCCCATACATCTCTCAATAATTTAATTTCTATGTAGCTGTTGCTTTGTTTCTTCAGTCTCTCAATTGTAAGGAACCTGTCCAAACAGTTGCCAAGTACTCGTACCTACTCGTACTGTGCCTCATCTATCATTGGAGCTATTCTCGCAGATCGTTCATCGACCCCCCGCTGCTCTGCAGGAGGCGACGACTAAATCTTCATTTAGCAGCACTTGTCTACAAGATAGAAAGATAGAATACTCTTCAAACATAGCCGGTGACGACATTGTTTCAGTGGGAGACCTTCACCATTATTGAGATAAGTCTCTGGACTGCTTAACACCTGATTAGCAGATTAAAAATTCAAATCGTCTATGGAAATTAATTTGAATCTGCTGCTCAACGGTTCCGTTTATAAATGAGTCTGCTTATGCTCATCTAATTGGAGGATCTTAATTTCTATTATATTTCTAGGTTCTAAAATAGGTATTACGATCTTACAAAAACAAAAACTGGGTCTCTAAAAAAAAATTACATAAAAATACAACCGACTTTCATAAAATACACAAAAAAATGCAAAATAACTTTAATTTCGGTGTTTGTACTGTCTTTCTCCGTTATTTGACAACGACTTCCGAAATTAAAGTTATTTTGCATTTTTTTGTGTATTTTATGAAAGTCGGTTAAATTTTTTAGTAAAAATGTTTTAATTTATCACTTTTTAGTTGTTCTAACCCTTAACTATAGGTACTTACATATATATATAATAGTAAAGTTATTCCCGAATCGATAGCCGCAAATATATGCAATTTTAACATAAATGGTACAATTTGCGTGTATCTGTACTCTGTACAAAACAGGGTGAACTGTAGCACAGATAATATAATACTAGCGTACAGATGCCTCATACCATACAAAGAAACGGTACCGCCGTAACTACGGGTTTTTTTCTGCAGCGACGGCTTGCAAGCTGAATGAATTTACATAAAGTTTTACCAATATTTTCTCACACATTGAGGAATTATTTTATAGTATTTTTGGCACTTTATAGCACTTTTACTGTATCAAAATGTGTCACTATTTAAATTTTAAAGAGGCGAAAGAATAAACACTAAAACTTCAAACAGCGCCATCTATTGGTACAATAAATATAGATGTCTAAGGATTCGTTACAATAATCGTCTAAATTTGAATTACAAGCCCATTATTCCACAATTTTATGCTTAGGGCAGTTTATTTAATAAGAAAATACAGTTTTTACCATATTTATTTTCTAAATATTAATATTACTTATACTTCAATAAGAAATCGATGCATATTACGCCATCTATTGAGATTTATTTGAACTAAATTTTCTTTGTTCGAGATGAGACCCCGTGACTGTAGTAATTCAAATCTAAATGGGACCACATGAGAAGCACGAGCTTTTAAATAAAAAAATCATCAAAATCGGTTCACCTGGAAAAGAGTTCTGAGGTAACACATTTAAAAAAAAAAACTGACGACTTGGGAACCTCTTCTTTTTTTTTAAGTTGATTAACAAATGAATAATCATGGCAGGGTTAATTTGTTTAACTGTTCGTTTATTCCCGTTTCTTCCTTTACTTAAATAGGTACTTTTTAGCAACTAGCTCGTCGGGTTTTGACCTACGTGTTTGAGCAGTGTGATGTTTGACTATTGAACATGATCACAACTACATACTCGGCTAAATATCCACAGCAAACTATACGCCTGCCCATTTATGTCTCTACCATTACCTAAATATGGAAAACGCAAACAAGGAACCACTTCACACCAAACAAAACTTCAAAACCAAATCCTACAAGTAGCTAGCTAGTAGGTACTCGTAGGTGGCACAGATGACTGTAAGAAACAAAACAATAGTTATTTTCCTCGCTATCATGCGACTAGTATGAAACACAAACAACATGTTTATCGGTACGATAACACCGCGGAGTAAACAACCGAAAACATAACGAAAACATCAGCTGCCACTAAGTCACTAAAAGTACCAACAGTACCCACGAGTACCACTGTGCGAGAATGTTCAGTAACATCACTCGACACAGGAACCAAGATAAGTATAACTATAAGTATAACTAATATATTAAGTATAAGTATAACTCGCTTTTTATTCTTCATCGAAATGAACTGAAATAGTTTGACAGCGGGTGTTTCATTTGGCTCCTTATTCCTGATGAAAGAAATAGTGCGCTCACAAATGACTGTAATAATAAGCTGTCTTTATATTATTTTTTTTATCTTAATATGTATAATTTTAATTTTTGTCCCTCCATAGATTTTTATTTTCATTTCTTGATTTATCAAGTCTGAAAGTGGTCATTTTCCTATATCTTTACACGAAGTTGCAATAATTAATTTTAATTAGCACATCCAGTTGCCATCTTAAATAAAAATTTAACAAAACTATGCTGTGGTCACCTTTCTGATTAAGGTGGTGAGCGATTACTAGCTGTGCCTATATTTGTAGTCTGTTTTAAAACCCTTTTTAAGGACGTCTCCACACCACACGCATAACATTATGATGTCACCCTATGGCAGACCCTTCTGGACGTCCCTACCCACTGACTTCCCTAAGTGATCCGGCGACACTGTGTCGCTTCACTTACGACAATATCCCTAATGCCCCATACATCGCCGCTATTGTTTCGCACTGGCCTATAGGTACGGTGTATTAGCGGATAATGGATGCTTTGACAACGGCACAATGATCGGTCAGTAAAAAGTAAATCAATAAGAAAATGTTACAGTTAGCTTGGAGCGACTGTACGGGCCTGTGCCCCAGCAGTGAGGACATTAGAAGACTGATGATGATGACTGTACGACGACTTGTTTTTGTGAAAACTGTAAGAAACGATGAGAATGGAAAGGGCTGTGGTTTCAATACAACAAATACCTACTCCTGTTTTTAAGCCCCATTATTTTCTGAAGAAACGTAAAGTATCCGACATATGAACACCCAAATAAACATTGTAGAAATAGTAGTTAACGCCTAAATAATATCGTTTGTAACACCTTATGTAATCTCCTATTTTTCACGGTTCGTGTTTTAAAGACAATAACAAAGTACCTACTTTAATTTAACCGCAATTTATTTCGCAATAAAAACGAGCAAATGAGTTTATTGTTACCTATTGTGTCACATGACTCACTTTATCACTCTAACTCTTGTTTAAATTGATACTAAAAAGGAATTAAACATGTCGGACGGCCGCCATTTTGCCAATCACGGCCCGAACTCGTAACATTGGCCCCAAATCATAACATTTGCCCTGGACAAATTAATTGCCCCATAACTACGTATACTTTTTAATTTTGCCATATCCCATGGCAACGATGCCGGGCACGGGTTTTATCTTTCCACTAGTGATGTGACTTGTTGTTGATATATAAATATCCGAAAGACCGCGTTTAAAAATAATATAATTTGGTTTGTGTTAGACGGATATTGACTGCACCGCCTGGCAGTAAAAACTTGATTTTTTGTTTGTACCATTAGATTGAAATTCAACGATTTTTATCAATAGGTAAGTAAGTCTATCAATTTATTTCTTTACGAGTTGCTCCACTGAATAAAAGTTTTGAGTTGTTATAGCTGCAGTTGCCATATGCAAAACTGTAAGTAGGTATCACTTCACAACAGTCGGCCCCTGCAATTTATGGTTACGACCTGCCAGATTACAAGCAGCTGTTACGCTATGTTTTTATGTCCCAGATCAGCACATTCTCGGGAAATGCATGGGGCGTATTTTAATATATTCGAAAGGATCTTATGAGCTAGGGTGATAACTAGGTATCTATAAAAATATATGGCGACACGTAATGCTTACTCATAAACGAACGCAAGAAGCGTAGTCACGATCCTTCGTAATGAGAGAGCGGTTGGCGGATCAAGAATGACGTGATAAAAATTCATGTGTTTGGCCTTTTTGGGATAAATATTGAGATTATGGTCGCAGATAGAACTAAATACTTAACTGCATTTCTGTGAGAGAAGTTTCATGTCCTTCGTAAACCCGTCTTAGACAACAACGCTTTTAAATTGACGTAATATCCGTTGGTATCAAGCGAATTTGCGGATACCGGCGGATACTTGATAATCGTATGCCCATCACTATACCCCATGGTCATATTTTAATGTCCATAAATTGTAGTAATTGGGCCCGGAGTGGCGCGCGGCAGCTGACATGTCGTTTTATTTTACAATGCCGTGGATACTCCGCGCTGTGGTCAGGCGGGCTCGCGGGGCTACGGCTAGCTAGTTAAAAATTGACGCCTTCCGATGGTGCCCGCTGATACGGACAATTTATTTAAAATTACTTTTTGTTAATTATAGAATAGGTAATCAAGCTATTGTTTTCGTGTTTTATGGGTTTTGTGCAGGCTATGTGGCTTTGTTTGAAAATGTGGCAGGAATACGTGGTGGTGTCATGTTGATGGTACTTAATAAATTGATGGTAAATAGATAGGTTAGATACAGTACGCAATAAACACGATAAAGACTAACCAAACAATAGTTTCAGCATAAGCTACAAAGAACACTCGTGTTGATAAACATGGTTTTGTGGCATAACATTATCACATGGTCTTCGAGTAGAACAACAAAATAGCAAAGTTTACCTTACTTGGTGTTGAACTAAAATCCTGGACGGTCCAATTATGCCTTTTGTAATTTTACTGCAGTGATCTACGTTTTTTTTTTGGGGGGGGTGGGAAATCATCCAATGACTTCTCCCGCTCTGGGTGGAGCGGGAGGGCGTGTCAGACTCTTACTGACTAAAACTCACCCCTGTTCCTTCCCTGCCTGAGTGCCCAGGGGTACGGTAACTCATTTTCAGAATTCATCCGCTACCCCTAGGCATAGTGATCTACGTTGAGAACATTTCGATGTTTTTCTGGTAAAGCACTGATGTCATTATCCTCATTTTCGTGCCCTTGTAGTAGTAATTTCTCCAGTGTCTATCTGCGGACCCTAGATAGTGTAATAAGGGCAAACACTCTGGGTCCAAGATGTCAACTAAAAACAGAATAGCTGCCCAAAATGTTCAAGACAAATATACCCCTAAATTATGTTAAATCGAGAGCTGTCCCGTGCCGCGGGGACTCCACTTCCCATCGTAGTCCCGTAACGGTGGCAGCTAAAAGCTTCCGGCTGGCAACACCCTCGAGGATCTTGAGAGAACATCCACTTCCTAGCCAGACAATGTATAAGTTATTAGCAAAGTCTAAGAGAGAAACCATGTTTTATTTTTTTAAGTGACAAGAAAATTTTCTCCCATTGTGACTAAAGAATATTGTCTGTTATTATTACTGCAGTTAACACTATTAGCTATTCATATTTATCAGGGGCTTTAAATAGAGCAGGCATTAGTAAGAAGATTGATATGCAGAAACAAACAAAGTCTTAATGACTGGGCAGTCATTAAGAGTCCCAACTGACCCATACATCATTCTATTACTCGGGTTCATAAGCTGCCGAAAATAATTCCCATAAATAAGAAGGAACATTGTTTTAACAACTACGGTTCACTGCCTTTCATAGGTGCTTCTGCTAGCTGCTAAGTTACGAATATTTAGTTATAGCGTAAGTTACACAACAGCACCGAACTCCCATTCAAGTTGGTCTATTATCCTGGCATCATTAAAACCATTCTACGTGGCAGTAACGCCATTCTTCATGGCATTAGTTCACAAATTAATGCCACAAAACTTTGTATATCGAAATGTGAAAACTACGCTGTAATCGTATGCCACGTGATCACACTAAATTAGGGTGCCCTTGATTTGGGGAAAGATTAGGACAAGTCTTATAAAGATTATTTAAGAGCGAGTTGAGTTCTGTGAAATGTTTAATGTGTTTTGTATTTTCAAATGTCAGGAAAAATAAAAATGTAGCAAGGCTGAAAAAGAAACTGGTTTCAATGAGAAAAATAAATAATTTTGAATAATTATACTTACTTACGGCTGAAATAAAAAAAATTAAGCATGACCCGCCGGTAGGTCTGTGTGGGTTAGTCTAGTTGGGCACAACTGCACAGAATAATAATCCACCTCATGACCAATAAATAATTAATAAAAGTGAACTAGCGCAGTATACCACGAACTTCCCCCATTTAAACAAAGCCATATGCCAGTATTTGCATTCCGCCGTTATATTAACATGAGTCCTTCCTGCGCAGCGCCGTGTGTCCACCGTGATATTAGTAATAATAGGGCACGCACAGGGACGGGATTGGGCAATAAAATACACGAGTTATCGCGAGCGACGCACCGTGAGCGCGAGTGGTGCAAGACGTGAGATGTTGACGGGAATGCTTGTCACCCTACTTGAAAATGTTTTTTTTAGGTCTAGCAATAGGGAATATCAGTGACATTTTTTTCTTCTAAATAGTATACTTATTAACTTTAATATAAAACTATGACAGAATTTTTAAAATATCTTCATAAGAACCGAAGTCATAAAGCTTTAAAGTTGATAAAAGAAAGAGAACTCCGACGTATTATCTGACGTCAAAGAGCATGACGTCCATACAGCTACTACTACGGCAATATCTGTCTCGGTCTGGCTTTCAGAATATTACATGAATTGAAGGACGAATGAAAGACATCTAAAAAAGAAGACTTGACATTGTCAGGGTTTTCGATTAACTATTAAATCCAAAGCCAGGTTCCACAAAGCATCATCGATATAAAAGGCTTCAAATAACATTACTGTTCCTATTTTATTCTTGAAACAAACGTATGTTTTTTATAGGCCGGACCATCAAAATGTATTGTTCGGTTGGTTCCCCTGCCGTGGCGTAAAAATGTGAATAATACGATCTAACGTTTTTTGTGCTTACCTAACAATACTAATCATCATGTTTATTTGAATCAAGCTCTCTTTATGAGAATAAATATGCTTTTACTAGAGATGAACTAATTCACTATGACATCGTTTTGAAAAATAAAAAAAATTGATTTTTCAGCACGCACTTTCAACAAAACAATCAAAGATTACTAAATTCAATCGGACGCACAATTTTTTGAAGTCAAACCAGTGTTTTTATCTGCTGCAGTAAACTTTTTCATATACACAATTTTTTTTTTCATGTGAATCTTTCCCTTACACCACACCACAGAAAGTTGTGTGACGTCAGTTTCCCTTACAAAAAACATTGAATACTTTGAACCGCAGAAGTTGGCCACAAAGGAATGAATGGCCTTCTTTCAGTATTGTTCCGTAAGGCCGTGGCGCTAATATATGGCTAGAGCCACTAGTTATATATTGTGCCCTGATTTAGGGGGCTCGTGGTTCCTTTTATGGGAGTTAGAAGCTATAGCAGGCTTTATGTTTTCTACTAAACTTCTTTCATAAAACATGCTTTCTGATAGCTCGTCTTTTATCCTTATTTGCTTTTTCTTCCCTATAATAATATATGCTGTTATTGGAATCATAAGTCTTTTGTTTTATTAGCTTTCTAGTACTAACAGTATCTAAGCTAAACCGCGGATGGACAGACGGATAGAGCGAAACTATAAGGATTCCTTATCCTTGTTAGGACAGAACCCTAAAAAGAAAACTAAAACACATACGATGAACGGCTTTATCGCATCGCATTGTTAATTCTTTGGGAATATTTTCTAGGTCACCATAGTCTTGTTATATTTTTTCAGTCATTAATTAATTTATCTAGCTCAAATGAATATTGGTAATCTAAGTTACGTTTTTACACCTAATTTTGAAAGCGGACTTAGAATTAGGAGCGCAATTGTTAATTAAAATAAAATAATGGTTTTATTTTTGTTATTTACCTCGTTTAATAAGGTCAACGATAAAATTAGTAATGAATATACTTATTAGCACGTGGTGGCGGGATACGCAAACCACAATAAATGTAAATACGGTAATAAAAGCTAATTAATATTGTTGAATATGAAAATAATGTTTATTTTATTATTAAGTAGTTACAGTAGACTTTATTGTAAAAAGGTAACGTTTTAGGTATAGGTAGGTACTTGTTATGTAATCTTTCAATAACGTACTATAAGATGCATTCATTTGTTGTTCAGGAAATGAATGTATCCTTTTTTAAAGTGAACTTTAAAAAAGGATACATTCATTCTACACATACATTCTACACACAATCGGATCCGGTAAGCTACTTATACTCCGTTCTGCAAACTTTGTCGTCATCAAAGAAATAAAAAGTTGACAAAAAGTGTTTGAGACAGCATGGTAACACTGCTTATGTAACAAAAAAGATCATTACCCGAGCTGCCACTTTGACTCCGCCAGAACATCAAGTGTGTGACGTCACCAGCTTATTTCTTCGTACAACTTAAAAAGTATGACTTTTTTGTTATTAATCTTCATTATATTACTTTGACTGACAAGTGTTGCCTTTTTCATGTTTTTTGTACATAGATCATGAACTGGATTATTAAATTATCCGTCAAAACTAAATTACTACTTATTCATCTGAAGCCATGGTGACTCTACTCTTGGAAAGCCATTTTAAACATACATATTCAGTCTTATTTATTAGAACCAAGAGCGAGTTTGGTCTGGCAAGTGGTTTATTGAGATGTATTGTTTAAGTTGGCTTTAGTATTTTCACAGTATCCAAGTAGTTTCTTTGTGTTGATATTAAAAAGAGCTTCAAATAGCTTATTACTGGACCTTAGATCATTATTGTGGATCATACATTATGGTTTCTGCAAATAAAAATTCAAATTGTATGTTGTTAGGTGCTTATGGAATAATGAGGGGGAATTTACTGGCCAAAGTGGCAGGTTACCGACAATTGAATCAAATGGAAAGTTTGGTGATAATCTGGGAATCTAAGAAAGCTTTGAATAGTGTACAGACAGAGGTAGTTGGAAAACCTAGCGCTCTATTTAGTTTACAAGCTAAATTATTGATTACAATATTGTATAGAAGCAAAATTTACATCAAAACAAAAACAGAGCAATAACTAAATTTTATTATAAACTGAAAAGCACAATTTATATATATTGAAGTATTCAAGAAAGTAATAAGATTTAACTGTTAACTAAACTCGATGTTGCCATCGCCCATCACGGAACAGTGGGTAGTAAACGTTATTACTAAAATAATCCAATCCAGCAAACATTTATCAGACGATTCCCCTAAAATGTGCGCACAGAACAAAACAAACTTTAGTGAACAACTTCCTTTATGGGCGCGGCGTCAAATTGATCTGCCATCCGCGATCTATGTGCTGCGCCGTGCGCTGAGCGCTGAGCGAGCGAGGAATGACAATGTAAACATGTTTACGAGCCTGTTCACTGCTCACCTACATCAAGACGCACTTTATTCATTTCGTCGATGTAATCTCGCCTCTCCACGACTCTCTCCTCCAGCGATCTCCAATTGGATCGTGCGATAGAAGCTTCATGGCTTCCGATTGATTGCTTCAGGCTTCATACTTTTCCATTTTATTGGCGACAGTATCCTTGAATAAGACCAATCAACACTTTGGGTTTTTGCCCTATTTCCTTTGATTGTATTTTTGATGTTGAGGAAAAATCCAAATCATTTGTTGCTATGGAGGTGATAACACAATTGAATGAAAGATGGCTGTCGTTTTCCGGACGACGAAATGCTTTTATCAAAATGTTGCAATTGAATGAATTCATGTGTTGTACTGTAATGGCTATTTGTTATTATGAATCAAAGATTAGATTTTGAATCTAGATAGATAGGACTTACATTAATGGATGACTATTTTATTTTGTCAATTAACACGACAACAGTTCGTGACTTTATTTAACACATTTGTTTGAATTGATACAAGACGGCGCGAGTCGTGTGCGCTGTTAGTAGGTATGCTTGCGATAATTATGATTGATGATGTTGATGGTATATCAATTTACATTACGATTTGAAAATATGCATGTGTCTGCAGCATGTCAGTCAAAGTATACCTACTTTATTTATTTGATTACAATATAGAATAGAATAGAATACTCTTTATTATGCACACCATTTATATTACAGAACATATAAATGAAAAAAAAACTTTACATAGGGTACACGCTAAAAGAAAATAAACAAAACAAAAATATGTACAAGCGGCATAAAAAAGGGAGGAATATATCTCATTGAGCATCGAAAAATTCGTCCACATCGCTGTCAATGGGAAAAGTGCCCAGAACGCTGGCAGCATTGCCGCGTGGCAATGCTGTTTCTTTGGGCGACAAAAAGGCCAGCCCTCTGGTCACGTGAAGAGTCGATTAAATGTTTGTTGATGTCACAGAAAACTCGATGAACCTACCTACGTTGAGTTTGACATTTAAAGATCTACAAAGAGACAACATACACAAAAGAAGGGTAAAAAAGGACCTAAAAATTTGCTCAATTTTGTCAAACCTTATAATTCGATTGGATGCCACTTTTCTGCAAATATTGTAACTTGAGACACTTCTTAATCTTTATCAGAGGGACACTTTGCTCCTGTCTTGGGAATCATCGCTTTAAGTCCGCCATTACGACGGATCCCTGGGGAGCCTGCGATTATTCCGTCGCCAATGTCAACCGAAATTTCTGGATTTTTACTGCCGATATTTTTATCAGAAACGTCGTAAAAATAACGCAATGAAACCTGACACTTGTGTTTTGTTTACTCCGTTCATTAATGTAATAAAAAGTAAATAAACAAGTTCGGTAAACAAATATCTAATCTACATAAAGTGGTGTGGGGTGGTATCCGTTCATTTGGCAACGAGGACTGTGCGTAAGCCAACTCTGCTAAGCCGATACTAAAAGAAAAGAGAAAATGTCGTAAAAAACAGCTTCGTCCCGTTCTGAGTAAACAAAATGTCAGTGGAAGTCTCCGCTAAGTTGTTTGTGTTGATGGACTTCAAAGTTTGGAAGTTGCGAAGATACGCACTGAAGAATTGTTAGGGAAACAGCTTGAATACTTTGAAGTCTCATTAATGTTGCAAAATTGTCTGTTTTGAAAAGAAGGGCTCCGAATATACGAGAAGTTTGAGTGGAGTTCTGAATCAAGATTCTACTTACTCAGATAGGTACAGATTGCCGACAAAGGACTAAGGAACTTCATGTATACGAATTATTCAGAAAACAATTGGAGCATCGCTTTAGAGGCAGTATCGTTCCAGCTATTCTTGCTAATATTGCAATTTTGCCTGGAAGCAATGGTTCAGTTGACACTAGATAGTACTTACAGTATTCTTAATGTGAACTCTCTCTTGCTATGAACCTTTAATCTCTTTAGGACTGTACTTACTACTAATATTATAAATGCGAAAGTTTGTAATTTTGGTCTGATATACCTATATCACAGCTAATATAATACTAGCGTACAGATGCCTCATCCCTTACAAAGAAACGGTACCGCCGTAACTACGGGTTTTCGACTTGCACAAGCAACTTTTGTTCTTCGTTCGGGCCCATCCTCTACACCTCGCTAGATGGTGTTAGCAGCGACAGCTTGCTAGTTGAATGAATTTACATAAAGTCTTGCCAATATTTTCTCATATATTGAGGAATTACTTTATAGTATTTTTGGCACTTCATAAGAGTTTTACTGTTTCAAAATGTTTCAATATACAAATTTTTAAAGAGGCGAATGGTTTAACTTTAAAACTTCAAATAGCGCCATCTATTGGCACACGAAATATAAATGCCTAAGGATTCGTTCCAATAAAAATCTAAATTTGAATAAGGAGCCAATTATTCCACAATTTTATCCTTAGGGTAGTTGATTAAATAACAAAATACAGTTTTTACCGTATTTTTTTTTCAAAATATTAATGTTACTTAAACTTCACTATGAAATCGATGCTTAGTACGCCATCTATTGACATTTATTTGAACTAAAGTTTGTTTGTTCGTGATGAGACCCCGTGCCTATATAGATGGAAGGATAGATGTTTGTTACTCAATCACGTCAGAATGGCTAAACGTATCTGGATGAAATTTGACACATAGGTATATTTTAGTCTGCAATAGCATATAGCCTATATATTATATTGGGGCAGTATAAAATCCACGCGGGCGAAGCAGCTGGCAGAAGCTAGTAAGTATATAAAACTTATAAGTCTAGATAATTTGTATATAAGAGCAATATATTAACATAAAACTTAGTATTTCGGTAGGTACTATTAACTTGTAATTTTGCTCTAAATCGGTCAGGGATTTTAAGTGATTGTGCAGGTACACTGTTTTTGGCTTTAATTTGCAATTATTCGATACCATTAGCACTGGGGTCATAACCTCCCGGTTATTTAGACCGACTTCATCATAAATCAAGTCAACCTTGAGATCTAGTTTAATCTCCAGCAAGTAAGTGAGGACAAGTGTCCTATGTCTTTGTCCTAGATTTCTTCTATTATTCTGTTTACGACTGCTGGCATCAGGGTTAGATTGTGTATCACCAGATGAGTATCATCATGGTTACTTTTCATATTATAAATCAATCATAATCAACGATAAGCAAGTTCAACGACCGCCGTCCAGTCAATTGTCCTTCACACCATTATGTCTCTCTTTATGGCAATGGTTGCAAATGACAAAACAGACCGCATGTAGCAATAACTCACCAGTTACATCAGCAAGGTGACCACAGCCCCAATAATTAGCGACACAAACCGGCGATTCATCATCAGCAGATTGTGGCATTATCGTCAGGAAGGCAGTTATAACACAATACTCCATAATACTCTGTATAACCGACAGGTTAACCGCAGCGCGCGCGCAAGGACAGGCGACGCTCGCTAGATCATTCGCTGACACCAAAAAGTGGCAGATAATACAGTATATCCACTTTTACGTTAACCAGCACTGCTGTGTGAGCAAGAAACTCATCCCCCAAATTCTTCAAGGTATCCTTTTCCTAAGCTACTTCAAACCGGCTCTTAAAGTACGTCATGCCAGCGGAAGTTCAAGAAAACCTAAAACTATTGACTTTTAACTTTCTTAAAACTGTTGTAATTTCTACTCAATAAGTATACGGCGAAGCCAAAAAAATGGTTTTGACTTTAGCTGTTATAGTTTCTTGGCAACCATCTCTATTCTGTTTTAGCTGTGTATTTTTGAATGTATTCCACCTAACGCTGGAAGCCATAAGTGATCGTCAAAACTTCACTTTAGTCGTTATTTGACTAAAGTGTAGTTAGCAAAATTTTTTAGATACCAAAATTATGCCATATTATTTGCATTCACTTAAGGCACTTATAACGTTAGGTAAGCAAAAATGTTTTCGAACTGCAAAATCTGCATAAGTATTTCTAATGTCAGATCTAAATAGTCCTTCTGCATGTTATCTTCCACGCCATCGGCCGAGACAGACATTGTGGCTGCGGTGCGCTTGCGCACGCGATAAGGACAAGTGCTCACTTTTATTTATTTTATGTTTTACTAGACAAGCGTTCAATCATGTTGGAGGATTTATTTTATTTTTATTCATTTATTTTCGAAATGGAACTTGTTCATTCACACTAGTATCGTTGTGGTGAACTTTCTTTTCATCCTGCTTTTCTATCGGAATCCTTCTTTCTTCAGCAGGTGTAGCATGACCAATTCTATTTCTATTCTATCAGGAATATACAGTTCTTTTTATCTAACTTGACATCTTTTCTGCCCGAGCATCATGCTTTACATTGTAGACTTTTGTCGATTGAAGAATAGAAACGTTTCTTCTCTTCAGTTTAACCATCACCACGCTTAGGATGGTAGAAATCTTTCTAGAAATTGTCATTTAGTTTATTTTTCCGTCGACAAAACCCGTTTCTATGGTGGTCATGCTACGCGTGCTGGAATATCGATCATGACACCGTCAGGTACACTGCATCTCCATCTGCGTAGCCTTTTCCCAACTATCTAGGGGTCGGCTTCCAGTCTAACCGGATGCAGCTGAATACCAGTATTTTACATGGAGTGACTGCCTATCTGACCTCCTTAACCCAGTTACTGGGTAATACGATACCCCTTGGTAAGACTGGTTGTCAGACTTTCGGACTTCTGACGACCCGTAACGACTGTCAAAGATCCACGATTAACAGCCGGAACCAACGGCTTAAAGTGCTTTCCGAGGCACGGAGGAGTCTCGGTATGTAAAGATGGTCACCCATCCATGGACCAACCTCGGCAAGCTTAACCTGATGGATAAAACCGTGCGGCTGTTATTACTTTAGGTCGGGTACACTATTAAACTAAAAAAGTACAGTGAACAGTTTGCTAGATTTAACTCGTAACATATAAGACATGACACTGTCGGATCTGCGTTGAGATGAGTTTACAGATATCTGAGCTCCTTCATAACCAATAGCTTGAATGCTCCATGTGAAAGCGTAACCCTCAGCTAAAAATATATTTGCATGACTAGCTTCCTCTTAACTGTTAGTTGGCAGTGCGTCATTGTGTATTTACTGTATATATGTTAGTTGTGCATGTGTGTGTTTCTGCAAGGGGGTGTGTATGTGTGTGCATGCAACTCTTTCGTCCATGAGCTGCACTTCCTACCATCTCGTATGGGCTGGGGATTAGGAAGTCAATGCCGGGGACATTAATGTGCTGGTACTAAACTAAGTTTTATTGTTTCCTCTACCAGTTTACCTTGAAACTTCATATGTTTTATACTTAACTTCGACGTCTTCTATGAATATGAGAGTTCCTAGTTATTTTTAACCGACTTCCAAAAGGAGGAGGTTTTCAATTCGGATGTTTGTATTTTTTTTTTAATATGTTTAGGCATAACTCCGTCATATATTGACGGATTTGCAAAATTCTTTTTTTTGTACGAAAGGGGTTTGTTTCGAAATGGTCCCATTTAAATTTCATACAGATCTGATGATCGGTTTTGGAGGCAGACAACGGAACTCTTACAAAAATTGACAGCAAATCAACCGCGATTGCTGCGATCCTATGTCTATGAATTGTTAACACAATTTAATGAGGAACCACAACTAAAAAGTGAAAAATAAAAAACCTTTTATACAAAAAAATGGACCCGACTTCCGAACAAGTGCAAACAACTTTAATTTCGGAAGTCGGTGTCAAGAAATTGTGTCTTCGTTTCTTGACAACGACTTTCGAAATTAAAGTTATTTGCTTTTTGTTGGTTCCATTTAAAAAAAAAGTTTTTTTTAACGTTTGGATTATCTATATATTGCCAACATAACAGGAGTCTCGAATACCGTATTGTTTTGACAATAACCCCCGTTGGATCGGTACTGCAATATTACTGAGATTGGAGTCATGATGAGCCCAAGATAAATGCCGACGATATAATTTAAATAAAGTCTATATAATTATGTTCTGTAACAACTTCAATTGAAAGCCGCGTCGGTTCAGTAAGGCCAGGTCAACGGCCACACATTCTCACAGCATTGGCTAATTCTATTCATTCAATGGCTCTTTGTTTAGCTCCGTGCTTGTTGCTAGGCTATACGGCTATGTAACCATAGCTATTGATACAAGCAGTACGTATGTAACCATAGCTATTGATACAAGCAGTACGTATGTAACCATAGCTATTGATACAAGCAGTACGTATGTAACCATAGCTATTGATACAAGCAGTACGTATGGACTTTTTGCGTCAAATGTGTTACTACCACGAGTTTTTTGATAAAGGGTCTTCTTATAGATTGGGGAAAATACCACTTTTTGTATCGATATTGACAAAGTTTGGTATTGTGAGTTATTTGTTCGTTTTGGAGCTCCCAATTAACTTATTGACTTTTGTAATAATGACAATAGATCTGATCAAAATTATTTTCCACAATAAGTCTAAGACAAAAACTTTTCTCTCCAATATTTATGACACGAAGGAGTTCAACAGCAGACTGACAGCGTCTTGCTGTCAGTCTGCTGTTGAATTCTTCGATCATTCTGGAATCTAGACTGTGCACTAGACTAGTCTTGCAACTTATTATTTAGCTCTCTAAGATCAATACCAGTTCGCCCTAGTACTCGATAATCTGCAAGTTAGGTAGGTACTTACTTAAACTTGAGTTTGATTGAGACTTAAAATATTTTGCAACGTTAAAGTAAAAACAACAAATATGTCGAAATTCTTTTATCATTCAAGGCATGATGAAGGAATTTTGACGTTGCTTATGGGGCAATCTAAGAAATGTGAGTGCAAAGGAAATGATGGTGGGACTGATGATCCATCAAAAACAAAATTCCATAATATTGGCAAGTCTCTGAAACTAGTACCTGCATAAGTTCAGCGTGAGCTGTCTCCCGAGATGTTATATCTCCTGAGATGTTTCTTTAAAGAGTTTTATTTGTAACTAGCGACCCGCCCCAGCTTCGCTCGGGTACAAATTATACATATAAACCTTCCTCTTCAATCACTCTATCTATTAAAAAAAACCGCATCAAAATCCGTTGCGTAGTTTTAAAGATTTAAGCATACATAGGGATATAGGGACAGAGAAAGCGACTTTGTTTTATACTATGTAGTGATGATTTCTCCTATTAAGCACCATGTTCTTTTATTGAGATCGGTTTCATGGTTTTTTTGAGGAGCTCGTGGCTAAAGTAATGACAGCCGCACGGGTGGGTCGATCCATCAGGTTAAGCTACGCTGGCCGGGGTTGGTCCACGGATGGGTGACCATCTTTAGATACCGAGACTCCTCCGTACCTCGAAAAGCACGTTAAGCTGTTGGTCCCGGCTGTAAATCGTGGATCTTTGACAGTCGTTATGGGTCGTCAGAAGCCCGAAAGTCTGACAACCAGTCTTACCAATGGGTATCGTATTACCCAGTAACTGGGTTATGGAGGTCAGATAGGCAGTCGGTCCATGTATACTGGTTTTCAGCTGCATCCGGTTAGACTGGAAGCCGACCCCAAGATAGTTGGGAAAAGGCTAGGCAGATTGATTTTGGTTTCAAGGATTATTTATTATATTCTATAGTGCACATCTATTCTAAAGATAGGTCCAACAACCCTATTATCAGCATATTCATATGCAAGTATCGGAGTACCTAGGTACTCCCATCTCCATAATGTAAGCAAAGTTATCAGTGGCCGGGTGGCAGAGAAACGAACTCAGTCCACTTATCACGACCGATTGTGGGACGAACTGAATGGAACCGGTCCTGGACCGGTTCGGGGCGGTTCGGAGCGGTTCAGACCGGTCGCTCGCGTGCCCACAGAGCCGACACGCCTAGCTAATGACTAGTAATATTACGTGAAATTGTAGTTTTCATTGAAGAAATTGTGTATTTTTCTGCTCAGATTTGAGTATGAAATGGATAATTAATGGATATTAGTTTGTTGAGCAAATGGAGCGCACTGCTGGAAAGTAGATATGAGTTTCTGAGAAACGAAAGACAGAGAAAATTACTGTGATATGTAGGCACCAAAAGATTACTTTTTAGTTCACCGCAACCGCATATTGTAAAATTCGTAAACAAGCATTCTATAGAATCTTTCCATACAGGTACTCGTACAGCAGTTTATGTTTCAAGTGATCTTCTTTCAGTTAAAATTTCCATAAACAAAGGAAGGCATATCAAGTGTATCACTTGACACAAGATCATTGAAAAAGAATATAGGCACAGTTTCCAGAAGTAAAAATATTTAAAAAAAATATATAAACGATCTGTTAACGACACGTTAATCAAAATGACGTCACTTTATGTGCGGACAATGGTCAATTAACTGAACACAAATCTGCCGCAGTTAGCAGCCCATCACACTGATCACTCTTAATTATTATAATGATACCTACATTAGAAGTTACTTTGTAATAACTGCCAGTACCTACTGGCTCTTTGTGATCATGTCATGTAAGTTTTTCAGCATTTTCTTATGAGCTTGAGGAAAACCTGCAATTTGCTTAAATATTTTTTCTCCTCTTCGAAATTACCTTTGTTTAGGGAAAAAATATTACCATCAGCGGGGCTTACTACCCAGGGTAGGTGGCCCGGGACGGAGTCTATACTCTTTGTTTCCGCGTGGGCTCTTTTCATTATAATAACGTGCTCTTGTAACACTTCACCATTATTCCTGGAATGGCTGAGCAACTGCAAAGTCTCCGATATTGCATATTTCATAGATCAGATGTGATAACCGTTTTGAATATTTTTTTATTTAAATTACAATCAATTTAAAATTTAAATAAAAAATGGTACCTCAGTGTCTTATTTTAATATTGAATGTTAGATTCGCATCTACTAAGTTTAGTGTCAATCATTTAGTGAGTATTTTTTTTGCATGTGTGACTGTACATCAGTTTTGTGAAACAACAAAAAAAACAGGTGGTACATCGCTTGTATAATTGTCAAAAACTAACTCAAAACAACACCAAAAAAGAAAATCAAATTCCAAATAAATCATAAACATAAAAACCAACATATTATTCAATAACATTTGTCGCCATACTTCCGTGTTGTTTTCCTCTTGTTGCAAATTTTTCCACAAGTGATGGGCCTCACAACTGTGTTGCGTCAGCTGCTGGCTGTTGTCTGAAGTGAGGTTGTTGCATCAGCTACGTGTACAAAAGACCACACCTTATGGCCGTGCGGCAAAGGTAGGCACTTTTTTTTTGGGTTTGTATGGGCTGAGGACATTATTTTTCAGGTAACTGTGTCGATTTCACCCTTTCGACGAACACTTTCTACTTGTAGATGTCACCGTATTTACCGTTTAAACACAGTTTATGAAAAATCACGTAAAATTGTAAACTTTTATTTTAAAGTACATTGGGAATTATCGATTAGGCATGAATATTATATTTGAAAAATTATTATCGTTTCATAACAATATATCGACAGTTTACACTCTCGGAAGGTTATATATTACAAACTTTGGCACGCTATTATTTTTGCAAGTTTAAAAAAAAGTTACATTGTAAGGACTTGACAATATAATAAGTTTTGGAAGAGCGAAGTGCTCTAATTAGGATTGCCAACTTTTTTTAAAAGAAATAAAGTAAGTATATCTGATTTCAGGGAGAGTAAATAAAGAGTATCATCATATAAAAAAGAGTACATTTATTTTAATTTACAATTTTTCATAATACTGAAAATAATTGTATGACTCCAAAATATTCCAAATCTTAGTTAATGTACCTAGATCAGGAGCTCATTTTATTAACTTCACTGTAGCGCAATTCTCCACTGGCCCGCCACTGCGCTATAATGACCGAAAATACGCTCTCATTAAAGGTTACATTCTATTTCACAGTAAACAGTAAAATGTTTAGGTTATGACAATGGGTGCATATGCATGACTGGTATTAGTATAGTAAACGTTTTGTAAAAAAGAGTATTTTAGCGTACCCTATTAGTATTACAGATTATGTGTAATTTTGAATGTGTAATTTATTTTTACAATAAATACAATTAAATATATATTAATAATTAATATGTTTATTAAAGTGAATAAACGAAATAATAATAATAAAGATTTATTTCTCACCACAATATCTAAGGTACATTTAACATGGTATCAAGAACAATGCATAACAACTGCGAATTAATAATTGTAAAGTACACCTACATGCAATAGAGTACAATACTCTATTTTAGAGTACAGTTGGCAACCCTAGCTCTAATACAGGCAAGGGCACTTCAAATAGGTATTAGTTATAGGTAGTAGGTACACACCAGTCGGCAACAGTTTCCAATCTCCGAAGTTGACCGTCTATTGTTATGTCCATCAATCTGTAGGTACCTATATATAAAATTCAAAGTCCTGACTGACTGATATATCAACGCACAGCCTAAACCGCTGGTGGGGCTGGTAGGTGGTGTGTTCTTTGGGAAGAGTAGGTGTCCATTAAGAAAGGGTTTTTCGAAATTCAACAATCCCTAATGGGGTGAAAAAGAGGTTGAAAGTTTATAACAGGGGAAGTACTAATTCAATGCGGGCGAAGCCGCTGGCAGAATCTAGTTCTGTAATAAACCCTGAGGTCGGTCCATGGCGCCTGACCATTTGTTGGGTGTATGCAATTATCGGGTCACATAGACACTGAAATGGTTTTCTGGGGTCGTGCGAAATAGCAAAGTGAAGTTAGGCGGGTTTTTTTTTTTTTTTTTTTTGGGGGTGGGAAATCATCCTATGACTTCTTCCGCTCTAGGGTGGAGCGGAAGGGTGTGTCAGACTCTTACTGACTAAAACCCACCCCTGTTCCTCCCTGCCTCGAGTGCCCGGGGGCGAGGTAACTCTTTCGAATTTATCCTCCACCCCCGGGCAGAAGTTTGGCGGGTTATCCTAGCTTCTTCTCTGTTTGTGAAGAGTACTTCTTCTGCGACTGCCTTAATACGATACCCCTTGGTAAGACGCGCCTAGAAGAGATGATTGTCAGCCACCACTGACCCATCGTGGCCGGTGCCTGCATGCCTAGTGGTAGCGGATAAATTGTTAACATGAGTAACCGCACCCCCAGTGGCGTATTCAAAGATTTGGCGCCCCGGGCCAAATATTTATGCTGCCCCATAGTTAACAAAAAAAGGGAATATTCTTTTTTGCTATTGCCACCTATTGCCACATATTTATATTTAGAATTTGAGCTACCCGATTCGGATAGGTAAGATTTTCGAAAAGTTACGGGGTGGCAAGTAAAATTGGAAATAGTAGGGCTTATCCAACTTGAAAAACGACAGTAGGTAGCATTCGTCGCCCCTGGCAGTCTGCCGCCCCGGGCCATGGCCCTCTTGGCCTAAGGGTAAATACGCCACTGCGCACCCCTGGGCACTCAGGCAGGGAAGGAACAGGGGTGGGTTTTAGTCAATAAGAGTCTGACACGCCCTCCCGCTCCACCCAGAGCAGGAGATGTCATTGGAAAATTTCCCACCCCACAAAAAAAAACCCCTTGGTAAGACTGGTTGTCAGACTTTCGGGCTTCTGACGACTCGTAACGGCTGTCAAAGATCCACGATTGACAGCCGGGACCAACAGCTTAACGTGCTTTCCGAAGCACGGAGGAGTCTCGGAATGTAAAGATGGTCACCCATCCATGGACCAACCCCGGCAAGCGTAGCTTAACTTGATGGATCGACCCGTGCGGCTGTTATTACTTTAGCCACGAGCTCCTCTGTTTGCGAAGAGTATTTTATCCAATAATAGGCTGTTGTAGGCGAGATCATAACATAAATAAAAAACTTTTTTACAAAAAAAAAACAATCGACTTCCAAAAAAAAAAAATACACTAAAAATTTAAAAATAACCTTAATTTCGGAAGTCGGTGTTTATATTTTATTTCTTCGATATTTGACACCGACTTCCGAAATTAAAGTTATTTTTAAATTTTTAGTGTATTTTTTTTTTGGAATTCGTTTGTTTTTTTTTTTAAAAGTGTTTTATTTTTCGCTTTTTAGTTGCCCAGAACTAAAACCCCAATAACATGGAACGTGGAATTTAAAAATTTGGAGAACACAAAACATCATCAAGATATGCGTATTTTTCGTTTTTGTTCAGTTTCTCAAAAAGCGCTAAAGCGATGTCGATAAAATTTATATGGGACCACCTCGGGAGTATATTCTTTCGGATAAAAAAAGAATTTTGGAAATCGGTCCACAACTGACGGAGAAATGCGCGGACATACATAAAAAAAAAGATACATACAGTCGAACATAGAACCTCCTCCTTTTTCGAAAGTCGGTTAAAAAGTGTCTGTATTCTCGAAGGGCTAGGCAGTGGTGTGCCTGCAGTACCCACATTCATGATTTTTATAATAAAAAATAAAACATTCGCCATGGTCAGACTGGCCTGTTTTGCCCTTGTTTGGTAGGAAAAAAGAAGGGTGGATACTGATTAGTGATAAGTAACAAACATGTTGTTGTTTTCCATAGATACTACCTACCTATGGAAATAATTAGTATACCGGATGAGTATAATAATATAAAATATTTAAATAATATAATAACAACGTCCGATTTGCATTGTAAATGAAGAAACACAATAATATATTGCTAATAAATTGTTTATTAGCTGTCAATTTAGATAAAAATCTATAGACCAAGTACATAAGTAAATATTTATGATACCTGCCCTTGTTGCTCAAGTAGGTAGATAATTCGGTATTTACTAGTCAGATAAGTAATTTAGTCAAAGCACAATTTTTGGAAACGAAAGGTTCTTGAATTGACTAAAAATTTAAATATGCTTTCAGTTCAATCATAATAATATTTATGATTGAACTAGAATTAATGCCTAGAATAGAATTTTGTACCTATGCATTAGCATAGGTACGCCTATCGACTCAGTAATTAATCAAATAATAATAATTAATTATTGTGATCGAAGACTTTGTACAACATTCTGGGGAATCAAGTCATAAAATAAAAAAAAAACCTTTGTTGATCTAAGATTATGATTAAAATCAATATTTTTCACCATAAATTCATTATCATAAAACAATAATTTTGCCAGTTTTCTGTTAAAAACATGTTGTTTTTTAAAAACGCCAAAAATTATCCATCAGTGTCTGTATTGTGTAAAATTGATAAACATGATACAAGCAATCGAATTTCAACCATATGTGTGAACGATAAGGTTGAAAATCAGAGGGAATTTAGTATAATCAAAGATCTACACACAAATTAATTTAAGCGATTATCAACCATATTTCTTTGGAATAAGAATGTCATGTGTTGTTAAAGTGTGTAAAAATTACGTCACTTACTGAATCAAGATCAAGAGAGTTCAATAGCACGTAATCTCGGTTGGCTAATGTTTTCAGGTATTTTTAAGTCTCTTACAAAACCAACTAACTTTACGTAAGATTGTGTATTGTTTCCATTTCCACGAATTTTTATTTTTAATAGCAGGGTTAACAACATAATAATCATATTAGTTGATAGCCCTGTTTGCCAACGACATTGATCTTGTCGGTGAAGATGGACCTGATATCCAGAGCTGATTGTAGAAATGGCAGCAGAAGCTGGAGAAAGTTGGCTTGAAAATCAGCAGAACCAAAACTGATTAAATGTTCTGCGATTTCGGCTGTCTCTCCAATTCTGAAGCTATAGTGCTAGGCTAGGTGGCGCGCTTCTCCCAGTCTGCTCCGATTTTCGGTATCTCGGTTCACTCGTGCAAAGCGATGGCGAAATAGATCGGACTGTTAAGCACAGAATTAACACTGGATGGATGAAATGGCGGCAGGTCACCGGGACTATCTACGACTCCCGCATTCCTCTTAAACTTAAGGGAAAAATTTATAAATCAATGGTCAGACCTGCTGTCTTGTATGGTTCAGAATGTTGGGCCACATAAGGGATGAATGAAAAGCAATTGCATGCAGCTGAGATGAGAATGCTTGGAGCGATGTGTGGTGTTACGCGCATGGATAGAATTAGGAATGAATATACACGAGGCAGTCTGAAAGTGGCACCGGTGACTGAAAAGTTGTGTGGAAATCGATTGTCGTGGTATGGGCATGTGATGCGGAGGAATGAAGAAAATGTAGTGAGGAAAGTCCTGTGTATGGATGTGGATGGCTATAGGAGTAAGAGAAGGCCAAAGAAACGATGGTTGGACTGTGTGAAAGAGGATATGGTTAAAAAGAGGGTGACGGGTACAGAGATGACGGTTTTTTTTTTTTTTTTTTTGGGGTGTGGGAAATCATCCTATGACTTCTCCCGCTCTGGGTGGAGCGGGAGGGCGTGTCAGACTCTTACTGACTAAAACCCACCCCTGTTCCTTCCTGCCTTTGAGTGCCCAGGGGCGAGGTAACTCTGTTTCGAATTTATCCTCAACCCCGGGGCAGGCATCGGCCATGACGGGCCCCGTCTCTTGCTGACAACTCTTTGAGGCGCGCGTGGAACACTACGCGCCGTCGACTCTCGGGGGAAAGTTGTGTGGAAATCGGTTGTCGTGGTATGGGCATGTGATACGGAGGAATGAAGAAAATGTCGTGAGCAAAGTCCTGTGTATGGATGTGGATGGCTATAGGAGTAAGGGAAGGCGAAAGAAACGATGGTTGGACTGTGTGAAAGAGGATATGGTTAAAAAGGGGGTGACGGGTACAGAGATGACGGCTAATAGAGAAGTATGGAAGAAAAAGACTTGTTGCATCGACCCCTTTTTTTTGTGGGGTGGAGCGGGAGGGCGTGTCAGACTCTTACTGACTAAAACCCACCCCTGTTCCTTCCCTGCCTGAGTGCCCAGGGGTGCGGTTACTCACTTTAAGAATTTATCCGCTACCCCTAGGCATTGCACCGACCCCTATAGTGCTAGTTGGCCAAAATAATGGGCATTGGTACGGAGCAGGAGGGAATAGGAAGCAGTCGCCACCTTCTGCGAAGCAGTAATACTGGCCTGACCGGCTCAACAGAGTCGCCCTTACGCCCGCTGCAGCAGCCGCCGCAGGAAACGCCCTGGGCGTCGGGGGTCGCGAGACGATCTCTGGCCACCGTAGGTGCGGGCCTGCGGACGGCGAGTAATGGGTAGCTCGCAGTCCGATCAGCACCAGGCCTGAGAGTCGACGGCGCGTAGTGTTCCACGCGTGCCTCAAAAAGTTGTCAGCAACATGTGACGGGAACAGTGGTAGCGGATAAATGCGTTACAGAGTTACCGCGCCCCTGGGCACTCAGGCAACTGAAGGAACAGGGGTGGGTTTTAGTCAGTAAAACCTCCGCCCTCGCGCTCCACCCAGAGCGGGAGAAGTCATTGGATGACTTCCCACCCCAAAAAAAGAAAAAGTTAAAAAGGCACTGGATTAGAGTCGCGGGTGAAAGCTAGCTAATCAGTAATAGTAATTGAGACCTAGCATCTATCTATGTCTATTCGGGCTTTTACACTGTCACCCAATTTTTGGTTTAACGGTTACCATTCAATCAGACTTGACTTGACATCCCAAATTCACAACTTAGTGAAATGTTACCGAGTGTCAATCATCCATTCAGCTCAGCCTAGCAACAAGGAACAGCATGCAGCAGTGACGTCACAAGCACGCATGCCGTGAGAATGTTCGCCAGCGGACGCTCATCACTTGTTTTGTAAACCTGCTCATCGGATCCAAACAACAGCGTCAACAGAACGAATAGCGGATACGCGCTGCTAGCGGTATGTGATATAAATTGCTAGGCGCAAGTGCTGACGAAAGAAATCAGCTATTTTGGAATAGCCAGGGTTTTCAGTCTTCTACAAGCCCGCCACACTATTCCCAAATCACTGTAACTCCAGAAAGCCAGAATCAACAGTGGCGACCACCAGGAAAAACGTCGAGGCAATGAAGCTTAACGAGTCCCGGAGAAACGCTTAAACTGGGTCCCCCAAGACAGTTTAAGCGTTTTACAACGAAATTAATGTTTTGCAACGAAATTAATCAGAAAAGAACAGCGGAGGAGTAAGTTTTTCTTACTCCTCCGCTGTTCTTTTCTGATTAATTTCCATTTCCCTCCTAATCAAGCGGGAGACAGAACAAAGCTAGGCCATTAGGCACAAAGGGGTATTTACAACTGGGAAAAGTCCAGTTGCCAAGCACCACGGATTAAAATACTAATATTAATGGGTCCTAAATTGTAAGCTGTTACATTTTATGCCAATAATAGGTATGGCAAAAACTCTTGAACGCACGGATATTCGTTCTAGTTTCCACAAGGTCCGTGTAATATATACAACTCCAGACGTACACTGAATACTATCCAACATAATATTGCGTTCAGTTTGCCAAAGAGTTACACTCTCTTATGATATGATGTGTGGATTGTTCGTATTCGCAATCAGTTGTAGAACATTGACATAAATGCGAGGCCATCTAGACATCTGCCTAGCCTTTTAACTTTTAGACATTAGACTAGCTGGTTGCAGCTGAATACGTGGAGCCAATACGAATCTGAGCTCCACCACCCAATTACTGGGTAACACGATATCCCTTGTTGAAGATGTTGTCATACTTTCAGGCTTTGACTGCTCGTAACGACTAACTAGAGTCAAAATCTACAAAAGTGTTTTCACCTGCACCCTTGATGATCTGAACAAGGCCCCAGTTTAAAATACTAATATTAATGGGTCCTAAATTGTAAGCTGTTACATTTTATGCCAATAATAGGTATGGCAAAAACTCTTGAACGCACGGATATTCGTTCTAGTTTCCACAAGGTCCGTGTAATATATACAACTCCAGACGTACACTGAATACTATCCAACATAATATTGCGTTCAGTTTGCCAAAGAGTTACACTCTCTTATGATATGATGTGTGGATTGTTCGTATTCGCAATCAGTTGTAGAACATTGACATAAATGCGAGGCCATCTAGACATCTGCCTAGCCTTTTAACTTTTAGACATTAGACTAGCTGGTTGCAGCTGAATACGTGGAGCCAATACGAATCTGAGCTCCACCACCCAATTACTGGGTAACACGATATCCCTTGTTGAAGATGTTGTCATACTTTCAGGCTTTGACTGCTCGTAACGACTAACTAGAGTCAAAATCTACAAAAGTGTTTTCACCTGCACCCTTGATGATCTGAACAAGGCCCCAGACACCGCCATAAACGTGGCCACTTACTGGGCCGAAACAGTATAACACTATAATAAATGTACCACGACACGAAAAGAAAAAGCCAGGACCAAACAGCTTAACGTGGTTTTCGAGACACGGAAGGGTCTCGGTAAATAACCACGGAAACGAATCGACCACGGCACTTAACCACGAGCCCCCTACAGCTGCTAAAATTCCAAAGAGAGTTAATACCTGTCCACGAACTATAAATTACGAAGCCAAACCAGGGCTGATATGGTTTCTGGAAAGAGTGGTCTGTGGTCACTTCTTAACATGTTTCAAAAATCCAAATTGTTTAATGGCTCCAGTTGATTGAAGTAAAGGCAACTGCGATCATTACATCGTGGTCGCTTGGCAGATTATTAAGTGATCTCAATTTCAAGTTTAATCACCAGATAACGACAATTTTGAAATGAAGATAAATCTAATCATAGTGGAAGTGCATCATTGCTGGATTGCTCTTAAACGGCCACAGCTCACGTTCTGCCCCCCTGCGCTAAAAATAGCGAGAATGTGCATCCTGCACGTGGATGGCGATTATCCTCCATCATCCATTCACACGCTGGATGTTACGTAGCCTCTGATGCAACAAACCGGTCGGGTCATGATGACCTGTTGAACACCTCTCAACTGATAATAATGACACTGATTTTGGCGTGAAGACCCGGAGATAGATGTTGCAACTTCTTCATTATCTGCCTAGCCTTCTTATCCCAATGAAGGACCCCCCTTCTTTGGGGTAAGAAGGCTTCTAGTCTGACCGGATGCCGCTGCCCGTCTGACCTCATCAATTATGTAGTTAATGTATCACACGGTAGCCCTTCGCAAGGCTGCAAAGATTGTATCACACTTTCGAGCTTCTAAATGTCTAAAAATGACTGTCGGAAACGTCTTAGTAACAAATTTATCAGTAGATAGGTGTCAGGTACCGGAATAACAGACACAATTAAAAATCTATTGTTCAAATCACACCGGTGTGATTTCGGTAACTCACGGGTTAAAAGAAGCGATTGATACCTTATCTAATAAAAAAACTTTTTGAACCCACGCTAAAAATGTTTTGAAGAATGGCACGTGTATTTCCGATCATAATTTATTATTTATCATGCAAGTAGGTGTGTTGTAGCTGATGCAATATAACCGGTTACAGGGTAATCAAGATGCCTGCTAAGCTGCTAATCTGAGATGACCTATTGAATCATACTCTAATCGGAACTAACTACTATCTTGTCAAGTTTCGCTTGTCAATGCTTCTGTCATCATCAAATATTGTACGGTTTACGATAATTACTCATTATCTGCTCATATTTTTTATACTGATAATAGAAGTAGTTTGCAAACCCTGAAGACAGCCTCTAGGAATTGGAGAGAATAAGCAAGTAAGTCAAGCTGAAGCTTTCCATTTGGATAAAAAACAGGCTTACCTACACACCTCCGACTCAGTCATACCACTGAGCTAACAGCTGCTACGTCACTTGGACCGTTAGCTGACATCACAGACTTAGCCGAATCATTGAATACCATTTCCTTATCACCAAGGTCTTATTAAATAAATAATCTCGCAATGACATATTGGCACGTGGACAACCGGACAGTCCTCTGATGCAGATGTGTGACGCAGCTGACGCAATGAGACCGGTCTGTGGGGTGCGCCTGCGCCGCCTAGCCCGGAACGACCCGATCAGTCACATCAGTCTCTTCTCATATCGCTAAATATTATAGGGTCCTGGAGCAGCTTCTCTTGGTGCTGGTCCCTGGAGATTCCTTTTAGGTTCCTGGGGGTTTGTTTACTCGCTCGCGGTGCGAGAGGGTAGTGTATAAGAGTGACTGCTTATGTGTGATGTGTTATAAAAGAAAGAGAACTGGAATATTAATATGTTATATTGAATAATGAAATTAATACATGTGCCCTCTTCGTGTGGGCTAGGTCAAGTCTCCCTATCAAACAAAAGTCTTCTTTTATAATAAATTCACAATTGGCGTTCCAAGAGTTTCTAGAAAGTTCCAAACTTCTAACGTGCCAGTCTTCACCATAAGGTTGCCAACATAAGGTCGTCACATGAGCTACGCCCCTACGAATAGAAGCGCAGACGCTAGCAAGTCTTCTATTCAACTAAATATTTGAAAAGCCGATTGAGGCCTACCTAAACCTACTGCGAAGGCCCTACCTTTGAGAGGTACACGTCGCAGCAGAGTCCACCTATGGATAGCCAAAAATGAACCCCGAGTAAAGTGGTCTTCTTTCTTATTATTAATTAAGCCATTCGGCGCACCACATATCCCGGCAATGCACATGGCTTCAGTGAGGTAAAACCTCTCTAAAAAGCCACACTGCTCTGCTAAATTTTCTGACCTAAGATGCTCTAGTTAGCATCTACCCAGAAGGGGTTTACAAAAATAAAATTCAAAACTGTAATAATTTTAACTCCATTGGACGTTTATGAAGACCAGGAGAAAAAACGACCACTGTTCTGAACACCTACTCACTGTTCCCGAGCTTCCCCCAGAGTGCTCCATAAATATAACTTGAAGTATACTCTCTAAATGAATAATACATAAAAATTGTCATGGGCTCGGTCACACCATACAGAATCAACTCGATCCTACTTTGCGAAGGCATTATACCCCATAAACAAAGTTGGTATAAACCGACAAAAAACCCGGACACATTTTTCCCTAGGAGAGAGGATCGCAATTCCCTCTACCTCCTAACCGTAGTAACATCTTTATTAAAATCGCACTCTGGAGAAACTCATATCTAATTCCCACTAATAATCGCCTAACAAATTTTTTTCATAGAATGTGGTCATATCTCCCATCAGTCTTCAATCACGTCCGTGCAGCTCATCATAACAGTTACATGAAACACACAAAAACACAACGATTAATATCACATAAAAAACAAAAGAAATGAGAACCTCCTACTTTTGAAGTCGGTTAAAATTTAAACTTTTACTATATTGTCAACCGTACTAAATTTGAGGTACCAGATATCTGACAATTATTTGTCATGTCAAATGACATCTGACACCACTGTCTATTCTCTAAAAATCTTTTTAAAAATAAAATAAGTTTCAAAAAACAATTTATAAATTTTTTCTTAAATTTCCAAAACTTATATTTACTTACAGAATATTGCTTTAATAAATAGTTTACAAGCAATTCCTGACCTCTTTCGCATATTTTTATTTTTTTCGAAAAATTTGGGTCATCGTAATTATTAAGACCATACCTTATATTTATGGTCGAAAACTTGTTTGTCACGTTGCTATGACAATGCATGTCAGCTAGAATAAATAACATTGATACAAAAATAATTTTATATTTAGCAAAGAAATGGAAATTATCCTTCTTCGTACAATATGGGAGGGCCCATATCTCCTCCTCCAGCCTATTCTGTGAAAAATGCTGTTCCGCTTGTTGTGAAATGTTGTGATGTTGTGAAGTGATATTTATGATGCAGTTTTCATCCCGATAGATATCCGCTGGACCATCACCTATTGGAACAATAATAGCAGGATTTTGCATGACTTCCACCGGCACGCACAGCTCTTTGGACTCCACCGCCATTTCGAAGCTCTCCTGCTCACAAACATCAGCAGAAACATACTCAACTTGAATAAAATCATCGTTACAAGAACCATGTGTCTCCGACGGAATTTCCACCTCACAGCTTTCCATGTCGACAACATCAGCCGAAACAACTCCCAAACAAATAAAATTTTCATTCGACTCGTGCTCGCCAAATGTTTCTTTTACTACAATTATCTCTTGTTTCTCTGAAATATTATTACTAGGAATAATTGTAAATAACCGACCCGATTCTGTATCTTCATTTTCACAGCTTCGGTCATCCTCGTCCAGACCGCAGTCTTCATATTCCTGGACATCATTGACTAGGCCTGCATCAGCGCAGCTCTGGTCATCATCGTCCTCCTTAGAAAAAAATATTATTTGATTATCCTTGCTCACATTATTTTCGGACTGTTCATCCGCCTCGGACACAACGTCCGGCCTCTCAAGATTATAAAAACACTGATTGATTCTATGCTTGCAAGACACACACTTGCATGGGAATTCTCTCCTAAGCTCCGCGCATAGCGTGTCAAATTCCATCTCATACTGGAATGTATATTTAAAAAAATAATGCGCAGCTCCTTTTAACCAGACACCAAGAATTAACGAATAATCGCTTTTTCGCCACCCCTTGGTAATGGCCATCGACACAAACTCGTCGATAAATTCTTCGAGGCACACTTCATACGTGTGTCCCGAAAAGTAACGCATTTTCCTCTTTTAATATTATTTAACACTTAATAAAAATGGAACCACTCAGCTTGGAGTATACTCCTCTTATCCTGATGCTGTCACTGCATCAGTCCTCAGTTTGTCCACCACACACCGTTACCGTTGCCGTCACTCTTACATACGGCGTTCTTTCCCGGCGCTCGCCGCCACTTGTAGGGACCTGGAGCAGCTTCTCTTGGTGCTGGTCCCTGGAGATTCCTTTTAGGTTCCTGGGGGTTTGTTTACTCGCTCGCGGTGCGAGAGGGTAGTGTATAAGAGTGACTGCTTATGTGTGATGTGTTATAAAAGAAAGAGAACTGGAATATTAATATGTTATATTGAATAATGAAATTAATACATGTGCCCTCTTCGTGTGGGCTAGGTCAAGTCTCCCTATCAAACAAAAGTCTTCTTTTATAATAAATTCACAATTGGCGTTTCAAGAGTTTCTAGAAAGTTCCAAACTTCTAACGTGCCAGTCTTCACCATAAGGTTGCCAACATAAGGTCGTCACAATATGTCGCCATTCGTTTTGTTCTGTTAGTAGTTTACTTACACGTGATTTTGTAAAAGTTTACGTTGGTTATTTTCGTCAGAAATTTGGGGAAGTCTACATTTTTTTAGGTGTTTTTATTATTTTTTAGTTTCTTGGTTCCAAGCGCTTTGGCTCGTTGGTTTTATTTTATTTATTTTTTTATTGTGGATAGGCACGCGTTTGACCACTATCTCACCTGATGGTAAGCGATGATGTGGTCGAAGATGGAGCACGCTTGCCTAGAAGTAACCTATTCACTCTTGACTTAAAGACTCCCAGGTTGTAGCTATCAGGAAACACAGACTACGGTAAGGAATTCCACTCCCTAGCTGTACGCACAATGAATGTTTTCTCAAAACGCTTTGAGCGTATGGATGGGATGTCCACCATGAACCGGTGGCACTTCGCCGTACGTCTTGTAGTCCGTTGATGAAACGGGCTTGACGGAATCAAATTATGCAATTCCGTCGCACACTCCCCAAAATGTAACCCATAGAAAACCGACAGGCTAGCAACTCGGCGTCAATGTTCAAGACATTGGAGTTTCGACTCATACGAGCCTATCATTGCCGATGATCCTCTTGGCTCGCTTCTCAATCGACTCAAGGGCATCAAGCAGGCATAGAAAGAGAATCCATGATGTCTTTAATCTGGCTTAAGGTATATACATATAATGACAGCATGATCAAATACGTCGCTATGAGTTAAACCAGCCTTTCCCAACCATTTTTAATTGCGGACCCATAAGTAGGTTAAAACGATCATCGTCTTGGACCCCTTGAAAAAATAAACCAGGAATATGAAGATTTTTATAGATAGGACATGTAGTTGCACGTTAAAATAATTTTACTTGTAAAGCTGTTCTTCCTCGGACTCTTTAGAACTAGTAGTCGACCCTTATAAAATCCTTATGGTAATCATAGGTAACCTCCAATTTTTGGGCCCAATTGTATCCGGTGTGCAACAGTGGACTTTACCCTCTTTACTACAATAATATGATATTATTATAAGAACGATTGCAGCATATTTTCCGAAGCGTGCCGGCTTATCAGTGTCTGGCGCGAGCTAGAGGTCACGCTGCTCATTATCACGTATTAGTATTGCATTCAATTATTTACATAATCTATCAATATGTGTATATAGACTATTTGTATTGACACACGTGTCTACTAACAGGAATAAAGCTGTTTCTGAAGGCCAGTCATATCCAATTTGTGTTTGTAAAGGAGTTAAGATATTCTAATTCGGTTTGAGTTTCCTTTAATAGCTTTGACCTTTAGTCGTGTCATCCCTATCTGATCTAAACTCAATTACACTGACAGGAAAGTTTGTGATCTTCTCAAAGTTTTCAGGTCAAAAATACTTTCATATTTTAGATTTAATCTCTAACCTTTTGTCTTGGCGCGAGCTTTACTCAGCATCATCATCTTTCTGCTATTGTTTGATGTCGACGCAATAAGTATGTTTTTTTTCATCCATACACACAGCCAATATATACAGCTAAGGAGAGAAATTCCCTGCTTTAAAGTCTTCATCATTCCTTCTTTTAAGTCAAGAGTGAATAGGTTGGTAGCGGATAAATTCTGAAAATGAGTTACCACACTCCTGGGCGCTCAGGCGGGGAAGGAACAGGGGTGGGTTTTAGTCAGTAAGAGTCTGACACGCCTTCCCGCTCCACCCAGAGCGGGAGAAGTCAATGGATGACTTCCCCCCACAAAAAAAAGAGTGAATAGTTTACTTCAAGACTTCGACCACATCATCGCTTACCATCAGGTGAGATGGTGGGCGATCGCGAATCCAGCAATTATAAAAAAATACATCTTTAGGAATCAGCTGTTACCTTAATAATTATACCCTTTCAAACCATTCATCTTTAAATCAATCCACACACTGTTTCTTTGGTCTTTCCAGCTTACACAACCAGATTCATGGCTCAAGTTATTGTCATTTTATGTGATGATTTAAATGTTGACCAATCCTCAAGTTGGAAATGAGACTAAACGAGGATGCTCTACATGCCTACTTTGGTTTCGTCACTCATTGAGGCTCCGGGTCATAACTAATTATGTTTTCAATAACCTGTTCTACTTATTACAGAGTTTGCTAACAGCTATAAATGACGCACAGCACTACTTTAATTCTCAAAAAACTGCCCAAAAGTGGCTAATACACGTTACACGTATCTACGTTGATGATGACGTAGACTTAACGAAAACAAGTCGATATAGGAAAACATGTTACATCGCCATCTGGGCTGGTTTGTGAGTAACAGGGCAAAACAGGGCTATTTCCAAGTTATTCTATGACGTGGTAACACTGGTACCTCACTATTTATGTTGCAATAACGGGAAATGTTTGGACAAGTGAAGGATCAGGAGTGAAGGCAGATGTGGTTAATGTGGAGACGTTAACTTACAGAGGTCACTAGGAAATGTTTAGTTTAGGAAATGACTTAGTAAGAAATGGGGCTCTTTGAGAAGGAGATGTCTGGAAGTACTACTAATATAGGTATCTAATTCAGTTCAAGCCGTGTTGCTGTCAGAAGGATATGGAGCCCGGTGTAATTGCAGGGTCATGTCATGCATTTCAGTTCTGATCTGTGAGGCACTAGATATTGCAAATGTCCGTAGTATGTAAATAAAGTGATGATCTTGAAATCTCTTTTTTCCTGCAACAAAAGAATTTAAAATAAGATTTTTATTCCAAGAAAACTTTCTTATGTATTAGACAATACTCGGTAATGTCAGCTAACCTGAGCTCGATGCCAAGATTCGTATATTACGTTTGACAGGCAGACATATTGTGTAAACATGTAAGAAAAAACAGGAATTCGTAGAATATAGGAAAAAAGCTTTCGAAGCTATAAAAGTCGGTACTATAACGGTGGCTGCAAGGTGTATCAGCAGATGTCTTCGATGGGCCACGCGACCCTTTTACCGCTTTTGGCAAAAACAGACCCACAGGAAGTGACGGGATAGTCGACTTCTCGAAAACGGACATTCTGAATATACTACAACAACTATTGTGCCGTGGTTAAACCAAAGATTGATTCATCTTTGTTGAAAATTGAAATTGCAAATCAATTTAAAACGATCTTGTGTATGAACGCTACCATAGCGAATAATATTAGCAATATTATCTTAAGGTGGAAGCGCTAGGTTAACCCGCGAAATTCAAATTCTTAAGTTTTTTCATGAAATCATGACATTTGTCATCAATTCTAACTAAGAGAGTTGTATTGATGATTTTAATGATTACAGTTTTGTAAATACGTACTTGCTACGGCCGCGAATCAAATGTTGACCAACATACAACCATACTGACCTGCAAATTTAAATTTCGCGGGCTACCCTGGAGCTTTCACCTTAATGGAACAAGGTAAAATGGAGAATTTATATACACAAAGTACAGTTGTAACACCATACTAGAGAAATTACAATTTTAATGGCTGGTAGGTAAGGGGATTTATGAAAACCCAGATGCATTTTGATTCACATAATTGAAGGCCTAGTAATCACCAATGAAACCACAATGCGGTTACTCAAAACCTAAATACTAACAAATAGTATTTTCCTATTAAAATTAAAAATGGCCTTCAGTATTTTTTCAAGGGTACCGTTGCACATCATAGTTGCATTCCTAGAATAACGGACATTATTGCATGCAACTGATATAATTGCACGTAAATGACTCATATGTTTGAAGTCGGCTAACATGGAAACCTACCATAATTTGTTAGAACAAAGCCGACTTAGTGAACAAAGAAATAAATGACGGTATCAAAGTTTTTATCTGGACTCGCGTTCTAAGCACCAGGTCGCATGTTCAGCGCTGCTAAGGAGCAATGTGACTCCTTCAATGTCATTGTTTGTAGCTAGGCTGCTAGCTAATACCTTCCATACTACCTAGTCAAGAGAGAATAATTTAAAGGCTGCTATAATATGATTTTAATTCGTAAAATTTTCGTGACGTTGCACAATTGTTTGGACTAAAAATTGGATTGAATCGAACAAAAAAGAATATGGCATTAGATCATAATTCAGCTTTGTTTTGGACTTAGAGGGCATAGACAAAGTGACATTACAATAACAAACAAAATTCCATGCCTTTTGGATTGTTTGATCATTATAATTGAAAGAAAATTAAGGAAAAAATACGAGAAATATTCCACTTTCACTAGAATTCCATTTGACTTTTGAGTTCAAGTTCAGGTTCTGAAGTTATTTTATTCTTCAAAGGAAATATTGATGATTCAATTACATAATAGGTAATAGCCAGGATTGGCCAAAAGCCAATAAATAGGTACCCATATAAGTATGAAGCAACCAATCAGCTGACTTGTTATTTCCTTAAATAAGTCTCAAAACTGATGCAGCACTAATAAATGTATTAAATACACAATAAAAGCTATCGACAGCTGTTTGTTATACCCTTGAAACGGTTAGTCATAATGTGAGTGATGTGTAGTTATAAACATAATAATTACAGACGTATCGCTAATACAGTAGCTAAATCGACCGATTCTGAGAGATTTTTTGTTGTTTCTATGCTATGATACAAACTCATTAGGAACCTTTCCTTTACTGTACTCAAATAAAAATGGCATGAGTTGAGCAGTGGTCGGGTTAGCTTTTGAGCTACGCGTCGTCATGAGTTCGATTCCTCATCATCATCATCATCATAATCATCAGCCTTTTAATGTCCCCACTGCTGGGGCACAGCCCTTCTCTCTGTGAGAGGGTGTGGGCCATAATCCACGCGTGGGAATGGGGAGCGGAGTGGTCCAAGTGGTTCCCATACCTATTGGTCGCTATAAACAGCAGACATGACTAACATATTATTACTTATCACGTTAGTTATAACTACTTACGTGGAAGTTGCTGCTATCTTCTGATATAAACATAAATAGCTGTATTAGATTTATTATCACAGGGATACTAATTTAAAATTAAATAAACTCGAACGATTCTAAGAATTGCAATAAAATAAAACTGAAACAGTTTACACGTGGCTATTGGCACGAACACGCTAATTTCTGCTCATGTTCAGTGGAAGAGGCAAACATGTTTTTTTTCATATACTTACAGAACAGGGTGCTTTGGTCGTTTTCTATTTAGAGAGACACATCAGTGTGGCCTTATGGTAGTCCTTATATAGGTTGTCATTGTTACAGAACGGCATGTCTGTATTTTCTATGACTTCCTTAAAGAAACTTGTTGATTTTGTATAGGCAGAAGCAGTATCTATTTGAATATCAATTTAAGTTACACAAAGCACAATAGCAAAGCACAATATACTGTCAAGACTGTACTCCAAGTGGCTAGGTTGAGTAGGTACCTATAAAACACCCACATTTCACCAGCTGTGTCCCAGCCCCATGTGATAGGCGAGCCAAGCAATATTTATATGACACTAGTTTGTGCCCGCTGCTTCGCCCGCGTGGAATTAGTACTGCCCCCGTTATAAATCATAGCCTTTGCTATTCCAGACTATAACCTATCTCTGTCCCAAATTTCATCCAGATGCGTTTTGATGTTGTGGTGAGATTGAGTAACAAACATCCATCTAAACTTTCAGTAGCAATGTAGGGAACATTCTGTAGCAATGTTGGCCACGCTTAGTTAGCAATATGCAGTGTAGTAATAAAAACAGGGGTGGGTTTTAGTCAGTAAAAGCCTGACACGCCCTCCCGCTCCACCCAGAGCTGGAGATGTCGTATGTTTTTAGGGTTTCGTAGTAATTTGTCTGTCTTCCCGTCCGAGGCATAGGTAGAGACTGTTGGAAGCTGCAATTTTTCGTGGATATATACATATAAAGAAATAATGAAATCTTGACAAAGATTTTTTTATGGTAGCTTCCATACTTGTAAAGTGGTGATGACTTTTTTTGCTCGCCTATCCTATTGTGAGGGGTATCGTTGCATAGGGCTTTTAAAATCATTGCGGTGTTAGACAGACTATTATTCGATTCAATCATTCGTTTGTGAAATATTAAATTTTAAAGTGATTTTTTTTGTTCTAGTCGAGCGTCCCCCCTTAAAGCTAAACTATTGGCTTGAGAAATCTAAATAAATTCGTTATGGTAGTATATATAATGACCCCTACATAGGAAAACTATCACGTCTAAGTTAGCTCTGTTAGTTTTAGAGTAATAGTCGCCCAAATTATAAAATGTTTCTACTTGTTAAATTTCGTACAAAATCTTTGAAAAAAAAAATACTTAGGTGCGGTACGATGTATGGAACCCTACCTTGCGCGTGGCCCGACACTCACTTGGCCTGTTTTTAATATACAAACACAAAGTTCTACACCATGACAGTTCCATTTTTTGTGACCACAGATCACGCTTGACCGGCTACAGCTGTATTATCTATGAGTGTAGCAATTATTTCATTTTAATTTACAATATTAATTGAATACTCCATGTTTTTAGGCCCAGTTTGAAGGTCACGATTGAAAGAAGAAATAATAATATTGTAACAAGTATCTGTTGGTCCGGTTGTGGAGCAAAAAGTTTATAATAGTAGGTACCTAATGTAGGTTTGTGTGACTCAAGGTTATTCGGCAGATGTGGTTAATAAATTATAATAGAAGGATTCATGAAAAAAAAAATCTCTGGTTGAAAAGTGGAAGAATGGCATTGTTTTTCTGTTGGAAAACTCTGTAACTCTCTGAAAACCAATCAGAATTCGACATAATGCTCCCTTTTCTCGTAAGGTTTTTATTTCTTAAATAGGTATGTAGGCAGAAGTTTCACAGTTTAGAGTTGTGTTTTGTATCCGTCTTTTAAACTTAAGGAAAAAAACATTTGAGACACTGAAAATGATCTTATTACCACTGCGGCAGCGCGATGACACTCTCAAACTATGTTCAGTAATATTTAGTTATTAATGTGTTTTGTTTTACTCTTAAGGAAAACTAAGGAAATGTGACCCTTGGAGCTGTTCAAGTAAGTAGCCAATTGTTAAAACAGTAACATATGTCTGTAAAACAAACATTAGCAGGAGTCTGTCAAAACTCTGCATCGTAACAGCGCGCTAAAGGCTTAAGTCAATATTTTGCAGAGCTGCGCGCGCGCATCCCCCCACTCCCCCCACTCCCACCGCACCGCCATCTTCACTTAGCGACAGTAATGGCCGACAAAAAGTTGTTATTCAATCTAGTTTGGAGAAAAAACTGTTGTTACCAACTCGTGCAGCCTGGAGAGTGAAGAGTGCGGATGTAAAAAACGACGACCTCTCTTTCTGTTAGTTTTTGTTACACTTTTCAAGGTTAGGTTGGACTTTTTAACAGTAATTTTGATCATAGTTATAATGGCGATCTCTTCGTCGAACCAAATGGAAGATTTTTGTACCTATCATTCTTGTTCGCTTGATTCCTCTTCTCTCTGCACCTTATATTTGGTAAAATGGCCGTTTTTATGCCACAAATGGAGGAATAGGAACTGATGCGAATGCTGGAGATACTTTCCCAATGATTATTTGTGCCAAAACTAAAACTAAAACTTCTCTGTGAGGTCACTTCTGGTTTTGGCAAGCTTCATCTCAATCAACTACCACGTTTTTCCACATCTTTTCAGAACTACTATTATATTTATAAAACTCAAAGATATTTAACATCGAGATATTTTCATGTAACTTCAACGAAGACTTATTAAACTGAACTTCTAAATGAGCTTACATAACCCAACATTAACATAAAGAAGCGAGTATAAAAATGCACAAAACGCAGTTGAGTGAAGCCTTGGGGTGCAGTCTGATCCCGCGCTTACTCGGCGCTGCTAAGTGGATTACTGCTGTAAACCTGTCTGCTGACCACCGTATGCTTAGCTGTCGTGTGTTTTACTTTAAAACTTACTGTAGTACTTCCCCGTCTTGCCTATGATTCTTAGAAGAATTAGTTTTCTAGACTATACCCAACTGTGTTAGGCCGTCCAAAGACGGACTGCTTAGAGCAGTCGTGTTGCCGTTGGGGCCTCGATAGACGGACTTCTCGAGACCAACTACACGATAGCAGTCGTATTGCGGTTGGGGCCTCCATAGACGGACTGCTCGAGACCAACTACACGAGAGCAGTCGTGTTGCGGTTGGGGCCTCCATAGACGGACTACTCGAGACCAATTACACGAGAGCAGTCGTGTTGCGGTTGGGGCCTCCATAGACGGACTGCTCGAGACCAACTGCACGAGAGCAGTCGTGTTGCGGTTGGGGCCTCCATAGACGGACTGCTCGAGACCAACTACACGAGAGCAGTCGTGTTGCGGTTGGGGCCTCCATAGACGGACTGCTCGAGACCAACTACACGAGAGCAGTCGTGTTGCGGTTGGGGCCTCCATAGACGGACTGCTCGAGACCAACTATACGAGAGCAGTCGTGTTGCGGTTGGGCCTCCATAGACGGACTGCTCGAGACCAACTGCACGAGAGCAGTCGTGTTGCGGTTGGGGCCTCCATAGACGGACTGCTCGAGACCAACTATACGAGAGCAGTCGTGTTGCGGTTGGGCCTCCATAGACGGACTGCTCGAGACCAACTGCACGAGAGCAGTCGTGTTGCGGTTAGGGCCTCCATAGACGGACTGCTCGAGACCAACTGCACGAGAGCAGTCGTGTTGCGGTTGGGGCCTCCATAGACGGACTGCTCGAGACCAACTACACGAGAGCAGTCGTGTTGCGGTTGGGGCCTCCATAGACGGACTGCTCGAGACCAACTACACGAGAGCAGTCGTGTTGCGGTTGGGGCCTCCATAGACGGACTGCTCGAGACCAACTATACGAGAGCAGTCGTGTTGCGGTTGGGCCTCCATAGACGGACTGCTCGAGACCAACTGCACGAGAGCAGTCGTGTTGCGGTTAGGGCCTCCATAGACGGACTGCTCGAGACCAACTGCACGAGAGCAGTCGTGTTGCGGTTGGGGCCTCCATAGACGGACTGCTTTTAGCAGTCAATAGATTTTTAGCTGCAAAAACAAATGAACTGTTTGAGCGGTCCGTGTATGGCGATCGTCAATTTTTTATTGAAACTGCAGATCGCCCAACAGTGAGCGCTTGTAGCAGTCAGCACTGACTGCTCCCAGCAGTCCGGCTGCCATCACTTGGGACCTGCCAGGGTCGCGTAAGGTTTTGAAAGAGTTACCGCGGCCCTGGTACATACAACTGAAGGAATATAGGTGGGTTTTTGTCAGTAAGAACCCAGTGCGTAACAAGTTTTTTTTTTGTGGGGTGGGAAATCATTCAATGACATCTCCCGCTCTAAGGTGGAGCCGGAGGGCATGTCAGACTCTTACTGACTAAAACCCACCCCTGTTCCTTCCCTGTCCTGAGTGCCCAGGGGCGCGGTAACTCTGTTTCGAATTTATCCACAACCCCTGGGCAGAGAGCGGGACAAGTTATTTGATGATTTCAAACCCCAAAAATAGAACTGTTTTAGGGATGTTGGGGTCAGCTTCCAGTCTCATCAGATGCACTTGAGTACCTGTATACGTATGACCAGTGTGTGTATGGAGCGACCAGGCTACCAGACCTCCACAACCCAGTAACTGAGCAACACGAATAAGGATTTATTATTTATTATATTAATCAGTATAATGAATATAGTTCTTATGTCTATTTTGAGGCTGTTTTAAACTGTGTTGGACACTTGAAGCTAGGTCTTTTCAGGTACGGGCAATATGGCTAGGTACTTAGTATGACACATGAAACTATGGAACATACGAGTATTGTTTTGTAAGAAGTAGGTACATACTATCTAATCCTACTTCTGTTATTAAAACCAGTCAAAACCAGAATTGACTGCTCGCAGTCAAAATCTTTATTAGATTAATACAAATTAAGTTAATAATTAATCACTAATTACGAAACATCTCAGTTAGTTTATGATAATGTTGACCACCAACCTAATAGGGTTTTAAGTCAATTTTAATAGTTTTTTTATAGTATTAATACGACTGAGTTTTGTAGTCAAAAGTGGTTTAAATCGGATAAAATCTGCTAAACCTGGTATCACACTTATATTATAAACAAACAAAAAAAAAGGGCGAAAGTTTGTAAGTGTATGTTTGTATGTTTGCTATTTCTTCACGCTCAAACGGCTAAACCGTTTTGGATGAAATTTGGTATGTCGATAGCTTATACTTACCATTTTTTTTTTGCTAGATTTTTTTAGTTTTATCCCGGTCTACGCGGGTGAAACCGCGGGTAGTATATTATAACAAAGAGTTCCAAATAAGATATATTCCTCATTTCTCCCAAAACCACTTAGAGCTACCATAATTTCTATGTACAAAACAAACTCTCTCATTTATGATAGCAGAGACCATAGCACTCTATTGTTCATATCTCTACCACTATAAATTCATACAAAAATCTAATTAACACTTAATAAAACGCCGTAATATTAGCTGTTAGGTTATCTCTCCACACCACTTAACTGTGAGTTATGTGAAGAAAAAACAACAATAAGATATGTACGGTACATACATACCTAAGTACTACATAGCGGCTACATCGGCGGAACTGGATGCAAATACCGACCAAAACACACGAACATGCAAGTAAATAAGCACTTACAGCAAATTAAAGTGTGAAGGCAGTGTTGTAAAACGGTTCCGTATGCAGAAATTCATATAAGACATGCGAAAGTGTGTCTGTCTGTTACATTTTCCCGTCTAAACCACACGGATTTGATGAAACTTTGCACACGGATCTCATCAGTCCGGTAGTAAGTTTCCTTGGGATAGGTACTAAAACTGAAATAGCTAGTCATCAATTAGACCGCCTATCGCAATACCTAGATCTATAACGATGTAATCTAATCTATTAAATAATCACTATTGATGGCTATCAGCAGTCGGTCAGCACGTTTACATCAACCGTGTTTTACATTATCGTATTAATGTGTGCCTCTATCAGTTTTTCATTCATAAAACAACAAACAAATATTAATATAAACATTAAATATTATTAATATTAACATTATATGTGTAGGTTTATTTAATTCCTTAGTTTAAGACTTCTCGTACTCTTTTTTCTGTTTTTTACACACTATTGTCTACATTTCTTTTCACTTCTCTTTTCGCGGGTCTGCTGGCAGAAATTTCTTTAGAAATAAGCAGTACCTTTGTGCTAATTTTTATTATGTTGTTTATCTATAGTTATCTTGTGTGTACATAAATTGTTAAATAAATAAATATATAAATAAACAAAATGAGACTCTCTTTGAAAAATATTTCAAAAAACGTAGACTGAAGAAGAAGCATTGAATTCAAGATGAATCTGAGTACCTTAGGGATAATTCTTGTATTTACCCGATTGCCCTAGAAGGAGGGTAATGTTTTTTAGGGTTCCACACCCAAAGGGTATCCAACGGGACCCTTTCACTAAAACTGCGCTGTAAGTCTGTCTGTCAGCGGGATGTATCTCACGATCCGTAATAGCGACACAGTTGAAATTTTCGCAGAATGTGTATTTCTGTTGCCGCTATAACAACAAATAATAAAATTAAATTACCTAAAGGGGGAGCCCCCTTTACTAGAAACGTGTTTTTTTGGCTTTTTTTTTGCTCGATACAAGTTTTTTTTTTTATGCGTATTATCTTGTAGGTACGATGGTACCCCCTGGAATGAATGGAACTCTCCATACTCGAATTTGGCTGGTTTTTTAAGGAACGTTAGCATTCGCATCTCAGTGTCAATCTGTCAAATTTGCCTACATATTGACAAGTTTTTGACATTAGTTGTCGCCGAGATGATAATGCGACTTGATTGATTTGAGTGCTTTATATTAGGTACGAGAATGGCCTTCTGATTACCTGCAACTATACTCTTTGTCATTTAGATTCGATCCATTGAAAATACACGTGCCTTTGAGACAGACAATTCAATGAAATTGGTTCATTAATGTCGTCGGCTGCACAACGCGAAATACTCATATACTACATGTGTTTATATACGTCGGTTTGTGTAAAAGCCCTATCTCCTGGCCGCAGAACTCTAAAGCCATGTACAGTATGTACACAAAGTATTCGAAGCGGAACACAACAGGGTTGCCAGTTGCCAACTCTTTGTGTTGCCACACCATATAATTAAATATTATTACGGCGAGGTATTGTGTTCGATCCCGGGCCGTGCATTGTTACTTCAATGCTAATGTACATTAGGAGCTTTTTGTAGTTTTATGGCTGTCGTAAATAACTGGATTTGTGATTGATAAGTGACGTTGATGGCGCAGGAGTGCAGGGGACTGGAGGATCAGCTGCTCATTATTTCATATTTTACGACCGACTTAGAGGACTGTGGAAGATTGCAACAGAAAGGGGCGATAGGAAGAAAATGATTACAGGACTCCCTCAACTATCTCAAATGTTAATATTTAATTGCTCATATTTAGAACAGTGAAGGTAATTGCAAAATTCACAAAGAGATAGATAGCATCTTTGGATAAACAAGCAGTGACTTCTATTTTAGGACTGCAATAAAACTTAACCAGTGACTTCCCCCGTACTCGTATAATTTCCCTCAGTAGCAATATCCTCAAAGATTCATCTCGTAACCATACAAATTCATCTCGCCACGCCATCGCCTTATGGCCGTAATAAACGAATGGCCGAAATGAGCGGCTCCCGACAATTGACGTAATAACCTGGCTGCCGATGCCGAGCTGCCGAGCTGCCGAGCTGCCGAGCCCCCGTGCGCTGCCAATGTAATACTTGCTCTTATCGAATGCCTTCTATACTACGCCTAATATAACTTAGTTTTTTTTACAGTATATGTTACGAACAGATGCGAAGGGAAATGGAACAAAGGAATTTTATTTTTTCGTGTTAGGTAAATGGAAATAGTGTTTTTAGGGTTCTGAAAGTCCGGATGAAAAAGCGTGTCTGTCCGTCTGTCCGTCAGTTACAGCCAATTTGCTCCGACTCTGCTGGGCCGATAGAGTTGAAATTTGGTACAAACATGAATACTGTGACCCAATAACGAACGTGTACCCTAAATAAATAAATTAAGAATATGGGGGCACTTTTGGAGTGAAAATCGGAAACTTAAAAACAAAGTTTTTCAAACTGTGCTGAACGACATATCAAATTAATGAAAGGCCACATTGTGAGGATCGCGAATGTATTTTTTATACTAACTTTAAAACATATGGTTTTAAAGTTGTTTAAGAAAATAGATGAACCACTTATCTCCGAAACCACTGGGCCTAAACTTTTGAAAAAAATACTGAAAGTAGTTCTTTACTTATAGATTACAGGAAAACTTATAAGGAGGGGGTAGTTTAAAAAAACCTAAATATAATATGATTTGTTCGGAACCCTTTGCGTGCGAGCCCGACTCGCTCTTGGCCGTTTTGTTCTCATGAAATTAATCTTTGTCAGCACTTTATTTATTAAAACCTAGTCGTGACAATTTTCTCCTGACTTTGCCCCCGTAACTGTTTATCCGAGATTTCCGGAGTACAACTAGCGTATATGGCACTCGGCGACAAACTTTTTATAAATTAATTAATTTTCTTAATTTTTTACAAATTACATCCAATAAACTAGTAATCAAGTGTAATTTATAATATTGGTATAGGTTTGATTACTAATGAGTCGACAGTTACTCTAAACAAAGCTATCCCTAGCGACATACCGGAAAGAAACGAGAACAAAGAAGTGAATTTGTTACTTTGTATGCAAGTAACGCTCATACATTGTAGCGTCCGTGGGTGTGTCTGTTCTGACGTATACTATAAAACCAACATGTTTACGACTGCACAATATTATTATCAGCATTTCTAATGCATTTGTTGATAATCCCTCTTCTCAACAACAGAAGTTGTCGGTTTATCTCCAAACTCTGCGTATACTGCATCGCTCCCTTATTATACAGGGTGGCTCGTAAAATGGTCCCACCTATTTTGCACTCGTAAAAGAGGCTCGTAAATTTTACGTCACAAATGCGTCTCATTGTTGGCTGGGAGCGGAGATAGGCAGGGATCGAGCCCCATCGAATAATCTCTGGCTTCGCGATAAGTCGTGCATCCTTGATCGTTCGGCTGTCGATACTGTGTGGGTGCGGCTGGTATCGATGTTGCTGAAAAGAAAAGTGGGAAAGTCATGAAATATGACATGGCATATCATTGGTGACGTAAAACTGGTGGGTGCCAACCTTCATAGCTTGGCTCATCGCCGCAAGGTGTCCGGCTTGTCGGTCTTCTACAGAATGAAAGTGTGCCCAAGAACTCCACGACCTCATCCTACCGGCCCCCTTCTACAATCGAACATCTAGACGCACTGCAAGTTACCATCCCTAACTTGTTGCTATTCCACGCATTCGCACTAAGCGTTTCCGAACGTCTTTCATAATGCGCACAGCAAAGGAACAACTTTCTACCTGCGTCTATATTTCCGAATGGATACAACCCTAATCTCTTCAAAGTTAGAATGAACAGGCTCCTTCTGGGTAAGCTCGCTCCATCGTCGACTTTGTCTCTGTCACCTCTGACCTAGACTAGAGTCAAGAGCAAACCCATATAAAATAAAAAATAAAAAAAAAATGAAAAGAAAAAAAAATATCTTTGATACTGCTATTTCCGTCTTGTAAGGCATTGTGCTAAAGTTAAATAGGGTGCAGTCAGTATTAGTTACCTAATCTTTATGCCTTAAAGATCTCAGTATCATTGAACACTGGCCACCTTAGAAACCCATTTTAACGCTGATAACGAAGACCCTACTTACCTATGTTTGTCCATATATGTGGAATGTAACGAACAGAAGTCAACATGTAATCCTCGCACTAAACCCTGTTTGTGTAGGAGGCGTTACCGCGCTAAGCGTGGAACCATGTCAGACTGTAATGCCTCGGAGGAGTTAGCAAACTCGGCTATCTCTTGAGAAATCCCTTGTAAAAAGCTTAGGACATAATCTGTATGAGATAAGACCAAAATCAATATAGCCCCACATGTCTTACGACAAATATGTAGGTTTGTTAGGATAGTTACGTGTAGGCCCTTCTTAGAACTGGCGTTTGATGTTACCGGGCCGGGTTTGGCTAGGAGTGTCTTGAGTACATCATTCTGCAAATGTGAAGTGGGTTACTAAAAGGTCACACTGGTATATTTTGTTTGATCAGTACTTAAACGCCAAAAACTCAGCAAATCACACATCTGGCAGAAAAAGAAACCTAAATCCACAGGAATGTCGAACAATCACAAAAGAATTTTATAAACACATTCCCATGAAACGTAGGAACAGTGCCACGTTTCGTGTTGCGTGTCTGTTAACTAAATTAGTTGGCTGTTGTATAACAAATTATGCAAATATTTGATCCCCTTCGTTTGGGTGCACCTGCGCTAATGTCACACCTGTGGACAATGTCCACTCCGGTGACAGATTGTCTCGACATATATTTTCACATGTGTATATTGTGGTACACTTTCCATTTATTCCGCTGTGGTCAGCAGAGCGACAAGGGACTAATTAATTGTGTGCCTGCACTGTATATAGGCAGCAGAATGTGGTTTTGCAGCCTGTCCAAGTTTGATAACAGCTGATACCTAACAGACATCCTCACATTACTGAGTGATTGACTCACTAAACATCCAAAGCATGGACGACAAATATATAAAACATAATAACGACATATAAGCAAACAAAAAAAGCCTATCGATAGACCAAATACTTGGTATTTTGTCCCAGCACTACGTATTTGGCATAATCTTTCGTTCTCTCCCATATTGTTTTTAAGTTACGACAGTTTTGGACAATGGTTCGGAAATCCGCCGCGGAGGCGCTGTGCTCGCTCGCCCCCTCCGCCGCCTGCCGAGAGGACGCGCTGTCGGCGGTGCAGCGATGTAAAATGAAAAGAAATTGATTTTTCAACACCCTGTAGATACAATAAAGATTAAGGTCGTGTTGTGCTACCTATTTTTTTTTCCGAGTGATTTGTAATTTTTTTTGTTTCATTTTTTATTAATTTGTTATAGATTGATTATAGGTAAGTACCCACATTATGTTTAAATTTTAATTTTCCAAAGAGTCTTGAATTACACAGAAAACCTAAGGATTTTTATCACAGTTACTTTTTTGTTATATTGCATTTAAAGACAATTACTAACTGTTTGATCTTACTTTTCATATCTGAAATATATCTACGAAAGATTATATTTCTTTCCTTTCTTTCTTTTTTAAACAACGTTGCCCCACACTGTATCGTGGGTGCGTTCACAAACATGCAAACTCACATACACAAGACACCCAGACCCGGAACAAGTATCTGTAGATCATAAAAATGTTTGTTCCGTGCGGGGATCGAACCCGCGACACGCAGCGCAGCAGCCGATCAGTCAACCACTGCGCCAACCGTGCCGTCAAATTAGATTCCACACAATCACAAATATTAACTGAATCATTATAACATTCATGGCGATTGGCAATCACGCACCACTTCCCACGATCCACGATACAAAATGGTTCACAAACATCAATAATGAACGATTTAATAATTGAATTAGTAACCAGCACATAATTGAATAACAGCCCCGAGGATCCTCCATTAAACAGTAAACAGTAACCGACCAGTAACCAGATAAGCGATGATCGAGCACAACTTGCATTTAATTACACAAACTAAACGGGATTTATGCGCCAACATAAATAACGATAAAATTAACAGTGTCCTCGGAGAAAATAGAATTTCATTAATTTAATCACGACCTGCCCTCCGACAACAGAACCAACGGGAGTGGAGGACTCCCCCCCCCCCCCCTCCTCTCCGCCCTCGACCCTCCGGACTCTGCCACCTCTCCGCTCAATGGAGCTATACGACCAGCCCTCTTGACCCCCGCAACAAGCAACCCTCAAGTCCCTCAACCACTATCAAGCCCCACCAGAGCTCAACTTACAGCAGCCATCAACAACCTACGTAATCAGAACTCCCAACTGAAAGATTTATCGCGCAGTAATAGGTCTCCCTAAATGGACAAAGTTTTATAGCCGCTTTCTTTGTTACAAAAGTACTGAGGGTTGTATTTGGGAATTTTGTTTTAAATTGTATAAAAGGAGATGAACTATTGTAGTAAATTTTACGAGGGGTCGGCAAAGAATACTGATCCCGTGAAGCCCACTGCGGACGCTCGTAAACCAAACAGGGTGGGTAGAATTAGAACAGTACGGTTTAGTCAAGCGCAGTGAAGGACGTAATGGTAGCCCGAGTGGCGCAGTGACTGAGTCAACGGCTTCTGTGCTACGGGTCACGGGTTCAATTCTTGCACTGCTGTTAGTGAGTGAGGGAGAGAGAGTTAGTTATATATGAGGGAGTAATATTTTAGGTTCTTTTCAAAAAATTCCATAATATTAAGCCAATAATGACGCCTTCCACAACCTAGTCTGTTAAAAAATATTAGCAGTTTGGGCTAGCAGGTATTTAACAACTAAAATTAAACATTTACCGATGAAGCACGCTTGCGAAATGGTTTTTTCACGTTTCACTAAAAAAGGGGAGCCCAAACTGCGTCAATATCGCTCAGTACGCATCGTTTCTGCCTGGCTGGCTACCACCCTCTCATTGAAGTAAATAATCAGCTTTTATAGCCAGCTTTTGTTGAGCCTGGCCATCAATCGTAACCTCGGACGTAAACTACCAGCAACAGCACTAATATGGCTAACGTACCTTACGTTACAGTAAGTAGAAAAGGTTAAAACGGTCATGGTGATAGGTGGGCGTAGGTACTTACAAGTTACATAGTTACGTGCTGCGAGCGACCGAGCGTTATTTACATAGTTATGTATCGAGCCCGAGCCGCTCGATGAGCTCGGCGAAGCGAGCGACGAACACGCCCGAGCGCCCCCGAGCCGCGCCGAGCTCCCGTGTGCATCCGCAGTCCCCGCTCGCAGCGCGCACGAGCGAACGTGTTCCGAATTCGCGTTCGCCGCTCGCTTATTTTAAAAATAGATTGCGTTCGTAAGTTACCGCGCTCGTTTGGTGTGATCGCTGCGTTGTTATCGACCTTGACATTGTGGGCGAGTGAGACGGAAGATGACCGACGTCGATTGGTCGGGAGACTTGGCGATTCGCTTGGTGGAGGAGTATAGGCAGAGGCCTGAGCTGTGGGACAGCACGAACGGGCTGTACAGGGTGCAGACCGCCAAGTATGAAGCGTGGTCGGACATGGCGAGAATATTCGAGTGCGACATCACGGACCTGCGCAAGAAGTTGAACTCGATCTTTGCCTCGCACCGCCGTGAGAAGGGCAAGATCCGCAACGGTGGCCGCTCCACTTGGTTCCTGTACCCGTACTTGCGGTTCTTGCCGAATCACTTGGATTCTAACTCTGCGGTGGACAGCAGAGATGAAGTTATTGTGGTAATTCCTGGCATTTTCTCATGGTACCTAGCGTAATTAGAAGAAACCGAAACTTGGAAAGTTAGATACGATTTCGTTTATGTGTCTCCCTGGGAACGTTATGCTTGGAAGCGATAGGTAGTTCTTAAAGATACTTACATAATTTGATATTTCTTTATAAAATTACCGAATTAGATACTTACTACATTTTACTTGTCAGAGAACGGTTTTCGAGACAAATGTTTTCTTCTACCAAATATGCCGTAATATGCTGTAACTTGCTTGGAGATCAGTTGGCTAAGCTACACCAACAAGTTCTGAAAGGTTTCAACCTTTTAACCTTAAGGTTGAAAACCTTTCAGAACTTATTTCTAAGTAAGTTTCAGCCACTGAGCATTCAATGGCATATCGTTGTAGTCAGCAATAACACTTGGAGGATGAAAAGCGCCCTTATAACTACGAAATATGACGCTTGTGCTGATGAATAGTTACCGAAGATTAGATGTGGGCCTGGGCCTGCAGTCTCGACATTGATAGCGAAAATTACGTTAGCTACCAATTGCTAAATTACCTACTAGCCGTTAAAAAACTCCCTCATTTGTGAGGAAATTTTTTATGTCATAACCTGAAAAATAATTGAATTTGTTCGAATATGTACAGAGATGAGACGGCGTACATTTTAATTTGCAAGCATTATTTTACATGGAATATGTACATAGACGAGACAGCGTACATTTTAACTTTATTTTTCATGAATATAATTTATTAAAATTTTAATGAATAACTGTTACCGCTTGTAACAATAAAATTAACTTGTCAAAATAAGAACATACAAAGTTTGCCTCCTTGCAACATTAATTTCTTTGCGAACGAATTCGGTCGTTACGCGATCGTTAACTATGTCGAGACTGCAGGCCTAATGCTGCGAAACAATTTTATTGTAGTACTTCAAATTAGTTGACTTGGTTCCTTTTTTTTAAAAAAAACCTTGCCCCTGTCTTGGAATTACTCCTGTATCGTGGGTGCGTTCACAAACATAATATAAACTCACATACACAAGACACCTAGACCTGGAACAACTATTTGTAGGCCATACAAATATTTGTTCCGTGCGGGAATCAAACCCGCGGACATGCAGCACAGCAGCCAATCGCTACCACTGCGCCAACCTGTCCACTCCGCCAATCTGTGGTGTCGTCGCCTCGTAGCGTTTCCGATAGTCCCTCGGGTGCAGCACCGCGGCTTGAGACAAATTAGTTTTCTGTTAGCGTTCACGCTAACGCTTAGTACAAAATGTATGGCAATGACATTATCTGCGGTGATAATTGTCACGTGACTCACGTCCAGGTAATGTCATTGCCATACATTTTGTACTAAGCGTTAGCGTGAACGCTAACAGAAAAGTATTTTGTCTCAAGCCGCAGGTTAGCGAGTGAGATTATAATTGGACTCCACCCCTGCACTATCTATGCGAACCCTTTGCACAATTATATTTAGCAAAGTTGAGGGGTTATTAACAGGAATCGGTATGTAGATAGAGTACTTGAGTTTATTTGAATAAATAATTCGAGATAATTTCAATGAATCGCCATCAACTGAAGTAGACTTTAGAAGAGTGTATTTAGAGTTGGTTTTTAAGTGACCATTTATATTAAAAATAAAAATGAACAACTTTCTCCAGGAAAGTCATAGTCAATTAAAAAAAAAACTATTGGACCTTCCATACTAATTTCGATCAGCTGATGATGCAGCTTATGTACGGTAAGTCCAATTTCTTGTTTGTTTAGAAGACACGCTTAAAGAAAGTTATTCATTTACAAGACACCCTTGATAAAAGTTGTTCATTTACAAGACACCCTTGATGAAAGTTGTTCATTTACAAGACACTCTGGATAAAGTTGTTCATTTATAAGACATCCTTGAAGAAAGTTGTTCATTTACAAGACACCATTGAAGAAAGTTGTTCATTTACAAGACACTCTGTATAAAGTTGTTCATTTATAAGACATCCTTGAAGAAAGTTGTTCATTTACCAAATACCTAGAAAAAAGGTGTTCATTTACCAAAATACCCTTGAAGAAAGGTGTTCATTTACAAGACATCCTTGATGAAAATTGTTCATTTCAATGGGCAGAAGCAGTATCTAAAATATGACCACCCATTTATGTAACATCCTGTAGAAAAAATACTTTTTTATTTATTCTATATGGGTCTGCTCTTGACTCTAGTCTAGGTCAGAGGTGACAGAGACAAAGTTGACGATGGATCCAGCTTACCCAGGATAAGCCTGTTTACTCTAACTTTGAAGAAATTCATTGGTAGTTTAATAAAAACTTATCAATTTAAATTACTCGTATCTTCAAGGCCACTAATCTGAATATAGGCCATCAGGTAAATCATTATAAAGCGGTGGTCAGGACAGGCTTTCGGCCATTTATCTTGAAAAAATCGGTCAGTGTGTTCATAACCTTGATCGTGTTTGACCGTTGCCAACAATCTACTGGCTTATTTATATATATTTACTTTGTGGATTGTTTTTGATATTGTAATTAGTTGGTTCTTGTAGGAATTTAGTCAAGTTGTCATAAAATAAAGAGTGGAATCTGTTTGCTGTCTCAAAGGGCTGTGGATGAGAAGCGATTTGGGCATTCGCCATTTCTTTGCTTATCAAGTTTTTACTAATTAATAATATAACTTTTTTTTTGTTTTTTTTTTTAAATATTATTTAAAGAAATAAAAGAAAATTACTTTTTTTAATACTATCAAACTAACATCATTCGTCTGTGTTTTTTTTTTGTTTCTAACAACCTACTAACATTTTTCTGTTTGTATTTAATTTTAAGTAATGTTTTCTAATGGACCTGTGTCCGACAGTAAAGATTATTCTTATTAAAAGAATAGGTTCAGATATCAGAAATAGGCAACTGGCAGTAGGTAGACAAATGTTGATGATGATAAATGTTCGGTTCTTGTGAAAAATTTCATTATTCTAGATCAGCGCACGAATTCAAGATTTTTGTTAAGTACCTATCTACATAATAGAATGCTAAATATTTACACGAAATATATCCCCTTTGGCTCTTTGCGTATTATTGACTATTGTGTATGTTTTGCACACATCCCGGAAATTGTTAGAGTTGTCAACAAAGTGTAATGACTTGTTGTTGCCACTACGAGCCCTGCTGTAACACTCTGCCAAATTTCATCATTCGAGATATTATTAGTAGACACAGATTAAGTCATTATCTTGTCTAAACATAGATCATCTTTTAATATAATAAATAATACACCTGCCGACCATCCTTCCATCTACAGATAAGATAGGTACATGTATATATTTATTTATCAATAAAATTGCATCACTCAACATAATAAACAACACATGTGTATTGTTTACCTTTCTCATCTGTCGACACGTGTCTGCTGTAGAGAGCACTCCAGTTAAATCACCTTTAAATAATATATTCTTTTGTCAGATTTTGACAAAAACCTATACACGACTACTTTCACACAGCTGCAAACTGAACGCATACAATAAGGTAGGTGCTAGCCTTATTGTATGCGTTCAGTTTGCAGCTGTGTGAAAGTAGTCGTGTATCGGGTGAAATGGCCTCTGCCTTATGCCCATCTCTGGACTCTTATAGGGTGATGATGAAAGAGTGCAATATACCTATTTCTGACAGCCTAATTTGCAAATACTAAAACCAAAAATTTATTTAAAAAAAAAACTTGAAAAAAAAATCTTAAAGCCAGCTGCCAAGCCCAGCGATAGCACACCTATCTATCACCTATCACCAAACTAAATTTAATTACGGAAATGATTTGCTCGTTTAGTGCAAAAGACAAGGTCAACATTAGGCGTTATCGAAAAAATTCAGCTAAACATTACTGACGATCTTAATTTTATAAGTAATTGAATGTAATGTAAATATAGATTTTTAATATTCTTAGTAGGAATTTTATTAACATTAATGAATCAGAAATCAATCTTTCTAATAATGCCTTGGAAATTGGGTAGGCCTTTGGTGTGGGATGCAACATACACATGTTGCAACACGACACCCTTGCGCCATCCCATCTTCTTAGCACGGCGGACTGTGTTGGGGCGGCTGCTGTAGGTGCAGAAAACCTCAAACGGCGCAAATATAACAACCTTATTGGGAGTTACATGTTTGAGCCGTTTGGGGTTGAAACACTAGGGCCATGGGGTCCGAGTGCTCATCGAGTTTTTCGGCATATCAGCAAGCTGTTATTAGTCGGCTCTTCACGTGACCAGAAGGCTGGGCTTTTCTTTGGCCAACGAATCAGCATTGCTATGCAACGTAGCAATGCTGCTATCGTTCTGGGCACTTTTTCCATTGACAGCGATGTGGATGATTTTTTTGATTCCCAGTGAGCTGTTTTCATACGCATTTGTACATGATAAGTATTATTGTTAGTTTGTATATTAATCTTTCTTGATTAATTGTTCGCACAAACTTTTTATTAATGTCAGGTTGAATCCCCAGTGGGTGGTCACAAAAATCGTTTAAATCCTTTCACAGTTAAAAAAAAGACAATCTTGATAAACATCACGTCATAGAAGCAAACAACGTTCGAAGGAAAAATACATCAAAAACATGTAATTTTCAGATTGCAAAATATTACAGTCATACATAATTATAATAATAGTTTTGTTTAAAAACAACAACGTAAACTATGGATCATTACGTTTTTATCAAAGAGGAAGAGTGACTATCTAAATATGTATTATAAGTTTATGACAGTCGCAAAAATGGAATTTGTCGTTACAAATCTCAAATACTCACTCAAATTTACGTCAAAACGTGATATATTTATCCGTATCAATATTGATTGCTGAAAGATATTTAATACTTAAATAAAATACAGATAGCTCTGAAAAGTCCCCTGTTTAACACTAACAATAATTTAACCACTAAAATTGTAGAAGTGGCTTCTTTCTTTCATTATTTTGTGCGACAATTTACGATACTATAAGTACTCGCTAGTTAATAATAATAATAATAATTTCATTTATTTCAGGCTTTATGCCCATATAAGTAATTCAAATACATACATACATTCAAAACTTTCAATAAAAATAAATAACAGATGCCAAACAAATTCAAAGATGTCAAAAAATTAAATTAAAAATGTCATTATACTAAATTAAAAATGTCAAAAATTGAAAATTAAATTAAATAATAACACAATAATAATAATGACTTTAATTCGGGTGGCATAGACCCTTATACCCATAGAACCCATAGAAACCTTATTCTAGTATATAATATCCTTAAATTTTTATTTGCCATGACTGGCCACACCCACACAAGACTTGACCCACTGGTTTTGAAAGGGACAGTCAAAACGTGCCGCGGCCTATTGCGCTCAGAATGCCGTTGTTGCTACCCCGTATACGGACCAGCAGGGAAGCTGCTCTTTTGCGCATGATAGCCTGGAAACCATCAGCGCGCTTCAGCAAACATCCCAGACGCGCTGCACCTCCACGGCAGACCCAACAACATCCTGAACGCATTATTGTAGTTGTATTGATATTTTTTTTTTCTTACACTGTGTTGCTATCCAGTAGTTGAAGTTGTGTATATGCTAAATATGCAAAGTGATTATAAGGAAACTAAAAAAATGCCCGGGCAGTTTCAAATATGCCCAATATGTGTGGGCAGTGTAATATTATTAGAATTTTTTTTATAACGCTAATCACCTAAAGGGCAGAAAAATTAAAACCAGGTTTTATTACTGTTATTTTTATTTCAAACGTAGAATCAATATTATAGATGTTATGTGCTAACGACGCTCGTAAATAAGGAAAGACGACGGAGCCCCATTTAAGAAGAGGTGGTCGCCAGAACCCCGCTTGGCGGGGCTCCTACTTTTGAATGATTTAAAAAAAAAACCATGAATCCCCTTCTAACCTAACCTGTCCGTGTTCGCTTCGCTCGCTCTTGGACTGAATACTGAAAAAAAATCGTGAAAAAAAATTAAAAGGGTACTGCCGGTTTCCAGCGCCGTGACCCGTAAAGATAAAGTTATCCATAGATCTGTTGTGTCCAGTTATTGTGTATCGGTACTAAACTGTTCTTCGTGTTGTAAATATTGTCTTCTACTGGATACTAACCCACGCCCCACACACCATACCTGTGTATTATCAGATTTCCCAAAGACCACACGGCAATATTTATAATGTCGAGGCAATGTGATAAATAAGGAAGTTCAAATTATAATTATTTATTTCGCTCTTTTTTTTTAAGTAGCTTGTAATTTTTCATTATGCGCGGGCATTATGAAAAATGCCCCTTTTTATTACTTGGTCCATAACATATAGACATGTTTAAACAATTGCAATTCAATTTTTATACACCCAAATTACTTACTATTGCATCATTACCTATTTGCCAAACTATTATAGAACTTAAACATTCTGGAAATGCCAATCCTGAGTTTTAGCTTACTAGTTACTGAAATAACATGTGCTTATACACCTATTATAGTTCAGTAGCTTGCTGGCAAACAAATAATAATTTACTATTATTCATCTTGTTGTTCTACATTAGTTACCGCAGCGTATCGATACGCGGCTAAACAATTATTGAAACAATTCAATGTGCCGATAGTGACTTCAGCGCAAAATATGGGCTAATCAAACACGAGCTTGAGCAAATTAATTAATAATGCATGGATATAGCAAGTTGTTTGTACGGCCGTGTTTCCTGGTGCGAGTCAAGGTTGGGGGGCTCTTCCTGTATTCTGATCGGGGACTGATTTCATTGTTTGCGATTTGGACGGTCACACTGACTAATGCCTTGCACCACCGATACCGACAAATGGTATAACGTCCTGTCGATAACCAATGCTGGGTTAGGAATTGCAGCAATCATGCAAGTCGAAACAGATCATAATACTCTCAAACTGTTACCAAACAATTCATATCCATCATTCTCCTGCCCTTATCCCAATTTATTTGGGGTCGGCGCAACATGTCTTTTTCTTCCATACTCCTCTATTAGTCGTCATCTCTGTAGTCACCCCCTTTTTACCCATATCCTCTTTCACACAGTCCAACCATCTTTTCTTTGGCCTTCCCCTACTCTTATAGCCATCCACATCCATACACAAGACTTTCCTCACGACATTTTCTTCATTCCTCCGCATCACATGCCCATACCACGACAACCGATTTCCACACAATTTTTCAGTCAGCGGTGCCACTTTCAGACTTCCTCTTATATACTCATTCCTAATTCTATCCATGCGCGTAACACCACACATCGCTCTTAGCATTCTCATCTCAGCTACATGCAATTGCTTTTCATTAATCCCTTTTGTGGCCCAACATTCTGAACCATACAAGACAGCAGGTCTGACCATTGTTTTATAAATCTTCCCCTTAAGTTTTAGGGGAATGCGGGAGTCACAGATAGTCCCGGTGACCTGCCGCCATTTCATCCATCCAATGTTAATTCTGTGCTTAACAGTCCGATCTATTTCGCCATCGCTTTGCACGAGTGAACCGAGATACCGAAAATCGGAGCAGCCTGGGAGAAGCGCGCCATCTAGCACTACAGCTTCAGAACTGGAGAGACCGCCGAAATCGCAGAACATGTATTCAGTTTTGGTTCTGCTGATTTTCAAGCCAACTTTCTCCAGCTTCTGTTGCCACTTCTCCAATCTGCTCTGGATCTCAGGTCCATCTTCACTGACCAGAACAATGTCGTCGGCAAACAGCATGCACCAGGGTGCCTCCTCCTGTATTTCCGACGTAAGAGCGTCCATAATCAACAGGAAGAGGTAAGGACTTAAAGCCGACCCTTGATGCAAGCCTACAGCCACACTGAACTCATCGGTGTTGCCAGCAGCCGACCGGACGTAGGTACTAGATTGTCTGTACATAGCACGAATCAACTCAACATACTTCCCAGGCAAACCTTTCTCTTTCAAGGCCCACCACAACACATCCCGAGGTACCCTATCATACGCTTTCTCAAGATCAATGAACACCATGTGCAAGTTCTTGTGCACACGTCTGTACTTCTCGCACAATTGACGGAGAGCGAAGGTGGCGTCCATTGTCCCTCGACCTGGCATAAACCCAAACTGGTTCGGGGTAATCTCACTCTCCTCTCGCAATCTTTTCTCTATCACTTTCTCCCATACTTTCATAGTATGTGACATGAGCTTTATCCCTCGATAGTTGTTGCAGTCCTGTACATCCCCTTTATTCTTGAAGATGGGCACTAGCGAACTATTGCACCATTCTTGTGGGATCACTTCTTCATACAACAACTTATTGAAGAATAAAGTCAGCCACATACATCCATCCTCTTTTAAACACTTCCATACTTCTACTGGTATGTCATCAGGGCCCATGGCCTTTCCATTTTTCATACATTGAACTGCCCTTCTTACTTCATCCATGCTAATTTCTCTCACCAAACCCATATTTACTTGTACCTCTTTGAGCACACCATTCCATTCATTCTCTTCGTTCATCAACTTTTCAAAATAAACCTTCCATCGCTCTTTTATTTCGTCATCTTTCGACAAGACTTTACCGAGTTCATCTTTCATACATTTTATGTGCATTATATCCCTCGTTCTCCTTTCTCTTAATTTTGTAATCCGGTAGAGCTCCTTCTGGCCTCTAGGGCTGTCCAGTAAATCATATAACTTTTCCTGCGCCTTAGCCCTGGAAACTGCAACCGTCTTTTTTGCCTTCCTCTTCCATTCTTTATAAATTTTCTTTTTCTCTTCTTTCAAATTATCATTTCCGGTTTCTACATTCTGCCATACTTTAAACGAAATTTTCTTTTCTTTTAGCATCTTTTGCACATCTTCATTCCACCACCATGTATCCTTTTCTATCATGCCTTTACCTTGCGATTCTCCAAACACATCTTTTGCTACTCGCCTTATACAATCCGCCATCTCTTTCCAACATTCATCCACAGATTTTCCTTCCATATCCTTCATGTCTATCATTTTATCTACCACTTGACTCTTAAACATACTTGCACACTCCTCATTTTCTATCATACGCCATCTGATTTTGGGTGGGGGCCGTTCTTTGTTCCTACTGGACGAGACACTGACTGTTACGTCCATCATTATGAGCCTGTGTTGAGAGACTAAGCCTTCGCCTGGCAACACTTTACAGTTTTTGACTGTTTTGAGACTGTTTCGTTTCACCAAGAAAAAGTCAATTTGGGTCGCGTGCTGGCCACTTTTGTAAGTGATCAGGTGTTCGTCTTTCTTTTTGAACCAGGTGTTAGTTATTGCCAGGTCAAAAGCCGAAGCAGCTTGCAGCAATGTCTCGCCATCAGTATTACGGTCTCCGTACCCCCAACCACCATGCACTCTCTCATAACCGTACTTCAGACTTCCTACATGCCCATTAAAATCACCCCCCACAAACACCTCTTCACTCTCCTGTACATTCATCATCACACAATCGAAGTCCTTCCAAAACTTCTCTTTTACACTATCCTCACATCCTGATTGGGGTGCATACGCACTAATAACATTTACTATCATACTCTCCACAACCACTTTAATAGCTATCACTCTATCACTTACTCTTTTAACATCCACCACACATTCTTTTAACTCACTATCCAAAACTATGCCCACACCATTCCGTTTGCCATCACTTCCACAGTAATAAAACTTATATCCTTCTCCTAATTCTCTTGCTTTTGCACCCTTCCATTTCGTTTCTTGCAAACACGCTATATTTATCCGTCGCCTTTTTAAAACATCTGCTAACTCTCTTCCTTTTCCAGTCATAGTGCCTAAATTCCAGCTCGCACACCTCAATCTTAATTCTCTCACTCTCCGAGCTTGCGTCTTACGTCGCACCCGCCCGTTCTGGTGCGACAACCCTTGTCCATTTCCCACAGGAGCCGGGTGCTGCCCCTGCGCGTCACCTGTGGGGTACGCCCTAGCCCTATCGCACATCATATTTTTCCAGACCATGTTGCAAAAAGGTTTTGGCAGAAGTTTTATAGCCGGCCGCCTGCCTGACGCCAACCCTCCTTGGGAATGCTGTTGTTGGTGGTTTACCCGCCACCGCGCGGGTGGCCCATGGTGCTATAGTAGTATGCACTAGGTCTCAAGCTCCCTTAGTCGCCTCTTACGACACCCACGGGAAGTGATGGGATGGTACTATTCTTTTACGTCCGACACCATACGGTAAACAATTCATATCCATGCGCAAGAAAATATGCTTATAGAAAATAACTTAACGACATGTTTATTTCCACAGGGAACGGCAAACGAAGATCAATACACACAATCCCAAACAAGGTCTGAAGAATCATCAGAGAATGAAGAAGACGTCGACCATAGACAAGAAACTGAAATCATGATCAAACAGGAGCCTGTGATAGAAACATACTGCATCACAACAGGGGCAGAGCCCAGCCCGGAGCCACAGAGGAAAACGGAGCGAACCAAACAACGGACGCCGGTCAAGAAATACAAACTAACCAGACCCTTGTTAAAACGTAAATTGGTTGTGAAAGAAAATGACTCTCTTGATAACAGACTATTAGAAACCTTGAAGTTATTGAGAAAGTCAGATTTGTCGAGAAAGAAAGATGAATGTGACAGCTTTGGAGACTACATAGCAATTTCTTTGAGGAAACATGATGAAAGAACACGCAGTATGATCAAACAGGCCATCAATAATATACTGTTTGAGCAGGAGATGAAGAAGTACAGCAACAATCAGTACACAGTGGTACTATCAGAGGTTGATGAGAATCCTCTAGTGCTGGGTGATAGTGACGATAAGTGACTCCTCAATGATAGCCTATACTTTAATTTAGACTTCAGTGAGACTGATTTTAATTATTGAATAGGTGATATGATAGTTTTTATATAGGTATACTGAACGCTTGGCAAAGATCGCGGACAATTGTATAATTTTATTAAAAGTTCGTTGGTGCATTTTACTTTGGTGATGTTGAGTAGTGAAAAAGTATTGATATGTTTCCATTTAATTTAGTTTATTTAATACATATAACATTAAACAGATTGTTTTTTTTTTTAAATCACATATCACTATAATTTACAGAAATTACATATTTTTAGCTTATGCATTTTTATGCGATATGTCTAAAATGAATAACTCAAATATTTACGGATTTCTCGTAGTCCAGTGAAGGTGTCTTTAGATTCCTATTTAAATGTTTGCATTTTAACTTCGGGGTCAACGCAAAGTGACTTAGATGCAAGCGAGCTAACAGAACTTTACAAAACGTTGGTATAATTAATTTTCCGTTCAAAGTAAATATAAACAATATAGAAGTTATTATCCTTCGTTCCTTTGATAGGTATAATTCCATTAGTCATTTTATCACAGTTTCCTGCATGACTCTCATAAAACAGCCACTATCGAGATTAACTGAAACATTTCCAATTATCAGGAAAACCGCTGTGCAGTTCGCCGAACTATAATTATCTGGAAAAATATGGGATCAATAAAAAATGCAGCATTAACACATGTATCGTCAACCGCATTAAAGCAACTGCATTGTGCTCGCCTTACGTTTTTCCATTAGTTTTTACATCCATCAATCAATTATTTAGAGCAGTTGTCTACGTGCCTGCTCACACGACCAGCGCAGGTCTCGCATTACGATATCACCTACATCTATCACGATTGCAACTATTGTACCTGTTTTATTTCTATTGCTGTTATTATACCCTCTCGTCGATGCACTCTGGAAGTAAACCGACAATGTAATCGAAAACTATTTTTATTTGCTTTAATACATTTTTAAAATTGGTAAATGCTGTCTGTTTAAAGTCTAGTAGTTTCTTTGGCGTAGTTTCTAGTTGCATTGCATTCATCGCTGCACTTGGATTGCAGGTATATTTACCTTTGCTAGGGTGCAGTGTATTGTATGTTGTGAAGATCGATATTGTATTAAAAAGGGTACAATTCTTGGTGCAGAGCATCACGCCACCTACGTCACCGGAGTGTGCATGTACTCGTATGTTTGTTTTTTCGCGTGCAATCTAGCGATGCATTTGCATTTAATTGGCTTTACTTACAAGAAATTTTTGTTCATAGCAAAATAGTTGAATTATTTTTCAATTCAATTACTTCAACGTGTCTTATTATTGTAGTTTATATGTTGAATGGTTTAATTGAATGTTGCTAGCGTCTACAACTGTTCATGAATGACAAATGTGTTATATATTAGCAGCGATTTGAATATGTATAAGACTTTGTTATTACATTTTGAAAAGTATAATATATTGTTTGGAGGTAGGTATATGACAAGCTTGTCACACTTTATTATCATACATCGAAAATATTTTCAAGTCGTCAACATATCAGTGCTCAACAAATACTGAAAATACAGCCGTTCACGTATACATTAGTGATCAACAATACATTTTGACCTGGGCTGTTCTGTTTAACCCCTTTTTAACTCTGTTGGATGATTCACGCGAATAATTATGAAAAACACAATGTGGATGAGTTCACGTATTTCAATAATGAAGTATAAATTACCTGAAAATAAGAATGGCTGCATGGAGGTAATAAATATAATACGTATCGTTGCCAAGTGGGTGTGGTGGCTTATCGTGCGGCGCATGCGTAATGAACCAGCTGTGGGCGACGGACCCGCCGCTCAGCACATAGGCACTGTAGCGAAGTTACGTTGTAGCTGTGCACCTAGGTTTTACCAAAACACCGTATTCAAGTAGGATTGTATGCGTCCGGATTGTATGTAGGATTGTATGTATATACGTCCCTGTTTTTACTAAACAAAGATGTTTACCGACTCCATCAGAACTCCCATTGAGCACACAAAGACCAAAATACTCGATTAAAACTAAACAATATTCTAAAAATTTAGACATTTACGTTTACTTACTCATTTTCTGAGGTTCACCTTCACGCTTCAACAAATATCTACTAACTCGTCGGGACAGACCTATTCATTGCTGAACAAAGTGTCCAAATGACCTATTCAATGAATCAAGATGCACCCAGCAACACTAGCAGGCACATGTGTCGCCACACGTCTACACTGACTGATATCAGTCACTTCCTCTAAAACGTCTCTAAGAGTTATATTGCGTCAGCCGTAAGGACAGAACACGATGAAATTGCATCAGTAAATAAATATCTAGTTGGTCTAGCCAATCGACCCCGTTCATATGGAGGAAAAACCCCATTTAGAACAATTGAATGAGGAAGTTGAAAAGACCATTGTTTCAGTCTTTCTTTCCTGTTACTTTGGGTGAATTTGGAAAATCAGTTTTCATTGACCTAGTAGTATAACTATGCCAGTAAAAAATAATTTCTCGAATGCCTCACAATCTAGGGAGAAAATAGTGCCAAAGTTTCAACAGAAAACACCCAACGAATTTTCTCTGGAACTCAATAATTACCACAGTCACTAATGTCACCCTCGAAAGTTCAGGCAAGCGTACCAGTAATTTATTTATGAGTGCATGCATAGCATTACAGGTTAGGGACCTAAGGCGTTAAACAGAACAATTTTAAAACTAAATCTTATTTTAAGAAAATACAAATGTACTTATAAAACATTATGTACCTAAAACTACATATTACTTGATAAAAACAATTTACACACGTCCACAGTCCACGGCACATGGTTAATACATTCTGTGGTTGAGGGTGTTTGAGGTGACCAGGTGATAGCACTCGTGGGTATCCAGGGACATTTAGAGATAAGGGGTAAATTTACTTAACGGCCACTGGAAATTTCTGGGGAAAATGCGATAACTCTAAGTTCGCCTATATATCTCAATTTCTGGAGCTGTGTATACTAGATATATTTTGAGCGGAAGGAATGCGGCGAATCAAGAAAAAGTAACTAAAAACAGTTTAACGATCATGTAAACTGTTCTCTAGGGAAGTACTGTTGTAATATTTTCTCTTCAAGATAATGAGAACGTGAATCATAAAATTAAATGACCCGTAATTTCAGATAACCTTCAGAGGAACAGTCTCGAGTGTTCGTTAGGTATAGTGTTAGGTATTATCAATATTTGAAATGCTTAAATAAGATACGTGACTACGCAAAAGGAGTAACGACTTAACGAGATGTGGAGGTATTTTTAAACTATATATTATATTAAAATTGGTATTGAAAGATTTAGAATGAAATTTCAGCTCACCTTCAAAATCTCATTCAGAATTTTCATTCATTATAAATGTGAAGATTTGGATGGATATCGATCTGGCGTCTGATTGAGTTACAAATATCGATTTGTAACTCAATCAGACGCCAGAACGGCTAAACGGATCTAGATGAAATTTGGCACAGATATAGAATATAGCCTGGATTAGCACTTAAGCTATTATTTATAGTGGGGACGGGAAAGTAATAATTCCACACGAGCGAAGCCGCTAGCAGAAGCTAATATTTTGATAAATATATTATCCATTTCTCGTTCAACTCGAAAACTTCAATGACAATACGTTTTACCGACAGTTAGCAAGTTAGCAACTGTATGTGATCATTAAGTCAATGAAGCGGTATTATAATAATTGCCTATAATTTAAGATACCCTGTAAAAACGGTCTGTCTGACATCAAATAAAAATTTTCCGTTCAATATTAAGTAAAGTTTCCTCAATTTGCCCGCAGGTACTGAACTTGGTAATTACTTCGTCCTACAAGTAACCACTGGTTATTTCGTAAAACCTAAACCTACCTATATGCAATGTGCATGCATAGCTACACTTGTGTCTGTTTCATGAGACTGCTGTACCATCATCCCACATGACTTCAGTAACACCAGACATATTGTCGCCTGTATCTAAATATATATCTTACGTAAGTTTCAGTGCTACACATATCAATACATTGAAGTATCTTTCATCTTCTTTTACAATAATCAACCTTATGGCTTCAGGAATAATTTTCCTTTTCCCATGAGCTGAAGCATCAGATAAGGCACGACCTCGAGTTATCGATGCCAGACGTCAACGCCTTTGTTTTTGTTATTCGTTTATATCAGGTTAATGATAGTCTTAGGTAATGGCTAATCTCTGATTAGATGGCTGAAGGGTGACAAACAGCTGATGATAAGAGTTAATACTAGGAGGCAATGACACGTTTTGTAGTCGTGGCCTGTTCAGGAAATTGCTCATAATCTTCTCCCTTTCATCATCTTTGAGATTCTCGAGCACTAAGTAGATTGAGTGGAGCTATTTCGTATGTCACATATGAAGCAAGCAAATAGACGATATTTCTTCTAGATACAATGTCAGGTTAAGTAAATGAAGCGCTATAGATATTGCGCTATGAAATAATTATATTTTAGAAGAAATAATCAAGGTTTGCAATTAGTCATCGAATCTAGGAAAGCTATGGAATATCCAAGCAAGCAGGTGTAAATAAAATAAACTACTTATGTAAAAATTGCATGCTCATAAGGCCAGAGTCGTTTGCCGAGGTACCAGGCTAGCATAAATTGCAAGCGGATTTAATTACAGCCGCGTCGCGTCGGCAGTATTCGAAGCCCTAGCAACGCTGCGGATATAAAAGCAACAATTTGCGTAACCGTATGGCAGTTACGCTAAATTATATTATAGAGTTTTATATTAGCTTCTACTATTACTTCAGTAATCCCTTAATCTTCTTAGTTTTATTACATTTCATCTGCCTTTCCTTATCAAGCGGAGACGACTTAGGTTTTGTCTGGATGATAAGCAGCAGTATCTATTTCATCATCACTGCTTAAAGTTATAAGACGAGTGGTCTATGTCTGACGCAATGGTTATCAATGCACTTCATAGAAAGGCTAGACTTTTCCATTAATAAAGCTATTTCAACAAGGCAAGCAGACCACTTACAGAAATAGCTCCATATCTCCCATGCCGCAGTGAGTGCTAAAGTGTGCAATTAACAATAGGTAATTATAGCAATCTTGATGTTTCATTGAAGTGTGTCTGCGTTGTGAGATGACTCTTGAGGATACTCGAGTTGAACAGATTTGCCGTGGACGTCACGGAACGAGCACTGTTTGTATGTTCAAGTACTTTTATATATCGATTGTAGACACTGTGGCTGTGAAGATCAATATATAAGGAAATAATTTAATAAATAATAACATACATATGAATGAAACGGTCTCCCACGAGCAAGCTAAAGCCAGAATAGTAGCGTGTCAAGACATGAAGAAAGATGGTAGTTGTTTACTGAATTTATTCTCGGAAGAAAATCTAATTGGTCCTTCCGCAGAGGTAATTTCATTTAAACATGTGCTGTGTCGTTTTATTTTTATAGCCGTACACGTGGTTCTGAGGTATTTTTACATTATCTTGTTATTGCGGAACACCGAATACACCAGACCATTGTGCTCACTAGAAACTATATTGCGACAAATACCTATATATAGACATAAAATAGGAAATAATTCTGTTGATATGACTTGCGTAAATAAGTAGATAAAATTATCATCCTACGTTATTATCTCTGTAAACTAAAAGCAAAATTTACAGCAAACCTTCTAGATCTTTCTCGAAAGTTCTAGAAGACGAAGTAACGATGAGCTGACGAGTCACATCGAGATGTTAGTGTAATACGTGACAAGAGATAGGTTAAAGAGATCTCACTCTGAAGTAAACAACACATGTTTTCTGATGATATTTTTGTACAGAGGCCGCGCCACACGTCACGTACACCCCACCACGATAAATTATATCACACGTCTCTTTTTTACACAGTATTTTCAGCCTTAAGTCTCCTGAAAAAGAAAAGAAAATCGTGAGAAAGTTTGACATGACTTGTGATTTTCGAGGGTTCATCGAAACAGTTTTGATGGAAAAAAGTAATTACTAAAGTGTCACTTTGAAGTAAGATTCTTTTGAGGGTGTTTACGCAAATTGTTGTGGTGAACTTCCTGACATCAATGGACGCTGATAGAATGTGCTGATAGTTGAGGAAAAAAGATATTTTTTTGAAGATAAAATGAAAATATTTGCGCTCGTACATTTGCGGAGTGACACATGTAGAATATTGACACGAGGAGAGTAAGTTTTCCGTACTTCAGAGACACGTGGTGACACTTGACTTGTGTCATAAAATGTATGTCCTTGTGGAGAAGGTGGATAATGAAGAGAAAAGAGAAGGAGCATGCATGCAGTTTGAAGATTGTGGATAAGATCTGAATAATAGAATTATGTTATCCAAAATCTTCCACACTTTACTTTACTTTTTAGGTTTCACTATCCAGGAAAGTGTTGCAGAAGAGGCCAGACTTAGCTGGCAGTAAATAAAACACAGGATGAGTCAACTGTGGTCAGACAAAACCAAGCTGGAACAGTTCATTGAACTCATAATATGCTTGTACCAGAAGTGTGTGTGACAATAGCTAGAACTAGGTTTCAAACCCACGACCTCCTAGAGCGCGCCTAGCCTTTGGGATATTCTCAATAATGAAGAACATTCGACTGAAATATAATATTTAGTTCATCACGTACGCTTTGAGCTCAATTGATAAGTTTTTTATTTCTTCTAATTATTATATTTAATTATTCTTGCGAAATAATTTGCCGATCTGTTTGACTTTGGATCCTTGACATGAAATATTTTAAACAAAAAAATATTCAGAAATGGCTCAGTAATTTAGTAGGTAAACATCTAAATATGGCGATCAAGCTCTCTTAAAAGTATTTTATGACTCACTAAAAATATAATTTGAAATATTCCGGGTTGCGATAAAAGTGAAGATTTCTTAAAATCATACAATAACGCCACTCCTCTTGGAAATAAGATCCGTGAACACTTTGATAACGGGATCACATAGATAAGTAGTTTGATAGGTATCAGTTGCTCTTGCACATTTAAGTCATATTTATTATTAGTAAGAGAAGTCATATTATTTACATAACCAGTCAGTTAAATAAATATTCATTACCAAGTTCAGTACAAGAACTGGAATAATTATGGACACCTTGAATTTTGGCAGTTGTCAAGGTGTTTATTATAATTTTACCCAAAATTTCCCCACGTGTTATAGTAGAGAGAGAAATGTATGAGGGAGAAAACTAGGACACTGAAAGCAAGCTTGTAGGTGAAATTTCAAAATTCTTATTGGTTGTTCATCGAATTTTATTCAGATTGGGCCTTTTACCACAAACAAAATTAAATTAGCACAACTTAACCTCAGTAACTTTCCATACATCCATCACATTTTTCCTTAAAACCACAACTTCGATTCCGACTTCAAGGAATTGCAAAAAATAATTAAAGTAACCGAGTCAAAACGTTGCGTACGTGAGGACCGCCACGATACTCTGCTGAAGAGATATATTATAACTATCACGAGGACCGAGTACCTATTTCGGGAGATGACTGCATGACACAAACAAAAGAAAACTTACTCTCTTTTGTACAATGCCTACTTCTTTACCATTGTTTACATAATCGTGATCATCAGTTTTGGGTTTGACAGGTATTTTGTACGTGTTTTTCTGTTCCGTAGAATTTTTTGACTTTGCCAATTTAATTTGTATGTAATCTATCTGTATGTAATAATGAAATTGTATGTTGTGTTTTGTCTTAATTTTATTTATTTTTCTAATAATTTTTAATTAAAGTACCTAATGCTGTTATATGATCCAACAAGTTGATTGAAATAAAGGAATTGAATTGAATTGAATTAAAGGCGTGTGTGAATTGTTTTTTGTTAGTTGGGCATAGGCACCCAATTGGTAACTGAAAGACATATCTATCAGTTACCTACCAAATGCAAATTTTCTTTATTTTATAGTTCTTTTGCAATTATATTATATTATATATTTTAAATGATTTTTTTTAAATATTTCTGTTCCTAGTAGAGGAATTTTCATAATTTTCATTTTGTCATTATTTTCAAACTACATTTTCATTCTTTACATCCACAATTGATTGTAAATAACATCAAACACACAGTTATCTTCCTCGCGACCTGCCCGCCATTGGTCGGTCAGCCGGTCGCGTGAGACAGGAACAGGACCAGTCTGGACAGGTTCGGACAGGTTGGCACACAAACGCATCGGGACATCTTCACGACCACTCTCTTAGGAGTGGATATGTTATGAACCAAGTGATTATTAGGACATTACAAAAATTTCCCGGGCATTTTTTATAACGCTAGTCACCTATGGGCCAGAATAATTAAAACCAGGTTTTACTACTGTTATTTTTATTTCAAACGTAGAATCAATTTTATAGAGAGATTTTATGTGCTAACGACGGTCGTAAATAAGAAAAGACGACGGAGCCCCAGCCCCCCTTCGTGGGCCTCTTACTTCTGAATGGTGTAAAAAAAATAACCTGTCCGTGTCGAGTGCCCTAAGTTCCCGAGCTCCCTTCGCTCGCTCTTGGACTAAATACAAAAAAAAAGAAAAAAAGTACTGCCGGCTTCCAACGGAGCAGCGCTGGCTGCGGAGGCACTCCCAATCTGGGAGTGCCTCCGCAGCCAGAACCGTGACCCGTAAGGATAAACTTATCCATAGATCTGTTGTGTCAAGTTATAGTGTATCGGTACTAAACTGTTCTTCGCGTTTTAACTATTGTTTCTACTGGATACTAACCCACGCCACCACAGCATACCTGTGTATTATCAGATTGCCCAAAGACCACATGGTAATATTTATAATTTATAACTTTATAGTAACTTTATTGACATTAAAATATTACAATCTTACATGTGAAGCCCCTGACTCCCGTGCTAGAAGAACCAGTGTTACAGGAATCAGTTTTCTCCGCCTTATATCAATACACATTTAGATTTTTATGTAATAAAATATTAAATAAGGAATAAGTAACAATTAGGTATTGAAACATTAAAAATAAAACAATAAAAAGAAGTGAAGCGAACGTGTGTACGTGTGAGTGCGTGAGTGTGAGTGAGTTTGTGTGTGTGTGAGTGTGTTGTGTTTGTGTGTGTGGAGGTGAAAGCATGTGTGAGTGAGTATCTTAATGTGTTTCTCAATAATGTATAATCAATAATGTCAAGACAATGTGATGGAAGTTCAAATTATAATTATTTATTTCGCCCTAAGTAGCTTGTCATTTTTCATAATGCGCGGGCATTATGAAAAATGCCCCTATTTACTACTTGGTCCATAACAGATACATACAACAGATATAGTTACATGTAAACCTTTGGGAAAAATACTGAGAGCGGAGGATAACACTTTTGGATGCGAAGAACCAAAAGTAATACACAGTCCTACAGACATAGCACCGTGTATTTACTTGGTTATATTGACATTGACATTGGTTATCATTGCAAGCTTTCATTATTTATATATATATATGGGTATAAACACACTGCAAGTATGAAGTGGATAGCAGTTTCGTTATAATTTAAAATACACCTTCCTGGGTATTTGTCACAATTATAGTTAATAGTAAGGTATGTCTTTCATGAAAATGACCTTGATCTATGTTGAAATCTTCTACAAGGAAGACTTATTATTAACAAAAAAATCTCTATAAAAGAAAAAGACTTTCCATTTTGATAAATTAAACAAGTCTGCTAACATTCAGTTCCGCCATACTGCCGAAATTGTTCCTAAAATACATAATTGTAGAATGTCCCCAAATGTAGGCAAAAAAGTCGCCGTCCTGAAATATTTGTGCTCCTTATAATTGAAAAAGCGAGGCCTGGGATGATGTCGGCGACAGCCGGTCATTATAACGAATCTGCGAAAAAAACGGGATCGGCAGAGGCGCAGCGCAGGAGGCAGGAGGCGCGGATGTTTTATAATTTTGCACGCTTCCTTGAATTTCTGGAGACTTTCTTAAAATAATGTAATTTGATATTTTTGGTAGGAATATTATTTTTTGTTCTATCCTTTTGAAGAGTATAGTAAAATATTAAATTTTAATAAAAGCATGTGTGTGCGTCATGCTATTATTGAACTAAATAAAACTAGTAAGTACAGCAGAAATGTATTTCAACTAAACCGTCTCAGTCTGACTAATAAAAAAGCCAATCGTTTTAATAATGTCGTGTCTAACAGCGATTATTTCTAGATTGATTACAAAAACATGGCAACCAACCATCTATCTATACTATAAACTGCATAATTTTACTATTAGTTCTTCTATTTATAGATATTTTAAGGAAAACGAGTTAAAAACCACTTCGTCGAGATCAGCCGCTATGCAAGTTGTTTTCTCAATTCTTCGGGGCAGGAAACACATCACACTATGAAAGAAAACAAAAAGATATACCTAGATAATAATAGCTATAATAGGGCAATTTCAATTAATTCATCATTATATTAATGTAAACACATTTTGACTTTTGAAATCATTGCAGTCAAAACTCAAAATACAAAAGGTCAACGATGCCATTAAATTTAATTGATTTACAAATCAGCCCACAAACTGACTTCTTTTATAAACAAGAGTAATGACGTGGTCATATCACATGCTTGGCAAAAGTATCACCATTTTAAGGGTTTCATACCAGAAAGGTAATCATCGAAACCCTATTACTAAGCCTCCGCTGTCCGTCCGTCCGTGCGTCTGGCTGTCAGCGGGCTGTATCTCATAAACCGTAATAGGTACTTACACAGTTGAAATTTTCACAGTGTGCATATTTCTATGGCCGCTGTAACAACAACTAAAAAAATCGCAAACGTTACTGCTATGAGGTTCTGGGTTCGAAGTCTGGGTTTGTTCAGAGTGCCCTGTAACACTACTGAGGAAAAGTGGCAGTAAGCACTGTAGGTAGGTACACCTCTGCCTTACCCCCGGGGAATACAGGCGTGATGTTATGTAAGATTCATCCAATTAACATCGTTAAATACCTGTAATTATCTTCTGAATGAATGCAGCAATTAACAACAAACAGAGTAGGTATCCCGACCAAAATAAATGACACCAATGCGAAATGACGTTATAAACCTCTTAATATGTCATAAATAATCTAGACAAAGTATCTGGGTGAAAGTCTAGTCTAATTTTATACAAGGAAAACTTGCCAAAACGGCCTACGTGACGTTTGTCAGGTGAGTAAGAGAGATGCAAGATACCAATCGATAAAAGATAAAAAGAGAAGGTAGGTCAATATTTAGGGATGTTTACCTGAACCTGTTCAGTTATGGGGTAGTCTTTTATTATTAATTGTTGTTACTATTGGCTATTGTATGTATTTGGTTATTTTGGTATCCCTCTCAGCAGGGAATGTAATAGTAATAAATATGTTAGCTTCTTATTTGGTTTTCTATTGTAAATCGAAGCTGACGAAATCCTTGAAAGGATTTCGGTAATAGTAAGAAACAAACAAAAAAACCAGGCTCGACTTCTAGATACGGCCTCCTTAACTAACTATTCCGGTTTGGTGCAGGAGTCCAATCCACGACCCGTAATGCAGAAGGCAAAATTACTCAACCGACTTTCCTAAAATGCCACAAGCAAACTGACGTCTGTTATGATCTGTCAAGGTATTATAAGTAGATAATTCAACAACAATAACATGGAACAAAAAAATACTTTTGACCCGACTGGGGATCGAACCCATGAATGATCAAGTTACTCAAGTTTCAGGCAAGAAACCTTCAAAGCTTCAAAAATATTTATTTAGCAATGTTCAAGAAAACACTAATTGCAAAAAATACTTTTAATAGGAATGTCAAGTACAAGAATCACTTACAATCTACATTTTAATCTTATTCACTAATTAACTAAGTTCAGTTCAGTACCAACATGTTTTTCTAGCGACACGAAGTTATTTTATAACAGTAGAATAAACTTTTAATATTCTTTTACACGTTATATACTCTTAGATATATACTGAAATTGGTCCAGTTACTAGATTTCATAATACTTGTCAATATTTGAAAAAAAAAAGGGAATAAAGGCAAAAATGTTACAAGATCACAATATAAAAAACCGTTAAAAGTCAAAATACGAACAATAACATCGTTTTGAACTCTTAAAATAAATATGGCGGACTTGTGTTATTCTGTCAGAGTATCGTTGGCTTTCGTTTCTTCTTCCGTAACGCTGACTGTGACGATCATGTCCACGATCTTCGGCTGCAGCCTCAGCGCTTTCTGAGCTGGCAGGTTCCTCAGCAACGAAGCAATATACTTTCCAAACACGTCGTATGTGTCCTCAGACCTGGAGACCACGGGAACTGGAGCTGCACTCGCTACAGCTGCCACAGGAGTGACCTCGTTGAGGAAGATCTGTTGACTTTGAGTGAAGTTGTCACTCGGCCCGCTCGAGTTCGACCGCCTCCTTCGCTTCGCTCGGGAATCCTCCGAAACGTCCTCGTTCTCACTCTGCTCTTCTGATTGAGAGTAGGTGGCTATAGGCTCCAAGTCGATCTGAGCCTGAATCCCCCAGTCGTCCTGCTCGTCAATATCGTAGCATTCCATCTTCACATTGGTGACAATTTCGTGCTGTTTATACTGGAAAAAAATGGTGTGTTAAGTTTTATATAAACTAATCAAAATGGACTAAAATGTTGTGTAGAATGAAAGAAACTTACATCGTTACCAAGCAGCCGTGACGTCTGCAGATATGGTCGGATGAACGAGTCCATCAGAGGGAACCACGGCACCTTCGGTTTGTACATCTCGGGCGAGTTGGGCCCCACCTTGTCTATACTGTGCTTGATCTTCTTCAGCTCTTGAGAATAAGAGTTTCGTAGATTCTTGAATTTAATCATGACATGTTTTCCTTCAAAGTTCTTGATGTTGAGTATTCTGGCTATCTTGTCTGCTGCTCGGGCTCGTTTGGTTTTGTTTGGGTAGTCGTCGAGTGAAGAGTTCCACAGACAGGGTTCCTTCTTGTACTCCGAGATCAGTTGCAGTGTTTTCCTGTCGTTGATGCGCAGGATGGAGTTCTGCGTGAGGTCGTGCGAGCTAATTTTCTCACGCATGGTGTTGGCGTACGCGCGTGGCGGCGGCTCGGGCGCGGGCAGTGCGGTGAGGTGCGGGGGGGAGGAGGTGCGCGCGCGCGTGGGTCCGTCCGTTCACTTGGCGTGCTCACGCCACACTGACGCCGCCGTGGTGTCGCCGTGACGTCACTCGACGTGGGGCGCGCTGTGTTAACAATCCATGGTTTGTGCCGCGTTTGGGTATCGTTGCGCTTTGTTCTCGCGGCGTGGACAGAATGCTAAGCGTAAGTACCGTATACTAGAGGCTGAGTCATAGGTATACTACTATTGAAGATCATTTAAATAGCACGTGGAAGTATAAATAATTACTTTCTTTTCTCAAAACTTTGTAAACTGTACAACTTTGCAAAAATATAAAATATTCAGGTATACGACCGTAACCACATCGGTTTAGCTCCGTCTCGCGTGCGCTCAACAGCTGACTACATTTTTTGTCCCTCGATCAGCTGTTGCGAGTATTCGTAGAGTAAGGGAACCCGTAACGGCCTCCATAATTCCGGGAATTTTATGGCGGCCTTCCGCCGGGGCTCTCCTAAACACCATGAGAACGAGAACTTAGGTTTTTTTTGTCGCACAATTTTTACTTACAATAATGCGTTTCGAGAAAAAACTTGATAAGCTTCTAAGAAGTCTCAAGTAAACATTACGTTTATTACTTTTTTAACCGACTTTCAAAAGGAGGAGGTTCTCAATTTATAATTATATATTTTGATGATTTTTTTGTTTAAAATTTGTATTTGGACCACCACATACAAATTTTATCGAAATTGATTGAGCACTTTTTGAAAAAATCATCATAAACTTATAATATGTATACACAGATGACGTTTTGGTTGTCTCCAATTATTTTCAAATTCCACGTTATTGGGGTTATCCATTCGGGCATAACTTTATTATTTAGTTTTACTTCTGGGGTACCTACAACAACTAAAATGTGAAAAATAAAAAACTTTTTTACAAAAAATACAACCGACTTCAAAAATTGCAAAATAACTTTCATTTCGGAAGTCGCTGTCAAATAACGAAGAAACAAAATACAAACACCGAGTTCCGAAATTAAAGTTATTTTGCAATTTGTAGAAGTCGGTTGTATTTTTTGTAAAAACGTTTTTTATTAGGTAATGCAGTGATTTTAATTGGTAAGTAAACTTAAAGATAAATCAAAGCTAAGGGAAATAATTTATATCGTTAAAAGATAAGGTTTTGCACTAGCGACTTCAAAAAAAGAAGGAGGTTCTCAATTAGATTGTATATTTTTTTTATTTCAAAGGATATACTTTCAGATTGGTTAAATTTGTATCAAAATCCAGTTCTGATGATGGGATCCATAAGGAATTTAGGGAACTCCTAAAATACGCACACATACAGGCTGTATCGGAAATGGGTATACACAATTGAACTCTTCAATAAATGATAGCAAACCTTCCGGAATTGCTGCAATTGCATGTCTGTTTATTATTACAACACTTCATACCATAACATCACGCTAATACGCTCTGAATACAGATTTGTACAGTTCACCCTGACCCTGATACACCCTAATTTCACCAATTATGTTCAAAGTCCATATTTGTCGGGCGATCGATTCGGGCATAACTTTATTATTTAGTTTTAGTTAAGGGGTATAAACAGTTTACAAAAAAATACAACCGACTTTCAAATAAAAAACACGAAAAATTGCAAATAACTTTATTCGGATATCCGTTTTAAATTACGAAGAAATAAAATCAGAAACACTAAAAATTGCAAAACAATTTTTATTTTCGAAGTCGGTACTTCGAAAATAAAAATTGTTTTGCAATTTTCAGTGTTTTTTGATAGTAGATAAGTAGCCTTATTTGGAATATTTGACTCACACAAAAAAATAAAAAGCAGGTAAGACCCGTGTTTTTGCAGACACCCGACATCAGATACCTATGGGTTTACGCGTCTATCTTGGGTCCATTTCAATAAGAGAATTGTTTTACAGTGCAACCCCAGGTTTATATAATGGTAATTTAGTATTTCCAGTATTAGTCATAGCTAGGTAACTACTAAAATATTTTATGAAAGTAATTAACTGCAAAGCTAATCGTCGATAATTTATAAACTCATTAACTACACTTAATTGCTCAAAGAAGCAATTAGCAGCTATTTATGAGAATCAGAAAAAGAAACATGGCTGTGTACCCCGGGTGGTAGGCAAAGGTGTATATGTTGTAAAATTAAATTAACTTAAAAATAGTCAAATCGCTTTTGAAGTCAGCTTCGTTCGAATGACTAACTTCATTAATTGATTAATTTCTACCTAAAAATTAAAGCACACAGATATCTCTTATCTTTGTATCGTATAAGCGAACTACTATTTCCAAATTGCCAAAGAGGGTACATAAAAAAATGGCTTCCTTTTTGCTCAACTCAAGAACCGAACCCAAAACCTTCCAGCTGCATTTATGACCATAAATATCTAACAAGACAGTTCGACATCTGCCTACAACCTCTGAGAATAAAGTCGTTATACTGTAATAAAATATCGTTTTTAGGAATGAAATAAAGCATAAAATTATAAAATAATACTAGTCTGTTTTCGACCGCACTCTGATAGTACCTTGGTATCTGGTTTTTGACCGATAACGAACCGCCTGATACCGGTTCTTATCATAAGTAAATTATCTTCAAAGAAGTGCTGAGACTACCTACTCTAAATATACTTTTATGGACCATTTTAATGATATTTTTTCAGAGTCTTAGGTAGACTTGTAGATAGTTTCATGTTCGTGGGGTTTTTTATTTTATGGCCTGTTTTTCAACTGATAAAGCCTATCAGGTTTTACCCATCTGATGATTGAAAGTGGTTTTCCACCCCCAAAGGCACCTAAACTATTGGGGATCCGGATTTGTTACTGGCTTTTGAGATAAAGAAATGTCTTATTTTCCCATAATCTCACCATCACTGGTTCCTTTCAAACCGGAAGGGTTGGGGGCTATGGTATCGCATATTATGTAACAAAGAAAACCGTACCGTCGAAATCAGAACAGGGTCAATTAAACAAACAATCTGTAGCAATAGACATTTGTGATAGACGATGAGATTTTGAACCCTGCGTGAAAGTCAAATACTATCTCAAGGGAACATGCAGTCCGTCACAAAATACTTACGTCTTTTAGTTCTAATTAGTTTTAATTTTAATTCAAAATGTTTAAGGCGCAGATACGACTTCTAATGATTTTAAATTGAACATCACGTAGCTAAAAGATTAGTTTTATTTCTTTGAAAAAAATATTTATCTCTAAATAATATTTATTTCTAAATTTGTGAATAGTTGAAATTATATTTTTATAACATAGTGTAATTAAATAATAATAATAATATTTATTTGCATAAAATATGGTGTATAAAGATGTTTAAAAAGAAGTCATTAAAGAGCATACATGTTCTGCTTACATCGTAGCATGCAAATATAGTTAGGTTACATTAAAAATGCTTTCAGTAAAAAAATCTTTTATGCTGTAAAAATTATTAGTGCTTATCCATTAAAATAGTTTTTTTTTGAACAATCTAAGATCTAAAGTTATGTCTAATGCGGAAAAAAAATTGAGAATCACGTAAAAACTATATAGCGTATTTTTATGCAACCTTCACCATTTTTAAGATAATTTTAATACTTATCTTTTAGTATACGTGTTTTGGTATAATACTTTTTTTAAATTTATTTTTGTTGTTTTATTTAAAATACATTAATAATGCGTCTAATTTGGGACAGCCCTCCTTAATGGGCGAGTCCTATTACTGGGTGGATGTACGACGCGTTGCGTGAGCTTAGCACAGAATAAAAAAATAAAAAAATAAATAAATATATATACGGTCGAATTGAGAACCTCCTCCTTTTTTTCGTCGGTTAACAAGCTAACCTCTCGAGGCCGTTGGCATATAACTGCGCCTTAATAAACACAGACTTTCTTCTATAGTGCTAGCAGGAGTAGAATAGTAGGAAGTGGTATGATGAATAAATACAGATCTTATTTTAACCCACTTTTGTTATTAGCTAAACTTGTAACTATGTAAATATTTTAGAAGTTAAAAGGACCCACTTCCCGGTTTCTGATTTAGCTGAAAATAAAAGAAAAATAAAAAAAAAATTGAAAAAATTTGCTTACATGTTTAGTTTGAATGAAAATGCATGGTTAGCTAAGTGACGTCATTCTAAATCCAATATGGCAGACTTCCAAAGATGGCGGACTAGTTATTTTTTATGCATTCCCGTATAATATGGATATCAAACGCTGAGAGCGTGTTATTAAGTTTCTGAAACTATAATATTTTTTAAATATCCTCCTGCAGGCGTATTCGCTAACTCAGTTGACATCAATTTGATTGGCACTTTGCCGTACATTGCTGCTTTGACTTATAAGAAAACCGTAGTGCCTATTATAATCGGTGTCCGCCGAGCAATGTACTGCATAGTGCCCATCAAATTGATGTCCACTGAGTTGGCGAATACACCTGCTGAAGTCCTTTAAGGGTCTACTAACGGTCCAGTGGCGCCCTCATTGAATAAAAAATCGTAGCATAGCACAGAAAATAGATATTAAAAAATCGGAGGAGTATCTCAATTCGGTTGTATTATTTCGTATCTTAAGGACCTACCTCCGCATTGGTGCCCTCATTGAATAAAAATCATATCTTAGCATAGAAAATAAAGATTAAAGAATCCTATGTTGCGTTCCTCTTTGTAGTAAACGCAATATAGGATTCCTTAATAATTACTTTCTACGCTATAGTACGATTTTTTATTCAATGAGGGCGCCAATTGGCGAATACGCCTTAACTTGGCAGCGTGTGTTACCTAGCTAGTTAATATCTGGATAGTACAAGGTTTAACGATGATGTTTTGAAGTAGGGTCATATGCATAACTCAAAATGTTTGTAAATATGAAATAGCGTTAGAAATAATAGGATGAAACCGGTTTGATATCGTTTGCCTGAAAACTAGGTCTTTTAACGTGGAGATAAGGGCACTCTGGATGCTTGTCAATGACCTTTTTCTAGTATAAAGATTATAAATAAACGTATTTTTTGGTGCACGAACACTGCTTGCTTGTGGCAAGTTCACAAAGATTATCATTCAACTCAATAATCTTTTTGTGTAACCTGAACCTTGCCATTTCTAGGCAAAAAGTCTTCTTTCATTTTTTTCTACTTTTCACGATGTTGCACATCTTATCGCCAATTCTGGAGCCAAAAATACATATCATCTTTTTAGTTGCATTATGGATTAGTTGTTAAAGCTCGTGGCTAAAGTAATAACAGCCGCACGGGTCGATCCATCAGCTTGCCGGGGTTGGTTTATGGATGTGTGACCATCTTTACATACTGAAACTCCTCCGTGCCTCGGAAAGCACAGCCAATCGTGGATCTTTGACAGTCGTTACAGGTCGTCAGAAGCCCGAGTCTGACAACCAGTCTTACCAAGGGGTATCGTATTACCCAGTAACTGAGTTGTGGAAGTCAGATAGGCAGTCGAGATCGCTCCATGTAAAATACTGGTATTCAGCTGCATCCGGTTAGACTGGAAGCCGACCCCAAGACAGTTGGGAAAAGGCTAGGCAGATTGATTTTTTTATGGATTATTTGCATACAAAAAGTTTAATAAACCATGTTATTTAGGTCCTTAAATGCCGAACTCCCTCGTCTGTCCCCCAGACAGATACACATGACCTACCTACTATTTAATTTCTATCGGTATTCCGTGAATCCTATCAAAGTAATACTTTTGTGTTTATTATCTAAGCTACGTAACATGCTGCTTATATATTATCTATCCAAATACGAGAGCGAATGTAGGTCGAAATATAATAACATCTGGCTTTTTATATCTGCAGATACACTATTCGTATACATTCATAAAATTCGCATTTACAACCGCACAATGTTGCCGACTAGTTATTATTTAATAACATACAAAAGAAAAAGAAGCAACCAAACGGTTATCACTAATATTTGTCCACTGCAAGCAAGCTGGTTTCATCCATAGAGAAAAAGTAGCAAGCAAGCAGCAAGCAAGGCTGGAAACAGTCCTAGCCAGTTTGCAAGCTTCACCTAGCTTGAGTGCCTCCATACAGCGTTAGCTGAGTCCTGGTAATCATCAAGAAAACATCTACCTTACTTTTTTTAAGCTGGGAAATCATCAGATTTTTCTCCCACTCTAGGTCAGACTCTTACTGACTAAAACCCAAACTGTGTTTCTTCAGTTGTCAGTCTTCGAATAATCCCGCGACCCTGGCAGGACGTCTGCCTTACTTACACTACACTACTAGCGAAGTTGATCGAAGTCACAGATAATATAATACTAATACTAGCGTACAGATGCCTCATCCCATACAAAGAAACGGTACCGCCGTAACTACGGGTTTTCGACTTGTACAAGCAACTTTTGTTCTTCGTTCGGGCCCGTCCTCTACACCGCGCTAGATGGTGTTAGCAGTGACGGCTTGCAAGTTGAATGCAATTACATAAAGTATTACTAATATTTTCTCATACATTGTGGAATTACTTTATAGTATTTTTGGCACTTCATAACACTTTTACTGTTTCAAAATGTGTCAATAGACAAATTTTAAACAGGCGAATAGATAAACTCAAAACTTCAAACAGCGCCATCTATTGGTACAAGAAATATAAATGCTTAATGATTCGTTCCAATAAACATCTATATTTGAATTAGGAGCCAATTATGCCACAATTTTATGCTTAGAGTAGTTTCTTAAATAGGAAAATACAGAAAATATTAATGTTAAGTACTTAGGCTTCAATAAGAAATCGATGATTATTACGCCACCTATTGAAATTTATTCGAACTAAATTTTCTTGGGAAGGGCACTACGGTTCGCTTCGTGCAACCTCGGCTCGCATCGGGCGACTTCCATTCGTTGTCGGTTTTAACACCCGAGTCAAAGGACTAGAACTAGAAGCGTCCCGAAGTTGAGAGACTGAGCTCCTCACGAGGTGGCATGAGTGTATAGTCACGTACTTCGGACTTTGGTCAACTTCGAAGAGTAGGTACTTCATCGAAAAATCTTCGCGAGGAGTGTAGCGCAGATTGACCAGTCATCGCAGACAGCTATAATAACTGGGTATGAAAAATAAAGTGAGTAGCCTGTTGGCACTCTAGGTTCAAAAAGTCAGGAGATTTCTTCGACGATAACGTCACTTAGTACACATGTGAACTGCCTTGTTGACCCAGTGCTCAAAAGCGAGATGGCATCGGATCTTCTCGGGATTGAACCCCACGTCGGGCACTGTCTTTGGACTTTTCATTAGCAAATTCTCAGTAGAAGCCTGAATTTATGCCAGGTGAATGGACGATGACTTATCTAGATTGATCTATCACACAGCTCTGCCTATCTCTCCGTGCTACAAGCGTGGTGATATACGTGCTGCCTACAGGAGCAGAGGCAGGGCTCCTCGTGAGCTCACGTTATCTGGCACACAATGTCGTACGATGTTGTTTGTCTGCTATCAGCTGATAGCACTGGGCTAGTTTGTATTAAACATATATTATGTACGACGGCTTTGTTGATATCCTGACACACATAAAGAAAGTTATATTTAAACTTATGTCAATAGTGATAGTCGTGTTTAATGACAAAAATGTCCTGATTCCCCACTGTGTAGTTATCTACCTCTGAATTGCTCAAAAAACACGTAATAGATATAATAACTACTACTGAATTTAACTTGCACAGATACCCTTCTATGCAAGCAAAGACTACATTACAATACAATACAATACAATACAATATTATGCAAGCAGTTTGCATTTTATTGAGACAATTACCAGTTAGTTAAGGCGCAGTTAGACGACTTTTAATGGATTTTAATTGAACGTCACGTCTGAACGACTAGTCTTATTTGTTTGAAAAAAATTTATGTTACTCTTGACTATTTTCGTCGTAATTTGATTTGAGAATATTTGAAATTATATTTATAAAACATTGTGTAATTAATTTGTAAAGTTATGTCTAACGCGAATGAAAAATTGAGAATCACGCAAAAGCTGTAAAGCGTATTTTTATGGAACCTTCACCATTTTAAAGATCACTTAATTATTTATAATTTAATTTCAGTGTTTTAGTTAAATACTTGTTGTTTTATGTGTAATAAATTAATAATGCATTTAATTTCGGACAGCGCTCCTTGATGGGCGAGTCCTATTAATGAGTGGACATAAGACACGTTACGTGAACTCAGCGCAGAACACGCAAGCTAAACTCCACTGAAGGTCGTTGGCAGCTAATAGCGCCTTAAAGCGCAATGAAAAGCGAGTTACTTACTAACTACTTACTTTTGCGCTAAGTTACAGGTCTGTGTATTTTGCGCCTTCTAAGTTTACACATCACGCCTGAATGTCCCGGAGGATTAGGGTATAATTCTTACCTATAGTACCCACCTACACCCACATTTCGCCAGTTCTGTGTCCAGTCCACTCGATCGCGTTAAAGTAAACGTCAATTTGTACTAAAAACTGTATAAGTGCCGCCTGGTGACAATAACGGGTAACCTCTTTTTTTAGACGATTTGACATAAGCAAACGTTTACGAAAACGCGTTAAAAAACTCACACTAGGCCCTTAGAATCAGAATCAGAACTTTATGGCAGCAGTTTATAGCTCTCTAACATAATTAGCACTTAAGCTAACTATGTGAGCGCGCTATGAACTGGACACAGGTCCAGTACCTATCCGGGCTATTGCAGTCAAAAACCAGATGACATACGTAATAACACTTTGCCCGTCTCGGGAATCAAACTCAGGACCAAATGCTCAGTATGACTACTTGTGTCCACTTGGAACGAGAAAGAAAATTTCTAGTCAAGTTCTTAGCGTATATTTCGAGTTTTATTCGACACTGATTAGATGATGGAGGTAATCCCCGTATCTGGCCAGACAACCTAACAACATCAAATCCCACGAGATAACTAAAAAATCCTTCAATTCATGAAAAAACATGACGTATTATTCAAAAACTGAATAACATCATTTACGTAATGTCATTGAACACCTAATCCTAGAAATGAGGTCTCAGATATGTCATATCTTATCATGTTAGGTAGAAATATTAGTCAGTGCCTATCGAATGAACCAAGACTCAGCGTGCCTTCGATTCTTACCCGACCGCACAGACATCGAGGCACCAAGATGTGTCATGAGTTTGACCAGTTTTATGACGTCAAATCACGCCATGTCAATGATGCAAGCAAAAGCAAAAGTTGCATATCATGACGGTCAAGGAAAAGGGGTTGAGTGACTCAGTTTTCCCTTTAAGGTATTCCTAATTAAAAATGGAGCTATGCCTATACCTACAGGGTATTTTTACCTATAAGGTAATATAATAGTGCTTATTAGTTTAATTATGTGCTAATCCCAATAGGCACAATCATCATTCTCCTGCCCTTATCCCAACTTATTTGGGGTCGGCGCAAAATCTCTGTTTCTTCCATACTTTTCTATAGTCGTCATCTCTTTAGTCACCCTCTTTTTACCCATATCCTCTTTCACACAGTCCATCCATCGTTTCTTTGGCCTTCCCCTACTCTTATAGCCATCCACATCCATACACAATACTTTCCTCACTACATTTTCTTCATTCCTCCGTTACACATGCCCATACCACGACAACCGATTTCCACACAACTTTTCAGTCAGCGGTGCCACTTTCAGATTATATCCATGCGCGTAACACCACAAATCGCTCTTAGCATTCTCATCTCAGCTGCATGCAATTTCTTTTCATTCATCCTTTTTGTGGCCCAACATTCTGAACCATACAAGACAGCAGTTCTGACCATTGTTTTATAAATCTTTCCCTCTCTTCCCAATAGGCACAATGTGGTGATTAATTAGAAAGTATCTCTTGGGCATATTATATTTTAGGGCAGCTTTAGAGGAAGTAGAAAGCCTGAGTATGTTCCATAAATTATATTTCTGATTAATTTAATGATACAGGACTGAAACAGCAGGCAGTCGTGGAGAGAGGCGTTTGCCCAGTTGTACGATGATAAAGGCTAACAGTTCTGTCATACTTTGTCGTAGGCGCTTTGGACATCTGACAGAAAGCCTTAAAACAAAAATGGTTCCTAGTAACTTCAATTTCACAGAAATTCTATGACGGATTGGTCAGTCCTAACTTGGGCCTTCTGTGTAAATATTATTTCCTCTAAGTTTTCACCGCATTGTGACGAATGACGACACTGACACGACTCGGCAAGTCGGGACGCGTTTTTCCCTGATCGGTATTAATATTTTAAGGCTAAATATATACGTAACGTGTGTTTCCCTCAATAACACGTAGGTGTGCATTATATTACACAATTATGGTAACATTGCATGTTCCTAAAGCTTGGGTCGAGTTCATACCTTTACCTGGATATGTCGCGGGGAGGGTTGAGGGCCGGTTACTGAATTGAGAATTTGGAGTTCTTATTCTCCGTGTCAAACCTTATTTTAATGCCAAAGTTTGACAGGTAAAGATGAGTTTGAAAAATATTCAACTCAATTTATGGTTCAGTTGAAAACCAGCGTCAGGCATCCATGGTAATTGTCCACGTATTTGGCGTAGCGATGAGGTATACAATGCTATCTTTTTAAATTTAAGTTTATACGTAATATATATATTTGTTCCAACGTGCTATGGAGCGCTGTATACTTAGTTTTAAATAAACGGATCTCGTTCGAAACACTGTATACTGCGCTCCTAAACGCAGATCGATGATGTGCCTCAGAAGGCTGCTCTACTGGGCTGGACATGTCTGCCGTATGCAGAACGAGCGGTGGGCCCGGAGAACTAAAGATTGGTGCCCTGAAACCGCAAGACGAGGCCGCGGCAGACCACGAAGGAAATGGCGGGATGACTTAGATGTCTTCCTTGAGAATTGGAGAGAGGTGATACAGAACCGAGAACAGTGGAAGGAATGGAGGGAGGCCTTTGCCCAGCAGTGTGACAGTACGGGCTATATATATATTTGTTCCTACATTGTGATTCACAAAAACATATTTTGATTCTTTCTTTCTATATAACCTCGAATTCTTAATTTAGAAATCGTAAGAATAGGTAAACCTACACGGATACCTGTTGCTTGTTGTTGGCTTTACGTCTGGAAATTGTCAGTAGGTGGTGGTGGTGGAAATGAGAAAGTAACCGATCGGAAAACTTATTTATTAATGTACGAGTAGCTACGGGTTAGAATAAATTATACCAGATTGAGATTATTTGTGGCTAAGTTTGTTTCGAAATCTCTTTTCTCCATTAATATTTTACTGCTTTGCGTCTATTGCTGGCAAATAATTTATTATTTGCCAGCAATAGACGAAAAAGTAGACTATTTAAAACAGCTTAACCATTTATGGTTAAGCTGTTTTAAATAGTCTACTTTTTAGCATATTACTTTTATTAAGAATTTTCATAAAAAGTAAATAAACTATTTTGTTTTGCAGTAGACATTTGAAAATCCGATAATTTTGTGCATATGTTTTTAACCAACTTCAAAAAAAGGAGGAGGTTCTCAGTTTGACTGTATTTAATTTTTCTAGGTAAACCGATTTTGATGATTCTTTTTTTTATTATAAAGCTCTCATGTAGTCCCATTTAAATTTGCTCAAGATCAGACCGGTAGTTTTTGAGCTATCTTTAATAACGCGTATTTAATTGACTTCGACTGGGTATATTGATGATGTTCTCATTTTATTTAATGAGACTATCAATTTGGGCACTTTACTATTTACTTTTAGTTATGGGGTACAACAACTGAACAGTGCAATACAAAAAACCTTTTTCCAAAAAATTCAATCGACTTCCACTTTTTGTAAAAAAGATTTTTTTTTTCATATATTTTCCACTATAATAAATAGCAACTGTCACAAAAATTTGATTAGGTATTACGTAATTTTTTGACAACTATCGCGGCTTTTCAGTTACATGGCCCAGTTTTCAACGAATACCGAACCTCCACGTGGTTTTTGTCGGGCTCAGCAACAGTCATGACGGTCATGCCATTCTGACAGTGAGTCATTCCCTCACCGTCGTCAAGTCGTCAGCGAGAGTGCGGTAATGAGTCAACTGCAGTGTAATCACCACGTGCGTGGAACATTACCGAACGGTGCGACTGCCGACCTTGGAACACTTCGGAAAGGAAAGGAAGATGCATGAGATTATTGTATATATAAGGAACATCCGGTTATTTTTGTTACATATTCAAATTATTGAGAGATTTTGATATTTTGGACGGTACAGTGGTAAAAAACTGGATTTCGAATTCGATTCTCTACTGGAGCGCATTTTTTAAAAGTAGCTTAAGTAGGTAGATAGGTACTTATTTAGTTTTCAGATTGTGGTCTATCTGAGATTAGGGTCCATAAATGCAGTTATGAAATGGAAATAATGCTGGTTCCTAAGTATCATTGACGATGGTGAAAAATATTTATGAAAAAAATACGAGCCTAGGTATTTTATAAAACAGTCTACTAAGACGAACCAATCCCATAAAAAAATCGTCTGTTATAAATTCATAAAAACCTCGGATCATTTTTCCTCACGACATTTCCTTGAATCAGTCTATCGCACTTAGTACGTTTTGCTTCCATGCAGTCGGCCCCGACTGGCAGACACCTCGGTGCCTCCACCGTATTGCAATACTGTAAGTAGGCACAAACCGTGACTAATACACGTATATTATACTCCACTACATAATATTCTAGCCTACGGTACATATTCAGCGTTATTTTGCTAACAATACTCTTTGTAAATCGTCTAGACTCGCTTGCAATTATATTTTTTTGCCAATTAGCTGTATTTTTGACGGGTAAGGAAGTTATAATAAGGGAAGTGAATGAAAACAGCTTGTTATGAAGGAATTAATTAATCAATAAGATTAAGCCAAAACCGTTAAAAGACGGTGTATGTTTTAAGCAAATAAATGTTTGATTATTTCTAGGTGTTTCAGTATATACCTATATATAGTTTTTAACAGACTTTAAAAAGAGGAGGTTCTCATGATGAGGTCTGTATGTTTTTTTGTGTGTTTGCTGCGCTATTATTCCGCCACTTGTGAATAGATTTTGATGATTTTGTTTGGTAGGTCATGCTTCAGAGGTAGTTCCATATAAATTTTATCGATATTGATTCAGCACTTTTTGAAAAGATCAACAAAAACATTAAATATATATATAGGGTGTAACGGAAAGGTTTGGTCATATTTTAAGAACTACATCTGCCCATCGATACGAACAACTTTCTTCAAGAAAAACCGAGGAAATACTAAAAAAAAAATTTGACCTCTCATACAAATATTGATCAGCTGGTGATAGCTTTGTGAAGTAGTCTGGGTCGCTGTCGCCGGATACGGTGAAGAGGACTATATATATATGGAAAGTCCATTTTTTTTTGGAAATTTTCTATTTTATCTTAGAGTAAATTGTTCATATCCATGGGCAGAACCGGCTCTTAAAATATGACCACACCTTTCCGTTACACCCTGTATACAGATGACGTTTCAGTTTACTTCAATTATGTTCAAATTTCATGTTATTGGAGTTATCAATTCTAGTATTACTTTAATATAAAGTTTTAGTTCTGGAGTAGGTACAACAACTAAAAAGTGAAAAAATAAAAAACTTATACAAAAAATACAACCGACTTCCATACAAGATTATAAACTAAAAAAAAAACAATCGACTTCCAAAAAAGATTTTAAACTAAAAAAAAAACAACCGACTTCCAAAAAAAAATACACTAAAAATATAAAAAAAACTTTAATTTCGGAAGTCAGTGTTTGTATTTTATTTCTTCGATATTTGACACCGACTGCCGAAATTAAAGTTATTTTTAAAGTCAGTTGTTTTTTTTTATAAAAAAGTTTTTTATTTTTCGCTTTTTAGTTGTTATACCCCAGAACTAAAAAACCCAATAACATGGAACGTGGAATACACATTTGGAGAACATAAAAACGTCATCAAGATATGCGTATTTTTCGTTTTTGTTCAGTTTCTCAAAAAGCGCTAAAGCAATTTCGATAAAATTTATATGGGACCACCTCGGGAGTATATTCTTTCGGATAAAAAAAGAATTTTGAAAATCGGCGTACAACTGACGGAGAAATGCGCGGACATACATAAAAAAAAACATACATACAGTCGAACATAGAACCTCCTCCTTTTTCGAAAGTCGGTTAAATAGCAAAATAACTTTAATTTTGGAAGTCGGTGTCAATTAACGAAGAAACAAAATACAAACACTTTTGCAATGTTTAGTGTATTTTCTTTTTAGGAAGTCTGTTGTATTTTATATTTGTAGCATTGCAACTTTTAGCTGAGGTATAATAATTATGTTATTAAAAAAAATCTAAGATAAAATAGCACAAAATTCATTAAGAAGTTCATTAAAGTCGTTCTCCAACAACATAATTCCCACGTAATCCTTGCGAATCATCAGGTATAATCCTCATCTCTGCCTACCCACATTAAGCGTTCATAACCCTCAGATGATGAACAGGAACATTTACGACGTGGCTCCGGGAAGACGGGCCGTAACGGGCCAAAACGGGCCATAACAGGCTGTAACTCATTGCGATACTGTGCATCGCGCAATAAGTCTTATCCCTGAAATTTGGGGTTACTTATCTTAAGATGGGGATTACTTCCGCACCCCAGACCCAGACTAACGAAAGTATTACACAGAAGGTTCATTTAAATTGAAGCTGCTCAGTCGCTGCAAATCCTCATTATTATGTTAGGCCGTGTTGGACCCGAGATGAGTCACGAATACATTTTCATATTGCGTATTCTATATACATACATATAAATAAATTACCTTGTAACTTTCGCCTGAACCGAATCATGGTTTGGATCAGACTCAGATTAACATAACATAAGCATAGTCAACCTTTTTTAATTTTCCGACTGCTGGGACACCGCCTTCCTCTCTGTGAGAGGGATTGGGCCGTAATCCACCACGCGGGCCCTGGACGGGTTGGTGCATGTTCACATGTCTTCGAAGTTTTGGTGCTAGGACATGTCGGTTTCGTCATGATGTTTTGTTTCACCGTTTTGAGTGCAGCAGATAAACATTTTTCAATAATTATTTTTATTGATCTTATATTTCCTGCCGATTCTTCAGCGCAGTTGTTCGACTGTTTCCTACGTTTTTTATAAAGTTATTCTTTTGCCTGCATCCGGAACGATTTTAGAGTGTAATTTCATGTGAGCCTTTTGCTTATATTCTTGTTTTGGGCAATTCCTCATTTCTGGTACGTTTTACGACATCCACCGTTAACTGGCGCTCGCGTAAACTTGATGTTAATTAAACATATACCTACTCTTAATGTACTACCGCGGAGGTACTGTATAGTAGTTAAACTACACTGTGTTTGTTATGTTTGGCTGGAGGTGAAAATGAAGACATCATTCTAGTCTCTCAACAATTCTAACCTAAAATACAACATGGGATATATAGTGTAGATATAGTTGGTTAAGTATTTTATAAACATGGGATTAAGATATTGACGTATTAATATAAAATATCTTATCTGGTGCTTGCGATTACAGATAACTGCTAGATGGGTCCCTCTTCAATTTCATGGAAACTTTATTTATTTCATGGAAACAGTACTTAGATTACATTACAGTTAAGTGCTATGGTAAAACAAAAGTACACAAAAGATTTAGCATCTGGAGCCGAACTAGGAGGAACCTGTATTTCGGCTAACAGCGCCAATCCCCTCGAGTTTAATTATATTAGAGTTCTTAAATGCTAGCAAAGGAATAAAAAATAATAGTTTGTATTTTCTGCACCTCTCTTTGTGATATGTGATATGGTGAATGAGTGAGTGTGAGAGGGTGTGTATATTTGTGAGTGTGCTTGTGATTTTGTGAGTGAACATATAATTAAGTGAGAAACGCGGATATAGTGAATAATTATGTAGGTATGTAATATATAAGTATATAGATAATGAATGTTTGCCAACCCTAATTACAGTCTATCTTGCTACAGTTAGAAGTTGCTCGGTCTCTTCATATGTAAGACCTTGTAGGTATTTCGATACTTTTTTCTTGCAACGCCTTGTGTTGAGCGGATACATATTAAGAATTTTATTAAGCTTATTGTAGATAAAGTCACCGAGGAAGTTAAAGAATTTAGTACTAAATTTAGTACTGTAAGACCTGTGTTGTGTACAAACCATATAATTTCTGCGTGTATTTAAGATCTGGGGGTTGTAAGGTGTGCAAGTGTGCTGCATAATGATTATTTTCAATATGAATAATTGTCGCACAGTTAGTACTCCACAAAACTGGTAAAGAGAGGTAGTAGAGAACAATATCGGTTTAAAGGTGCTGACCTTTAGTATTGCACGTTGGGCAACCTCAATAGACTTGAGTGTAGTTTTTGGAGCACCTCCCCAAGCGGATATACAATAATTTATGAGTGACTGGCAAAGAGCGAAGTACATTCGCTTCAAGATATGAGGATCAGCGATGTGTCGTAAATTCTTAAAGATGAATATGAGTTTCCGAACCCGTCCCGATAATATTCTTATGTGTTCCCTGAAGTTAAGATTTTTATCTAGAATTACGCCTAAGTATTTGATGGAATCAACCCGCTCTAATTTAGTACAAGAGCAAAAATCATGCGGCGTACACTCATGTGGAATAATGGCATGATCGTGGTTAATCCCCATGTCTGATCCAATACTAAAGCAAATGTATTTAGTTTTTCCGGTATTTAATGTCAGGACATTGTCATTTAGCCATTTCCTTACAGCATCAAATCCAGATTGAGCGGCGTCAAATACCTCGTTCCAGTTATCAGCAGAAAAAAAGAGAGCAGTATCGTCCGCAAAAGAGATAATTTCACCCCGGGAAAGTATTATGTTAGTAAGATCGTTAATATATATAAGAAATAAGGTTGGCCCCAATATGCTACCCTGTGGAACCCCGTGTGTGACTAGGCGATCAGTGCTGGTGAAATTTCTAACACGAACACACTGGCGGCGGTTTGTAAGGTAGCTTTCGAAGAGTTTCAACTGCGTACCCCTGATTCCCAGCCTAATTAATTGCTAATTAATCTCAGCTATCTCCATTCTTCTTTACTCAAGGATTCGATTTTGATACCAGCCATCATTTCGTGTAGTGAGTGTTTGAAAGAGTCACCTTCCCGTGGCATAGGCAACTGAAGGAACACGGGTGTATTTTAGTCAGTAAGAGTCTGACACGCCCACCCGCTCCGTCCAGAGCGGGAGAAGTTATGTGATAATTTCCCACACTAAAAAAAAGCCATCATAACGTCGACAAAACAGACACAACTACATCAGAAAGACGACATACCTAGTAACATAAAATATTTAACTTCAATTGCTTTATTAATAGCATCAAATCTATTTACACTTAGAAAAAAAAATATAAGTGATGATAGGTAATTAATAATGAAGTGTCAGTTAGATGACCATTATCGATAAAATAGTAATACTAGTGTGGGGAAAGACCCTCTATGATCTATGAGCCATAAATCATTGTCGATGGGCGGTCGGTATTGTTGACACTGGCCATTATCGTGCTTTGACAATCGATTAAACTGTAGTTAACAGTGCTTCTGTTATTCAACAAAACGATAGATTTGTTAAACTATTAGTTAAAATGCAGTTCAATGTACTTACTCTACCAACATTTATTAAATAATTTATTCTCTTGTTTATGCTTATAAAACGAATGGCATACTTTTCTAGAACAAATTGTTGTTATCAACATTACAATGGAGTAGTAAGTCTCCTTCGATATAATTGCGACAAATATTGTTGTTTTCTAATCAGTATTCATTAAGATTGATTGTAGTGATCTGGCGTGGCCGCAACGAAATAATGCAATCTTGGTGTAGTTTTCATCGATTTCTTCAGATATGATTCACCTCATATTAGTTTTACTAATGGCGTGATTGTTACTTACTGGTCATCGTTAGCACCTATCATCCCACAGCTTGGCAAATGCCTTCCACATGATATCTAACTGCTCGTTCCGCCATCTTCTTCGTGGAGATTGCCACTTAATCTTCTAATTTGAGCAATAGGCAGCAATAGCGATATACCATTATTATTGAGTACCTGCAAACAACGTTTCCTAAAAAACCTCTTAATTCTTCTGTCTGCTTGAAATGTTTCTCTATTGGAGGAGTGCAGTGGAGGAGGTTTCTTTCAGCCAGACTAAGAGTATACCTAGGCCTTAATGTTAATACATTAAGGCCTATCACATTAGGTCTATACCTACCTATAAAGTTGCTGTTTTATTTATATTTTTTGTCCACAAAATAAACACAAAAACACAAACTTCACTCAGGCAATCTTTCCTGTAGGTATATCAGTAGTACATGATATACAGGCTGCTCCAGAACGGTGCAATAAAAGCGAGATGGTGCCACCTGCGCAGGCTCGTAAATTCTCGAATCATTTGTGTGATTGTTGGACGAACTTGTTCAGACGAACGGGTTTCCAATTATAATCATTTAAGAATAACAAGCAACAAACTCTGTAAGAAGCTGATGCAGAACATTTAAAAAGAAATGTGAATAAACAAAAAATTGCAACAAAAGCTGATGGAGCTTAGTAATCATGGCAGTAATACTAGTCATTCCTGAAACCAAACTGTACCTTAATGAATGATGAAATCTGTGTGAACAGATCTCCTAAACATCACGGGTATTCCAAGTAGCATTTTACAGGAAAATGCTGTAACCAAAGTAACAATAAGTTCAATAAATATATTATTATGACATACGTGGCTCTGCTCTGGGTAGCAACGTGACGTAGATCTTAGTCACAGCAGGATATACAAGTTTCCGCCAAAATCAATGCAAAAACAATCGTGTGAAACTATATTAGACTTTCCTTCCTCCTCATGTGGGTTTTATAATTAATACATCCTTAAATACCGCCACTGTAACCGAGAATAACCGGCATAGTGTCTTTTTAATTCGGAAATTGCTGATTCTCAGATTAAGGGCGAATTTCAATATTAAGCTGTCAGTTACCGCGGCGTCTTTTTGTTTTTACGATTTTAATAATAATAATTATTATTACTAAAACCGCAAAATATAAATTATATGTAAATACTTTGAAATAAATGGAATAATAATTAATAATAATAATCACAATTTTTAATAATTATAATTTTTGTCGCCCTGCCTCACTGATGCGGCGTTGAGTTAAACTGAAGGCAATTAGCACGTCTAGGTACACCCTTATTTATAAAACTCGCTTAAGTATCATATTATTATGCTTAGATTAAATACTGATTAGCGGATTCTAAATTCAAATTATTATTCGCCATAGAAAACTTCAATTAAGAACTTGCAAACCAGTGTTTTAACTAAACACATTTTTAACCGACTTTCGGAAAAGGAGGAGGTTCTATGTACAACTGTATGTATGTTTTTTTTATGATTTCTCCGTCAGTTGTGGACCGATTTTCTAAATTCTTTTTTTATCCGAAAGAATATACTCCCGAGGTCGTCCCATATAAATTTTATCGAAATTGCTTTAGCACTTTTTGAGAAACTGAACAAAAACGAAAAACACGTATACCTCGATGACGTCTTGGTGTTCTCTTACAAAAAAAACAACCGACTTCCAAAAAAAAATACACTTAAAATTAAAAAATAACTTTAATTTCTGAAGTCGGTGTTTGTATTTTACTTCTTCGTTATTTGACACCGACTTCCGAAATTAAAGTTATTTTTTAATTTGAAGTGTAAGTTTTTTTTTTTGGAAGTCGGTTATTTATAAAAAAGTTTTTTTATAAATAAGGCCCATAATTTTGTGCCTAAACCGCGTTTATGAGCTGTCAGTGTTATCATTGACACTGACAGCTGTCAATGATGACATCTCTTAAACGCAGTTTAGATGCTGGTACTGTTGCGTTCAATTTAATTCATGAAATTCACCCTCAATGTTCACTGATTTCTGTTTTACTAATCCTTCAGAAAACCACAGCGTTTCACCCGCTCGTCTACTCGTCTCCCAAAATGTAGGTAGCAGGGTCCCTTCAATACCGCCTACTCATCGCCGTACGATGATGCAATACCTCGGCACACAAGATGGCGCCCTGAACAAATTCCTGGGGGGCTAACGAGCACCCGCTCGAGTCCTCGGGAATTACTCGTTGGGTTGAAATAGTTCAGTGTTGAAGTGGCTACAAGGGCGACGAAATTACTGTTGAAGCTGGTCGGATATTTAAAGGGAAGACGGGCAAAGTTCCTCGGCAAAAAAAGAAAATTAAATTTGACTCAATTTTTTGTTTGTCTTTATGTATGTTGTACTTTGTTTAATCCTTGTATTCTAAGTAAGTAATTTCTTGCACTCAACTCTATCAAAATGACAGTTAGAGCTTGTTATTTCATTGACATTCAGCGAAGGTTTATTCCGTTTTCATGGCGACTCAGTCGAGTGCAGTGGAGGAGGTTTCCTTCAAAAGGAAGGAGGTATAATAAAAGTATTCCCGTTTGAGCACCTATGCATTGAGCACCAATCAATATAATAGCTTGTTGCTCAATAGGGAACAATAAAAATGTATAACATAAAAACAAAACACAAAGAAATAAATGAATAACTAATTTTGAAAATAGAATATCTTGCCTTAAATATAACGTTTATTTGAATTTTTCAAACCATTATGAAGTCATTATGAAGTTTTCACAGCTCAAAACGACAATTTCATAGATAAAGACCTTACTTAGACCCGCCAGACAGACCGCTTGTAGCAGTCAGTTATGACTGCTACAAGCGGTCGCTGTTGGGTGATTTGCAGCTTCAATACAAAATTGAATTAGCCATGCACGGACCGGTATTTTTTTTTTTTGGGGGTGTGGGAAATCATCTTATGACTTCTTCCGCTCTAGGGTGGAGCGGAAGGGCGTGTCCGACTCTTACTGACTAAAACCCACCCCTTTTCCTCCCTGCCCTGAATGCCCAGGGGCGAGGTAACTCTTTCGAATTTATCCTCAACCCCCGGGCAGGCATTGGCCGTGGCAGGCCCCGTCCTTTTGCTCACAACTCTTTGAGGCGCGCGTGGAACACTACGCGCCGTCGACTCTCGGGCCTGGTGCTGATCGGGCGGCGAGTTACCCACTACTCGCCGTCCGCAGGCCCGGGTGCACGGACCGGTCAAGTCGTTTATTTGCAGTCGCAGCTAAAAATGCAGTCAGCGTTCGGTCGAGTTTCGCCGTGTGGTCGGCAGCAAAGAGCTCCATACACGGACTTCTTGAAGCGGTTCACTACACAGTAGGAGATACGGTAATAGAAATATATTCCCTCATCTGTAATGTTCCCTCGCTGAAAGAAAGGTAGGAAACCTATACTTAGGGTTCCGAAAATTCGAATGTAAAAACGGAACCCTTATAAGATCACTCGTGAGTCTGCCTGTCTGTCTCTCCGTCTGTCACAGCCAATTTACTCCGAATCTACTGGCCCGATTAAGTTGAAATTTGCTACACAGGTGTATTTCTATGACCCCAACACGGACGAGTAACGTAAATAAATTAATTTGGAATATGGGGGTAACTTTTGGGGGGAAAATCGAAATATTTAAAAATAAAGTTTTTCAAACTGTTCCGTGCCACATATCAAATTGAAGGGCTGATTGTGATGGTCACAAATATATATTTTTTTATAATTTTAAAATGAATAGTTTTAAAGTTATTTAAGAACATAAACGAAAACTGACCATTCCCCCCCCCCCCCCCCTTATCTCTGAAACTACTGAGTCTAAAATTTTGAAAAACAACCGACTTCCAAAAAAAAAATATACACTTAAAGTTATTTATTTTTATTTTTAGTGTTTTTTTTTTTGGAAGTCGCTTGTTTTTTTTGTAAAATAGTTTTTTATTTTTCACTTTTTAGTTGTTATACCACAGAACTAAAAACCCCCATAACTTGGAACGTGGCATTTAAACATTAGGAGAACACCAAAACGTCATCGAGGTATACGTATTTTTCGTTTCTGTTCAGTTTCTCAAAAAGTGCTGAAGCAATTTCGATAAAATTTATATGGGACCACCTCGGGAGTATATTCTTTCGGATAAAATAAGAATTTTGAAAATCGGTCCACAACTGTGACGGAGAAACAGGCGGACATACATAAAAAAAAAAAACACATACAGTCGAACATAGAACCTCCTCCTTTTTCGAAAGTCGGTTAAAAAAATACAAGAAATAGTTCTTTACTTACAGATTACAGAAAAACCTATGAGGAATCTATATTTTTACAAAGTTTATAATAACTTGCTTTGGTTTGGTGTAAGTATATTCGGTTACAAATTAGTAACCCATTTTTCAAACACTTTCTGGTCTTTGATTAAGCTAAAACTTGCATTACTCATAAAATTAAGTACCCAATGCAATAATATAGTAATATGAAGCCGGTCTGATGATGGAGCTGGAAGGTGGCCAAAGGATCTTCTCAAACACACAAGATGGCACCACCGTGTTTGGTCTCATTGCATATGTTTTGACAAGTTACGTTCGACTAGGTGATGCCTAAGGTCTGATGATGGAGCCGAAAGGTGTCCATAGTATCTCCACAACCAAAAAAGATAGCACCGTAGTATTTGTACTCATATTTTGATGTACCTATATTGAAAAGTGATTTAACACTTGGTGGTACCCAGGCTTTATGATGGAGTCGGAATGTGGCCATCGGATCTCCGCAACCAAGTAAGATAGCACCATCGTGTTTCAGTTTATTGGATATGTATTGCCAAGCGATATTACATTTAGTGGTGGTGGTGGTACCCAGGGTCTGATGATAAAACCGGAAGGTGTCCATCAAAAATAACTCCTCAACTTACCTAACAAGATATCACTATCGTGTTTGGGTTTATTGAATTTGTACTGATTAGTGTTATTACGCTAGAAGATGGTCAGGGTCTAATTATATACAGGGTGGAAAATATCAATGGGCCCTGAAGGGAAATCACTTTTAATCCTGATAGATTATTTTTTAGAAAGGAAACATTCCTTTATTTTAATAAGAAAATAAACTGCTTTCACAGATTTCGCTTAGCTTAGCTTATCTTTAGGTAACTTGTCGAGAATTGAATCGACACAGCTAAAAATTAAAAAAAATAAACACTCGCTATTTTAATAAAATGATTATCAGAGAGATTTTATATCTCTCTGATAATCATTTGGTCTTATATTATGAAATCTAAATTTTATTTTATCATCCATTCTGAAGAACACGTAACGTTTTCGCTCGGGTACAAATTATACATATAAACCTTCCTCTTTAATCACTCTATCTGTTAAAAAAAACCGCATCAAAATCCGTTGCGCAGTTTTAAAGATTTAAGCATACATAGGGATATAGGGACAGAGAAAGCGACTTTGTTTTATACTACGAGTATGTAGTGAAGCTTTTAATGTATGTATTTAAGTAACTAATTATGTTTGTTCGGGATCTTGCAACTCAAATTAGACCCACTTCCCGATATCCGATTGGACTCCAATTTGATGTACTTATGTATCTTCGGTGACAATACAATGATATGGTACCATGGAGCTGGTCTGATTAGCCATAGAAACTTCTTAACTAAACAAGATAAACCCATCGAGTCTAGGCTCGATTGATTTGTCTTGAGGAGCACTTTACACCTAAATGTTAACCAGGATCTGACGATTAAGCTGGAAGGTGGCCAGGGCACCTCTGTGATAAAACTACAGAACTCCATCGAGTTTGACCCCGGTTAATTCGTCATGAGGAGCACTTTACACCTAGACGACATCCAGGGTCTCATGATGAAGCTGGAAGGTGGCCACGGCATTTCTGTGATAAAACAACATAACCCCACAGAGTTTGAGCTCGATTGATTCGTCTTGAGGAGCACTTTACATCAAATCATAATATCCGTAGAATATTTTAAGACATCACGCCTACTCTAAAATACTTACCTACTATGTTTTTAAAAACAAGCTTTTATCAGAGACAATGAACTAAAAAGTTGGAAATAAATTCTAGTAAGTATTTGGCGTGTAGGTACTTACCTACATTCTTAAAAGCTTGAGCCACAGAAGTGCAGTAAGTACTATTGATGACAAAGGTGCATGGAGAGCCTAAGGTCGACTTTTGACTGTGAGGTTTTGCATTACGTATCATGACTTTCATGAGACGACTAGATGGCGCTGTTCAATCATGAAAATAACACTGCAAAGCTTATAAACCTTATTATGCAGAGGCAGATAATAAGGTTTTTAATACCTAAAATAATTATTAAGTAATAATAATATATTTATATTCAAATAAACAAAAATTACTATATTTTCTTATTTCCGAGTACTTAATACAGCGCCATCTAAACCAAACTAAATAAGCCAATTGGTACTATATCGGTTAATTCGACTACAGATGGCGTCGATCACAAATAATAAAAATCCCTACATTCACAAAGTAGCTCTTATTTTCACGTTCCAGAATAAATAGTCAGTAGCTCAGGTGGATAAGCATGGCAGAATAACATAGATCGTTCAACAGGGCACCGGTTCGCAACCCAGCTCTCTGTCGACTTTTTTTAAATTTAATTATTCTAATATATAATTTATATTCTATTTTTTGTATTTTTAAACGTTTTTATTTTATTTTTTGTTATAAATAATATAAAAAATATGAGGTATAAGATGTATAAATGAATATAGGGATAATATACAAGTATACATATACTACTATATATAACATTATATAAATATATATTATATAAATTACTTTCATAATTGGTGGTAAGTATTAGTATTATTAGTAAAAAACATTTATGTAGAAGATTTAGATATATTTTTCTTACAGCTTAAGATTTACTAAGTTTAATTCTCGTAAAGAATAAGAAATGAAACTATTTTATTGATTATAGTTTAAGACATTTAATTCTCAAAGAAGAATACAATTTATGTCTTTCTTTCTTATAGAATGTATAACCTAACCTAGCAGTTTTACATCCAATTAACAATGATTTAATTCACTTGTTAAGGAGAAATACAAGTAAAATTTATAACTGAATAACTCTATTACAAAATAGAAGACCTTAACAAAGTAAAACTGTATAATAGATATTATAAGTATTCTAAATCAAAACTGTGTTGTGCTATTCTTCTATTATTTAGTTTTATTTACATTATGTTATAACAACTTTCACTATATATGCAACCTTAGTTCTGTAAATATTTTACCTACTCATAAATTATAAAATTTTACGTTATGCATAATTATGTTTAGTGGTATTGACTATAATGATTGATTTGTGCATTATGTTATGACTAAGGTTCATAGCTTAAGTATTCGTTCCAGAAGGAGGAAGAAATTGAAGCTAAACCTAAAATCAATAACAATTGTAAGACCGGGTTGTAGCTGTCATTTTGGGACCGAGTTGTTTATAATAATAAATAAATAATTTATTATGTTGGAAAGGAATCTATATTTATATTGTTTTTATTTTAATTTCTTATATTATATAAGAAATCAAAATCATTAGTGTAATAACATTTTGTTGTTATAAAGTAATGTATAAATTTATCCAACTTACACCAAGTTTGATTACTGTAATTTATCATATAAATTATAGCTACCCCGGTCTTTTCATTTTTACTCAATCATTATTACTCAATTCAATAGTCAACACTTTATATTCTTTAATATTTCATGTATCCGCCATTTTGATCGATTACAGCTTGCAACCGCGAACCCATGGAGTCTATTAATTTTTCACATAAATTGTGACCCCGTATAGAATCCCATACCTCCATGCAGTGAGTACTCAGTGCTTCCTTAGTCCTTTCGTTCCTATTGTCCCACTTTTGAACCATAACGCCCCATAAATTTTCAATGGGGTTTAAATCTGGCGATCTCGCAGGCCAAGGAATAATTCGTATGTCCGATTGCTGGCTAAACCACTCTTGCACAATTATGGAACGGTGTATAGGACAATTGTCCTACACGAACGTTATTACTGGCATGTCTTCTACAGGAAAAACATTCCGCACAGTGGGCAACATGACGTCATTCAGCACATCTAAGTAGTTAACACTGCTTGCACGACTGGGTATTACAGTAAGTTCTCCTGGTCCTGCAGCTGTCATCCATCCCCAAATGTTCACTGTTATACGACCGGATTCAGAGTTAGGCACAACGTGATCACTATCATAACGCGTATTATTCCTACGCCACAACCTAACTCGCCCGTGCTGGCTAGACTTGAAAGTCTTTTCATCACTGAAGATAACGTTGCTCCAGTCGAAATGTCTGTATTTCAAAGCGAACTCCAATCGTGCTCTTTTATTAGCTTCGGTTAGCAATGGCTTAATAGCATGTAGCAGACCTTCACTATGAAGAGCACGATACACCGTCCGCAAAGATGTATCAAACAACTCTGCGTAATATCTTGTTGGTGTAAAGCCATTTTCCTCATAACCTTGCACCATAAGTTGACGCTGGTCTGAGTCAATATGGCGTCTTCTGCCAGATCTACTGCGGTGTTCCAACGAACCCTCTTCTTGAAACCGCTTTATCCATAAAGTGACAGTCTTTACCTATAAGGGAAATATATTATTTATTATTTTCGTGTATCGATAACCATGGATAATAAAATAAATAACGAACAGTGATTTTAAAACATTACTTACGTTTAAGCCAGTGGCAACAGAAGCTGGAGAAAGTTGGCTTGAAAATCAGCAGAACCAAAACTGAATACATGTTCTGCGATTTCGGCGGTCTCTCCAGTTCTGAAGCTGTAGTGCTAGATGGCGCGCTTCTCCCAGTCTGCTCCGATTTTCGGTATCTCGGTTCACTCGTGCAAAGCGATGGCAAAATAGATCGGACTGTTAAGCACAGAATTAACAATGGATGGATGAAATGGCGGCAGGTCACCGGGACTATCTGTGACTCCCGCATTCCCCTAAAACTTAAAGGGAAGATTTATAAAACAATGGTCAGACCTGCTGTCTTGTATGGTTCAGAATGTTGGGCCACAAAAGGGATGAATGAAAAGCAATTGCATGTAGCTGAGATGAGAATGCTAAGAGCGATGTGTGGTGTTACGCGCATGGATAGAATTAGAAATGAGTATATAAGAGGAAGTCTGAAAGTGGCACCGCTGACTGAAAAATTGTGTGGAAATCGGTTGTCGTGGTATGGGCATGTGATGCGGAGGAATGAAGAAAATGTCGTGAGGAAAGTCTTGTGTATGGATGTGGATGGCTATAAGAGTAGGGGAAGGCCAAAGAAACGATGGTTGGACTGTGTGAAAGAGGATATGGGTAAAAAGGGGGTGACTACAGAGATGACGACTAATAGAGGAGTATGGAAGAAAAAGACATGTTGCGCCGACCCCAAATAAATTGGGATAAGGGCAGGAGAATGATGACTTACGTTTAAGCCAGTTTCTCTCGAAATTTCAGAATAATTTAGGCCTTGATTATGCAATGCTATTATTTGGGCCCTCGTAGCCATATCAATATTAGAACGCGAACTCATGGTAAAGATAAATATTAAAAAATTGTTAAATGCAAGCGTAACTGAACTCACTCAAAGATAGTAAAGAACGTTATGATTGAACAAAAAGATTTAATTTTTATACAGTCAATATTAAACTACCCTCAATTCTTTTGAGATTTATGATACAGGTTAAAGTCGCTAAACAACTTCGATATAATAAAGAGTAGGATAATTTCAACTCATTGCGTAATGACGCAATAGTCCAGTGGCTATGGTATCGGTAAATTTTATGCCACCGAGTTCGAATCCTAGTTATTACGAGCTTTGCTTTATAAGGTTTGTAATGTCGTAGGAGAATTTGTGTTAAAATTAAGTAATATTGTAACTAGCAAAAAACAAGATAATGTTCTTTAACGAGAGATGTATATTTTCCAATCCAACTACTATACTAGCGCCATCTATGTCGTTCAAGACGTATTATTAAGGCGATGAAACCCTGTACAAACGATTTTGGTTTGGAATTCTCCATGCAGTTCTGTCTTCATTAGTACCTAACATGTACCTGTAACGGGAAGTGTGTATATATAACAATAGGCAGGCGCCTATTGTTGCATTATTTCTTTTCAAAGTATTAATACTGTGATGTTGTGTTATGTATGTTGCATGGAATAAAAAGCTTTATTGTTCGTTCATTTATTTTTACACATATCAGCTACATTTTTAAATATTTTGTAAAGAAAACATATAAAAATATAAAAAAATAGTTTTCCACCGGTACCGGGAGCAGGGTCCAAGCTACCGGTGGCTAGGGCTCCAGAGACAGGAACCTCCTCACAATGTGACCCGTGTCGAGGAGTACTGCCTTCTTTATCAGGCCATTGATCCAACCGCGCAACGACAGCTTCGACAGGTGGTCGTCGAGGCTTTTGGCCATCAGGCCATTGGCGGTAACGACTATCGGCACAATAACAGCCGAGTCCACCTTCCACACATAGACAACCTCGTGTGCCAAGTCAAGATATTTGATTTGTTTCTCTTTCTCAGCTTTGCTAAAATCGCCCGTGAATCTCCTTGCTTTTCCATACCTCCTTGCGGTCATCAGTAGTTATTATTATTATTTGATTTATTTATTAATTAAAGCGCCTCCCTGGGTTCGACTTCGAACCCCTGACCGACAATTTGTAAGTCGCGGTCATTGTCACTGGGCCACTACTGCTCTTAGATAATGTGTATTAGATAGCTAGGTATTAAACTACCGTGTTCCAGTCTCCAGTATTTCTCCTCTACCTCAGATTCACTGCAGTTTTTGAACAGAATGCCAACACATAGAGACTTCGGACATCAAATAAGTTCTACTTACATTCATGTTCACACCTAGTACTTATGCCAACATTAGGCTAGACTTTAGCCGTTAATACTAACATGCATGACCTAGCACGATCTGGCATAGAAAGCGGCCATTCCAACCAGTTTTTATAAGCGATTTGTCTAGACAACTAGCCACAGCCAGCCAGGACAGAAATGGAAAGTGACAGGCTTACGTGGCTGTTACTTAGGAGTAAATGTCAAATGGAGATTATTTACAAATCAATACAATCTGTGTTTCCTGATAGCTACAACCACCTGGGGGTCTTAAGGCGCAGTTATACGACTTTTAATGGTTTTTAATTGAACATCACGTCTAAACGACTAGTCTTATTTCTTTAAAAAAAAAATACATGTTTCTTTAGTCAATTTTTGTCGTAATTTGATCTGAGAATATTTGAAATTATATTTTTATAACATTGTGTAATTCATTTGTAAAGTTATGTCTAACGCTGATAAAAAATTGAGAATCACGCAAAAACTATAAAGCGTATTTTTATGAAACCTTCACCATTTTAAAGATCATTCAATTATTTATAATTTAGTCTCAGTGTTTTAGTTTAATACTTGTTGTTTTATGTGTAATAAATTAACAATGCGTCTAATTTCGGACAACGCTTCTTGATGGGCGAATCCTATTACTGGGTGGACATACGACGCGTTACGTGAGCTGAGCGCAGAACACGCAAGCTAACCACTCAAGGTCGTTGGCAGCTAACAGCGCCTGAAGTCAGGAGTGAATAGGTTACTTCCAGGCAAGCGTGCTCCATCGTCGACGACATCGTCACTTACCATCATGAGATGGTGGACATGCGCGAGCCAATGAAACATTAAAAAAACTAATTTATAGAAAGTTAGCGAAGTAAATCAACACCCATTTTTCTGCTCTTATCCCAATGGGGTATTTTACAAAAAAAAATCTAATTAGTTCGTCAGTTAAATAACCAAAAAATATTGGACGTGTATTTTTTGATTTACTAAACCCATAAAAAATGACAAAGATAAAACGCATCAAAGTTCAGGAGTGTGGGCTCGTTACGTCACTTTGGTGATAATAAGTGTCGCGCCGCGTGACGTCACGCGACATTTCAACATATTTTGTTTACGTGACAAAAGAAAAAAATACGTGTCCAAAATTTTTTTTATTATTTAACTGACGGACTTATTAGATTTTGTTTGTAAAATACCCCACTGGGTTGATGATTAAAAAAAATTGAACCGACTTCTAAAAAAAACAAAAAGTGCTAAATAACTTTAATTTCGGAAGTCAGTGTTTCTGGTTTTGTTCCTTCGTTTTTTTGACGCCGACTTGGAACAAACTCCTTTCGAACAAAAAAAGAATTTTGTAAATCCGTCTATAAATGACGGAGTTATGCCCGAACATAAATAAAAAAAATACAAACATCCGAATTAATAACCTCCTTCTATAGTCGGTTAAAGATGTAGTTAGTCCTTTTTTTTTCTTTTTTTTGGGGGGTGGGAAATCATCCTATGACTTCTTCCGCTCTAGGGTGGAGCGGAAGGGCGTGTCACACTCTTACTGACTAAAACCCACCCCTGTTCCTCCCTGCCCAGGGACGAGGTAACTCTTTCGAATTTATCCTCAACCCCCGGGCAGGCATCGGCCGTGAGCCCGTGACAGGCCCCATCCTTTTGCTGACAACTCTTTGAGGCGCGCGTGGTACACTACGCGCCGTCGACTCTCGGGCCTGGTGCTGATCGGGCGGCGAGTTACCCACTACTCGCCGTCCGCAGGCCCGGGTGTAATTAGTCCTTGAGTGAGAAATAATACGTGTCCAATAGTTTTTGATATCGTATTATTTCTTTTGTTTTACCATCCCTATTTATTTAGGCCCGGCGCAGCATGTCTCCCATACGTCTCTATTCGCTGTCACATAATTTTTCGTTCCTTTGGTCTTCCTTATAACCATTCTTATTCTTACCTACTCAAAACTCTCTTCACGATAAATGTTCCTCATTCCTCCGCATCACATGGTGGACATACCCACACACACAAAACGTTTTGAGAACACATTCATTGTGCGTATCTACAGCTGAGGAGTGGAGTTCCCATTAGTTACAACCTGGGAGTATTTAAGTCAAGAGTGAATAGGTTACTTCTAGGCAAACATGCTCCATCTTGGACCACATCATCGCTTACCATCAGGTGAGATAGTGGTCTAACGCGAGCCTTTTAACGTAAAAAAAAACATTCCCTCACAAAATAGCAAGTCACAACGGTCTGAATGCATTGAATTTTAAGTCTTGATAATGTTTAAAATTCCTCCATAGTGCAAAATATCTATCGTGTAACTTAAATAAAAGAATATAATCTAATTGTAGGACGTGCCGAGTGCCATCTAGCATATCGCTAAGACTGCTTTGTGTCAGGCTAAGCTGACGTGGAGCTGACGGCTGCCACGTTCCTCCTGACGTGACGCTGCACCCACGATAACAAATGACAATCGCACAAAAGAAATATTAACGTTTAACTTTTATTTGTAGCAGTATGACAAGCAGAGGGAAGTACGTCAAGTTTATAGGTAGGTAGTCATGTTATTGGGTAACTGCACGTAAGGGCGTGTGTCATCATAACCTGGACGGTATTAATCAGCTTGGGAAGCTGTTCTTGCTACAGTTATTTCGGCGAAAAACAATTAGAATCCAAAGACAAATTGACACATTGTATACAGAAGCCACGCGCTAGACAGAAACCGGAGGAGGCAAGTCATCCGCTCCAGATGCAACCCTGATACTGACAACGATCCTCAGACATGAGGGACCGATCACAGATTGAACTTACCTTAAAAAATATCATCAGCTATTCAAAATATCATGAGCTATTCAAATTTACTATGGAGCTTCGTGGAGAGAAGCGTCGTAGCTAAAGTAATAACAGACGCACAAGTCGATCCATCAGGTTAAGCTATGCTTGCCGGGGTTGGTTCATGGATGGGTGACCATCTTAACATACCGAGACTCCTCCGTGAAAGCACGTTAAGCCGTTGGTCCCGGAAGTCAATCGTGGATCTTTGAGAGGCGTTACGGGTCGTCAGAAGCCCGAAAGTCTGGCAACCAGTCTTTTTTTTTTTTTTTTTGGGGTGGCAAATCATCCTATGACTTCTCCCGCGCTGGGTGGAGCGGGAGGGCGTGTCAGACTCTTACTGACTAAAACCGACCCCTGTTCCTTCCTGCCTCGAGTGCCCAGGGGCGAGGTAACTCTGTTTCGAATTTATCCTCAACCCCCGGGCAGTGGCAACCAGTCTTACCAAGGGGTATCGTATTACTCAGTAACTGGGTTGTGAAGGTCAGATAGGCAGTCGCTCTATGTAAAATACTGCTATTCAGCTGCATCCGGTTAGACTGGAACCGACCCCAAGATAGTTGGGCAAAGGCTGGGCAGATTTGATTTGATTCAAATTTACAATGGGAGGTCCAAAACTTTTATATTCGGTAAGTATTGCTTTCTTGACTATAGTCGTTCATTTCTATGAACAGAAGCAGTACCTATTTAAAATATGACCATGCATTATAATATTTAATTTAAATTAAATTAAAATGTATTATAATATTAATTAATATTAATTTATTGTAATATTTAATTATTCGAAGTAAATATTTTTGTTTAGATCAATACCTATGCAGTTTTTACCATTCCCATTGATCATCATCATCATCAGCCTTTTAATGTCCCCACTGCTGGGGCACAGGCCTCCTCTCTGTGAGAGGGTGTGGGCTGTAGTCCACCACGCGGGCCCAATGCGGATTGGTGGATGTCTCACGATGTTTTCAAATTTTTGGATCTAGAGGACATGCCGGTGTCCTCATGATGTTTTCCTTTACCGTTTTGAGAGCAGTGGTGATGAAATAATTTACACAAAGTAAAGCGCCTGCCTGGGTTTGAACGACCTACAACTTGGAAGTCGCAGCCGTTACCACTGGGCCACCACTGCTCTAAATTTAATTAATTAAATTTAATTTCCATTGATCAGAGACCAAAAAATTTGGAAATCAAGATTGATTTCCTTAATATATTGCCTTTATTGCGTCCTATGTTGCATCCGAAGTTGATATTCAGCATTGCATTTGCATGTTTTTAAAAAAAAAATTAATTTAAATGATAGACATGAAGGATATGGAAGGAAAATCTGTGGATGAATGTTGGAAAGAGATGGCGGATTGTATAAGACGAGTAGCAAAAGATAGATGTGTTTGGAGAATCGCAAGGTAAAGGCATGATAGAAAAGGATACATGGTGGTGGAATGAAGATGTGCAAAAGATGCTAAAAGAAAAGAAAATTTCGTTTAAAGTATGGCAGAATGTAGAAACCGGAAATGATAATTTGAAAGAAGAGAAAAAGAAAATTTATAAAGAATGGAAGAGGAAGGCAAAAAAGGCGGTTGCAGTTTGCAGGGCTAAGGCGCAGGAAAAGTTATATGATTTACTGGACAGCCCTAGAGGCCAGAAGGAGCTCTACCGGATTACAAAATTAAGAGAAAGGAGAACGAGGGATATAATGCATATAAAATGTATGAAAGATGAACTCGGTAAAGTCTTGTCGAAAGATGACGAAATAAAAGAGCGATGGAAGGTTTATTTTGAAAAGTTGATGAACGAAGAGAATGAATGGAATGGTGTGCTCAAAGAGGTACAAGTAAATATGGGTTTGGTGAGAGAAATTAGCATGGATGAAGTGAGAAGGGCAGTTCAATGTATGAAAAATGGAAAGGCCATGGGCCCTGATGACATACCAGTAGAAGTATGGAAGTGTTTAAAAGAGGATGGATGTATGTGGCTGACTTTATTCTTTAATAAGTTGTTGTATGAAGAAGTGATCCCACAAGAATGGTGCAATAGTTCGCTAGTGCCCATCTTCAAGAATAAAGGGGATGTACAGGACTGCAACAACTATCGAGGGATAAAGCTCATGTCACATACTATGAAAGTATGGGAGAAAGTGATAGCGAAAAGATTGCGAGAGGAGAGTGAGATTACCCCGAACCAGTTTGGGTTTATGCCAGGTCGAGGGACAATGGACGCCACCTTCGCTCTCCGTCAATTGTGCGAGAAGTACAGACGTGTGCACAAGAACTTGCACATGGTGTTCATTGATCTTGAGAAAGCGTATGATAGGGTACCTGGGTAGGTTTGCCTGGGAAGTATGTTGAGTTGATTCGTGCTATGTACAGACAATCTAGTACCTACGTCCGGTCGGCTGCTGGCAACACCGATGAGTTCAGTGTGGCTGTAGGCTTGCATCAAGGGTCGGCTTTAAGTCCTTACCTCTTCCTGTTGATTATGGACGCTCTTACGTCGGAAATACAGGAAGAGGCACCCTGGTGCATGCTGTTTGCCGACGACATTGTTCTGGTCAGTGAAGATGGACCTGAGATCCAGAGCAGATTGGAGAAGTGGCAACAGAAGCTGGAGAAAGTTGGCTTGAAAATCAGCAGAACCAAAACTGAATACATGTTCTGCGATTTCGGCGGTCTCTCCAGTTCTGAAGCTGTAGTGCTAGATGGCGCGCTTCTCCCAGTCTGCTCCGATTTTCGGTATCTCGGTTCACTCGTGCAAAGCGATGGCGAAATAGATCGGACTGTTAAGCACAGAATTAACACTGGATGGATGAAATGGCGGCAGGTCACCGGGACTATCTGTGACTCCCGCATTCCCCTAAAACTTAAGGGGAAGATTTATAAAACAATGGTCAGACCTGCTGTCTTGTATGGTTCAGAATGTTGGGCCACAAAAGGGATGAATGAAAAGCAATTGCATGTAGCTGAGATGAGAATGCTAAGAGCGATGTGTGGTGTTACGCGCATGGATGGAATTAGGAATGAGTATATAAGAGGAAGTCTGACTGAAAAATTGTGTGGAAATCGGTTGTCGTGGTATGGGCATGTGATGCGGAGGAATGAAGAAAATGTCGTGAGGAAAGTCTTGTGTATGGATGTGGATGGCTATAAGAGTAGGGGAAGGCCAAAGAAAAGATGGTTGGACTGTGTGAAAGAGGATATGGGTAAAAAGGGGGTGACTACAGAGATGACGACTAATAGAGGAGTTTGGAAGAAAAAGACATGTTGCGCCGACCCCAAATAAATTGGGATAAGGGCAGGAGAATGATGATGATTTGCATGTTTTTTTAGAGAGAAATAGATAGCAATCGTCTAAATTAAGCTTAGTTTGTGCACAACAGAATCAGCACCAGTGAGTATGTAAAGGATACAACAGTGTTAGTAGATCTGCAACATGTCATACTGAACCTTGGAGGCTTCATTATCGTCGTATATATCTAATGTTTTCCTTGCTCAGAACCTTGTCATTCTCCTCTGTCGTACCTATATTAACATAGGTTTGCCTTTGTCTGGGCTAATTTATATTTTATACGTGCGTTAGTAGTTTTGCTTTAATTTTACGTGCAAAAATAATATTGTACATATTTACATTTTTAGACACGGAAATTAGGTTTGAACCGATTTTTAACCGACTTCAGAAACGAGGAGGTTATCAATTCGGATGTTTATATATATATTTATTTTTTAGTTTTTATATACATATATATGTATGTTAGGGCATAACTTCTTCATAGATTGATTGCAAAATTCTTTTTTTTTTAGAAGGGGTTTACTCCGAAATGGTCCCATTTAAATTTCATAATTATAGATTTGTTGATGAGTTTTGAAACAGACAACGGAACTCTTCAAAAATGACAGCAAATCAACCGCGATTGCTGCTATCGCTTGTACCTAAGCATTGTTAACACAATTTTATGGGTAACCACAACTCAAAGTGAAAAATAAAAACTTTTTACAAAAAAATAGAAAAAACTTTTAAAAAAAAAGTGCAAAATAACTTTAATTTCAGAAGTCAGTGTCAAAAAACGAAGAAAAAAAACCAGTAACACCGACTTCTGAAATATTTTGCACTTTTTTTTTTTGAAAGTCAAAGTAAAAAAAAAACAGTTTATAAGTATGTGTTTTTAAAAACAGTAACTTGCAATTCACCACTATCTTGAAATATAGTCTCAAAATAATATCTGTGCAATGATTTGGCAAAATAAAAAAAAAATGGCTTATCATCAATATACAACAGCAAACTCCGACTAAGTAATGCCAACTTATCAAAAGCAAACAACTTCCGCTCACTATGACAAACCTGAATTACAGACTGCAAGTTCTTTATCATTCAAATTTTTTCCAGAAATTCAGATAAACCGTACCTATTCCAAAATAATACCTACCTACCCGTCTTCTGCAATGACTTGACAAAAAAAACTTATCATTGATACAACAGCAAACATCGGCTAATGTCAAGTAATCTTTAGCAAAGGTTATTTTCAGTCGATTGTCGTACAGACAGAAAGTTCTACCATTGACAATGTTTCGAGAAGTTCCGACGAGCCACGTTCTCTTAGCAACAGCCTACCAGCGGGAGGTCTAACTCAGAACGAGCGAGCCGCCTCGTCGCCACAATTTACTAAACACGGACTTCCCAGAAGCTGATGTTTTACAATCATACGATTGAGTCGTCATCACGTTCGTAACCAATGTTCGGTTTACGATGGTGTTGCTACGCGGGTCACGGGCACGACCATTTTCTCGTTTTTAGTCTGAAAGATTGTGATAAAAATTAAATTATATGTTTAGAAAGAAGATGACTATTGCGATGTCGGCAAATACAAGTGTAAGGACATTGTAGAAGAAAACATGACTCCAATAAGGCATGCTGCGCATACACCAAGAAGATGGGGATAATAACACGGGAATGATGAGTCGGATAATGGAAATCTTCTTTGAGCTAACAAAGTGATCAATGGTGTTGCCTTCCATGTAGAAGAAGCTACTGCCCCATATCAGCACCATTATAAGACACCAATGGCTCCAGGTTTTCATACTTGTAAATGTTCGGTTATGAAGAAGCAGTAGGCACTGTGTGGTTGTGTTGTACAGTGGTTTTCTGAAATCATGGAAGGACATAACAATTTTAATATTGCTCAAAAATGTACACATTTTAGGGTTCCGTACTCCAAAGGGTCCAAACAGAGCCCTATTGTTGTCAACACGTGTCTGTCTGTCTGTCTGTCTGTCCGTCACAAAATTTAGTTACTAAGATTTCATCAATTTCTGGTAACATAATCATTTTCAGAACGCAACCAGCCTGTGGTTACCCGGGCCTGCGGACGGCGAGTAATGGGTAGCTCGCCGTACGATCAGCACCAGGCCCGAGAGTTGGCGGCGCGTAGTGTTCCACGCGCGCCTCAAAGAGTTGTCAGCAATAACGACGGGGCCCGTCATGGTCGATGCCTGCCCAGGGGTTGAGGATAAATTCGAATCAGAGTTACCGCACCCCTGGGCACTCAGACAGGAAGGTACAGGGGTGGGTTTTAGTCAATAAGAGTCTGACACGCCCTCCCGCTCTACCCTAGAGCGGGCGATGTCATTGGATGATTTCCCACCCCACAAAAAAAAATCAGACTGTGGTTTGGTTTAGGCCTCGAAAATACTTGACTGCTTCTGAAAACCGTTAATGTGACTAAACCCTTCATCGTCTGACTCAAAAATACCTATTGAAAGTGACGTGTTGGTTAGTTGCTATGGTGAAACATAGGCACTAAGCCAGCGACAAGTCGTGGCCTGTCTCCACACTGTAGGTACGAGTAAGTGACTAACCCGCGGTTATCTTTAACCTCCCGTAATCGGACGTTCAATGTTACGACGCGAGGAAATTGATAAATCTTACTGGAATTTTGAGTCTAATGAGACATGCTTGATAGTGCTAGTACGAATTCGTTCGATTCTGGCTGTTTTTTTTTATTCTTACTTCTTCAAAATTGGTTGCGTACATCCGCCATTATCAACATCCCTTTCAGATTCCCTAAAACTCAGTTGAACTACATACCTATCAAGTATTTTATCTGTTTTAGAACACTATTTCGCTAGAATTGAACTGATAGCTAAAGTAAAGGAGCACTGACTTGTGATTAACAACTTAAAGGCACAAATTAATTTTACAGTTTGCCATTGAACCATTTATTTTAAAAAGAAAACCGGAAAACCCTAGAAGAAAACTTGTGATAATTTATTTGGTTTAGCAGAATCTTATTAAGGCTCAGGAAGTCAGGAATCAACAATAGATACTCAGAATTAAAAATAACATCACTCTTCAAAATTCCCATTATAATAGAACCGCCTATGAGGTAGTTCAGGTAGGTACCTACTCTGGATCCTCCGTCCTCCTTTCCCTTATAAGGTAATAACCGCAACAATGCCTATTTACTCTGAAGAGGGTATTATTCATCGCAATGAAATTCACTTCCGTTCTGTGCATACGCACTTAATGTCACAATTATTACACTAGGTATGGCACACATGACGAAATTATTATCATTAATTGCAATCACTATCAAAGTAGGTAGTCTTGAAAAGAAAATCCGCTGTTGTGTAACTTATGTGAATCATATCAAAACCTAAAGTTTAATAGCTCTGGTCTATATTATTAGCATTCACAAAAAGTCAAACGTTCGAGTCCCAGGTCGGGTAGGTATTGGAAAGCATGATTCATCCATTGAATTTGATTAGGTGAACGTGAATCGTGTTATCGTCGTCAATAAGGTTAAAAATAAAATTATCATAATTACATATTATCTACCTCTACATGTCTTTTGCAATAAAATACGCTATCAGAAACTCGTCATTAATAGTCGATTCGTCAGTTCCTAAAATGTATCGTCAGATATTGTTCGAAGTAATAATTTATGAATTATTAACACGAGTCCTATTACATTACAAAACATCACGCCTATTTCCACAGAGCGATTAAGCAGAGATAATACCTTTGCAGTAAAATAAATGAAACCGACAATATTACCAGAACTTTCCAACTAATTTTCCTCATCTTGAGATTTTAACGAATTTTAATCAAAAAAAATCTATTTAGGTATTATAATTGGGTATTTCCGCTAAAAAACCAGCTATGTTTCAGGTTTGGCGCCATGCCAGGCACATGTTTAATAAGCATGTCTCCTGTCTCATAACTCTTCATTATCTATGAGATCTATTACCAGTCACAGTGGGAGAGACCACTACTCTTTGTGATTACCTCCCCAAGGTCTTGATGGTACAGAGACAGTTTTTGGCTGGATTTTTTCGACTGAAGTTCAGTGGCTGTTTTAATTATTCGCAATATAAATTGGTGTAGTTTTATGACTCAGGTGTCTACGCAACAGGACAAAAATATGTGGGATCATTGAAACAGGCGCGATCTCGTTAAAATGGAGCTGAGAATTTTATTGTAATTAACTACCTCAGCGAGGCTTGCCGAGAAGGCTGACTCGACACATTTGTTGCCAAATACTGCAAAAAACATGTACATTCTAATGGAAAAAGAATGTATTCTGTATTTAACTATGTATCCCACTGAAAGACTTGTATCTATCTATGGTCATGAATAAAATTTAAAAAACACCGACTTCCATAAATAATAGATACTATAAAAATGCAAAATAACTTCATTTCGGAAGTCAGTGTCAAATAACGAAGAAACCAAACTAGAAACACCGACTTCCGAAATTAAAGTTATTTTGCATTTTTTATTTTATGGAAGTCGGTGTATTTTTTTTTTGTAAAAAGTTTTTTATTTTTCACTTTTTAGTTGTTGTACCTCATTGTAAAACTAAATTAATACCTAGTTAAGTTAAGCCCGAATTGATAGCCCCAAAAACAGGGAATTTGAACATAGTTGGCGAAATTAGGGTGTATCAGGATGAACTGTACAAATCTGTATACCCCTTTAGAGCGTATTAGCGTGATGTAATGTTGTGAAGTGGTGAAAACAATATACAAACATGCTTTGCAGCAAGTCTGGAAGGTTTGCTATTATTTATTGAAGAGTCCAGTGTGTATCTCCGAAGTTCTTTATCAGATGATTCACCACATGTAAAGCACCAGCTTTCAAATAAACAAAAAATCATCAAAATCGGTTCACTTAGTAAAAAATTATGAGGACCTCCTCCTTTTTTTGAAGTCGGTTAAAAAAGATGGTAAAGATGTCCATCCTACTTACGGATTTGGAAGAAACTTGGCTATGATTGTTAAACTGTGACACGGGTGTAGCTTGACCTGGACTAGGACAAAAGATACTTTTTATCCCGGTATCTTGTCACCGGTTCCTTGTGGAAAAACCCACTAACTTTGTCCGGAGGGGTCGAACTCAGGACCCGTTCAGCAGGTGTGCCTGCCAACAATATGTCTCGACAGGGCAGGCATTATCATTATTATCAGTCTTAACTTCTATTTATATAATCATATTACTCTACTTATGCAATAAACGGCAATACTCGTAGCCTAACGGTCAAAATCGCGGGGACAAACGAGAGGTTGCGACTTGTGAGTTCGCGCACAGTTTGTTGTAGGTAATGTTAACAAACCCCTTTCATTGTGCAATCTGACAACCGTACATTATTAGTAACCAGTATCCAGAAAATAGTTCATTCTTAATAACTTTAAACGTTTTTTATATAATTATTGCTGATGATATTGTTGTACCTAACCAATTAATCTCCTTCTTTTTATAAATGATAGACTCGTGTTTGACCACTATCTCGCCTTATGGTAAGCGACTTGGGGTCTTTAAGTCAGTTTTGACTTAAAGACCCCCAGGTTGTAACTATCAGGAAACACAGACTCCGGCGGGGAATTCCACTCCTAAGCTGTACGCATAATGAAAGTGTTCCACCAGATGGTGGCGCATCGCCGTACGTCCAGTGGTTCGATGATGGAACGGGCTTGGCGGAATTAAATCGTGGAATTCCGATGCACACTCCCCGAAATGTAACCGATAGAAATCCGATAGGCTGTCAACTCGGTGTCAATGCTCAAAACTTTAACCAAATACTGACCACGGATGATAATACCACACACAAGGCGATAAATCCAACCGCAGGACTACTTAACATCATAATTTATTAAATAAAGTATTTATTTTACCATTAAAACGGCCGGTGTCTAATAAGTTTAGTGATAGGTACTTAATTACTCCTTTTATTAAATACCTATTATTGTCTACGGCTACGTGACTGAGCACTGGTAGACTAAGTCAGACAGGCTCAGGCTAAGTCGACCGGCGGCTATAATAACCGTCATTTTGAAAGTTACCTAAGCGATTGGCAATGGATGACGAAATACAACGTCATTTTGAGTAATTGGCGGGACTTTCCTTGTGTGAAGTTTAATTTTTGATAGACTGGAAATATACTGAAATATTTTGATCTGACTTTTCTGTAGGCTATTAAGAGGGAACAGCGTCTGTGAGGAACTTACAAAATACGTATTTGAAGAAACTATTACTATCGTGCTCCCTCAAGCCTGCCCCTGTAGAGTGCGATAGGGACAGCTGCAACTCAGACCGATTTTATCACAAAATTTTTGACGAAATCGACGTTTCGTATTCCCCTTTTTTCTCCTTGAAAACTGAGCCGAGTCAATTATGTTTGGCACCAAATTTTTAAGAAATAGTATGTCTAGGTCCCTATTAAAGGTTTTATGTTAAAACTTTTCGAATTTGTCTGGTAGTCTTCTAAGAACGGCGGTAAAAATAGGACCATTTTTTGTCATTTTTGGAGGGTCATATTTTCTTTACTTAATAGTTGCTGAAAAAAAGAAAATGACAGGGACGTGTCAACAGCAGACCTTGACTTTATGAAAAAAAAATTATTGCTGTAGAGGCATTATTTAGGAAGAAAAAAGGGGAATACATTTGTATGTAGAAGCAGCCCCTGTTCCCTCTTAAGGAACTATTGGTACTTACATACACAACATTTCAGCCAAGTTTGTATAGGTTTACAGTTGACATCTTTGCCTATTTTACTGTATAAGGTAAGGTACGGCCTACTTTAAAAATAAATAGCGACTGTCAACGGTTTCTTGAAAAACCGGAAATTTTGCACCTGTATGTCTTTTTTTAAAAGGAACCTTTCAAAGTTACGAACGCCGAAGCATTGTTAATATGAGTAACAAAAACGCTAGCAATAATATTTTTTCATTACCAGAAAAAGTACACTCGTAAATCGACCTACTTATTTTTTGTTAATTGTAAATTAGAAATAAAAAAACATTAATATCACCGTACCTATTGCAAGTGTTAAAAAAATTAGAGAAACGTTGCCAAAAAAATGTACGGCTTTTTAATTACTCATTCTTCAGTAACTATTTCAACAAAAAACCCGGCCATACGTCATCGTACTGTTAAAAAAGTTTCACAAATTGTGGAGGTGCGTCTGCGCGTGCGCATGGCAACAGTCGCGTGGTGTGCAGTGAGTCAACGGTCGCGCGTCACAGCACACGTGTGCAGCAGAACAACTCCGCACGTCTTCTAGAACGTGCTTGACGAGCGATTACTAATAACTTCATTTAAGTAATTCGTGACAACGATCTCATCGCCTCACGGGTGACATGATGACGTTTTCTTTTCTTTGTGTTTTATTGCAATGTAACTTTTTATGTTTAACTGAGTCAGCTTTCGATAAGGATCTCATTTCCAATTTCTTTTTTCTTTTACCTATAGGAAAATATCCAGCCTTCGTATTGAGACGAGCGTGATATTTTGGTAGAATTAGGTACAATATAGTGTCTAGTCTAGCTAGAAATTGTTGAGTGGTATGCATTTCCAATCGGTATACCGACAATATTTATAAGTTAAGAGGACGTTCACCCCAGTATGGAGGATTATCCATGAGGAAAGAATACTAAATAAACCCCAGCATAAAGTTAGTTTCAAAATGAAAAATCACTATCCCGAGATTAAGTTCATCCCAACCATACACACAAAGTGTTTTGAGAAAACAATCATTGCGCGTACAGCTAGGGAGTTGAATTCCCTACCGGAGTCTGTTTCCTGTTAGCTACAACAACCTGGGAGTCTTTAAGGCAAGAGTGAATAGGTCACTTCTAGGCAAGCGTGCTCCATCTTCGACCACATCATCGCTTACCCTCAGGTGAGATAGTGGTCAAACGCGTACCTATCAACCACCCTAAAAAAAAAAAAGTTTAAATTATGCAAAAAGCCCCGCAACTCACTGGTGAGTCGGACAAAAAAAAAAATTAAAGAGAATAAAAAAAAAAAAAATCGGCTGTCAACCCGGGTTGTCGTCGGGGTTCAATTTGACAACCCGGATTTGGCCGCGGGGCTTCACAGGTTAAGTTACCCCAAATTGCGGACTCATATGTCTAATATTTACGTGTGATTGCAAAAAATTAAGTTTGGTCTATAAGTTTGTAAACATTAAGCAGTCTATAAACCACAGGCCTTTTTTTTTGCCGAAAACTGTGAACAAACCTACAGCTACAAACGAACTTACGAAAAAAACACTTCTCGTCGAAGTCACAAAAAAGGCTCTTTTGTGACTTCGGGGCAAGGTGTATTTTTTTTTGTGTTGCATATTAGGCTGTAGAGCATGATGCAAGAACAGGGTTTCATGTCATGTGTCTTCAAAGTAAATAATAACCCTTACTATTGTTACAAGCTGGGTAAGGGATAAATTATTTTACAACAATTAATTAACTAAATATCCTTTATTAACTCAACAACTTATAAACACAAACACTAATTCGCTAATAATCACTATTTTCTTCGTAATCGCTTGTATTCGCATCCGTTCGCATCCGTAGTCGAAATCAGACTGACTCATTCGCCCGCCGTCCGGCCTACTTATACAGTCATGGAAGTTTCTGGAACACTGTCGAACTATCCTATACTGGAATATTCTAGAAACATCTATGAACTTCTACACAGTACCACAATGGAATGTTCTCGAACGTAGTGGAAACTTCTGGAAACTTCGACTACATTCTCGAACGTTCCAGTGAAATACGTTCGACGTAACACTATCTAGTAATTGTCTTGTATGACAAAGAAGGCTCTTTCCCATACAAAGTCATCTTCATGGTTATTCGCCGTCTCATGACATCCAATAATTTCTCACTGCATTACAGCGATTTCAGACTATCCACATTTATTATTTTAACAACAAACTTTTTCCTAAGGCCTATCCCACAGGAACTCAGTATCTCTTCTATATGTCTATAATTTTTTCTGTTTTACATATGTTACATACGGAGGAGCTCGTGGCTAAAGTAATAACAGCCGCACGGGTCGATCATCAGGTTAAGCTACGCTTGCCGGGGTTGGTCCATGGATGGGTGACCATCTTTACATACCGAGACTCCTCCGTGCCTCAGAAAGCACGTTAAGCCGTTGGTCCCGGCTGTCAATCGTGGATCTTTGACAGTCGTTACGGGTCGTCAGAAGCCCGAAAGTCTGACATCCAGTCTTACCAAGGGGTATAGTATTACCCAGTAACTGGGTTGTGAAGGTCAGATAGGCAGTCGCTCCATGTAAAATACTGGTATTCAGCTGCATCCGGTTAGACTGGAAGCCGACCCCAAGATAGTTGGGAAAAGGCTAGGCAGATGATGATACGAGTATGTTACATACATGCATATAATATGTTAAGATTTGCATACAAGTATATAGATTCAAGTTCTTCAAACTTAACAGAGAGATGTGTTGCTGGGGAGTTTGTTGGCCACTTCTTCACAGCTAAAACACTAGGAAGGGCTTTTTGGGGGATTGTCTTTATGTAAAACTTTGACGTTCAAAACGTGCTGGCTCTCAGCCTAATTTGAATAAATGACTTTTGATTTTGATTTTTCTGGGATAAAAAGCAGCCAGCACTAGGCTACTTCTATATCAGTAATCTATTAAATATCAGTAACAGATTACCTAATGCACCCAAACATACAATTTTACCAAAGCAATTAATTTGGTTATAATATTGACTTTTGCAAGCCGCTTCGCCCGCATAAGTGTCTAAAATTGACCCAATATACGAGTAACTCGCTGTATAAAATTATACGATGTCCTACTCCGTTCAAGAAAAGTAGCAAGCTTCATCAAAATTCGGTCATCCATTAGACGTGATTAATATTAACCAACGGATACGGATAGTTGGTTTAGTATATAATTATGTAGATGTACCTATGTATTCTGCCATCATGGAGTTTCTAATATCTTTGCACATCTTACTATCTGCATCCCTTCCAATGTTTTCCAACGTCACGGCAGCGCCTGCGCAGACACCGTGTGTGCAGAGCCATGTCGCCATGTTGCCACATGGCAACAGTAAATCCTGCCACACTCAGGACTTGCGTCATCCGCTTTGTCTACATTTTGTTGTTAGTACGTGATGAAGAGCACTCGATTCATTCTACTTATAATAACATCACCATTCACATTATTATTTCCATAGTTTACAAACTTAGGTACTTTATTGATACCTAAATATAAAATCTTCCATAGCTCGTTCGAAGTAACAAAGAAATTGTGTCATGTGGATAGACGGTCCAAGGTCTTGGTAACGACATTGTACTGACTGCACTGTCTGCCAACATTTTGACTGAAGTCTTTTAAGTCCTTTGGTGGTGCGTATAATAATAGCTGAAACCGATGGGAACTGGCAATTATTTTGTAAGTGTTATATTAAGTATCCCACTATCGAAGTAACACCTAATATTCTGCTTTTAGTGTTTTATATTATATTATATACACGTCCCTTGAGATAACCACACTGAAAACACCGGATCATTCGATTCATAACCAAAAAAAATTATTGTTGTTAATATTGGTCGTTTTTCAATTCACGTTGAAACTTTGGAATAAGTACATTTAATGAAGTCAATATAGAGGTGGCCTTAAAAACTATCCGAAAAAAAGAAAATACTTACACTAAAAATTTAAAAATAACTTTAATTTCAGAAGTCGGTGTTTGTATTTTATTTCTTCGTTATTTTATTGTTTTCAAATTTTTAGTGTATTTTCTTTTTTGGATGTCGGTTGTTTTTTTTTTTAAGGAGTTTTTATTTTTAAATTTTTAGTTGTTATACACCAGAACACAAAACGCCAATAACATGGAACGTGGAATTTAAACATTGGGGACTCGTAATTGGAGGAAACCAAAACGTCATCTATGTACTTATACATATTTTTCGTTTTTGTTCAGTTTATCAAAAAGCGCTAAAGCAATTTCGATAAAATTTATATGGGACCACCTCGGGAGTATATTATTTCAGATAAAAGAAGAATTTTGAAAATCGGTCTACAACTGACAGAGAAATCGGTGGTCATACATAAAAAAAAAACTTCATACAGTCGAACATAGAACTTCCTCCTTTTCCGAAGTCGGTTAACAAAATTACAACTCCTTAACTAAAAACTGAATATCGAACAACAGCAAAAATTGGTTTTTTGATGCCAAAAAAAAAAAGTTGTATACATAGGATTTGACCACCCTATAATGTATAAGCACAAACTTAAATTGTTTATTCTAACAAATTAACTATTTAGGCACACATCATCATCATCATCATAATCATCAGCCTTTTTTTTAATGTCCCCACTGCTGGGGCACAGGCCTCCTCTCTGTGAGAGGGTGTGGGCGGTAACCCACCACGCGGGCCCAATGCGTATTGTTGGATGTTCCACATGTCTACGAAGTTTTGGTTCTAGGGCATGCCGGTTCCTTCTGTGAGACCGTGATGGTCCAAAAGGAGGCCGCTGAGTGGGATCGTGAGAGGGCCGATCGCACTCGAAGAAGAAGCATCGCACGCCGAAACCCCATCTGCATCACTTAATGCAGGCGGGACTGTGGAATCTCGGGCGCTCAGATTGGGGATTCTGATTGCCCACCAAAAGATTCCAGGGAATGCGGCGGCACTGTGATCACGTGCTGCCATGCACAGCGAGACTCTCAGGGGAGATTCCTTTACGGTCTCCTCAGGGATGTGCCATAACAGGTTTTGCACAGAGGGGTCCCGGAGTGGGCTTTTAAAAGGTGGCCCGTTCCATGTACTGATGGTGATTACCGGGGTGGTTTTAGTGAGGTAAGAATCCCATACTCCCTGGTATTTTTCCCCAAAAGTCCAGGCGCCTTTTGAAGGTTTCCCCGAAAACAAAAAAGGACATGCCGGTTTCCTCACGATGTTTTCCTTCACCGTTTTCAGAGCAGTGGTGATGAAATAATTTACACTAAGTAAAGCGCCTGCCTGGGTTTGAACTCACGACCTACAACTTGTAAGTCACGGCCGTTACTACTAGGGCACCACTGCTCCTACCTCCTATCTCCTTTAGGCACACACTAAACAGATAAATGTGCGTCTGGAGAGGCCTATGTCCAGTAGTAGAGGGTGATGATGTTCAGTCAGAAAGTTAAAGCTAGTTGCTCCATCATGCATGATGATGATGCATGATGGAGCAACTAGCTTTTCTAAATTCTAAAATCTTACAGCCGTAAAATATATATATATGGAAAAGTACAAGCCCAAGGCTAGGAAAGCGAGTTATCTCCTCTCAGTAACACTATTAGTTACGTCATCACCTAGATCTGTTGCTACGTGACTGAGGAAGGAAACTAGATAATCTCACAAATGATCATCACATAATGATACTTGTTTATAGAAGTTATATCAGTTATAGCAATTATATCGTTTTATATGTAGCGTAATTATAGGGCTACGTGTAAAACTAGTGTTTAGCTGTATTTTTCCAGGCTGAAACACTTATCCATGTTTATGGAAAAGTGTGCGTAAGTGCTGCTTTATACATTATAATTTCATCGTAATACTACATTGGTGCCGATTCTGTTGTGCACAAACTAAACTATTAGTCAATAATTTAGGCTATTGCTAGGACTTAAATTAGAGCTTTCAAATTCAGTTGAACTAATATTTCCATTGAAATTAAGGGTACACGTGAAACCATGTCGACTAAAAACACGGTAAAGCGCAAGGCGTAAACTAGTTTGACATCTCTAACTTAGTTGATAGAAATAGCCGTCTTTTTCTCGCACTGCCTTTTAGTAAAAGATAGCAATCCTTTAATTTTAGTTCAGTTATTGAACAAGGGCACCATTGTTTATTTTTCTGTGAGAAAAATAAACAATGAAATGAGAGAGAAACCTACCAACATGCTGCCCCAGACTCAGTTATGGAGTAAAATGCCTTGTCGGAGTCTGTATTTCCTTATGACTACAATCTGGGGGTCTTAAAGTCAAGCATGCTCCATCGTCGACCACATCATCGCTTACCATCAGGTGAGATAGTGGTGAAGTGCGAGCATATCAATAATAATTAAAAAAAAAACATTCATATTTGTAGACTGTGATTGATTTTGTGTGATTTGGACTAACTAACAAAACTTAACTATGACTTAGAAAAAAAAAATGACTAGTTTTCAATACACAATGAGACATGACTGCATTTATATCGATGCAGCAATTACGCGAGTTTGGTGTAACAATGACTTCACATTTATAACATTTCCTGGTTTCTGCGCACTATAGGTCACGGACACGACCAGGAAGTATCATTACAGTCGCAAGGGAGAGAGGAGACTGGTCCAGTCTTCCTTATAATTTGCATACAGTAAAAGATTTGAGATAAAAACGAGTTTGGCAATACAAGACGCATCTCGCGTCTTGAGTTAGATGTCCGTTTACGACTTGATGGTTGAAAATGTGTAGAACAAAGGTATCTACGAGTCTCGCAAACCTTCAACCGTTGCTGAGAGAATAATATACAAAAAGGATTCAATTAATGGACAACTGGTAGCAATAGATGATGTAGAGAAGGTACAGCTTAGTCAGTTTGATCATTCATAATCGTCATCATCATTTTAGTCGAAAGACATTCATATAGTATAGTTATATAGGCCTTCCTTTTTGCACCCAGCGAAGTCTCCCGTTGCTCACCAGGTCACCAGTCCACCTTGAAGGAGGCAACCGACACTGCATCTACCACTCCAGAATCCTTGGACCCCATGATAATCGTTGTATGGGGGTTTCGTTTATTCATGGCTATTAAGTTAATCTTAACCAACCTTTGTCATCAATGTCATCTGTAACACAATTTGTTTTAGACAAAAAATAAACATTAAGATAAATTTAATGTTGGGATAATGCAAATATAAAACACGAGAACAATGATCACACATCGCCATCGCCCACACGTACAGGGGTACAGAGGTACGGAGGTACGGAGGGCCATTTGAGAGAGACGTGAATCTAAGTTAATAACTTAGCTGTAAAAATTACGCCGCTAACTCAAACAGTAGCAGTGTGAGCAGGGTACGAGTTACGAGATGAAGCTTTAGCCATAATATAAAAATTTCCGTGTGTCACGAACTGAACTGAAGAACATGTTCACTTTCAATACCAATTCTCTCTATATATTTTTATGTTTGTAAACTATATTTACTTAGAGAATTTGATTTTAAAATCAAATTTCCAGTTTTCAAAGATGTGGAAGTTTGACAAGCATTTGTAAGTGTAGAAAGACTTAAAAAAAAACCTTGCCCCACACTAGGAATACTCCTGTATCGTTGGTGCGTTCACAAACATGTAATCTCACATACACAAGACACCCAGACCCGGAACAACTTCTCCATACAAATATTTGTTCCGTGCGCGAATCGAACCCGTGTCACGTAGAGCAGCAGCCAATCGCTCAACCGCACCGTTGTCCCGTTTTCGGGTTACTTAGGTAAGTGGTTCACCTTCAATTAGCGATAAAAACAGTTTACGGATCTAAAACTGTTTCATTGAAAAATGGTATTCCGCTAATCGCTGTTTTCTTGTACCTCGCGCAGTAGTAGGCGGTATTTGTTCATAGTTTTAGTGTGGCAAGCAACGCCTGCCAACGCCGTTAATTATACAAGTTTCAATGTGGGAACTGCTTGTACTACCTCCAGGGAAGGAGAGGACTCGCTGAAAGTTTAGGAGAATATCGCACGAGTTTGTAGGCAAAGCAGGGAAGTTTACAGTCTTAGTTATGTTTTAAAATATCTTTCAAGTTTTTGAGAAATACAAGTAGGTACCTAGATACCTATCTGCCTGCCTAGCCTTTTCCCAACTATCTTGGGGTTGGCTTCCAGTCTAACCGGATGCAGCTGAATACCAGTATTTTACATGCAGCGACTGCCTATCTGACCACCACAACCCAGTTACTGGGTAATACGATACCCCTTGGTAATACTGGTTGTCAGGACTATCGGGCTTCTGACGACCCGTACCTAACGACTGTCAAAGATCCATGATTGGCAGCCGGGGCCAACGGCTTACGTTCTTTCCGAGGAGGTATGTAAAGATGGTCACCCATCCATGGACCAACCCCGGCAAGCGTAGCTTAACCTGATGGACCGACCGGTGCGGCTGTTATTACTTTAGCCATGACTCTAGATACCTATATGAACTGTTAATAGATATGTCATGTAACTTGTTTTTTTTATATATATCCACGCTGTCCCACTGCTGGGTAAAGGCCTCCTCCATATCTTTCCACCTCTCTTTGTGAGTTGTCCTCTCCGGCCAATCGGTCAGGAACGAGTTCAGATCGTCACGCCAGCATTTTTAGACCTGCCTCGTAGACGACGCCCGTCTTCAGGCACCCACTGTGTGACGATCCTGGCCCATCTGCTTTCATGCATCCTGTAGGTTGGACCCGCCCAGTCCCACATGAATTTATAATTGTTTTTTGTTTTTTAAACGGTTTGAATTCTTCACCGATTTACCTAATAATATTATTATAGTTTAAGAGAAAGAATGGGCCGTAATCTACCACGCAGGGCTAGTGTTAGAGATGACTACATAAATATGTATAGGACTTATTTTCTATTTTCGTTTATTAAATGACAATTTTCATCGGAAAAAGAGTGGGACAGGAGATATTGTCAAAAAACTGAATGTGGGTTGTGGGCGCAATTTAACCAATATGGCGGCGCGAGCGGCAAAGATTCGAGGTGGCAAAGTGGAAATTCGAAAAGAGCACATCGATTTTACAAATTATAATTGCCAATTTTCGAAACTCTTGGAAAACTTTCCAGGTAAACTCCATAATGAGCACCAAATGATTACAATTTTTGAACTTTATCTTGTATTACATACAGTTTGTAGTTCCCTTTGGTAATTATCTCGAATTTCGAATTCAAACATATTATGTAGGTAGTCGTCATGCTTCTACCCCAATTACAATTTTCAACCAACTTCAAAAAGGAGGAGGTACTTAATTCGAGTGTATGTGTTTTTTTATTGTATGTTTGTTACGCGATTATTCCGCCAATTAGGAATTGATTTTGATGCCTCTTTGTGTGTGTGTGTTGACTTTTTGTTTGGTAGGTAGGCTTCAAAGGTGGTCCCATATAAATTTTATCGCAATTTATTCAGTGATTTTTGAAAAAATCAACAAAAGCAAAATACATAGTTAGACAGATGAGGTTTTTATCTCCGATAATGTTCAGATTTCATGTTGTTAGGGTTGTCAATTCGGACATAACTTTACTACATATTTAGTTCTAGTTATGGGCTACAACAACTAAAAAGTGAAAAATAAAAACATTTTTTACTACACAACTAATTGCAAAATAACTTTAATTTTGGAAGTTGGTGTTTCGAGTTTGGTTTCTTCGTTATTTAACAATGACTTCTAAAATTAAAGTTATTTTGCTATTTTTAGTGTTTTTTTTGGAAGTCTGTTGTTTTTTATTGAAAAAAAGTTTTAAATAAAAATATCTAAACGTAACATTACTTTAGTTAGATCACGTGGGTGTGTGTGGTTTGCTCCATTACTACATGAGATGACTCCGTTTTAATGTTAAGTCCTATAGTATTGCTTTCTGGGAAAAAATAATAGATGAAAAACTATTTTACAAAACAAAACAACCGACTTTCAAAAAAAAAAATACACTAAAAATTAAAAAATAACTTTAATTTCGGAAGTCGGTGTTTGTATGTACTTCTTCGTTATTTGACTTGTAAAAAAGTTTTTTATTTTTCACTTTTTAGTTGATATACCCCAGAACTAAAAACCTCAATAACATGGAACGTGGAATTTAAACATTAGGAGAACACCAAAACGTCATCGACGTATGCGTATTTTTCGTTTTTGTTCAGTTTCTCAAAATGTGCTGAAGCAATTTCGATAAAATTTATATGGGACTACCTCGGGAGTATATTCTTTTGGATAAAAAAAGAATTTTGAAAATTGGTTCACAACTGACGGAGAAACAGGCGGACATACATAAAAAAAAAAAAAAAACATACATACAGTCGAACATAGAACCTCCTCTTTTTTCGAAAGTCGGTTAAAAATAGCTTATTCCTGAAGAAATTTTAGCTGAATATGTCCTCGGCCCCAGTCCCAGATACTAAACGATCCTTGACCTGGTAGTGGAAACTCGCAGCTATACCTTGAATATAACTGAGTTTGAATCTGATGGAAACGGTTCTCGAACCAAGTTATTACCTACTTGAAAATTCTGGAAACTTCTTCCAATAAAGGTTAGGTGAAGGATATTTGCCTAGAATGACTTATTTCCTCTACCTAAAATGTTAACACTAAAAAGTGACTATAAAAACGACATTACTAAAAATAGAAATAGAAACATTTTGTTAAAAAATAAAAAAGGTGCAATTTGGTTTTACATTCGTTTAACTTGGCCAGATAAGTTAGACCCCTTCTTACCCACATTTTTAATCTTACGATGGTTCAAGTTAAACTGAGACTCCTATAACAAATTTCGGTACAGTTACCAGACCGCTATCGCTATGTACACTAACTTATTTATAACTTGAGTAATGTTCGTTACTCCACAGACTGTAAGTTAAACGAGAGTTAAGTTACGTGTGTTTGTGAATATTTAACGCATTCGTCTTCTGCAAGTAGTTAAAGTGAACTTTAGATTTGAATAAGTATTACTAAAGTTTATTAAAGTTTATGAAACTTAACTTAAAGTTTTAAATTTTTAGTTTTAGTTGAGATGTGGGAAAACACACCTACACTATTATCTATATCAAATCAATCTCAATTCTAATTCTTATGTGTAAGTATTGGCAATTTATTGTTCAAATTTTCATCAATTTTTCTGTAGTTACCCGAAACTGTCCCATTCCTGGGTGAAGGCCTCCCCCCATTCCTCCCACTTTTCTCTTTGCTCGGTTTCTTCACGACAATTCGCCAGGAAGCCATCCAAGGAGAAATAAATATTATACTGATTTATTATAATTCAATTACTGAAGTTAATAGGTACGGTCTTAAAAACTATCCAAAATCAAATTAAAACTCTTTAAATAAACAATGGATATCAAACAACAGCAAAAATTTGCCCCAAATCGAAATGGTGGCAATAAAAGTTGTATACATCGGATTCGGCCACCCATACAATAACAACATGAGAGGAGAAGTAGTACCCATTGAAAACGCCTAAACTTACACGAGCGATCGCCTTAAACTATAAAACTAAAATGTTACTATTATTATAATGAGTCATTATGCAAAAAACTGCAATAATAAGAGTGACTAATATATTGTTTCACTAGGTAACTACAGACAGCATAGCAACACTCATTTACACCGTTCTACTTTTCAAGAACAGACTAGTTTCAGTCAGCCATACACTGAACATAATAAAAAAGACTAGATTCTGTCGGCGGCTTCGCTTGCGTGGAATTAGTACTTCCCGCGTTATACATTTTCAACCCCCATTTCACCCTCTCAGGGGTGGAATTTCGAAAAACCTTTTCTTAGTGGGAAACATACTTTTCACAAAGAACACACCCTTAAAATTTCATGTCTCTAGGACCAGTGGTTTAGGCTGTGCGTTGACGGCCGACTAGTCAGTCAGGCCTTTGAATTTTATATAATTATACAGATAAATAAAAGCAGTCTATGTACCCGAGTACATTAGAGACAAGTAATAAAACTATGTATTGTAACAAACTAGTTAGTAAGTTAGCAACACAGTTTTTTTATTCGCAGTCAATCAACTTGGCTCTGCCGATCAATTGCTCAATATGATTGATTGGACAACGAAACAATTAGGCACGCCTGATGGCAACGTCTAAAAATAAATGCAAATTTTTATTATCTGAGAAAGATTTTTCATTTTGAAATTAATAGGCGAAGTTTTGAAGTAGACTTTAAAAATCTTGCCTTGATTTTGTTTTGTAATTTAACTCTGAATAAGGATCTAGCCTTCAAGACTATGTAGAAAGATTAATGAAGACCTTAGTCAACTTTGTGACATAATCCGGAATATTCCGTGTCAGCATTTGAGTCCATTCATCCATCAATTCTATTCAAACCATATTATCAATCACACACCTTAAAACTACATAATATTTATTCAATTGCTCCTCTCCGAACCCTACCTCAATTCTAGCCTAGCAACAGCTTCGGGCGCTATTGTTGTGCCCCACTCCAACACCGAATCAATCTCCCTTTCCCGAATCAATCGGGTGGCAACAGGACACTTTATTATTAATAAAGCATTTTATTATGAAGTAGAGTCAGCTGCCCCGAGGGTGGGGCAGGGCTGGCACCCCGCGACCTTGCCAACTATCCTTGGCGACGGATAGCAACTCGGTACGAGCTCGACCGTGCACAGTTAATGATGCTTAATGCTTCGTTGAGTTAGGAAAATTACTGGATTAACGCTACAAGCGAGTACTTTGTTGTTGCCATACGGCTTACGCAAAGCCCCTGGATCCGAGTTGCGGGGAAACTTGGCTTTCACGTCCCTAAAAAGGACACAATCGTTAACAAACACATATTTCAACAATTTTATGACTCTTACCCTCGCTTATTCTAGCGGAAAAATTTACATTAAAAAAACATCTTCCAAATACTCGTAATATCCGCCACCAATCCCACAAAAACTTAGAGTAAAAAGCAATTCCACAAATTGAAAGTCCAAACGTAATACTAAACCAAATTACCGCTTACCCGATTTGATATTTTGTGCCAGTGTTCCCCCACCTACCCTCGCTGTTGATTGAGGGGAGACAGGGGACAGATGCCTGTTATTTTTTTCACGCAACGTTTCCAACAAGATTGTGTTGAATATTTAAATAATTGCAGTGAATTTTATGCCAGAAGAGTTGCAGAGGTTTTGGAAAAAGTGCTTTAACATAGTAACTTTAAGGACTATCGTTATGACAATGGAAACGATATAAATGAGTCCCATTTGAATCTCACGAACAATTTTTAAAAGAAATCACTTTCTTTCAGTGCGTAACCACATTTACATAAAGAGACAAATCTTAAGTTTCTCCAGAGCACTGCTGACTTAGCTCAATAATACAATTCCGAACGAGTTAAACTGTATGTGAATCAGTTCAGGAGTTTCCGAGATTAGCCTGAACAATGGAACAAAGAACAATAGTGCCTCTTTTGTCATAAAACATCACGCAGACACAGTTTTATGACAGTAGGGGCACTTAATGGTACCATTTCGATTAAGTTTATTATCGGCCCAGCAACACTCGGTATTAGTTCCACCATGCTTCCGATTGATGACGCTTTGCTATTGACATTGAAACGCCGAGGGAAATGGATTCCTTAATAGCTCGTAGACAATGTGTTGTGGTCTGTAAAGTTACTGCTCGTGTGTGTGGGGACATAAATGTACACAAAGACACACAAAATGTCACGGCTATGACCCCCGTGGAGAAAGAGGTGTACGGTTACGCACACGTTTTCCCATGAGGGTATTAAGTTGGTCCCAAGAGATAGAGGGACTGATCATGTCTTTACCTGATTTGAAAACCAGCCCTATTTGATGGTCAATTCACTCAGAAATCAGTTTAGTGAAAGACTTCTTTTTAGGGTTCCGTAGCCGAAGAGTCCGAACGGAGCCCTATTGCTGTCACTCACGCCGTGTCCGTCGTCTCTCACACAGGTTATAAAGCCAAACGGTTGGAGCTACAGTCTTCAAATTTTTACAGTATAAGCATCTTGTTGACCCAAAGCCACACAAATACTCAAAAATACATTTGGTACGGAACACTGAATGTGCGAACTCAGATACGCACTTGCCGGGTTATTTTTTTTACTTTAACAGGCTTGCACTTGAGTTATCTCACCTGATAGTAAGCGGTGATGTGGTCCACAATGGAGCACGCTTGCCTAGAAGCAACCTATTCAGTCTTGCCTTAAAGACCGCCCGATTCTAGCGATCAGGAAACCGACTTTACGACAGCTTATACGTATAAAGAATCAGTTGCTCTTGTACTCAAATCTACTTTTCAAGTCTCATATCCGCCAGGAACTGTACGTATGTGCTTACTAATCGCCTCAAACTTTTATTGTTACATTCTAACAATGATGTAAGTTGGCAACAGACCATCTGACTCCGAAAGGTGTGTTTAAGGTTTGAATTTCTCCTCATCCATCAAAGCTCAAGGTGTGATCACAACAATTAGTCGAAAGTCAACATAACATTTCATGTGTCATTATTACATCATACATCAGAACGACAATATTGGCAAAATGTCGATTTTCGTAAAACAGCTTTAACCCCTACCATGCGTCGTTCGCTGCTGCTTCGGCTTCCGAACTCCAGATCGTTACCAGTAACAATGCGCTGTACCGTGGTAGGGGTCGCCTAGCAACAGCTACCGTTCTATGCACAATTAAAACAGTTTGCCAGTTTTTTTGTCCGTCACTCGTGCGTGACGCGAATCGCTTTGTGATAATCGCAAACGATTTGAACTGAGATACGTACCGTTTTGATGGTATGTATATTTGCGCTGAAGGTATTATTTTTTTGGGAACAAGATTTCAATTGTTATTTGTGTTAGCAATAAAATAGTTTTTGTTGCGACTATGATTTTTAAAATTGAATTGTGCTGCTATGATTCATTAGCGTTTTTAGAGGACCTTTTGCTTTTTGTTTTATTTCGTAATGGAACAAAGTTAAATAATATTATGTCCTTAGGTAGTTATAGACAAAACGTTTGGAGGTTTTATTACATTTATAAAAAAAACAATACCTACTATTATTATAGCATAATAAAATTAGACTAAATTGACTCATTAGGTACATCAAAGTCGTAAAGCACGTTTTCCTCAACTTTTTCGTTCAGTGGGTAAATGTGTTTTCGTAACGCAATCACTGCCACACACACACCTCCATAGCTACCCGGCACCGAATCGAACCCATTACAAGTATAGCTATAATTATAAATCGCTTAACTCCAATACCGTAATGGCCACGAAGGATATAATTTTGGCCGTAAATCATATGAAATAACCTGAAATGTTAGTAATTTCGGGTTTACTCAGTGCGTGGGGTGTTTGCACAGGGTTGGAGGTGAAGCCGGGGGATGTGGCTGTAGGTAAGCCGTAAGCAACGTGCTTTAAAAATAAACTTTGTTTCGTTTACATTTAAATGGAATCGGAATTGGGTTAGCTGAGCTTATTTAGTTTAAATAAAAGCGAGACCTTTTTGGTGAAGGTTTTTGCTGACAATTTTTCGCTTATGCAAAGCGGCGCGTTGTGACGGAAATAGATATTGATTCCTGCTTCGACTTCGCCCCACTTTGTTTAAAAGACCGATAGAAAAATATCAACTCAAACGAAGATTTTAAAAGAAGACATTTATTTTGTTCGACTCAATTGAAAACATGTAAAAGAAACCCGCTTCGAACAAAAGTTAAATAAGTTCGTAAAAGAAACTAAGTCAATTCGATCGCAAAACAGTTTACCCTTGAAAAAAGGAAAAGGAAAACTTGTTTCTAACATTTTCTAAATAAAACGAATCAATAAGCACTTTTACGACTCATTCCGGGGGTGAAGGGGTCGGCTTATTGCCGGGATAATCGTTTTCACCCCTTTCGTGTCGGTTCGCAATTCATTGGCAACTTTCTAGTTGCTGATGCTCAGTAGAATTGCTTTCTGATTGCTTTTCTGTGCAAAAATGAAACTTTATTGAATAAAAATTGTTTTATTTCTAAACACTACCTTGGCTGCAGCCAGTAAATTGTATTGGTGTTGCTGATTGTTTTCAAGTAAATTATATTTTTCAACGGGAGTTGTTGGTTGTAGTTTTTATTTCTTTCGATCATTGAGTTATTTTACTTTTGGTATTTTATAAAGCAATATTAGATTAAGGGCCTACCTCCGCATAAGTGGCGCCCTCATTGAATAAAAAATCGTAACTTTAAAAGGAAAATCAAGATTAAAGAATCCTATGTTGCGTGTGTTACTCAGAAGATAAGGTATTTTTACGTTGTTATGTTTTAACAGGAATAGTAAGCAAAAGTACTAAAAACTACCGTTTTTGGCACTTTTGCTTACTACTTTGGATACGAAACATTTTGAGTCCTGTTTTAACAACGTAAAAATACCTTATCCAATTTGTAACAAACGTAACATAGGATTAATTAATCTTTATTTTCTACGCTTTGCTATGATTTTTTATTAAATGACGCCTCTTGGCAGCTATATACGCCTTAAGCAGTTTATCTGTTGGTATTTAATGCAAAGCATCAGTTATACGATATACATAACGTAACATATTATTATAATCAAATACACTTCACAGTTCACTGGGTTGTATCATTTGGATGTCTGCCAAGCAGAGACATCTATCGGTATATTTCAGTTAATCTTCAGAACTACTGGCTCGATTTCCGTATAATTTTCACTCACATAAACCTTTACAGTATTTTCAAGAAAATGTATGTGAAAAACCTTTATCAGGTTGATAAAAACTAGAAAGTACCTACCTACCTAAGCAATGGTTTGAATGGATCTTTCAAATTGAAGTATATTTGACAAGAATAGAGATATATATTATAATGTGATATTTTAGTCATTTCTTCCTCCTTCGTGGGTGGGAAAGGCCACGGACCGTATTCGGCGTAACCTCAATGTAAATGATGACGACAAATATTTTATTTTTGAAAGAACGAATATGTGATAATTAAGTTGATCTTACATAATTATGATATATCAAAGCTTGTTGACTACCTTGATGTAATATTCCTAATTCTGTAAGATTTCGGGTTCCATTCCTTCCTTATGTTAATAGGATTATGGGTTTTCTGGTCTAAGAATAGAACAGTACCTATTTACGAATCGATATAATTAACTTTTATATTTGTGCCTAAGCTAGCAGATGAGAAGATAGTTACTAAATTATCTACATCTTACATTTCTTGCTTCTCGGGCTGACTTTTTTGTAGCTAGATGTTTCTGTTTCCAATAATAACAATTTTTAAAGCACGTTTCCTTGTTTATAAGATACTTCATATACCTAATTTCCTAGTGGTGGTTAATCTAAGATAGAATACTTACTCATTCCTGTTCCAATACTTACTTCTTCCCTTTATGTTCAACTCCTTGTTGGTCTCTCACTTACAAGATTATCTGCAGCAGAATCAATGGGACTTTCTCAAGGCCTTTGTCCACGATTACTCTTAATGACAAAATATCTAAATCTCTGACTTTTAATAGTAATGTAACATCAGGAGCCACCTGATTTCGAACATCCAGCTCGTGCAACCTTAAAGTCATAAGCCACTGGTCTGCTTTACACAACAAAATATCTAAATACACCATTATCATTAGCATTTGTATCTAAATTGCCAAATACTATGTCACGGAGTGCTGTAATGACCTCAGATATGAAACAGCAAGATAACCTATATTCTGTGATTATCTAGTGTTTGCATTTAATACTTGTTTTATTTAGATTCTCGTTGGTGGAACGTGTGATCTGAATTTTTTGTGATTTGTTTTTAGGCGTTCGTTCTCATTTGCATGTACAAATATGCTGAAATTCTTTCTTTGTTTAAGAAATGTGTTTCCTGACAAAAGAGCGCTTAATTGAAGCGCTCTTTCACTTGTGTTAGATGCAAATTTTAAATTCCAGAATATATTTGTACTGCTGGCCAGCCATGTTTTAAATTGGTTTAACAATCATTCAGCTTCAAATTAACAAAATTTATAGAAGTAGTGTAACGTACAGACGAAGAGTAGATATTTATTGTGTTCTCTCTTAATTCACCGAATTTCTGAAAATTCAGATTGGATTGAGAACTTGAGAAATTTTAAACAAATAAAATAGACTTCAAATCTCACTTCTTAAAATTCTCAACTATAGTTTTGCTGAAAAAATTCGTTTTTCTAGTATTAGTCATTGTTCTTTTTCTAACATAACAAGGTGGGTAATTGGAGAAATAAAAATACAAAAATCTATTATACAACGTTTATTTTAAAATAAAATTCTTTCCCTTTTTTACTATGTTGTATAACCCCTCTATTAAAATAAACCAGTTTTTATATTTTATAATGCAATCTTCTTGTAGAATCAATTTAAAATGTAAATAAAGAAATAGTAATTCATGTCGGCTTAGGATGCTTATCTTAAATTGGAGTTTAGATAAATTTAGAAGCATATACAAGGCCAACATGAAGTACAAAAACAAGTATGTAGTATTATACAATAGGCGTATACATACACGTGGTACAGTAGACATAAACAGAAACATATTAAAATTGCTAATGAATCGTTGCCTAAACTTGGCATGAAGTATGCACGAGCGTTGAATACTGATTACAGCTAATATTGGAAGTATAAATCAGAGAACCCGACCGAATGAAAACGTCGGCGATACAATGCAATTTATTTACATACTGAGTCTCTTGCATTAGTCATGTAACACCAACATTTGAGTAAATGTTTCTCTAATGCTCAATACAAAGAACAATTTACTTTACAATTAAAATTTATTTAAATATTCTAACATGATTCTAACTTGTTTATGAACAAATTTTTCACTACTGTAAAATATATTTTCATTCGTAAGGATAAAATGTTGCACAACACTGAAACCGAATAGTCGGGAATAGTGTGATAGGAACAGGTTGGGTCCCGTACACTGTACAGACAGTGCGTTGTTAGGTCCTATTGTCCCTTTGTGAAGAGATCGCAAGAATAAGAATAAGGGATGTATTGTGTGGCGAACGGGAGTCCTCGCGACAGGTTGCTCGCTCTTTTAATTTCCGTTGGGTTTTATTTAATCTTCCCTTTATCGTTGAATTTTCTTTTCATCTCTTTTTTTCTGAGGTTTGATACATTTTTTTCTTTTGATTGAACTTATTGTTACTGTTCGGATTAGGTGGAAAGGAATTTTAGGGAAATCTGAAGGACGTAGGAATAGTTAAAGAGACACAAAAGAAAGAATTGTCTGAAGACTTTTAAGCATAGACAAATAAATAAAGTGATGACTGATGATTAACATCAATAACCCAGTGCTGTGATCAAATAAAGTTAATTGTTACAACATTAAATTATGAGCAAGCATACATATTCAATGGAAGGATACGTCACTACAACAACAGCAGGTATTATTTCAACTCTTGAACAACGTTAAAGATTTATCTAAAGTAAACATTATACACAATTTAACTGATAATGATATTGAGCAAGCTTTTGAGCTACTCAAGCCAGACGAGCTTATCACCAAGACAATTTAATACAAACATAAGTTTATTCACGAAACTATTGGTACACAATGTTAATAATCACTACGTTTGTTTAAACAATTACATCATTGTCATTAATAAAACAAAGATACACCGGCAGCATAATAAAGAGAACTCTTTATTATCATTTATTTAATTTAATGTGTGTTCAACGATAAACTGTGCGGAAGGAGTCGCGATAACGATGATTTTATTACCTCCCTACTACTGAATTTTCCTTATACGGAAACATTGGTAAAAATACAGGTTGGAAACTTTCAGCGGGCAGTAAGGGGAAGCTACCTTAACCGTTACAGCTACATGAAAAGGGTCTTAGGAGACTAACCAGATATTTCGTGAAATTTTGATTCCCATCCACAGATTTTCACCATACATTTTATAAGAAAATTTTCTACATTTTTTTATATCAACCATCGTTGGTGTACTAAATAAAAAGTCAGAAATCGCAAAAAATCTTTTTCTGTTCATCTTTTAAGAAGTCTGACTTCTAGATTTTTGACTTTTTTAATACTCCAACCTGGGTTGGTCCCATGGAAGTTTTTGACCATTATTAAAAACAGGATCGATTGCATGGCATCAAAAAAAATACTTGTGTAAAATGGCCATTTTATTGCTGACTGTAATTTTTTTTTAAATCTTTGAATGACTTTGATGATATCGTCAAAAAAACACCTAAAGATAGAAATCACGAAAATAGGCACCCAAACGAGTTTGTAGCACAAACATAAACAGCAAAATCGACCCGTGAACTTTGATTAGATATGAATTGGCATTAACATTAGAAGCATAGAGCCGCAGTCACGAACATGGGCTGGTGGCATGAGCGATTCGACTCGCTTGTCAAACGTGAGTCATGTCCGCTCAAGGCCGAGACGCCGGCCGGCATCGCTTGCCAACAGAACCGATTTTTTCTTCATTTCTTTTTACACAGTTGTATTTCCTTTTCAGTTATTATAATCTGAAAGCGTTCTGTTTTCTACACTCAAGTATAACTCTAAGTGTTTTTTTTTTGTTACGATAACCACTATTACTGCCTTTTCAAACCGCAAAAAGACGTTTAAAACGAGAATTGTTAGAAAAAACTGTTCTCCATTTATGCAAAATATTAGTCGCACGATAAGACACGCTAAATGAACAATATCTTTATTTACATTAAACAACCGCTTTTCATTTTAACACTCTCATTTGGCCTTTTATATCCATTCATTTGAAGTTTATATGAACTTGAAGGTACATTTTGAACAAAAAAAGAGAAAAGGTTTGAAAAGCGTCCCTGAATATTATTAACGATTTGGGACGGTGATTCCAACGGGTTCCTTTTTTTGTACGCCCAAGTAATCATGTAAAGTGGTTCTTTCTGAAAAATTTCTAGTCGGCTGATGCAACTCAATTTGAAATTGCATGATTGTTTTCAAAATCATCGTCGTCTTTTATTTTTTATGCTTTAATAATACCTGGGTTTTAACTGCACTATTTTGTGTTTGCCTGTTTGAGTTGGTAAACAATTTTATTACATTTCCTCTATAAAGTTTTTGAATCATTTTCTATTTCATCCTTTTTGTTGTATTGTATTATAGGATATTATAGTGGTATTGTCTTTTGCCGGTCGGTAATTAGTAGTCACGTAGACACTTTTTACACCCATTAGATTTAAGTGATGCATTAAAAATTGAGACAATATTATTTTACTGCAATTTACATACATTAGTTTTGTTCTTCATTTTGAAAGGCATTTCGTGGGTTCTATTGAAGTTAGCGTTAAAAAAAGTTTTTAGTTGTATTAAAACTTTGATTGCTCAGTTTTATCTGTTTTGTAATAAGTTTTGTGTTAATTTCTAATTTTGGCTTCGATGGCTTAGTTTCATTCGTTTTTATGTGTTTATAGTTTCTTTTTTACGTCGTTTTTTACGTTACTTGATGTTTTCTTATTAACCTTCAAGAGTTCGCCCAAAAAGATGAGTGGCACTAAATTTTATGTTGACTGACGGTCCAAATATCACTTTGTATAGTTGCCAAGTTTTAGTTTATTTTTTCATAAATTTTTAATGCTTTGAGTGTTTATTAAAGATTGGCATCATTTCTGATGATCATCTTAATACGTTTTGTAGGTTATTTATCTCGATCGTAATTATTTCATAAACTTTATTTTTAAAACTTATTTTCTCTTATGAACTTTGAAATTGGTTTTAGATTTTCAATTAATGTTTTACATGTATATTGGTACAGTAGCTATCAACTGCAGCGAATTATCTTATCGCGAGCTAATGGAACCAATTTATAAGTTATCGCTATTTTCATGTTGATATTACTGAGGGAGATAGAATAAATTTTTACATTTTTTAATCTGAGAATAAGTCAGAAAAAAATCTTATTAGAACATAAAATGGAATTTGCTTTCTTTTTATACAGTCAATACATCTTATATTAACATTACTATTTTACACTACTTACCTAATAACATTAAGTATGTAAATTTATAACAATACACAAAGATTCACAATACCTACATATACATACAAGAACAATGAAAATTGTTTATCCGTCTAATGTCTTTATCATAATGATATAGAAACGAACTAGCAGTCTGCCAGATTACCCAGCAGATAGCTACGATTTCCATAATCTGCTCTATAGACATAGTTACAACATGCAGAGATCAACATTCTAGCAATTTCTGCCAGCCAGAACAACGAACAAAGAAACCGATATAGAACATACTAGGAGGTAAAGTAACACACGAGAATAGAACCGAGGAACACTTTGTTATGTGGTGGAACCGAGTCGTCCCACCGGTGGGATCCGAACAAAGAAGCCGGCCGGCTTACGGCCGGTGCCGGCGCGGAGCGGCGTGGAGACGACCTCCAAGTACCGTGGCCTGGCGCAACTGGCGCGCGGGGCCCCCTCTGCGGCCCGCGGAGCGTCGTCCCGCGCCCCGACCGCGGTCCTCTATATAAACTGAGGAGCTCCTCACATTCGCCAGTCCGTCACACAGAGCGACAGGGTTGGGTGGGTCGAACACGAAACCGCGGGCGAGTGACGAAGCCCTATGGTTACGAGATCAGATCTAATGCGATCGTGAGCTTCGGACATTTTATCAATTTCCCATCGATCTCTTCACGATAACTAGTCGCCGGTGGTGTGAAGCCGGTTGTTCAGTGCGCATTCGCAGTACAAAAGAGACTTGTGATATTTTTCTAGTAATATTAAGTTCCGCAGCGGAACGCTTTAATTTTTTTGTCGTTTAAAAAGTGTACAATATAAGTAAAAATTTGGAAAATATGGAGATCCTGCCGGTCACGAATCAGTTTGTCGGATTCAATAGCGAAAAAGGTGAGTTGACTTTCTATTTGGAGTGGCGAGGCGAGGGAGGGAAGTGGCTTTCTAACCGGCTGACTGTTGTTGCTATGCGGCGCGCGCACTGGCTCAGCCGCTCAGCGCTCAGCCGGCACTAGCAGATCATCACACCACTTGGTGTCAGTACACGATGGTAAAAGTAGCCCAGTTCAGTGCTTCAACTTAGTTCGCACAGTCAGTGAGCAGAGCTGGGGGCCGGGCCCAGACGTCAGGATCAGCTGACGCGTCAGCTGTTCCGCTGCGCCGCACTCCCTCGCCCTTGGTGCGCGCTCACTCGATACATTTGCATTAACTTTATTCTAATGTATTTTAGTACTTAATGAATTCAGATCAAGTAAACTTTTTGTTTTGAATAATTACAATAAGATATGCTGAGAAATAATTTGGAATTTTAAATGAGTTCGACTGAAAGCTGAAACTTGATGGGTTGAAATCTAAAGTTAATTTCCTCTTGTTATAGCTTGGAATGGACCAACATGGCGGGAAGCGCCGGTGCCGGTGCCGACGGAAGCGGCGCTGGCTCAGAGGCTCGAGAGAGAGCTACGAGCGGCGAAAGGAGCCAGCGAGCTCGCCGCCGCCGAGGTGCTGGTGCCGGCCGAGCTGCTGGCCCGCGCCGCGCGGCAGACCCTCGCGCTGGCGGAGGGCGAGCCCTGCGGCTCCCGGGGGGCGGCTGTCATAGTAGACGTCACGGGGAGAAGATTAGCAGCTTTCAAAATAGACCCCAACACATTAACCACGCACGAGATACATCTGCATCTCGAACACGATGCGACGAACTGGACTAGCCTGTTGCCGCAATTCTTAAAGTAAGTTCAACTCTCTTATCTCAGATCGATAAACCGATTCATTGACGAACTTGCGTCAGCCTAGCAACAGAAGCTACCCCCGCAGCAGTACTAACGGAACCTCTCTCTTGTTACAGAAACTTAACGCGAGGCGGCACCATCATCATCAGCCCCCAGTTCACGATAGAAAAGAAGAAATTGTTCAGGAACCAGGCGGAGTGAACCAGCTTGTGATAGCGCGAGATGCGAGCGAGCCGACTGACAGCCCTCCTCGATATCTACGTATCGTTATTTTAACAAATATCATATTATTATATATTATATTAATTATTATATATTTTTAATAAGAGAAAAAAGCACAGCGTGATATGTAACGTATAGTTGTAGTATAAGCGCGCGGAAGAGCGCAGGTTTTAGCTGCGACGCCCGTGGGCCGCGGGTACGGTCGATAGTGATGTGAAATGCACTTTGTTATCGATAAAGTGTCGATTTTCGGTCGCTGGTCGAGCGTGCCGGCGGCGCGGGCGCGCGTGCGCCGGCGCGCGGCGGCGAGCGTCGATCTCGCCCCTCTCCCCCCTCTCGGACGTCGGTTGTCTCGTCTGCCCACCGCTGCGCTCGCCTCCCCGCGTCGCTCGTACTTATGTTAATCATTGTATGATCATTGTTCGTATTTTGGATATTTTAATGATTGTGAGTCGTGGTGGTTGGTCGCGTGAGTGGCGTGGCGGCGCGCGTGCGCACCCTCTGATCTCAGCCGCCGCCGCGCGTGTGATACTGATACCCTGAACGATATAGTCTTAGGTATTATTTTTTGTTTCGAGTTCGATTCTATTCTGAAGTTGCGTAGAGTTCGTATTTTCATGTATCGTAACTGTATTTATTAGAGGCGATCTCTGTAGAGGTCCGATATGTGTACGTTTTTCGTAATTGTACTAGTTTGTACATTTGTTTGTGATACTACTTTTGTAATGTATAAAATTTAAATGCGAGAAAAATATTACTTTTTATGAATGTGAAAACATGAATGCAGATTTATAAATATTAGAGATGTGTATCATAGAGTGGAGAGTAGGAGGCGCGGCAGGGCGCGGAGGGCGGGATGCCGCGCGCATTCCCGCCCCACGCGCCCCAGCCGCAGGCAAAAGATCTCAGGTTATATTATTGATAGTTATTAAAAGTATTAAGTTATTTAAGTTAATATAAAAATGAAATTTTTTGTAAGATTATTTTCTATCGCCGCGCAAAGCTGCGTTTCTATAGTCCAGTGGGTGATAAGAGATACATTTTGTACTAACAGTACATATAATTGACGATGAGATGTTAATATGGCAGATTGCATTTTCTTCATCCAGTGTAATTACTACATTAAATGTAAATCAATAGACTAACCGTTTTTAAACGAAATCTAAATGTTTGTAGGGTCCAGTGTTTTAAACGCACAATATCATAGTACTAGAGTTCACTTTCATCGATAAATAAAAAGATTTTAAAAAGCTACAAAAACATTTTACTTCTAAAACTTGAAATGTCGACATATACAAAAACTAACAATAATAATAAATGTATCAATTGTTTATAATTGATATTTATTTGATAGACCGTAAAAGAAAATGTAGAAATATGAAGAAAAAAAAATACATAGTTTCAAAATGGAAAGTTATCTTTTAATACCTATCCCTTCCTCGTAACCAAAGAGAGAAGAGAAGAAAGAAGAACACAATAAACATTAACACATTGAAACACACCCACATTACCTCATCCACAGCTCACACAAACAATATACCTTACAATAATACTAAAGGAGATTAAATGTTCCATAAAGATGACATTTAAAAAAACAAAGAGAACGAAGAACATCGTTTTCATACATTATCATAAATTTGAGCTAGGTAAAAACAAGCAAGAGAGTTGGAGTAAGTAATATTTTAATAAGACCGGTTGGGACCGGTCGGGACCGGTTCAGGCCGGGCCTCGCTACAGATTGGTGCAACCCCATCCTCCAGTGTTTTTTGTATAATTAGTAAGTACAGACAAGTTGGTACAGTTTTCTATATGTGCCGGTTATAGGCATGTTGCCATATGTGCACAGTGTGCACAGACCGCACGAATAGAACAGAATGTAAACGCCTGACGCGGAATATGTGCAGATTGCGATATGAAATAGATTGCATTGCCTGCCCGTGTCGAAGGATGGTGCCAAATAGCTTTGATGGGCCTCGGTAACGCATGAACATATGGATAAAATATGGGTTCTTCTTATCCTCGAATGCAGACTTCGCGTTTGTAGTAAATTGGCGTCGCCTTTTTTGATCTTGCTCTATCGTAGACTCCATCATTTTATTATCTCTCCTGCAGATCACTGTTTTATAAACAACATCGTCTTCTACACACGAGATGACTATTACAATTACACCTTCAATCTATTGTTCTTCAAAGTTAAGAAGCAATCATCAATTTTCATTGGGATGTTATATTCGCTTCACTTTTTGTCGACTTTAGCGAACATGTTAAGTTTTTATGTGTGTGAGAACATAAAAATAAATTTGATCCGTTCGAAGTAAACAAATTAACATGCAGAGGTCTTTGTATCGATTCTAAAGAAATTGGACCAGTTAACGTAGCAACACGTTTCGGAAAAGACATGTAAGCGATTGTTGACACTATTGCAAAGGATGTTAAGGCTATAATCCTATGGATTCAGAAATAACTGGATGGTTTTGGCAAACATAAATTATCGCTTTTGATCCGCTAAGAAATAGGCAACCACTTCCGAATGTGTGACTAAAGAATTATACCTTGTAGTATTTCATGTTTATTTTACGACTTGTGAATTGATTTATTTAGTTTTACCTACCAACATAAAGTGGACAGTGAATAAAAAAATATATTATATTTTTAGATTATACTGTCCTCGATTTAAGTCATAAGTTAAGTATTCCTCCTTTTCTGATTTCACAATCATTCGTGAGTAGGTATAAATAAACAAACAAAAGAGAGTTGTTTGATAAGTATCTGCCGAGCTACTATTTAAAATAATAAGGCAGAACATCATTAAAGTAACAACGAAATCCCGCAATTTGTGCAATATTTAATTTAATATCAACCAAATCAAGGGTTATTTCACTTTCTAACCGCAAACCAACGACATGATTGTAGCAATGATCGTGATTCGCCGTGACGCAGCGTCCACTTCGTCACAATTATCGACAAGCGACCACTCCGAGCGTGGCATCCCTAGCGCACTCATTTTTTACAATTAAATTGATAGCTATCATCGACTGATTTGAAATTGTAAAAACTAGATTGTTATTAAATGAAAAGTAGAATAAATTACTTAATAGCAAAACTGGGTACCCACCTATTAGTTAACGTTCTAAGTAATAGGTAAGACATCCATTAGGTAGGTGCCTATATTAAAAGAAAATTACAAGCACTAAACTGAAATCAATTTATAAAGAATTGGAAAGCATTGATTAAGTGTTGTTGCTAGGCGAGGCTCGTTTCTATACGCGGTGTTTCACGCCATCTCTTATCGCTTTGCGGAACTAACTAGCTCCTGAAATAAACCTTTTACTGAAACCTGGCGTTCCGTTATTTTTACAGACACAGAATATAATTATTTTGCAAAATATATCTTCAAAATAACGTGAACGCTCCAATGAATTAGAACTTTGTGCGTTTTTCTTTAGGTGTGTTTTAGTTTAGCAGGTTTCAGTAAAGATGTTCACTGGTTTCGTTATTTACTCAACTAAGCCAATATTGATCCAAGTGTTGCTAAGACCGAGCTATTTATGTCGATACCATCATAAACATAATATTATAGTTATTCCGGTTTTTTTCAAAACTTTGTTTCTTCCATTTATATTAGATTCTGGTAGCGGTGTATTGACCGAAATATAAGAGATTTGGTGACTCATCCACTAATAAAATATAATAGTTTTTGTGGCATGTTTATCGAGGATTCAAATAGAAGTTAAGACCGTCTGTAGGTACCTACTGCGACTACCAATCCTTCTGCCAAGTGTGCTGCTGATCAGCCAAATTGTAAGATTTTTCTTTCTTCATCTACTTCAAACTCTTACTACTTACATGATATATATATAAATGGCAATGCACAGATAACTCGGCAATGCTGTTAGAGTAAATTTAAAACACATTAATTCGATGAACACCCAAGCTATACTCATGTTTCTATTACCACCGCTGTCAGTACAGTTTACTGGATTTGCCTATGGTAAACCAGCCAGGTCTAACATATAGTTTATAGGTTCTAACACGAGAAGTCGTCTACTTCACAAACTGTGAAATGGGTTATGGATGAAGTCCAGTTTTCATTGATAATGCTTTTCATTGATAATGCTTATCTTTACATTCTAATTTGTGTTTTGTTTTGGTTTTCAGGCGTAAATTGAAATATCGTCACGAAAGACCAAAAAGATTTATAAGATAGTTTTATCTTTACCGATTTGTGCTTACATAACTAAAAAACATTTCCATCTTTATAATTTTCTTGAATAAATATATGGGACGTGGAGGTGGTCTACCCCTTTGGGGAGGGGGGGGGGGCGGGGGGGAATCATTTTATGACTTCTCCCGCTCTGAGTGAAGCGGGAGGGCGTGTCAGACTTTTACTGACTAAAACCCACTCCTGTTCCTTCCTTGCCGGAATGCCCAGGGGCGCGGTAACTCTGTTACGAATTTATCACCCGCTTGTCTTCGTTTCTGACTACCACAATATGAAACGATCGTAGTCGTGTTATCTAGTAAGTATGTATGTGTACTACACTACTAGGGAAATACCTTTTACCAACACTTAAGTAGATTATAAGGGAACGGTTAAGATTTGTATATCACCATCATCATCAGCCTTTTAATGTCCCCACTGCTGGGGCACAGGCCTCCTCTCTGTGGGAGAGTGTGGGCCGATTTTTATATGTCACCGGATAATTCAAACACCCTTTTATTTGTGTGTGGTTGGGATATCATCCAATGACTTCTCCCGCTCTGGGTGGATCGGGAGGGCGTGTCAGACTTTTACTGACTATAACCCACCCTTGTTCCTTCAGTTGCCTTAGTGCCAAGGGCCGAGGGAACTCTATTTCGAATGTATCCACGACCTCAGGCAGGCATCGGCCCTGACGGACCCCGTCATGTATTGCTGACAACTCTTTGAGGCGCGCGTAGAACACTACGCGCCGTCGAATCTCGGGCCTGGTCCTTATCGGACGGCGAGGTACCCATTTCTCGCCGTCCGCAAGCCCGCGTATACGGTGGCCGGAGATCAGCTTGCGACCCCCGACGCCCAGGGCGCCTTTGTTAAGTCTCCCTCACCCGTTCCGCCTCCTCCTTCGCGAGCCTTACTGCTTGAACTGCTTCACAAAAAGAGCGACACAAGAACCTCCCGAAACAGCCGTGTCCGGTGATGTCCTGCCTTAGGTGGAAGATGAGAACGCCGTGGCGCCTCTCCACCCACTCTCAAAGAGGGGCCTTACCGCCGCAATTGTGGCGTGCCTAGCGCTGGGTTGCGACAGTCGCTCTCTTATAATTCAAACATCCCTAAGATTGAAATAAATCTTGCGAGAGTGTAAATTCTCGATATATTAGGTATGAATAGATAAATTTGAATACTACCAATCTCATCCCCTCAAAGAGTTGTCAGCCAAAGGAAGGGGCCTGCCACGGCCGGTGCCTGCCCGGGGGTGGAGGATAAATTCGAAAGAGTTACCTCGCCCCCGGGCACTCGAGGCAGGGAGGAACAGGGGTGGGTTTTAGTCAGTAAGAGTCTGACACACCCTTCCGCTCCACCCTAGAGCGGAAGAAGTCATAGGATGATTTCCCACCCCCCAAAAAAAAAAAAAAAAACCAATCTCATCCCAATACGATAATATACTGTTTTTATTTTCAAAAACGATAGGTACTTAAATAAAAAAAAAACAATTTTAAGTGATTGTTTATAGACTAGCTGTATTTATAAATACCACAGATAACATAATACTAGCGTTAAATACATAATTATACGGTGACATATATGAACCTTTATTGGAAACTGGCTTTTCCCAGAGGTTTCATTCATGCAAGAAAAGAACGTAAATTAGGTATCTCAAGGGAACATATATGTTCCAGCCGTTAAGCCTGATTATTTCACAAGCATCCAAACATACAAAGTTATTTTATAATATTGTAGCAGGATAGGAATAGAAGCATACGATACGTACATCTGAATCACTACACTACACATTTTGCGGTTTCAGCGAGCGGCGACTTGTTGTCTACGGTTTCTGCATTCAAGTTAGCTCTGAGCACAGTGAGCACAGGTTCTAAGGAACTAAACAAAGAGCTTATAACAATTCATTCCTTTCGTCTCAATAGTAAAGCAAAGCTAAATGAGATTAACGAACTAACTGGCTACCATGCTTCCATCACTCCTTTTCAAATATCTACTCCAAACTTTACACAAAATTAATACCATTATTGAAACATCACAATATGCAAATAGCACACGAGTGAGACCTACAGTGCTGTCCATATATTACTATAGCACACGAGTGAGACTTACAGTGCTGTCCATATATTACTATAGCACACAAATGAGACCTACAGTGCTGTCCATATATTACTATAATCCACATTCCCCCTCACTACACGTTTAGGAGATAAGCCGCAGGTGACCATATCGGGCATGGTGAGGGTACACCATCTGCGATGAAGGGGTGAACTGGCGTAGATTACGTTAACAGTTGCTAAGTGCTGATAGAGGGTTGTTATTGAGAATTTGGTGGACAGAGGTTATGATTTTTGTGGTTATGGTGAAGCAAGCACAGTTCGAATTCAGGTGGTAACTACAGGATGAATTTTTCAAGTGGACGCGGATGGTCAGATCCGAAACTATAAAGAAGAGCGAAAAATACTCAGAGGAGTCTCATTTTTTTAAATTCGATCTGTGTCTTTGCCTATACAGCTGTCCTGTAAAGGCGTACATGCTGCCTTAAAATCCTGTTCTAAAAAGAAATTCTTCGTCACTACAGAGATGTTGAAAGGATTCCCTTTAGGACCCTGAGTCTTGCTCAGCCACTTTCAGTTTTATTTACGTAAGTGAGTACGTTAACTTATTATTCAGACAGTGATATGGTGATGTTAGGGGTCAAGCATGGCAGCTGATACAACAATAATTTGATTTGGAATGCTAAGTTATCATAACCCGGCAACCCCCAGTAAGTGGGTAGGCACGAATCACGATAGTCTCCTGTCAGTTGTGCTCAACGGTCGCTTATTATTGCCACTATCAGCTTATTTTCAGGCTTATCTGGGTGGTCTTGTTTTTAAGTAGGTATCACAAGGCAATTATGATTGGGAATGATTGTACATTTTAAGATAATTTGCTTGACACATTTGTAAAGTAGCTTTTGGGGTTCTTTTTTCTTCTAAATTGAAAATCCGTTGTATATTATTTTAGCGTTGGAAGAGTCCGGGGAAATCGATATTATCACGATGTATGTATAGGCACGTCACTGGATAATTTACAAACACCTTACGACCTTAAGAAGGTGGCTGGGATAGTCTGGATGTGGAAGGCGGAGGACAGGGTGTTGTGGCGCAGCCTGGGAGAGGCCTATGTCCAGCATTGGACTGCAATAGGCTGAGTTGATTGATTGACCGATACGATTGTTATAAATCTTGCGAGAGAGTAAACTCTCAAAAAATCGTGATGGTAGTATATATAACGAACTTTGAAGTAAAACTATCACGGCTTAATTAGCTCTGTTAGCTTTAGAGTAATAGTGATAGTCGTCCAACTTATAAAATGTATCTATACTTGGAAAATGTCGTACAAAACACAAAATCCTTAAAAAAAATACTTAGGTGAAGTTATATAATTATACATTTAATATTTCAAACGGATTAATTTAAACGTTATTGTCCGTAAAACGTTATTGTCCTTAAAACCTTCTTTTTTTTTTGTGGGGTGGGAAATCATCCAATGACTTCTACCGCTCTGGGTGGAGCGGGAGGGCGTGTCAAACTCTTACTGACTAAAACCCACCCCTGTTCCTTCCCTGCCTGAGTGCCGAGGGGTGCGGTAACTCATTTTCAGAATTTATCCGCTACCCCTAGGCATGCAGGCACCGGCCACGATGGACCCCGTCAGTGGTGGCTGACTACATCTCTTTGAGGCGCGCGTGGAACACTACGCGCCGTCGACTCACAGGCCTGATGCTGATCGGACGGCGAGCTACCCACCGCTCGCCGTCCGCAGGCCCGTCCTTAAAACCTTGAACTCAATTGATATATTTAAAGCCCCTTTCTAAGTCCGCTTGTTATAACGGGTGACTACGGAACCCTACACTGAGCGTGGCGCGACACAAACTTGGCTGGTTTTTTTTTAATTTATGGTTTCGGATATTTCTATTGCCCGTCCGCCAAATCTTTGAAATATTACTAATCCTACTAATATTATAAATGCGAAAGTTTGTATGTTTGTTTGTTTGTATGTTTGTATGTTTGGCTGAAGGTATCGCAAAAACGGCTGAAGGGATTACAATGAAATTTTGCACACACGTAGGTCCATAACCTGGATTAACACATAGGCTACTTTTTATCCCGGTAAATGACAAGACTTAGCGAAGGCTGAGGTGGAAGTAGAAATCCAAAGTAAGGCTGAACGAGCGCACACGCTCAAAAAGTACTAGGACACCAGAAACATGAGAATTATTTCCAGGGCTGAAATTATGAGAGATAAAGACTCACAAAGTACCAGGAGGCCAGAATCATGAATAGGTGTTTTCGGAGATACAATCCTAAGCTGTATAACTTCACAAACCACCAGGATACCAAAATCAAGAAGGAGTGTTTCCGGGGCTATAATCCTAAACGGTGTAGATTCACAAACTACCAGGAGATCAGAATCACAAAACATATTCCGAAGCTGGTATGGAGAGGTAGAGATTTACAAATTACCAGGAGACCAGAAAAATGAGAAGTATTTCCAGTGCTGAAATCATGACCGGTAAAGACTCACAAAGTACCAGGAGACCAGAATCATGAATACGTATTTTCGGGGCTACAATCCTAAGCTGTATAGCTTCACACACCCCACCAGGAGCCCAGAATCAAGAAGAAGAAGTGTTTCCGGGGCTTGAATCCTGAGCGGTATAGATTCACAACCTACTAGGAGATCAGAATCACAAAATTATATTCTGAGGCTTAAAGATTTTTTTTTTTTTAATTATTTGGTATAAATAGAAGGTAGAGATTCATAAATTACCAGGAGACCAGAGTCATGAATAAGTATTTTTGGGGCTGGAATCCTAAGCGGTATAGATTCACAAAATAGCAGGAGACCAGAAATACAAAGAGTGTTCCAGGGCTGAAATCATAAACGGTATAGATTCTCAAACTACCAGTTCACAACTTACTAGGATATCAGAATCACAGAACATATTCTGAGGTTGGTATTAGGAGAGGTAACATCCAAACTAATATTATAAATGCGAAAGTAACTCTGTCTGTCTGTCTTTCTGCCTGTATGTCTGTCTGTCTGTCTTTGCTTCACGCCTAAACTACTGAACCGATTTGTGTGAAATTTGGTACAGACATAGTTTGGAACTTGAGAAAGGACATAGGATAGTTTTTATTACTAAAAATAAAATAAAAAATAAAATTTATTCCGGACATACAGCGCCATCTATTGGTCAAGAGTCGGCATCAATTATGTTGATTTTTGAAGAGTTCCCTAGAATATCTTCCACATTTCATTTTTGAAGAGATCCCGCGAGATCGGGAACTATGTGGGTAAAACCAAAAATCTGCCGGAAGTCACTATTCCACGTGAACGAAGTCGCGGGCAAAAGCTAGTCTTGAATAAGTATTTTTGGGGCTGGAATCCTGAGCGGTATACATTCCCAGGCGTATAGACAACCAATAAACAGAATCATGAAGAAGAGAAATTTCAGACCTGCACGCGGATGCAACCACAGGTACTCGTAAACTCTACCAGGGTGCCAAAATCGTGAAAAAGTTAATTTAATATAAATGTCTAAGCGGACGGAGCCACGAGCAAGAAGCTAAGCACCAATTTAGGATATGTTCGGGACCCAATAAATGAAACAGTTTGGATATGGTAAACTATTATATATAGCATGGTAAATGTCTACGCGGACGGAGCCACGGGCAAGAAGCTAAGCACCAATTTAGGATATGTTCGGGACCCAATAAATGAAACAGTTTCGATATGGTAAACTATTATATTTAATACGGTAAGAGTAACAAGATAGGTACCCCGACACACTGAGTGAGTGTGTGTGCCCCTACTGTCTTTATGTAGAACTTTGACGTTCAAAAAAATCTGGCTTTCAGCCTAATTTAAATAACTTTTGATTTTGATTTCTACAGGATTTATTTAAAGTGCTCCTCTGAAAATACCACTCAGACTTATTACAATTATACTTTTTACGCGGGCGAAGCCGCGGGCGGAAGCTAGTATATTTATATTTACTTGTCAGGCGACGTGCATTTCTTCTTCTCGCCATTTACCAGTTATTAGAAACGTTATCAAATGGGCATGAACTGAGCACCCACGGGATTTTCTAGAAGCCGGGCCTTGCCCTTGAAGTTTTTCGGTCAAAGTTGGAGTCAAAGTTGGAAATAGCCAATCACATGACAGCCAAATGAAAGAGCAGCAAAACTTAGATCTCAGCCCTTTTTTTTTTTTTGGGGTGGAATATCATTCCACCCCAAAAAAAAAACTCTGCTTACTTATTTTCCTTATTTTTTTTTTCTTATTTTTTTTTTTAAATTTCTTTTGCTTTTCTTATTTTTTATTTTTTTCTTTCTTATTTTTCTTTTCTGTTTGCTTATTTCTTTTGAAATAAGCAGCACCTTTGTACTCTTCTATCTGTATTTGTTCGTTTTTCTCTGTAAGTGTTTTTGTGTGTGCATAAATAAATAAATAAATAAATCATTCAATGTGTTCTCCCGATCTGGGGGGCGTGTCAGACTCTTACCGACTTAAATCCCAGGTATTCGAACAATCCCGTGAATATATGGCTTATTTATTTATTTATTAAACTTAATGCACAAGTAAGAATTACTGTACAATGGCAATGACTTACTAACACATTCTTTAGTTGTTAAAAGTGAGAACCTCCTTTAAATAATTCAGTTAATAATCCAATAGAGGAATTAGTAAACCATCGCACTTGCTCCAATATTATTGAATTTTATAAGTGAACCATAAAAATAAGTTATTACAGTATAACTTAGATCGTTTCAACTTTCCTAATTAACTTGATTGCTTTACTTACAACTTGCTAACATTCGGCCATTATGTATTGGAAGTTAGGCCTCCAGAAATATCTGATTACTGTACATAACTTGGTTATTATATCTGTTTAGGTAGAAAGCTACACGTTTTAATTATAGATATTTAAACTAAAAAGTAACGCTGATAAAGTTTAACTGATTGCTATATGAAATCGGATGGCCTATGGGGTTGAAGGGTTCTGGAGTGGCTAACCGTGAATCCGCTAGATGCAAGACGTATAGAACCGGTCAAAGTCCTGGGGTCGCGGATAAATTTGGAACAGAGTTACCGCGCCCCTGGGCACTCAGGCAGGGAAGGAGCAAGGGTGGGTTTTAGTCAGTAAAAGTCTGACACGCCCTCCCGCTCCACCCTGAGTGGGAAGTCATTGTATGTTTTGCCACCACCACAAAAAAAAAGTAACAGTCAAAGTGGTGACACTTATCCTTTCAAACGATGCGTTGGGGCCCGCGCAGGAAATTTGTACGTCCGACCTCCGCTCGCTCGCTCGCGCCGCGCAAGCGCCCGTCCCGTTACCAAATTAAAGCTCAATATCTCGTAAACTACTGGAGCTTTATGCAAATAAAAAATACGTGTGTATAGCTGATAATATAGAGAATCGTTATATGTGAAATGAAAAGTAAACAAAAATGTAACGTTAGCAGTAAACGTTAATATTTGTTAACCTATGTATTTACCAATCATTTTGAAGTTTGTATCTTTGAAACCTATTTATCATTAAACAAGACTATATAAACTGTTTTTTGATACCCAGAAGTCACTAGGTGACATGTTCTAAGTACCACATTAAACACAAACAAAACACCCCTTTCTCTCATTTTTTTCCCGCCAAAATCGCGTCAAGTTACGGCAAGATGAAATATTGACCTATTTTATCGTTGCATTTTACTGTTTTATGTGTTTGTAAATACTAATTATTAACTATTTTCCAAATTACAAGCGATGTTTTAAGAGATTATGTAGTAAATAATACTAAAAAAAAATATTTAAATTATTTATTTACGTAAACATGGGGGATGTTTACGTAACATTTCCATGTTCCGTTTTTTAATTTTAGCATTTTCAACACACACGGAATCTCTGAGAAGTTTATTTATGCGTAATCCTTGAAATATTGCCGATTTTATGGATAAATAACACAATTACGTTTAATTTTACGAAAATTCCAAATAAGTAACAAATATGACTAAAACTGACTGTTGACAGACAACATTTCAACAATTTTTAAGAAAAAATGTCTATGTCATAGTGCAGGATGCCCATTAATAAAAAGACGCGGAATTTAGTCGAGTACCGTTTTAAATAGAGTCTGAGTAACTAAAGTTGACGACTACAGAACAAAAACGATTTAAAGTGAATAAAGCGCGATGACCGCTCCAAGGGTACGGTCGTACAAACGAGTTGTTTTTTTGACCACTCGTCCGGTTTAGTCGAGGTCTCCTATGTCCAGCAATTTTATAAGATTAGGATATAGGCTATTTAATAAGGTACCAAAGGCCTTGGTAATATGTTGACCCCATTGTTATTTTATCTTTTATTGATACATTAACAGCTACCATAAAATACAAGCTGGATAATTGAGGAAAACAATAAAATCAATTAATTATGTTTTATTTTCCCGGCAGACCAGATAATACATAAATCAATTCATAACTGATCGTCGGCTCTAGTACAACAGTAACTTTTTCCCGCGGCTTTGTTCATGTGACCAAACCCACAAGAACAGTGCACTTTTTCTGGGACGAAAAGTAGCCCATACTTAGTTTTCTATGAGTGAATGAAACGTATTTGGAGAAATTAACCCAAACAAATAAACCTCTTTAATTTATTAGTATAAGATCAGACATACCCATGGGTACTTGCTTACAGTTAGCATAAGATTATGTATTACATATTCGATGAAAATCTTTCTATTTTAAAGGATATCTTTACGCTAGGCAGCTGGATTACCTCAATGATCTAAGTTTGCCGGTAATCAGGATACCTATCTGACACCCTCTTGAAGCCTCATCCCTCAAACTGAAACCATTTGCTCCGTCACCCGTCACACAAGTTTCATTGGAAGACCAGCGGCAGACAGCCTGTCTGGCAACATTGCTGAAATTAACCTTTTTGGCGCAGCCGTGAGGCACACTCTATGTTACTTTCATTTTTGGGTTTCGAAAGTCTGAATGAAAAAAGGAAACCCTTAGAGGATCACTTTTTGTTTGTCTGTATGTCTGTCTGTCCGTCTGTCCGTCTGTCACAGCCAATTTGTTGCGAAGCTGCTGGACCGATAGAGTTGAAATTTGGTACACACATGTTATGTGCCCTTTGCGCGTTCAAATATTAGCAGAATTTAATTGTGTCGAGGTGACTGCCGGATTGCTGATCTAATATCTGTGGCTCAAACACGAACGTGTACCCTAAATAAATTAATTTAGTAGAAATATGGAGGACACTTTTGGGGTGAAAATCGGAAAATTTAAAAACAAAGTTTTTCAAACTGTGTCGTGCGACATATGAAATGAAAGAATGCATTTTCATCCACAAAATTATGAAAAAATACATCCGAGACGTACTTGACGAGATGTATTTTTTCATAATTTTAAATTATAATGTTTCAAAGTTATTTAAGAAAATAGATGAAAAATAACCATTCCCTCCCTTATCTCCGAAACCACTGGGCCTTAAATATTGGAAAAAATACAGAAAGTAGTTCTTTACTTATAGATTACAGGAAAACCTGTAAGGAGGAAGATAGTGTAAAAAAAACCTGTAAAAATATGATTTGTTCGGAACCCTTTGCGCGCGAATCCGATTCGTTCTTGGCTGATTTTTTTTAATGATTGTCACTTTTTAGGGTTTCGTAGTTCTAACAAGAGCAAGTGACCCTTAATAGTTCCAATCTGTCTGTCTGTCCGCCCGAGCCATAACGAAGAGACTGTTAGTACTAGAAAGCTGCAATTTCGGCAAGGACATAATTATATATTAATCACGTGACGATATCGAACTGACAATCTTATGTGATTTTCGAGAACCTGGTGACTGACGCCAAATAAATATTGTTTCTCTCTTTCTTTCAAACTCAACGTTAAATACGAGAACTCCTTTGTCTTTAACCCACAGTTATAGATTCTTTTGTGAACAGTTAATCACAGAAGGCATAATATCCTTAGTTAGATTGACAATGGACATGGATCAGACACTACTGGCATTAACAATAGTCATCCTCGAACAGGCGCGTGTTCAGAACTCATTAGCATACATTAATATAGAGATTATTACTAACCCATATCCTGTATCGATCAAGAGATCTTTGCTCAGCCTTGAATTTTTTTCGAAGGACAGGAAATATAGTCTTCAAGGTTTTATTATTGTTACCAGTTTCTGCGAGCGGCTTTAGAATTAGTACTTCACCCTGACAAATATACCCATGTGCTATTCTAGACTAAAATTGTGTGAAAATCGGTTTTCGTGGTATGGGCATGTGATGCGGAGGAATGAAGAAAATATCGTGAGGAAAGTCTTGTGTATGGATGTGGATGGCTATAAGAGGAAGGCCAAAGAAACGATGGATGAACTGTGTGAAAGAGAATATGGGTAAAAAGGGGGTGACTACAGAGATGACGACTAATAGAGGAGTATGGAAGAAAAAGATATGTTGCGCCGACCCCAAGTTTCAATCACTATTTAATAGTCGGTGAGCCGAACACTCGCTTGTTTTTTAAATGTATTATAAAGGTAAATCAATTTTCTTCTGAAAAGTACACATGTTGTTTAACATGGGATTCAATGAAAAACGAAAATGGGACCCATAGTTAATACCTAAAAAATAGGACTTAAAACTGGGATCCAACGAAAATAAATCGTAAATTGGGCAGGAGAGTAGTGATGTTCTATTCTAGACTAAAATCTGTCCCTGTGTCAAATTTCATCCATATCCATTCAGCCGCTTCGGTATGACTTAGCGACAAACATCCATCCATCCAACCAAACTGTCGCATTTTTTATAAGAAAAAATATAGTTTTCATAATTTACAATATTATCGGTGCTTCCCTATTTGATGTGTATCTCTTCCTGAAAATTACACTATCACTTAAGGGAGAAGTCTCTTAAGTGATAGTGTTCTAGAACCTGTTCAATACCGAGATGAAGATATCGGTGTTGAACAGGTTCTCCAACACTTGAAAGAGAAGGCCTAAGTATACCCATATTACTAAACTCATTTGTCTATAATTGAACAACAGCTCACGGAAATGACTCTAATATGTCCATAACGGGACCCAATGTTGTATTCTTTAATTAACCTCTCTCAGTCCATATAAAAACAACATTTGAAACAAGCCGGATCTACCATCCGCTAACATTACGAGTCGTTGATAAAAAAAAACAATTACGGTTCGTTGATGTAACGAGATTATAAAATAAACTCTTTGAATCCAAGTTAATTTCAATTCTAAATTATGTAGTCATACTTTTAAGATTGATGATCTTCATTAGCATGCTCTTCAGTCTTTAAACATTGTTCATCGTAATTTCAGACTAAAAACTAAAGAGAAAATAAGGATGGGACTAGTCAATTTAGGGATTTATAAGATCAACTGGCGCCAGCAGCTTCGCCTGCATGGTAAAAAGTTGCCTATGTTTTAATCCAGGTTATAATCTGTCTGTGTGCCAAATTCCATTCAAATCCCTTCAGCTGTTTTTGCGTAATTGAAACACAAACATACAAACTTTCGCATTTATAATATTAGTAGGATACACTTGGGTGAGGCCTATCTCCAGCAGTGGACGTCTTTCGGTTAAATTGATGATGATGAGGATATGTAAAATGTATATAGTATGGTATATAGTAAGAAGAAGTTCCATAGCAACAACCCAAAAAGTGAAAAAGGAAGTGGTCAGTTAGGTTAACTGAACACATTTCATCAGTGACCAGACAATTCTGAAGATCCGTTAAGAATAGAAACACACGATAATAACCTTTTTTACCAACAAAACGATTTAATCAGATCAGAAAGGTCACGCAGCTGATGGAAATAAGTTCTGTAGACAAAAACCTTAACGAACTATACTCTATCAAAGCCTCTCTGTACCTACACTCAGTCGGACAAAAACACCTAATCAAGAGCGAGAAGTACGTAAAATAACAGTTAATGACAAAGCAGATAAGGAAGGATATATGTATTCCTAACAAGATATATTAGTAGCTCTTGGTCGCCCTCAATTCCACGACATAGCCATTTTTTTCCATAAACCTCAAAGATGTTAACGAGTCCACTTGTTTTTCTAAATAGGAAAAGCAAATTGGACATGCTCACATAGCAACGAGATCTAAAATAAGTCTACATGCTCCCCGCGGTCACACACAGAGCAGATTTCTGGTTGGAACCAGCACAGTGTTCGTTTGCAGTGAGGTTTGTGAGGCACTGTGTCTGATTGTGCTTTTAGCTGGAAAGCGCGTAGTCGTCAATTGAAACTCCGGCCTTAATTGTGTTGTTTACCACAGCCAACTGACAGCAGTCTGGATTTACTCCATACCTCTGTAACGAGTGCGAGATCCTTTGCGACTGTAGTGATACTCCCGCGATGGTTCCAATTCATTGCGGATTTTGAATGGGAAGCTTTGGTTGAGAGAAATTGAAACTTTTCAATGGATGCTCGATTAAGAAAGGGTTAACTGAATAAAGTTGATAGCGGGCGTGGTGTAATGAAACGGTAAGACCGTCTGTTAACATTAAATTTTACAATGTTTATTCGTTTATTTTCGGCACAAAACTCTCCGAATGGGGGCTTATTTCTAATTCCGTATTAAATTAATGTAAATTCGACTGAGACTTATGTTCTCAGTAAAGAAAATGTTTAGAAAATGCAACCGGTTTTGTGAATAAAGATGTTTCTCAACGATTTCTTTTAAGAAGTGTTAGCTGAAGGTTATTTTTTAGTGAACCAGTATAATGGATATTAATTGAGCATACATTGTAACACGTGTGTGTTGGTTTGTGTAATGTAAATGTTACTCTCAAATGTTACACGTGTAAGATTACGTACTGTAATTCATAAATAAAGGATAATCCATCTCAGACGTGGAGGATTTAGGATAACACCAAAGTTTCACTTCTGACATTTAGAGTAGGTATTGCGTATAACAACTGATTTTTTTTTTGCATTGAACCAGTTTGGTTGAGGTTATGTTATCTTCAGGGTCACGGGATTATTTAATAGAGTCACCGTAGCCCCGGAACGCTAAGGGTAGCTGAAAGACATGCGTGGGTTTTAGTCAGTAAGAGTCTGACACGCCTTCACGCTCCACCCAGAGCAGGAGAAGTCATCTGATGCTTTTTAGGGTTTCGTTAGTCAGAATGAAAACACGAAACCCTTAAAGGATCACTCGTATGTCTGTCTGTTCGTCTGTCACAGCCAATTAGTTCCGAATCTGCTGGACCGATAGAGTTGAAATTTGGTACACATGTATATCTGTGACCCAAACACGAACGTGTATCTTACATAAATTAATTTGGAATATGGGGCACACTTGGGGTGAAAATTGGTAAATATAAAACAATACACTATGAGGGTTTCGAATGTATTTTTTTCATAATTTTAAAATATATTATTTCGAAGTTATTTAAGAAAATGGATGTTAAAATGCCACTCCCTTTATCTATTTTTAATGTAATTTACAATTTGAATTAATTATTTGTAATTATTTTCATGATTTTATATTATGGCAATGGGTTGTAAATTACCTGAATAAATAAATGAATTATCATTATTATAGTACGAGTACCTGCCTTTATTTAATTTTTTTAAATTCTAATTTATTGACATTTTTAATTTAATTTGATTCTGTAATTTATTTTATTAACCATTTTTTAATTTCATATTATAACATAATCCCGTTGTACTATATCAACAAAATGTAATTTTGTTTATTAATGTAAAATTGTATTTAAATTTTATGGGCTTTTAAAGCCTGAAATAAATTAATTTATTATTATTTATTATTATATCCGAAACCACTGGGCCTAAAATAAAAAAAAATACAGAAAGTAGTTCTTTACTTATAAATTACAAGAAAACCTCTATGGAGGAGGTAGTGTGAAAAAAACCTGTAAAAAAATATGATTTGTTCGGAACCCTTTGCGCGCGAATCCGACTTGCTCTTGGCCGGTTTTTTAACCCTTTACACCCAGGCTGAAACAAGCGTGAGTTTTAATTTCTTAAATGCCGAGGCCCTCAGGACATTTAGTCGGCCGTACCGTCCCCGCGATTTTTTTAAGTAATTTCAACACCCTCACGGTCGATCGACGTCGGTTGCGTTCGCAAAAATTAAACAGTTTGGCGCTAGAATTTTTTTGAAAGTCAAACTCATCGTTTCAGCCCGGGTGTAAAGGGTTAAAAGGTAATGTTATCTTCATCAGCTTAAATTGAAGGTTGTCCTCTGATATTCTGAATCGCCAAGTGACATCTAATATAAATGTTATGTTGCTCACCAGTGTTCATGAAGACATTATAACATAATATTCCTGAAACAAGAATTAACACAAACTCACGACCAAAATGTCATTAACATAAACTCATTCACATTCTCGTAATGGCTGTCAATACCACGGACTCATTAGGGGCAGAACAATTAGAGGCAGATGAGACTCATTAAAAACTAATAACATTAGTTAGATTTCTACTGGGAGGCTGTGGAAACTTTCATGTATGTAGGACCAGGGAAATATCCACAAGGGTAGCAATTGGGAAATTGGATCTCTACTAGATAAAAATAAACTGTAGTATTCATTCTTCCAGGGAATATACCTACTTATCCCTAGATTTAGAGTAATGTCTTCCATTTGTTGTTGTAGCTTGTTATTTATTGACATTAATCGAATTATTTTTTCCGTTGTCATGGCAACTGAATCGATCGGAGTGGAGGAAGTTTCCTTCAAATGTACTTAGATTATAGGCCTTACCCTTTTTTTTTTGGGGGGTTTGGGAAATCAGCCAATGACTTCTCCCGCTCTGGGTGGAGCGGGAGGGCGTGTCAGACTCTTACTGACTAAAACCCACCCCTGTTCTTTCCCTGCCTGAGTGCCCAGGGGTGCGTTAACTCATTTTCAGAATTTATCCGCTACCCCTAGGCATGCAGGCACCGGCCACGATGGGCCCCATCAGTGGTGGCTGACACTAATCTCTTTGAGGCGCGCGTGGAACACTACCCGCCGTCGACTCACGGGCCTGGTGTTGATCGGACGGCGGGCTACCCACTGCTCGCCGTCCGCAGGCCCGGGTCTACGGTGGCCGGATATAGTCTGGCGACGTCCTACGCCCAGTACCTCTCCTGCGGTGGTAGCGGCCGGGGCCGTGAGGGGCACTCCGTTGAGCTTCCCTCACGCGTCCCGCCTCCGCCTTCGCGAGCATTACTGCTTCGCAGAAGGCGGAGACTGCTTCCCATTCCCTCTCGCTCCGTACCATGGCCTGAACCAGGGCCGGGCGCGAGAGGTCGCCGCCACCGTGTCCTCTGGGCGATCCGCACAGTGGTAACACCCGGGCGTTTCCTCCCGCCTGATTGGATGCAGGAACCTCCCGAAACAACCATGTCCGGTGAGGACCTGCGTCAGGCGGAAGGTGAGGACGCCGTGACGCCTCTCCAGCCACTCCTCAAAGAGGGGCACTACCGCCGCAATGGTGGCGTGCCCAGCGCTGGGTTGCGATAGTCGCTGTCTCCATGTCGCCATGAGATCCTGTCGAGCTCCGTCTGCCGAGCCGCGAGGTGTCGCGGCAGCAGAGTTTCGCCCCGGCGTTTGGTCTCCAGAGCAGCACGAGGACCCTGGCCTCCAGATCCCATGGCGACAGTCCGGCAAGGAGGCTCGCCGCCTCACAGGAGACCGTGCGGTATCCTCGGATGAGCCGAATGGCCATGACCCTTTGGGACGCGTTCAACCAGCGAGCTGGTCGCCGCCTTAGGGAACACGGCCACACCGGTGCCCCGTAAAGGGCCATGGATCACACGATCCCCGCGTAGAGCCTCCGGCAGGAGGCGTTTGGACCTCCCAGATTGGGCAGGAGCCACTTCAAAGCAGCACTGGCCCGCTCCAGTCTGGGAGCCAAACGTCGGAAATGCTCGACGAAGTTCCACCGGCTGTCGAGGACGAGACCCAGGTACCTCATCGTCCTCTCGACGCCGATGTGAACCCCTCCTACCGTTATCCGGGAACCCGACGGTGGCGCGTTCCGAGGACCATGAAAACACATGGCCTCGGACTTGTGCAATGCCACCTCGAATCCCAGTTACCGGATCCTCTTAACGACTGTCGCAACCCCGCGTGACATCAAGTCGGCCGCCGCCTGGTACGACCTCCCCTGCGCCAGGACCAGCGTGTCGTGTAGGCCTTACCCTTAACTTCTAAGGCTCCGCGGACAAACCCGGGTTGTCGAATTAAAGCTCGACGACAACCCGGGTTGCCAGCTGATTTTTTTTTTTAACATAATTTTTTTATTTTTTTTTGTCAAACTCACTGGTGAGTTTCGGAGAGAAAGATGTTATAGTGCAAGTTATGTCCTCCAATTCGACTCCACCTCGAATCATCAAATTGGCAGTTAGTAATAGCTTGTTATAGTATTATTGCCATAAATCGAGGTATTTTCCGTGGTCTTGGTGTGGTGACAAAGTCGAGAAGAGGTCCTTTAATGTGACTTGGAATAAAATGTCCATAAATATGAGAGCCCCATGGCAAAATCCGGGTTGTCAAATTAAACCCCGAGGACAACCCGGGTTGACAGCCGATATTTTTTTTTTTTATATTCTCAGTAATTTTTTTTTTTTTGGTCCGACTCACCGGTGAGTTTCGGGGCTTTACAGGTTAAGAAGATATTTCCACCTTAGCGTTGCGCTAAGGGAAGGGCTTATGGGGTGGCGACAAAGGTGACTTTGGTGTTAGAACGACAAGGAGATAGAAAAAGTCCTTTTGCCAGTTAAGTGTAGTGAATTGAATTTGTCAATTTTCATCTTTTATGTAAAAAATATTATGAAAGTGGAATGTGACAAATAAATGGTAATTCATTCTCTTTAATTTTTTTTTGTTTTGTGTCTTAAGAATTACTTCAAAAGAGCTCATTAAATAAACGTCGTTATTTCTGTTTTGTTTATGTTCTTTCGGCTATTTTCAGCACATTTCCATTACTTACACTGAAAAAAAAACTGAATTAAATTAGCCATTCAAATAACAATGTTAAAGACATATTTACTCTGTTAACTATAGGCCCGTCTTTGTCACGACACGAACGGACAAACAAATAAATTAACTGAGCGTAATAAAATCATTCATATAAACCAACTTATTCACGCAACTCACCAGATCCAATTGCAACTTTACTATGTAAAACATAAGACATGTTTTCGTGATTTTCGACTGCAAAATTGAAATTGTAAGTACCGTAAATGGCCCTTCATGTTAGGCGTTATTTTTAGGAGTTGCTGTATGTGTGAGTGTGTGTGATGGTATGTCTATGTGTGTGTATGACCGTCAAATTGAATTAGTGGGTCTATGTACGGTGTGGCTGGCTCGTGTAGTAGTGTGTAAGTCTATGCTGTATGTGGGATGTTGTGAACGATCCACTGGCTCTCCGACTAATTGATATGGAAATTAAAGTATTGATGTTGGAATAACAGGAAGCGATGTGTGAAATAAAGAGTTGGATGGGTTAGTTTTGTTTGTGGGTGTAGAGAGTACCTACCTGGCCCTTTATGGGTATAACACCAACGTGCTCATATTCAATACAGGACTAGCTGAATGAACATGAAAGCCTAAATTAAAATAGATCAAACAGTTAACAGAAGGACATCGTTTTTCATTTTCACGTTGTTTATTTCAGGAGGCATATCGAGATCCTTTTGGAAAGTTGGAAAATTTTTAGGAAAATGTAATTTTATTTTTATCTAAATCTGTCAAAGTCATTCTCTCTACGATTCATCCCTTATCCTGTAGTCCACTTTAATTGTGTTTAGTTCTAAAGAGATTAAACCAACCAACGGATTTGAAAACAGTAATACCCAAGATAGGATTTTATTGTTTACTCAGAACTGAGGTGAAACAGAACAGGCTAGCAGCAAACACTCGAAAAATGTTGATCGGCGCTAGAATACTTCTTCATAATACACCACCACGCCTGAGTTCCTCTAGGGTGAGGTATAACCATATAGTAGGTACACCCACGTGTCGCCAGATCTGTTCAAATTCCGTATCCGAAGGGTCCAAACGGAGCCCTATTGTTTTCACTCACGTGTCCGTCTGTCTGTCTGTCCATCCGTCATCTGTCACAAAATTTTGTTCCGAAGATTTTTTTAACTCCCCATTGACATAGGAACTTGAAATTTGGTGATGATGTTTATTATAACGTGTATTTTACTAACAAATACCAAAATATTGATTTCCCTCATGTGGTACTGAACCCTAAATGTGCGAATTCTGTGTCAGTTGGCAAAAATTCAGACTCTAGGCTGCTACTGAAGAATTCCACATTATAAAACCCTATGAAACTTTGCCCAACCCGGGAATTGAACCATGGACCTCACGCACTTGTAGCACTTGCGACAACTAGACCACTAGATTCCTTATTCATTTCCATTTGCAAGTTAGAATCATAACCTTTACTGTTATCACAGACGACCCCCGCGGGGCTACTCTTACCAACTAATTACAACGTTGTGAAGTGCACCTGGTTTAATTCAGAAGATGTGCAGAGTCACGCTATGTGCTACCTATGTGTTGTGTGTTGTGTGGGCGTAGGGTTATAATTACGAGGTATTTACATAACAAAGAGGTGGCCCGACACTGGAGTGAGTTTTCATGTATGTCACAGATACAGAAGTACCTCAGTATGTTCTGGTTTTCATTAGTAGGTAAGTACCAGAGAATTGTATAAATAGTCCATTTTTTTCCATCAATGCAACAAGCTGGTAACGTTGTGCTAAAAATGCATCCAGAGAAAATATTTATTAGTGAAAAATATTTGTTTTGAGGGAAATGCATAGTGATCGAGTTTAAAGTACCGGCTGAAAGTTAGCGAAAGTCACGTCCGAGTGACTTTAGGTATGTGTTTTATTTAGCTAAACTCCCGCACATGTGGAAATAGTCCAAAAATAATCTAAAATCCGGAAATGTGCCAAAACACTTTCTTCCTTCATAACCATAAACTACAATAATTCATGATCGGGTAAAAGTACCAACCAAACAATAGTAAAACATTGGAAGGTTGCCCAACCCGTGCAGAAAGCAGCAGGACGCTCCACTTGTCCTGCCTACCCGCATTACACTAGAAAGCACGTGCACCTACCCAATCTAATCGTACACTGGCGGACACTAAAAATAACGCACACAATTAGCCAATCTACGCTTATCTGCTCAATTGAGGCAATTCATCTACATTACACTGCCCGACTAGCTTTAAACTAGTGGGTTAGGGATGAGTTGTAGTGGAAGCGAAGCGCCAGTGCTCATAAAAACGATATTTTTTTGTACCTTGATAATTCAAACCTTCATAATTGCATGAAAATTCAGGATGTCTGGACATTTCCGGGCTTCTAACTTTTATATCATTTTTAATTAATCAAATTCAGAGAAGCCGATTATTTTAAACCCTGCTTTAAATTGATTTTGACGAAATTTTGTGTCATGTGTCTTTTATTAATGTCATACTGGCTTTGCTATCTCGCAGCAGCTTAGCTTAACATCGCTTTCTATGTAACACGTGCTTTTCATGGTGTTATTAAGCACTAAGTACCATAAAATTTATTCACTCTGAAGGTCTGATGGTTGTTACCGTAGTGATAATAATACGCTTTAGTTTTTATTATCATCATCACACATTTTTATTATTCATAAATCCACCAAAATTTAAAGTTTTGTGCTCGTTAAGTATGAATTCTGTGTAGTTCTATAGTAGTATCTTCGAGTTCTTGTAGTATCTACGACTTTTCTTTTAATTATAGTGTAAATAGTAGAACTACGGAAGTCAATGGTCATCAAAACGCCTAAGACAGGCAGAAAGTCTGAAATAAAAATCTAACAAGACCCAAGAATGCCCAGAGCAGTCGCTCCCAAGAAAGAATCCATCAAAAACATTGGAGTGTGGGCACCGTGCAAACAATGTATTCAGTCAAAAAAATTAACCACGACTAGATGAAATAACCACATAGATTATGACTTGAATTACTACATGTTACATCGACACACACAAACATCGACACAGTAAACCTTTAGAATGAAAGTGATCCAACTCAAATAATGCAATTACGATTTGGAAATGATCAAGAAAGTCGTAAAAATGTACTACAGTGTTGATAATTATGAGTAAAGAGCAATGCCAACTCCCCATACATTTGAAAACCTGATAATTAAAGATTATTCATAGTTATAAGGTATAGTAGAAAGACATGTCGTAAGTTTAGAAAATATTGTCAAAAAACAAAAAAAAATACGATTTAAACGCTACGAAAACCAAAAAATATTTGTTACTTCTTCTACTTCTTAGGTTAGGATTTGCCGATATCAAATAGGTAGTTAAGAGTCTATGTTACCTCAAATGGCTTAGCATGATCCTCCGTTATGTCGATAATACTGCAGCATTAATTTTGAAATAAATATATGGCAAGGTTGAGGATCAATGTTAAGTATTATAAACCTCAAAAACACGATTCCATAAAATTTTCTCGATAGAAAAAAAATCCAAAGTTACCTCTAAACCGAAAACAATAAACCGCTAGCATTCAAAAAATGCTTAAAATTAGATCATGAAACTTTGCATACTAACTGAACTTACTATAAAGCAGGTCCTACAAGTTTTTTTATTTTTAAATTACCATTATTTTCACAGTAAAAATAAAATACCTAAACTATCACCTAAACTATGCCGTCTTGAAGCTTGTTCCCTGGCGCCCGACGCCCCCGTTCAGTCTCGCTTCGGCTTTCGAACGGGAGGGCTGTGTCGCTTGCGCTCAGAGCACACATTACGCAACAAGACTACGTAAAATACAAATCTTGTAGTACTTATACTTATAGTGTTGGTGCAATGGGAAATAACCGTAATAAAAATAACAAACGAAAGGATTGGCGCAAAGAAACTGGAAAACATGATAAACGTAATGAAGTAAGTATATAGCTACCTATCTACTTACAGTATTAGTGATTACAAACATGTCACGTTTGGTGCAGTGGCAGGTGATTGGCTGCTGCGTTAGGAGTTGCAGGTGTTTCTGCATGTGAAGATTTGTGTTTGTAAACGCACCTTTCACGATTCAGGCGAAATCCAGGTGTACACTTTTTTTTTTGATAAAAAATGTGAAAAATGGGTGTCCAATTTTGTAAAAAGTTAAAAAGTTCCCTAAATAGGTTTGTTGTTGTTTTGACAATATACAACAAATAGGTATCTATGTAGTACCTAATTGTTTTTTTTTTATAATGTTGCCGACTCCAGGATTTTAACTGAATCGGAGACGGTGCTATTACAAACACAAATCTTCACATTCACAAACGCGCAGAACCGACACAACTGTCTGTAGGCCATAAAACACTGATCTGTTATTATTATTACTACACATGGCTATATAATTTTGACGGCACGGTTGGCGCAGTGGTTGAGCGTTCGGCTGCTACGCTGCGTGTCACGGGTTCGATCCCCGCACGGAACAAATATTTGTATGACCTGCAGATAGTAGTTCCGGGTCTGGGTGTCTTGTGTATGTGAATTTACATGCTTGTGAACGCACCCACGATACAAGAATATTCCTAGTGTGGGGCAACATTTTTTTAAAAGACAAACAAAAATCAAAAAAAAATTTATCAAGCTATAAATTTCCAGTATAAGCTGATCTCACATTGTATAGGAATTCCGTACAATGAGAGGTCAGCTTGTACTGGAAAATTATCCCTCCACCATCAAATACCAATTCACCAAATTTGTATTTCAATAAAAAATGTAGGGTGGGTAATTGTTATTTGTTATTCATAGGGCAAGTCTGCTTCTATGGATGATTTAGTCTTCTTATGTATATTTTAGGGTTCCATAGCCAAATCATAAATAAAAATATGTGAGGTCTAGGTAGGTATTTATTTGTCCCGTGTGATTGTTACAGGACCGGACGGACGGAGGTATGACCTCCGAAAACTGTAGAAATAAATTCGGACGAAACAAATCTTCATGTGTTACAAAATATATAATTGTAAGTACCTATCTATCATACGTGTGTGATAATCACGAAATTTGCTGTTCCCCCATGGCACTACCGCTTGGTACTAACGCGTAACGGTACTATCACGAAATTGGCGAATTCATAATAAAATTTTCATAATGTTGGACTTTTTAGGGTTCCGTATTATTTATTCATGTTGACAAAATTATGCTGCCGGGGTCGCGAGTATATTTGAAAGAGAGTTACCGCGGCTCTTGGCACAGGCAACTGAAGGAACAGGGGTGGGTTTTAGTTAGTAAAAGTCTGAGATGCCCTCCCGCTCCGCCCAGAGCGGGAGGTCATTTTTTATATTTTTTTTTATTATAATCGTTTATTAGGAACAGAACAACAAATACAGGCAGATAAAAAACAATGTACAACGATGGTAGCTGCAAAAGTTTAAAACTTTGGCGCAGCCACCAACGCCCATCACGCTAGTCATTGAATGATAACATAACATACCCCAAAAAAAGTGTTTTATAATGAATGTTGTGTTTTCTTGCAGATCATCCGAGAACATGAGCTGTTCACTGAATATACACAATCATTGAAATCAAGCGTCCCATTGCAGCATTCTAAACATCTTTGGACGAAGCTAAGATATAGATAAGATAGAAGTAAATTTTTGGAGAAAAACTCAAAACGGACTTGTCGTAAATAAAAAACATCCTTGGTATATACAAGTGCAAGGACAATTACATATCATCGGTACAAAAAAAAATGTATTTTCGGAATAAGGTCTGGATGCGACAAAAACATCAAAGTCGAAATTATAGAAAGATGACCAATATTTCTGAAATGGAACTAAAATTAGAACATTTTTATAAAACATGCATGTTACCTGAGCTATGCAATTCCAGACATGTTCTAACTATGTAAATTAGAAATTTAAGCGATTAAAAATAAATGTTATTTAATTTTGACTATTTTTAATTACTTTGAAAAAAACTTATGGTATTTATCATACCTACCTACATACCTACCTGCATACTTACCTACTTATCCTACCTATACCTACCTATCTTATATTTATACAAACCTTGTCCTGAGAATCACGAACACAACAAAAAAAGAATTATGCAATTTGGTGAAGTCCTTCGAAAGATATACGCATACCTACATTTCGGCGATTCATTCTTATATAGATGCATAATAACTAAGAAAGTGGTAATACAAGGAGAAAGCTACCTATTATAAGATTTTAAAATGGCACAGCGTAAACTTACTACCAAGCCAATGTACCTACAGAACCCTCAGTGCAATGGTGACTCGCACTTGACTAGTTTTTTAGCTCTACTGCTACTAAACCGACTCTAAACCACTGCATAAATTCTACAATTTATGTAGTGGTTTAGAATCGATTTTTCTAACCTATGTATACCATATGTATGTATACCTAGGTACTTGCATATACCTACAACCTACATAATTACCTACATGCGCAAACGGCTGTCACATAACATACATACACTAAAACTATAAAACGCAAACTTACTACAAAACTAATTGGCGGAACCCACAGCGCAAAGTTGGCTCGCATTTGACTAGTATTTTATAGAAGTAGGTAGGTAAAATAAAATAGTGTGCACGGCTAGACATCACCTATACCGTCCAGTATAAGCTGATGTCGCATTTTATAGGCTTTCCGCACACTGAGAGGTCAGCTTATACTGGAAACTGATCGTTTATAGATACATTGAAATTGTATTTGCGATATAATATATAATTTTATATTCATAAAATGACAAGTTAAAATTAAATTAGATTGATAATTTTATTTCTTAGTACTCGTCCGATAATAGTGTAGTTTACTCTAACGAAATCGCTTCGACCTCAAGGCCGCGCGTGTCGCGTCTCTGCGAGCAAAAGTGTGCGAGCGAGATAAAGAGTGCAGTGGCACGCGGGGAAGTGGGGGCGAAATTAGAATTTGAGCTGAGATGGTATAGGCTCTTAATATAGAAATAAATGTGCTAGAATTAATTATTAACGCTCGAAGTTTAGTCTAAAATAGGAATACTTACCTAACTATGGTCTAAACCGTCTTTTTTACTTTGTGAATTATTTGAAACCAATTTTACGTCACTGCTTAGACTCTCTATGATTGTCACTGTAAATTGAGTGAAGAACTGTCAAATGTCAAAAAAATCCATTTCAGTCGTGCGAACTCAATTTAATACTGCATGATTAATTTATTTATTTAACGAATCAGCATTGCTATCCAACGTGGCAGCGATGTGGATGAATTTTTTGATGCCCAGTGAGTTGTTTTCATACGCATTTGTACATTTTAGGTATTATTATCAGTTCGTATATATATCTTTTAAGTTATTTCTAATAAAGATCCATTATTTGATTTGATAATTTACAGTTATCCCAATATTTATTTAATTATTACGTTATTTTTGATTAATTTGTATTATACAAATAAATACTTACTGATTAAATAAAACGTAAAATAATGTATAAAACTTAGAAACAGAGTTGAATAAAGTCAAGTAGCAGTGTTTAAAATGAAACATCGTAAAATGTGTAGTCGAAATGCGTTCAAAACATGGTTTACCCTTGAATAAGCATATTATATAGAAAAATTAAAAAAAAAAATCCCGCGTTTCTTTTAACATTGTGATATACGTAATTGATATACAATTGAATTAGCTGAATTTTAACATTTATTTCATTTCTATACATAGGTCAAAAATTGGCATTCTTTCAAAATGTATGTCTTGTCACCACAGGGTTTCAGAGCAGTATTTTTAAGGTCAGTTTATAGCGAAGTCAGAATTTACGGGATTTTAAGTTAGGTCACTTTCATTCTCAGGGTGTGGTATGTTCAGTATTAAACGGTGATCTCCTTCGCAATCGCGTCATATTTTCACCTGCGAAGCTTCACACGTCGAACCCATTTAATCGATGAGGTGATCGCATGACGAGGTACAGGGGGGCGAAGACCGGGACGGAGGGGATGCGCAAACGCATGCACAAATAGATCTTGGCAGGGGCACGCATCGGTGCACAGTGGGGAGGCGGAGGAAGCAGAAGGCTTACTCGTACTTGCTTTGAAGTAGCAACTTTAGGTGGCTGGCAAGGCAAGAAACTGGGGTCAAGTATGGGCCATGTTTAGCAGTGCCATGGTTCGCTGATCACAGAAGACATGTCGCCAATATAGTCAGCGGTTATATTGACGACATGTCAGCTGAGCTGATCAAGCACTGTGCATGCTTCTGAGAATAGTCGAAAACCAGGAAGAAGTTATTATCGCGTGAATAATACAGCTTTCAGCAGCAATTGAACTGTCCAGCTTCTGGTTAGCTTAATTCCTTTTAGTTTCATGTCCCTTTTAGTCGAAATATTTTTCTGGTGTCCTTGTGCACATATCATTTAGGACCAGTTTATTTTCAGCAAAGCTTCAACATGTTGTTGTACGAGTATACTGCTAAGATATAAAAATTCTTTAATAAGTAATAATCACATTCTTTTTTTATAGCGTGTTGATAGCAAATTTAGTTTTTAACCGACTTTCGAAAAAGGAGGAGGTTCTATGTTCGGCTGTATGTATGTTTTTTTTTTATGTATGTCCGCCGATTTCTCCGTCAGTTGTGGACCGATTTTCAAAAATCTTTTATTATTCGAAAGCATATACTCCCGAGGTGGTCCAATATAAATTTTATCGAAATTGCTTCAGCGCTTTTTGAGAAACTGAACAAAAACGAACAAATACGTATACCTAGTTGACGTATTTGTTTTCTCCAATTACGAGTATGTTTGAATTCCACGTTCCATGTTATTGGAATTTGTAGTTCTGGGGTTATAACAACAAAAAATTGAAAAAAAAAAAAATACAAAAAATAACCGACTTTCAAAAAAGAAAATACACTAAAAATTAAAAAATAACTTTAATTTCGGAAGTCGGTGTTTGTATTTTATTTCTTCGTTATTTGACACTGACTTCCGAAATTAAAGTTATTTTTTTAATTTTTAGTGTATTTTCTTTTTTGGAAGTCGGTTGTTTTTTTTTTGTAAAAAAGTTTTTTTTTAAATATAATGTTAGCTTGCTGAATACAGGATTCAGCCATGGCAACCGTATTCGCTGATACAGCCATAAGGTCCTCACGAAACACCGGAGATCGGAACCAACCGAGAACCCCCACCTGTGGAGATTGTCTTGCTATTTCAAATTTGTTACGGAGTACAATTGTAGTCTTCTGTTCAAGAGCTCGTTTCACCTCTTTGTGTCAAATAAACCTTTGTATATGACTTTTCAGTGGTTTCCACGCATACTCACGCCACTCGTACGCATGTGGGCGTGACATCTTGAAGGGACTCCCGTACTACATTATTTGGTTCCTTACTACTTGCACAGTTGAACGAATCATTGCTAAACAAGGTGGAAAAGATAATAAATGAAAACACTGGTAATACTCATCATTATGAACGGCTTATACTATGGGACCAACCCTGAAATAAAACACGGGTAATACTCATCGTTATGAACGACTTATAATATGGGACCAAGCCTGAAATAAAACACGGGTAATACTCATCAGTATGAACGACTTATACTATGGGACCAACCCTGAAATAAAACACGGGTAATACTCATCATTATGAACGGCTTATACTATGGGACCAACCCTGAAATAAAACACGGGTAATACTCATCATTATGAACGGCTTATACTATGGGACCAACCCTGAAATAAAACACGGGTAATACTCATCATTATGAACGGCTTATACTATGGGACCAACCCTGAAATAAAACACGGGTAATACTCATCATTATGAACGGCTTATACTATGGGACCAACCCTGAAATAAAACACGGGTAATACTCATCATTATGAACGGCTTATACTATGGGACCAACCCTGAAATAAAACACGGGTAATACTCATCATTATGAACGGCTTATACTATGGGACCAACCCTGAAATAAAACACGGGTAATACTCATCGTTATGAACGACTTATAATATGGGACCAAGCCTGAAATAAAACACGGGTAATACTCATCAGTATGAACGACTTATACTATGGGACCAACCCTGAAATAAAACACGGGTAATACTCATCATTATGAACGGCTTATACTATGGGACCAACCCTGAAATAAAACACGGGTAATACTCATCATTATGAACGGCTTATACTATGGGACCAACCCTGAAATAAAACACGGGTAATACTCATCATTATGAACGGCTTATACTATGGGACCAACCCTGAAATAAAACACGGGTAATACTCATCATTATGAACGGCTTATACTATGGGACCAACCCTGAAATAAAACACGGGTAATACTCATCATTATGAACGGCTTATACTATGGGACCAACCCTGAAATAAAACACGGGTAATACTCATCATTATGAACGGCTTATACTATGGGACCAACCCTGAAATAAAACACGGGTAATACTCATCATTATGAACGGCTTATACTATGGGACCAACCCTGAAATAAAACACGGGTAATACTCATCGTTATGAACGACTTATAATATGGGACCAAGCCTGAAATAAAACACGGGTAATACTCATCAGTATGAACGACTTATACTATGGGACCAACCCTGAAATAAAACACGGGTAATACTCATCATTATGAACGGCTTATACTATGGGACCAACCCTGAAATAAAACACGGGTAATACTCATCATTATGAACGGCTTATACTATGGGACCAACCCTGAAATAAAACACGGGTAATACTCATCATTATGAACGGCTTATACTATGGGACCAACCCTGAAATAAAACACGGGTAATACTCATCATTATGAACGGCTTATACTATGGGACCAACCCTGAAATAAAACACGGGTAATACTCATCATTATGAACGGCTTATACTATGGGACCAACCCTGAAATAAAACACGGGTAATACTCATCATTATGAACGGCTTATACTATGGGACCAACCCTGAAATAAAACACGAGTAATACTCATCATTATGAACGACTTATACTATGGGACCAACCCTGAAATAAAACACGGGTAATACTCATCATTATGAACTTACTTATACTATGGGACCAACCCTGAAATAAAACACGAGTAATACTCATCATTATGAACGACTTATACTATGGGACCAACCCTGTAATAAAACACGAGTAATACTCATCATTATGAACGACTTATACTATGGGACCAACCCTGAAATAAAACACGGGTAATACTCATCATTATGAACGACTTATACTATGGGACCAACCCTGAAATAAAACACGAGTAATACTCACCATTATGAACGACTTATACTATGGGACCAACCCTGAAATAAAACACGGGTAATACTCATCATTATGAACGACTTATACTATGGGACCAACCCTGAAATAAAACACGAGTAATACTCATCATTATGAACGACTTATACTATGGGATCAACTCTGAAATAAAACACGAGTAATACTCATCATTATGAACGACTTATACTATGGGACCAACCCTGTAATAAAACACGAGTAATGCTCATCATTATGAACGACTTATACTCTGGGACCAACCCTGAAATAAAACACGGGTAGTACTCATCATTATGAACGACTTATACTATGGGACCAACCCTGAAATAAAACACGAGTAATACTCATCATTATGAACGACTTATACTATGGGACCAACCCTGAAATAAAACACGAGTAATACTCATCATTATGAACGACTTATACTATCGGAACAACCCTGAAATTAATCAAAACATGGGTAATACTCATCATTATAAACGACTTATACTATGGGACCAACCCTGAAATCAAACACGAGTAAAACTCATCATTATGAACGACTTATACTATGGGACCAACCCTGAAATAAAACACGAGTAATACTCATCATTATGAACGACTTATACTATAGGACCAACCCTGAAATAAATCAAAACATGGGTAATACTCATCATTATAAACGACTTATCCTATGGGACCAACCCTGAAATAAAACACGAGTAATACTCATCATTATGAACGACTTATACTATGGGACCAACCCTGAAATAAAACACGAGTAATACTCATCATTATGAACGACTTATACTATGGGACCAACCCTGAAATAAAACACGAGTAATACTCATCATTATGAACGACTTATACTATGGGACCAGCCCTGAAATTAATCAAAACATGGGTAATACTCATCATTATAAACGACTTATACTATGGGACCAACCGTGAAATAAAACACGAGTAATACTCATCATTATGAACGACTTATACTATGGGACCAACCCTGAAATAAAACACGAGTAATACTCATCATTATGAACGACTTATACTATGGGACCAACCCTGAAATAAATCAAAACATGGGTATAATACTCATCATTATAAACGACTTATACTATGGGACCAACCCTGAAATAAAACACGAGTAATACTCATCATTATGAACGACTTACAGTATGGGACCAAGCCTGAAATCGCAAAAAAAAATCGGCCAAGTGCGAGTCGGACTCGCGCATGAAGGGTTTAGTACCATCGTACAAGATTATACGCGTCTACTTGTTGTTGTTACCATTATTAAGATCGAGCAAAAAAAGACAAAAACAACACGTTTTTAGTAGGGGAGCCCAATCTAATTTTTAATTAATTTTTATTATTTGTTGTTATAGTGGCAACACAAATACACATTGTGCAAACAATGTTGGTAACATTGTTCGCACAATGTCTATGTCAATGTCAACTGTCTTCCTATCACGGATCATGAGATACAACCCGTTGATAGACAGACGGACGGACAGACGGACCCCTTGGTACGATACCCCTTGGTAAGTCTGGTTGTCAGACTTTCGGGCTTCTGACGACCCGGACCCGACTGTCAATTGTGGATCTTTGACAGTCTAACGTCTAGACCTAGTTAGTAGAGTCTAGATCCACAATTGACAGCCGGGACCAACAGCTTAACGTGCTTTCCCAGACACGGAGGAGTCTCGGCATGTAAAGATGGTCACTCATCCATGGACCAACCTCAGCAAGCGTAGCTTAACCTGATGGATCGACCCATGCGGCTGTTATTACTTTAACTTTAGCAGTCCAATGTTTACCTATATTAGTTATCAAAAGTCACCATTTTTATTATCAAAATTAAGTTTTTTTTTTAACCGACTTCAATAAAGAGGAGGTTCTCAATTCGTCTGTATGTTTTTTTTATGTTTGTTACGCGATATCTCTGCCATTTGTGAATCGATTTTGATGATTCTTTTTTGTTTGGTAGGTCATACCTCAGAAGTGGTCCCGTATAAATTTCATCGAAGTCGATGCAGCACTTTTAAAAAAAAATAACATAAACAAAAAATATGTATACACAGATGACGTTTTGGTTGTCTACAAATGTTCAAATTCCATGTTATCCATTCGGGCATTACTTTTACTTCTGGTGTACAACAACAATTTAAAAAAAAAATACTAAAGAGTGAAAAATAAAAAACTTTTTTCAAAAAATACAACTGACTGCAAAATAACTTTAATTTTGGAAGTCGGTGTCAAATAACGAAGAAACAACAAAATATATACACCGTCTTCCGAAATTAAAGTTATTTTGCAATTTTTGGAAGTCGGTTGTATTTTTTTGTGAAATCTAAAGCAAAGGTAAAACAACATTATTTAAACAAGATTTTAAAATTCACACACATAATTTCGTGTCTGTGCGGTTGACTACTGAAGAATTCATTAATTTCATCATCATCATCATCATCATCATCAGCCTTTTAATGTCCCCACTGCTAGGGCACAGGTCTCCTCTCTGTGAGAGGGTATGGGCCGTAATCCACCACGTAATGGGGGTTGGTGGATGTCACATGTCTTCTAATTTTTGGTTCCAGGATATGCCGGTTTCCTCACGATGTTTTCCTTCACCGTTTTGAAAGCAGTGGTGATGAAATAATTTACACAAAGTAAAGCGCCCGCCTGGGTTCAAACTCACGACCTACAACTTGTAAGTCGCGGCCAATACCACTGGGCCACCACTGTTCATTAATTTATGTGGAGCTAATCCTGAATGTATCAGGTCATGCTTACCACAAAAAATGCATTGTCTTTGGAATTGGACATTTAAAAATTCAACTCCAGACTTTAAGGCCCTTCTTTAAGATATAACATGGCAAAAGTGCCAAAAACGGCCGTTTCTGACACTTTTGCCTACTACTTTGGATACGAAACATTTTGAGACCTGTTTTAACAACATAAAAATTCTTTATCCTCTTTGTAACAAACGTGAAGTTGGATTTTTTAATATTTATTTTCTGTGCTATGCTACGATTTTTTATTCAATGAGGGCGCCACTGGACCGCGAGTTCAGCTTGCAAGATTTGACCCGAACAAACAAAGATTGCAAGTTAAATAAAGCTTGTAAAAGTCACGTGTTTTGAGTCAGCTGACCACTTCAACTGGTTGCTAAGTTAGAAAGTAAGTTACTCCACAAATTTATAGATGAATATTTGATTCAATGCAAAAAACTCGCGTGACACTGCTTATATCATACCTACTAATTATTGCCCATTTTAATTGCACGCCAGTATAGTTCGCAGAGTAAGTGGTTCATAAACGACTAGAAATACTTTTTAACCGACTTCGAAAAAGGAGGAGGTTATCAATTCGGATGTTTGTATTTTTTTTTTTTTTATATATGTTCGGGCATAACTCCGTCATATATTTACGGATTTGCAAAATTCTTTTTTGTTCGAAAGGGGTTTATTCCGAAATGGTTCCATTTAAATTTCAAAAAGATCTGATGATGGGTTTCGGAGACAGACAACGGAACTCTTCAAAAATTGACAGCAAATCAACCGCGATTGCTGCTATCTTATGTCTATGAATTGTTAATACAGTTTAACGGGGCACCACAACTAAAAAGTGAAAAATAAAAAACTTTTTTACAAAAAAATAGAACCGACTTCCAAAAAAAGTGCAAAATAACTTTAATTTCGGCAGTCGGTGTCAAAAAACGAAGACACAAAACAGGAACACCGACTTCCGAAATTAAAGTTATTTTGCACTTTTGTGGAAGTCGGTTCTATTTTTTTGTAAAAAGTTTTTTTAATCTTTACAGTTCTGAATTTCAGAACATAATATACATTGCTTTAAAACCTTTTTCTTGATACGCGTCAGGCCCCTCGCGTATCCATAAGGATACGCAACAATAGGTTTTTAATTGTGTCTGCTAATGAGGGGCCTGACGCGTTAATACTTTATCAATAATCAAGAAATTAGGTAGCAAAACGTTTAAATAAAAATGTACTTAATCTAATCTTTGTAACCGAAATAATCCGACTGAAATCTACCGTGGATTTAATTCTTTTGTAATTGATTAATCTTAGGTACTTATGTTCTTAGTGTAGATAGGTCATAAAATAAATAATTTTCTATAGTTAAAAAAAAAGAACAAAAATCACGCTTTATTTTTAATTTTTCATATTTTTCTAAGCAAACCCTTTCATTTGATACCCTTATCATGGAAATGCATAAAAAATAAATAGTCCGCCATCTTTAGGAATCCGCCATCTTTGATTTAGAATGACGTCACTTAGCTAACCATACATTGTCATCGCTCCTTGATAAGTGTGCGAAGTTTCAATTCAATCCGACGTTTTGAAGTGGGAGAAAATCACGTTCAAAGATTCCGTTACATAGATACATAACAAGCTAATAAAAGCGTGTTAAAAAAAACAGTTGCCGCAATAACTAGGAAACTATTTCATTTCAGAGGATTTTCAGGGTTCCGTACTCAAAGGGTAAAACGGGACCCTATTACTAAGACTCCGCTGTCCGTCTGTCACCAGGCTGTATCTCATGAACCGTGATAGACAGTTGAAATTTTCACAGATGATGTATTTCTGTTGCCGCTTTAACAACAAGTACTAAAAAATACAACAAACGTGATATTTTTGCCGCTTCTATAGATAATGGTACGGAACCCTTCGTGTGCGAGTCCGACTCGCACTTGGCCGTTTTATTGCATACTTTTTGATTACGTTAAACAAGGTTGAAAATATAACATTTGTCAATATTATGACACAACACTCATCGGCACCCACGAAACGACAACAGCATTTGATTAATTGGTAACACTGTTATTGGCATGTTTTACATAATCTAATCTGTAATATGTACCTGAACAAATTGTTAAAGAAGTTAATTATAAACTAATAATAAGTTACGTATGAGAGCACTGCAGCGGCCTTTTACCATTGGGCCACCCAGTGGTAAACGGCCGTGACTTGACGTTGTAGGTCGTGAGTTCAAACCTAGGCTAGGTTTGTGTAAATTATTTCATCACCACTGCTTTCAAAACGGTGAAGGAAAACATCGTAAGGAAACCAGCATGTCCTAGAACCAAAAATTCGAAGATATGTGACATCCACCAACCCGCATTGGGCCCGCGTGGTGGATTACAGCCCACACCCTCTCACAGAGAGGAGGCCTGTGCCCCAGCAGCGGGTACATTAAAAGGCTGATGATGATGATGAATAAGTTATGTAGAAGTGTAATTGTTTTAATTTTAAATTTTATAATAGGGTATCTAATTCTAGTCATAAAATTTATAAATCATAATGAACTAAGTAAAATTAAATTTAAAGTAAATCAAAATTTCACCTATTTTTTTTTGTTATTCATTAAATTATTAATTAATAGGGAATATGCATGCAAAAAATATTTGTTATCTAACCGGTTTATCGATGAAAATACTAAAATAGAGTACGAACAGTGAAAGCAGAATCAAAATTAATCGATAATTAAACGAGATATAACAATTTTAAACAAATATATCTGTCCCTCTCTCGAAAACGCTGTTTTCTATGGCAGTTGTATAGGCGTCATGTCCTTTGACCTCAAAGAACACGTCGAACTTCTCTTTCTAATTATCAACTTTAAAGCTTTATAACTTCGTCGCTGATGATGATATTTTAAAAATTCCTTCATATTTGTTCACTATAGTTAATAAGTCTTCAATTGAACAAACAAAAAAATATAAAAAAATAAATAATGTATGTCATTTATAAGTACCTACTCTGAAAGTGGCCTCAAACAATTTAGATTTTTTATTAACGGAATTCTACACTATCTCTGAGTATTGTAGATTCCTTAGTCCACAAAAACGTAGAGTTTTTGTGTGACAGGGCACGGGAGCAAAGCTGCGAGGAAAAGTTAGTTCAAGTATATTCCAGTTCATCCTCAGAGTTAGTAACCGCTAGAAATAAAACCACGAATAAGGTCAAGCAATAAATCTGAGAAGTGCTCGCATCGTTGGCACCAGCACTTTGTTTCCTGACTTCCACCTGCAGACACTTAAAAGTATTTTCAAATTAAAAAAGAAAATGGATCTACGACCACAATTTTCTTTTGTAATACCTTTACGATTTTCTTTTATCTTTTAAGATACAGTGTACAAATTAAAGAGACAGAACACAACGGGCTACGAAAATGTGAAGTCAAGAGTGAATAGGTTACTTCTAGACAAGCGTGCTCCATCGTCGACCACATCATCGCTTACCATCAGGTGAGATAGTGGTCAAACGCGAGCAATGATAAAAAAATAACTCACCAAAAAAAAGCTCAAATTCTCAGAGCCACTTCAAAATTAGATCAATAATGACATTTTCGAAAAAAATAAACTTATTATATCAGCAATTAAATGTACATACACTCACACACACTAACAAACCGAGTTCATTCACATAAGACCTTGACATGATTACGTTCAATGAATTTAGTGAGCGTTGCGCAGGCGCAGAGCGTATGTATCTCTCCATGTGTGCATGTATAACACACACTAGTGCAGGTATATATGTACGACACGTGGCGAGATGCGCACGATTCGTTATGTAAATCCTTTGACATAATAACTTATTAATACATCTATTCAGTTTCAGCTTTGTTTAGGGGATTTTGTATAAGAAAATCTTGGAAAAGCCATTGGTATTCCTAGTGAAGTAATTAGGTACTTTTCTTGTGGGTAGAGTGCACGATTTTCTTAAAATGAAACGATAACGGATTGAGAAAAGTTATTTTATGGTAAGTACCTACTGATCGATTGGTTAAGGCATGAAGTGGTTTTCATGAAGGTAACAGCACTAACTAATGTAATCCTAACTGTTTCTAACTTCCTACTAATATTATAAATGTGAGAGTTTGTGAGGACGTATGGATGTATGAATGTTTGTCACTTTTTCACGAAAAACTGCTGAACGGATTTGGATGAAACTTTGCACCCGTCAGGCTCCGGAATAGCAGACACTATTAAAAACCTATTGTCGCGTCTCCGATTGGAGACGCGCGGGGCCTGCTTATATATCAGAATAACATGAATCGGCCTAGGGCCTAGCCTTTTCCCAACTATCTTGGGGTCGGCTTCCAGTCTAACCAGATGCAGATGAATACCAGTATTTTACATGGAGCGACTGCCTATCTGACCTCCATAACCCAGTAACTGGGTAATGCGATACCCCTGGGTGACTGGATGTCAAACTTTCGGGCTTCTGACGACTAACGACTGTCAAAGATCCACGATTGACAACCGGGACCAACGTCTTAACGTGCCGTCCGAGACACGTAGGAGCCATGGACCAACCCCGTCAAGCGTAGCTTAACCTGATGGATCGACCCGTGCGGCTGTTATTACTTTAACCACCAGCTCCTCTATATATCAGAATAACATACAGGCTGTAATTTATAATGGGGGAAAGTACTAATTCCATGCGGGCGAAGCCGGTGGCAGAAGCTAGTAAGTATATTATAATGCGAATGTTAGTTTTTTTTTTCCACTTTCACTCCTTAAATATTCGACCGATCATCATGAAATTTCGCATATACGTTGTCAGGGGTACAGACACTGCCAGGGTCGCGGGTGTGTTTGAAAGAGTCACCGCGGCCCCTGGCAAAGGAAACTCAAGGAACACATGAGTTTTAGTCAGTAAGAGTGTGACACGCCCTCCCGCACCACCCAGAGCGGGAGAAGTTATTTCATGATTTCCCCCCTAGAAAAATAAATTAAAACTGGCCAAGTGCATGTCAGATTTCGCACATTAAGGGTTCCGTACTAAATATTGATATTTGTAAGTACAGTACACGTAATAATGAACAATATCACCACAAGTTCATAGGTCAATGGGAAGTTAAAAAAATCTTGGTACCGAAATTTTGTGACAGACGACGGACGGACAGACAGACGGACACGTGAGTGACAACAATAGGTCTCCGTTTGGACCCTTTGGGTACGGAACCCTAAAAAGAGGTACAAAAAAAACATTTTATCCCGAGAAATCTACATAAATGCGAGCGAAGCCCCGGGCAAATACTAGTCTAGTATATAAAAATAACGTGTCACGTTGTTTGTGGTTCCACTCCTCCTCAACCGACTTTAATGATTTTTCTTTGTATATTTGGTAGGTATGAGAATAGCTCGTAAAGTAGTTTTCACCCTCCTACCCCACCCCCATTTTTTAACGCAAAATAACGTTTGCTGGCTCAGCTAATCTAATATATAAAATTCTCGTGTCACAGTTTTCGTTGCCATACTCCTCCGAAACGGCTTGACCGATTTTGATGAAACTTTTTGTGCTTATCCGGTATCTATGAGAATCGGCCAACATCTATTTTTCATCCCCCTAAATGTTAAGGGTAGTCCACCCCTAAATTTATTTTTTTATTTTTTAGGCAAAATTTTTTGTTTTTTTTTTTTTATGACACAACATACAAAAATACATACAACCCTAAATTTTCACCCCTCTACGATCAACCCTTATATTTTATTTGTTAAATAAAAACTTTAATTTTTTTTGGTAAAATTTTTTTGTTATTTTTTGATGACTTACAATAAAAAATCTCATATTACTCTCAATTTTTCACCCCTCTACGATCAACCCCTATTTTTTATTTGTTAATTCCTATCCAGATATTATAATTTCAAGTTCCTTTAATTATGTTTTTTTTTTTAAATTCAATTTGATCTCCCGCCCTCACCGTTCGACTACTGATCAACTATCAATCGATCAGTTATCCCCGCCAGATGTCACCACTTATCCAGCAAACATTACGTAGTAGGGATGAGGACGAAGCCGGTCTCCTGTCTTACTCACTATACATTTTTCAGCCATGTTTTATAAGTTTTATTTGTGTATCAATCGTAGCAGTGACTGTTATACCTATTATTTTAATTTTCCTTTGCAACTCCCATATTAATTTTACTGTCATCGTAAAATTATCATTACGGTTTGACCGATTTTTATGAAATTTTATATGCATATTCAGTAGGTCTGAGAATCGGCTACTATCTATTTTTCATACCCCCAAATAATAAGGGTGACCCCTAAATTTTTTTTTTTTATTTTTTTGACATATTTTTTATTTTTATTTTATTATAATTTAGCATTGTAAAATACAGATAACCCTTAATTTTCATTCTTCTACAACCAACCCTCATTTTTTAATAGCGATATTAGTACAGTAATAATCTTCAACTCTCAGACTTTTATGAATTTTTTGGTGTATATTCGGTAGGTCTGAGAATAGGTCGTTAACTATTTTTATACCAAGAGATAAGGGTGGACCACGCCAAAATTTTATTTTTTTGGACAATACTTTTTTTTTTTATGACAGCTTTAAAAAATACATAATTATATTCTCATAGTAAATTTATCATGAATTTAAAATGCTATAATTATTTATTCCCATTTTATTAATAACTAGCGACCCGCCCCAGCTTCGCTCGGGTACAAATTATACATATAAACCTTCCTCTTCAATCACTCTATCTATTAAAAAAAACCGCATCAAAATCCGTTGCGTAGTTTTAAAGATTTAAGCATACATAGGGATATAGGGACAGAGAAAGCGACTTTGTTTTATACTATGTAGTGATTGCTCACTCCATTGCACTTAGAGATTGATATTGTTTTTTTTTAATTGTTATATTAGTGATAGCAAATATGCATAACATTTTTTAATGTATAGATAACTTTTAAGATATACTATAATTTTAAATATATTAGTTAAGTTATTAACCACAGCGCTCCATTCCTCCATCAGTCATAGACAAAACTTACAATAAGTTAGTTATTTTTTATTTAACTACCAAAATATTCACTATAAATAATTTATACGGCAAAACAACGTTTGCTGGGTCAGCTAGTAATTTATAATAAAGTAGCTCATATACATACACCACAGCGTTTTAATTGTCAAATGTGATTTTAAAGTGCACTTTTTCTCTAACAAACGTTATTCAAATCACCTTTTAAAAGCCATAGCGACTTAAAATAATTTTATTACTTATGTAAATCTGTAAACAATATAATGGCGGCTCTGTGTACATTGACAATAATGTCATTGACTGCTAGAACACGTGCATCGGCCAATCTCGATAATTACTAAATACATTTTCTGCGGTTTTCTTGTTAGCACGCTTGTATAAACGGACACATGAATACACAATATCATGTATAAAGAGGATGGACGTTTTATTGAAAGCGCTGTTTAAGACGATGACATTCGCAAAAACTCAAAAATTGCACGTTTTCTAAAATTGTTGCTAAAACCTGCAAAAAGAATATATTATTATATTAAAAAGAATATATTATTTTGAATATACCTAGGTATTTCTCAGAACTTTTTTGTTTAAACACGTTTAAAAATAAAATCCTCGATAGAAATTATCGTCAAACTTACCTCTAAGATCTTTTAAAAAATATTCCCGTATTACTAGTACGTCAGTAAAATTTATAAAAAATAATGAATCGAAAATAATGCAAAACTTTGATGTATTAGTTTTTGATAGCACAAATCAGTTAAGAGTAAATCGATAAAATGCTTCATAATTTGCAATAAATTGCATGCATTGTGTCTTCACGCATCTCTTTCTTTTCTTTGCAGTCCGAGAGTGACCGCGCTTTAGGTCGTGTCACGCCCTTAACATCTAAATGCTATAGGTAGTTATGTGCAGCAGCATGGTGTGAGCACATGCTCGTTTCAAAGAGAGATGACGGTTCACACGTTCTCCCACGTCACGACTCTTCATTGTGGATAGAGTTAATTGACTTGATTTGTATGAAACAAATGTAGATGAATAATTCAGACTGTCTGACTACCAGTCTCACCAAGAAGCATCGTGTTCCTCAGTAACAGGGTGGTGGAGGTCAGATAGGCAGTTGCTTTAGGTAAAATACTGGTATTCAGGTGCATTCGGTTAGACTGGCTGCCGAGCCCGATCTCGTTGCGAAAGGGCTAGGCACCATGCTGAGGTGTGGTTGGGCACTTAAAAGCTGGCTTTACAGTAATGCAGAGTGAAATGTTTTGCTAAGCGGAAAGCCGCAGAAAAAATATGCCTAAAACAATTCAAACATTTCAGGGGGAAAACGTAACAAATCGTGTTATTCAAACTCTATGCCATTTGTATGAGAGTATCAAGGTTAAATCCATGAGTTAAAACTTCTATAAACTGTAGCGAAAACTCAAAAATGATCTGCGACTTCTTTTAGTTACCTACCTATGTTTTAAAATCATGACGTCACCTTGAAATTACTACCACTCCCATATTCTAAAAATAAAAAGAACATGTTAATACCTAATATAAGTATTCAATCACATACGAGTATGATCCACAATGCATGTAGATTTGCGAACAATGTAACCTTACATAAAAGGAATACAACCTTCAGCCATCAGGAAAATGTGCACGAAAGGTTACTTGACGTCAAAGAAAATCGCACTTAAAGACTATTCTTATTTTCAATCGATTTAATAAATGTTTTGTATGAAACTGGTGAACCATTTTTATTCTGGTTGGGAAATCAGCAAAATAATGACTTCCCCAGCTCTGGGTGGAGCGGGAGGACGTGTCAGACTCTTACTGACTAAAACACTTCCGTGACCCTGGTAGAGTGTTCCAAGGCTGCGGGGACTCTGTCAAACAGTCCCGCGACCCTGACAGAGTGTTCCAGGGCTGCGGGGACTTTCTCAAACACACCCGCGACCCTGGCAGAGTGTTCCAGGGCTGCGGTGACTCTCTCAAACACATACGCGACCCTGGCAGAGTGTTCCAGGGCTGCGGTGACTCACTCAAACACACCCGCGACCCTGGCAGAGTGTTCCAGGGCTGCGGTGACTCTCTCAAACACATACGCGACCCTGGCAGAGTGTTCCAGGGCTGCGGTGACTCTCTCAAACACACCCGCGACCCTGGCAGAGTGTTCCAGGGCTGCGGGGACTCTCTTAAACACACCCGCGACCCTGGCAGAGTGTTCCAGGGCTGCGGGGACTCTCTCAAACACACCCGCGACCCTGGTTGAGTGTTCCAGGGCTGCGGTGACTCTCTCAAACACATACGCGACCCTGGCAGAGTGTTCCAGGGCTGCGGGGACTCTCTTAAACACACCCGCGACCCTGGCAGAGTGTTCCAGGGCTGCCGGGACTCTCTCAAACACACCCGCGACCCTGGCAGAGTGTTCCAGGGCTGCCGGGACTCTCTCAAACACACCCGCGACCCTGGTTGAGTGTTCCAGGGCTGCGGTGACTCTCTCAAACACATACGCGACCCTGGCAGAGTGTTCCAGGGCTGCGGTGACTCACTCAAACACACCCGCGACCCTGGCAGAGTGTTCCAGGGCTGCGGGGACTCTCTTAAACACACCCGCGACCCTGGCAGAGTGTTCCAGGGCTGCGGGGACTCTCTCAAACACACCCGCGACCCTGGTTGAGTGTTCCAGGGCTGCGGTGACTCTCTCAAACACATACGCGACCCTGGCAGAGTGTTCCAGGGCTGCGGGGACTCTCTCAAACACACCCGCGACCCTGGTTGAGTGTTCCAGGGCTGCGGTGACTCTCTCAAACACATACGCGACCCTGGCAGAGTGTTCCAGGGCTGCGGGGACTCTCTTAAACACACCCGCGACCCTGGCAGAGTGTTCCAGGGCTGCGGGGACTCTCTCAAACACACCCGCGACCCTGGTTGAGTGTTCCAGGGCTGCGGTGACTCTCTCAAACACATACGCGACCCTGGCAGAGTGTTCCAGGGCTGCGGTGACTCTCTCAAACACACCCGCGACCCTGGCAGAGTGTTCCAGGGCTGCGGTGACTCTCTCAAACACATACGCGACCCTGGCAGAGTGTTCCAGGGCTGCGGTGACTCTCTCAAACACACCCGCGACCCTGGCAGAGTGTTCCAGGGCTGCGGGGACTCTCTTAAACACACCCGCGACCCTGGCAGAGTGTTCCAGGGCTGCGGGGACTCTCTCAAACACACCCGCGACCCTGGTTGAGTGTTCCAGGGCTGCGGTGACTCTCTCAAACACATACGCGACCCTGGCAGAGTGTTCCAGGGCTGCGGGGACTCTCTCAAACACACCCGCGACCCTGGTTGAGTGTTCCAGGGCTGCGGTGACTCTCTCAAACACATACGCGACCCTGGCAGAGTGTTCCAGGGCTGCGGGGACTCTCTTAAACACACCCGCGACCCTGGCAGAGTGTTCCAGGGCTGCGGGGACTCTCTCAAACACACCCGCGACCCTGGTTGAGTGTTCCAGGGCTGCGGTGACTCTCTCAAACACATACGCGACCCTGGCAGAGTGTTCCAGGGCTGCGGTGACTCTCTCAAACACATACGCGACCCTGGCAGAGTGTTCCAGGGCTGCGGTGAGTCTCTCAAACACACCCGCGACCCTGGTTGAGTGTTCCAGGGCTGCGGGAACTCACTCAAACACACCCGCGACCCTGGCAGAGTGTTCCAGGGCTGCGGTGACTCTCTCAAACACATACGCGACCCTGGCAGAGTGTTCCAGGGCTGCGGTGAGTCTCTCAAACACACCCGCGACCCTGGTTGAGTGTTCCAGGGCTGCGGGAACTCACTCAAACACACCCGCGACCCTGGCAGAGTGTTCCAGGGCTGCGGTGACTCTCTCAAACACATACGCGACCCTGGCAGAGTGTTCCAGGGCTGCGGTGAGTCTCTCAAACACACCCGCGACCCTGGTTGAGTGTTCCAGGGCTGCGGGAACTCACTCAAACACACCCGCGACCCTGGCAGAGTGTTCCAGGGCTGCGGTGACTCTCTCAAACACATACGCGACCCTGGCAGAGTGTTCCAGGGCTGCGGTGACTCTCTCAAACACATACGCGACCCTGGCAGAGTGTTCCAGGGCTGCGGTGAGTCTCTCAAACACACCCGCGACCCTGGTTGAGTGTTCCAGGGCTGCGGGAACTCACTCAAACACACCCGCGACCCTGGCAGAGTGTTCCAGGGCTGCGGGGACTCTCTCAAACACACCCGCGACCCTGGCAGAGTGTTCCAGGGCTGCGGGAACTCACTCAAACACACCCGCGACCCTGGCAGAGTGTTCCAGGGCTGCCGGGACTCTCTCAAACACACCCGCGACCCTGGCAGAGTGTTCCAGGGCTGCCGGGACTCTCTCAAACACACCCGCGACCCTGGCAGAGTGTTCCAGGGCTGCCGGGACTCTCTCAAACACACCCGCGACCCTGGCAGAGTGTTTCAGGGCTGCCGGGACTCTCTCAAACACACCCGCGACCCTGGCAGAGTGTTCCAGGGCTGCGGGGACTCTCTCAAACACACCCGCGACCCTGGCAGAGTGTTCCAGGGCTGCCGGGACTCTCTCAAACACACCCGCGACCCTGGCAGAGTGTTCCAGGGCTGCCGGGACTCTCTCAAACACACCCGCGACCCTGGCAGAGTGTTCCAGGGCTGCGGGGACTCTCTCAAACACACCCGCGACCCTGGCAGAGTGTTCCAGGGCTGCGGGGACTCTCTCAAACACACCCGCGACCCTGGCAGAGTGTTCCAGGGCTGCCGGGACTCTCTCAAACACACCCGCGACCCTGGCAGAGTGTTTCAGGGCTGCCGGGACTCTCTCAAACACACCCGCGACCCTGGCAGAGTGTTCCAGGGCTGCGGGGACTCTCTCAAACACACCCGCGACCCTGGCAGAGTGTTCCAGGGCTGCCGGGACTCTCTCAAACACACCCGCGACCCTGGCAGAGTGTTCCAGGGCTGCCGGGACTCTCTCAAACACTCCCGCGACCCTGGCAGAGTGTTCCAGGGCTGTGGGGACTCTCTCAAACACACCCGCGACCCTGGCAGAGTGTTCCAGGGCTGTGGGGACTCTCTTAAACACTCCCGCGACCCTGGCAGAGTGTTCCAGGGCTGTGGGGACTCTCTTAAACACACCCGCGACCCTGGCAGAGTGTTCCACGGCTGCGGGGACTCTCTTAAACACACCCGCGACCCTGGCAGAGTGTTCCAGGGCTGGGGGGACTCTCTCAAACACACCCGCGACCCTGGCAGAGTGTTCCAGGGCTGCGGGGACTCTCTCAAACACACCCGCGACCCTGGCAGAGTGTTCCAGGGCTGCCGGGACTCTCTCAAACACACCCGCGACCCTGGCAGAGTGTTCCAGGGCTGCGGGGACTCTCTCAAACACACCCGCGACCCTGGCAGAGTGTTCCAGGGCTGCGGGAACTCTCTCAAACACACCCGCGACCCTGGCAGAGTGTTCCAGGGCTGCGGTGACTCTCTCAAACACATACGCGACCCTGGCAGAGTGTTCCAGGGCTGCGGTGACTCTCTCAAACACATACGCGACCCTGGCAGAGTGTTCCAGGGCTGCGGTGAGTCTCTCAAACACACCCGCGACCCTGGTTGAGTGTTCCAGGGCTGCGGGAACTCACTCAAACACACCCGCGACCCTGGCAGAGTGTTCCAGGGCTGCGGGGACTCTCTCAAACACACCCGCGACCCTGGCAGAGTGTTCCAGGGCTGCGGGAACTCACTCAAACACACCCGCGACCCTGGCAGAGTGTTCCAGGGCTGCGGGGACTCTCTCAAACACACCCGCGACCCTGGTTGAGTGTTCCAGGGCTGCGGGAACTCACTCAAACACACCCGCGACCCTGGCAGAGTGTTCCAGGGCTGCGGGGACTCTCTCAAACACACCCGCGACCCTGGCAGAGTGTTCCAGGGCTGCCGGGACTCTCTCAAACACACCCGCGACCCTGGCAGAGTGTTCCAGGGCTGCCGGGACTCTCTCAAACACACCCGCGACCCTGGCAGAGTGTTCCAGGGCTGCCGGGACTCTCTCAAACACACCCGCGACCCTGGCAGAGTGTTCCAGGGCTGCGGGGACTCTCTCAAACACACCCGCGACCCTGGCAGAGTGTTTCAGGGCTGCCGGGACTCTCTCAAACACACCCGCGACCCTGGCAGAGTGTTCCAGGGCTGCCGGGACTCTCTCAAACACACCCGCGACCCTGGCAGAGTGTTCCAGGGCTGCCGGGACTCTCTCAAACACACCCGCGACCCTGGCAGAGTGTTCCAGGGCTGCGGGGACTCTCTCAAACACACCCGCGACCCTGGCAGTGTTCCAGGGCTGCCGGGACTCTCTCAAACACACCCGCGACCCTGGCAGAGTGTTCCAGGGCTGCCGGGACTCTCTCAAACACACCCGCGACCCTGGCAGAGTGTTCCAGGGCTGCCGGGACTCTCTCAAACACACCCGCGACCCTGGCAGAGTGTTCCAGGGCTGCCGGGACTCTCTCAAACACACCCGCGACCCTGGCAGAGTGTTCCAGGGCTGCCGGGACTCTCTCAAACACACCCGCGACCCTGGCAGAGTGTTCCAGGGCTGCCGGGACTCTCTCAAACACACCCGCGACCCTGGCAGAGTGTTCCAGGGCTGCCGGGACTCTCTCAAACACACCCGCGACCCTGGCAGAGTGTTCCAGGGCTGCCGGGACTCTCTCAAACACACCCGCGACCCTGGCAGAGTGTTCCAGGGCTGCGGGGACTCTCTCAAACACACCCGCGACCCTGGCAGAGTGTTCCAGGGCTGCGGGGACTCTCTCAAACACACCCGCGACCCTGGCAGAGTGTTCCAGGGCTGCCGGGACTCTCTCAAACACACCCGCGACCCTGGCAGAGTGTTCCAGGGCTGCCGGGACTCTCTCAAACACACCCGCGACCCTGGCAGAGTGTTCCAGGGCTGCGGGGACTCTCTCAAACACACCCGCGACCCTGGCAGTGTTCCAGGGCTGCCGGGACTCTCTCAAACACACCCGCGACCCTGGCAGAGTGTTCCAGGGCTGCCGGGACTCTCTCAAACACACCCGCGACCCTGGCAGAGTGTTCCAGGGCTGCCGGGACTCTCTCAAACACACCCGCGACCCTGGCAGAGTGTTCCAGGGCTGCGGGGACTCTCTCAAACACACCCGCGACCCTGGCAGTGTTCCAGGGCTGCCGGGACTCTCTCAAACACACCCGCGACCCTGGCAGAGTGTTCCAGGGCTGCGGGGACTCTCTCAAACACACCCGCGACCCTGGCAGAGTGTTCCAGGGCTGGGGGGACTCTCTCAAACACACCCGCGACCCTGGCAGAGTGTTCCAGGGCTGCGGGGACTCTCTCAAACACACCCGCGACCCTGGCAGTGTTCCAGGGCTGCGGTGACTCTCTCAAACACACCCGCGACCCTGGCAGTGTTCCAGGGCTGGGGGGACTCTCTCAAACACACCCGCGACCCTGGCAGAGTGTTCCAGGGCTGCCGGGACTCTCTCAAACACACCCGCGACCCTGGCAGAGTGTTCCAGGGCTGCCGGGACTCTCTCAAACACACCCGCGACCCTGGCAGAGTGTTCCAGGGCTGCCGGGACTCTCTCAAACACACCCGCGACCCTGGCAGAGTGTTCCAGGGCTGCGGGGACTCTCTCAAACACACCCGCGACCCTGACAGAGTGTTCCAGGGCTGCGGGGACTCTCTCAAACACACCCGCGACCCTGGCAGTGTTCCAGGGCTGCGGTGACTCTCTCAAACACACCCGCGACCCTGGCAGTGTTCCAGGGCTGCGGTGACTCTCTCAAACACACCCGCGACCCTGGCAGAGTGTTCCAGGGCTGGGGGGACTCTCTCAAACACACCCGCGACCCTGGCAGAGTGTTCCAGGGCTGGGGGGACTCTCTCAAACACACCCGCGACCCTGGCAGAGTGTTCCAGGGCTGCGGGGACTCTCTCAAACACACCCGCGACCCTGGCAGAGTGTTCCAGGGCTGGGGGGACTCTCTCAAACACACCCGCGACCCTGGCAGAGTGTTCCAGGGCTGCGGGGACTCTCTCAAACACACCCGCGACCCTGGCAGTGTTCCAGGGCTGCGGTGACTCTCTCAAACACACCCGCGACCCTGGCAGTGTTCCAGGGCTGGGGGGACTCTCTCAAACACACCCGCGACCCTGGCAGAGTGTTCCAGGGCTGCCGGGACTCTCTCAAACACACCCGCGACCCTGGCAGAGTGTTCCAGGGCTGCCGGGACTCTCTCAAACACACCCGCGACCCTGGCAGAGTGTTCCAGGGCTGCCGGGACTCTCTCAAACACACCCGCGACCCTGGCAGAGTGTTCCAGGGCTGCGGGGACTCTCTCAAACACACCCGCGACCCTGACAGAGTGTTCCAGGGCTGCGGGGACTCTCTCAAACACACCCGCGACCCTGGCAGTGTTCCAGGGCTGCGGTGACTCTCTCAAACACACCCGCGACCCTGGCAGTGTTCCAGGGCTGCGGTGACTCTCTCAAACACACCCGCGACCCTGGCAGTGTTCCAGGGCTGCGGTGACTCTCTCAAACACACCCGCGACCCTGGCAGTGTTCCAGGGCTGGGGGGACTCTCTCAAACACACCCGCGACCCTGGCAGAGTGTTCCAGGGCTGCGGGGACTCTCTCAAACACACCCGCGACCCTGGCAGAGTGTTCCAGGGCTGCGGGGACTCTCTCAAACACACCCGCGACCCTGGCAGAGTGATCCAGGGCTGCGGTGACTCTCTCAAACAGTCCCTTCGCGCAGCATGCGCTATCGATAGGGGAGCGTGCAGCCAAATGCTTCGGTAAGATGTCCGTATTCTCTATAGAGGCACTTTCGTAGCCACGGTAACGTATGCTGCTGCTAGTTGGTACAAAAGAGCGACGCTCCACGCTATTCACAGCGCGCTGCTCCGATGCCAGAGACCAAACCTGATACTGCTGACGAAGGCGTACAGGTCTACCAGTACGGCTGCGCTGGCAGTGTTGGGCGGTATTCTCCCGGCTGACCTGGAGGTGATCCGTGCAGGGTGGTTTGATGAGGAGCGCCAGGCCGTGGCCGAGGCGCAGGTCGAGCCGATTTTACGCAGGCGGGAGGCAGGCATTCCAAACCGCTTTCTTGCCCGGCGCAAGAAAGCGGTTTGGAATGAGACGATGGATGACTGGCAAAGGAGATGGACGACTGAGGAGAAAGGACGGGAGTTGTTCAGTTTCTTCCCGGACGTGGTGGCCCGACTCAGGTCCAACTGGGTCGTGCCTGATTACCAGCTCTCTCAGATCCTCACGGGACATGGATGCTTTAGGAAAAGACTGCATGATATGAAGCTATGTGAGGTGAGCGTATGCTACTGTGGTCTGGAAGAGGAAGACCTCCACCACGCGCTGTGGGTCTATCCCCTGTATCCTGTATGCAGAAGCAAGATGCAAGATGATGGATGGGATCACCCGCACGGAGGCGGCCCGATCTACTATACTCTGATCTTGTGGGCTCACCGGCGAACTTCGCGAGGCTGCGGGAGTTCGCGCACACGTGGCACGCCGTCCGGAGCGGGCTGGAGCGCGAGGAGCGCAATGCATAGGTGCAGTAGCACAGGGACTGCCCGGCGATGCAGATGCCCTATACCTTGTACTGTCAACCGCCCAATTGTGGGAGAGGAGTTACCACGGGACACACGTGGCTAATTTGTACGGGATCAAGAAGCGCCTGCGGACGATAAAATAAGATGGCCAAGGGAGCTACGTCTGCACGCGCCCCACGATTCAGCCCGTATAACTTCTAAGTTGGAAGGCCCATGGGAAGGTGGAGTCCCGCGACCCTGGCGGAGTGTTCCAGGGCTGCGGGAACTCTCTTAAACAATCCCGCGACCCTGGCAGAGTGTTCCAGGGCTGCGGGGACTCTCTCAAACAGTCCCGCGACCTTGGCAGAGTGTTCCAGGGCTGCAGGAACTCTCTTAAACAGTCCCGCGACCCTGGCAGAGTGTTCCAGGGCTGCGGGGACTCTCTCAAACAGTCCCGCGACCTTGGCAGAGTGTTCCAGGGCTGCAGGAACTCTCTTAAACAGTCCCGCGACCCTGGCAACTCTGCCAGGGTCGCGGGACTGTTCCAGGGCTGCGCGGACTCTCCTAAACTCCCCGCGACCCAAACTGGTGGATTTGGAACTTCTTAATGCTGGCCATGCTAGTAAAATGTGGAGCTAAAAGAAGTTATTTGAGCAAAACATACAATCCACTAATGTTTCAGGAATTTTTAGAGCAATGTTTTTTTTTAAATAATAAATGAGACGTTACCCTCATTTTCGGACTATTTTCGTCGAATAGACTAATCCTGTAAATTTATTCTGCATTTATAATACAGTTCTACGCACTTATTCGAGATCTAAAATAAATCGGATGCGCAAAAGGCGCAAAATAATGCGCGCTAGTTGACAGAATTCCGATTTAACGTCCGGTGTAGGTAACAAGTAGGTAGAGAAAAATCTTAAATTTTAGAAAAATTATCTTAAAAGATGAATATGTTGTCGAACATAAATATTGAGCTCTTAAGGAGTACAACGTAACCCTTGTTTATGGGTCGCGAATAAATTTGAAACTGAAATACCGCGCTCTCTGGACACTCAGGCAACTGAAGGAACAGGGGTTGGTTTTAGTCAGTAAAAATCTGACACGCCCTCCCGTTCCAGCCAGAGCGGGAGAAGTTATTGGATGATTTACCATCCCCACAAAAAAAAACCCCTGTCTATAACAAAAATATTGTCCATCTATATCCAGCTCTAGGCTGGGGGATGGAAGGGTATCTGATCACCTGCAAGAAACCCTATGGTGCCTACTGCCTAGGTCCCAAAATTAAAACGTTACATTTTCCAAATATGCATTAAAAGTTTTGAAAATGAATGTAACATTGCATTCTACAAAGTAATTCAATAGGAACTGTCATTTTATTAAAAAATTACAAAGTGCTGCCTACCTCATTAGTAGTAATCGTAGTGTAAAAGCTTTTTGGCCAGCTCACCGGCTCATGTACACCGAGTCTGTATTTAGATTGCCTAAGATTTATGGACTAGGTGTAATGGGCTAGATCTAGATTTTTTCTGGCATTTTTTGTGTGATTTAATGTAACGCAGTAGTAGAGAGTTTAGAGAGTGCTGAATTATTTGTGCTGTCGCGCAAATGTAGAGTCGTTGACACTATTTGGCTTATGGAAATAGAAGCACTAATCATGTATTGTGAGATTTTCCAGATAATATATTACATAAAATACCTAATGTATGGTCGTATGTTTAAGCTAGAAAATTTTGAAGAAAAACTGCAACGTTGCATACTGAAAATACGTAGAATCTATTAACAAACACACATAAAATTGTAATTAATCATCTACTACTAGAACCAGTTACAAGCGGTTTGGGTTTATGCCAAACATGGTTCACATACCGTACAGTACTTGTTGAAACTTTGAAACCATGTGTAGGTACGTCTGAAATGAATGATATTAATGTGTGATGATGACTGAAGAGACACTGAAACTAATTAAATCCACTAAATACAACAATTGCTTTAATTATATTACCTACTCTTAAATAGGTCATGATACATGCAGCATCAAACAATTGTAACGCACGAGTTAAAATGCCGTTAATATTTCTATTGAATAGAAAAATCCTTGAAAGCTAAAATTGCTTTTTTGTACTGCTGAAGGAAAGAGGCCTGTGGTAATAGCTAGTTTTATTCAGTGGCTTTGGTCGCGTCGCCTATTCTTCAGAAATCGTAAATTTTCCGGTTCAAAAGTAGCTTAAGGCACAAAAGGATGCGGTAGTTTTCATCACTTGAGAATATTTTAAATAATTTTCGTAAAATGATCAGTAGGTACTGCTAGAGATTAGGTACTTCCTATCATCACCATCATCATCATCATCATTTCAGCTGAAAGTTGTCCACTGCTGGACATAGGCTTCCCCCAAGTGCTCGGATCCATCAGATTCCCGCGACGCTAGCCGGGTCATCGGTCCACCTTGAGGGCCTGCTAACGCTGCGTCTTCCGGTACGCGGTCGCCTCTTCAGAACTTTTCAGCCCTATCGACCATCTGTTCTGCGCACAATGTACCCTGCCCACTGCCACTTCAGTTTGGCGTTTCTTCGGGCTACAAGTATATAACAAACACAATTTTACTTCTTCGTAATTTAGATTTCGCTTTGGATATTGTCGCCAATTTTGACACTGACATTGACCACAGACAAGCTGTTCTGCTATCTTTTTTTACACACATTTAACATTAGTTCCCGACATAGTAACAAACTAAGATTGATAAACTTATCTATCCCATTACCGTCTGCACAAATATAGGCCAACCCTTTCGATAAGAGACCTTCATATCTTGCACGTGGAGGTTTTTCGATCCACTCAAAATATTGACATTACAGACATGTGTTTACTAAGTAAATACCCAGTGTCCTTGTGTCTGACTGTCCATGTGTGTCTATCAGGCCTTCGCCAAGTACTTAGGTAAGTACTTTATGGTAGGTAAAAAATATTGAAAAATGTTATTCTGTCGATTCTTATGTAAATAAATAAAATATTTGCTTTATTGGAAAATATATTTCGTTATTGACATTTCGGATGGGATGTTATAATCGCAGACAGCTGAAATATTAGATATTTTGTTTGTGTTGTTTTTTTGATAGCTGAGTTATGATTGCAAAACATGTTTTATTTAAGTTTTGGAGGTGTTGCTATGCAGTGTTGTTGGTGTTGCCAAGTTGAATGCTGAAGAATTATTATGTCATATTTTACGTTTTGCTTTTTGTCTAGGTATAAGATCTTAATCCGACTTACCTACTACAATAAAGAAGTGGTCGTTAATTTTCGATAAGCTGACACACAAAACTAACGATGGCCCTAAATTCTTAATGGAGGTGTGCATTGATAAGACTATATCTACACATAACGTACGTTCTTGTAGGTATGGGTAAACATGTCAAATCATTACCCCCGTTTTGGCAAAACTGATTGCGCTCTGCCGACTTGGTCATTATTGCTGATAACGAACTGCTGATAGCAGTGGACATGAGACAGGTCAGCCGACCAAGAGTAGATTGACTTGGAGACGGGGTTATCTTTTACCAGAAAAGGTACCTACACATATTATTATAATGCTTCTGGTAGTCGGCAGCATCATGCCTATGAAGTTGCCAATTTATAAAACGGGTCACTTCGAGCTGTGATGTCTTCGGATTGACTTGGAATTATAAAATGTATAAATCTTCCCTTTAAGTTTAAGGAGAATGCGGGAGTCGTAGATAGTCCCGGTGACCTGCCGCCATTTCATCCATCCAGTGTTAATTCTTTGCTTAACAGTCCGATCTATTTCGCCATCGCTTTGCACGAGTGAACCGAGATACCAAAAGTCGGAGCAGACTGGGAGAAGTGCGCCATCTGGCACTATAGCTTTAGAACTGTAGAGACCGCCGAAATCGCAGAACAAGTATTCAGTTTTGGTTGCGCTGATTTTCAAGCCAACTTTCTCCAGCTTCTGTTGCCATTTCTCCAATCTGCTCAGGATCTCAGGTCCATCTTCACCGACCAGAACAATGTCGTTGGTAAACAGCATGCACCAGGGTGTCACCTCCTTTATTTCCGACAATCAACAGGAAGAGGTAAGGACTTAAAGCCGACCCTTGACGCAAGTCTACAGCCACACTGAACTCATCGGTGTTGCCGGCAGCCGACCGGATGTAGGTACAAGATTGTCTGTACACAGCACGAATCAACTCAACATACTTCCCAGGCAAACCTTTCTCTTTCAAGGCCCACCACAACACATCCTGAGGTGCAACTTGCGACGTTGTGACGGGCACCATGTGCAAGTTCTTGTGCACACGTCGTGATAGCACCTTTAAGGCATGTTATTCTTTTTAGGGTTCCGTACCCGAAGAGTAACCAACGGGACCCTATTACTATGCTTCCGCTGGCCGTCTGTCTGTCAGCGGGCTGTATCTCACGATCCGTAGTAGCTACCCTAGTAGCATTTTCTGTTGGCATCAAGTGGCCAACAGTGGGGAATCCGTTGGGATATAGTTAGTTAGATTCCCTACATCAAACTTACAATGACCCAACGCAGTAAATTATTATCATTATACCAACCATTTACCAACGTTGGGCCAATGCTACTACTGCCTACCTTTACTTAAAAGCTGTTGGCGTTTTTGCAGTGCTTATAATGTAGGCCCTACAAATATCAACTGCATTGGGCCAATGACTGCCCAATGCAGTTAAATATTACATTACGCCAAAGTTTTTACAAAACGCTCCATATTTTCAAAATGGTTGCTCGGATGAAAATCTTTTCAAGAAAGAAATTGTTGCTCTACTCGAAAACCATGAGATAATGAAAAAAACTCGAAAAATTATTAAGAAAAAAAAATTATTGCAAAATTCTTCTAAGTGTCGGGCCGGATCATCAAAGGACTTAGTAAAATTTTCAGAGTTTTTTTTTTTAATAGATTTCTGCCCTTTTATTGTAGCACCTTACTAACCTTGTCCATAGAAACCATTTAGGCTCTGAGAAGGATGGCCCTCCGACGCACCGTTCCCGAGTTATGGGCCTCCAAATTTTATTTTATTGTTTACAAAACGATCCATATTTTCAAAATGGTTGCTCGGGTGAAAATCTTTTCAAGAAAGAAATTGTTGCTCTACTCGAAAACCATGAGATAATGTAAAAAACTCGAGAAATTATTTAAAAAAAAAAAATTATTGTAAAATTTTTCTAAGTGTCGGCGATCATCAAAGGACTTAGTAAAATTTTCAGAGATTTTTTTTTAACAGATTTCTGCCCTTATTATTGCAGCACCTTACTAACCTTGTCCATAGAAACCATTTAGGCTCTGAGAAGCATGGCCCTCCGACGCACCGTTCCCGAGTTATGGGCCTCCAAATTTTATTTTATTTTTTACAAAACGATCCATATTTTCAAAATGGTTGCTCGGATGAAAATCTTTTCAAGAAAGAAATTGTTGCTCTATTCGAAAACCATGAGATAATGTGAAAAACTCGAAAAATGATTGAGAAAAAAAAATGATTGCAAAATTCTTCTAAGTGTCGGGCTGGATCATCAAAGGACTTAGTATTTTCAGAGATTTTTTTTTTAATAGATTTCTGCCCTTTTTATTGTAGCACCTTACTAACCTTGTCCATAGAAACCATTTAGGCTCTGAGAAGGATGGCCCTCCGACGCACCGTTCCCGAGTTATGGGCCTCCAAATTTTATTTTATTTTTTACAAAACGATCCATATTTTCAAAATGGTTGCTCGGATGAAAATCTTTTCAAGAAAGAAATTGTTGCTCTATTCGAAAACCATGAGATAATGTGAAAAACTCGAAAAATGATTGAGAAAAAAAAATGATTGCAAAATTCTTCTAAGTGTCGGGCTGGATCATCAAAGGACAGTAAAATTTTCAGAGATTTTTTTTTACATATTTCTGCCCTTTTTATTGCAGCACCTTACTAACCTTGTCCATAGAAACCATTTAGGCTCTGTGAAGCATGGCCCTCCGACGCACCGTTCCCGAGTTATGGGCCTCCAAATTTTATTTTATTTTTTACAAAACGATCCATATTTTCAAAATGGTTGCTCGGATGAAAATCTTTTCAAGAAAGAAATTGTTGCTCTACTCGAAAACCATGAGATAATAAAAAAAACTCGAAATATTATTAAGAAAAAAAAATTATTGCAAAATTCTTCTAAGTGTCGGGTCGGATCATCAAAGGGCTTAGTAAAATTTTCAGAGATTTTTTTTTAAATAGATTTCTGCCCTTTTTATTGTAGCACCTTACTAACCTTGTCCATAGAAACCATTTAGGCTCTGAGAAGGATGGCCCTCCGACGCACCGTTCCCGAGTTATGGGCCTCCAAATTTTATTTTATTTTTTACAAAACGATCCATATTTTCAAAATGGTTGCTCGGATGAAAATCTTTTCAAGAAAGAAATTGTTGCTCTACTCGAAAACCATGAGATAATGTAAAAACTCGAGAAATTATTTAAGAAAATAAATTTATTGTAAAATTTTTCTAAGTGTCGGCGATCATCAAAGGACTTAGTAAAATTTTCAGAGATTTTTTTTAACAGATTTCGGCCTGTTTTATTGGAGCACCATATTAACCTTGTCCGTAGAAACCATTTAGGCTCTGAGAAGCATGGCCCTCCGACGCACCGTTCCCGAGTTATAGGCCTCCAAATTTTATTTTATTTTTTACAAAACGCTCCATATTTTCAAAATAGTTGCTCGGATGAAAATCTTTTCAAGGAAGAAATTGTTGCTCTAGTCGAAAACCATGAGATGATGTAAAAATCTCGAGAAATTATTGAGAAAAAATTGAGTAATTGGAGGGTAGTCCCAAATAATACAGTTACAATTTTGAGCTCTCATATAATTAATTTAATAAATTATTAAAAACAACTTTTAAATGCAAGAAACATAATAAAGTAGTACATTGACCTCTGGTGCACTCAGTCAGTTCATCAAATCTCCTTGACACTACTTCTCTACACTGCAAGCACTGCTCTTTGCTGAAATGGACCTGTACTCCAAATCGTCAAGCACTGTGGAGGAGCTGTCTCCTACATTTGCTTCAAGAATGTCACAGTATGAGGAAGACTTGAAGAATGCCAGTGGTGAAGCTTCACATAAGACTATTGCCAGCCTATCCAAGGACTTCACTGAGTTGAAGACCCTAGTTTGGAAAACATTGAGTTCACTGAAATCCCAGATGGAGTTGCTTGTGTTTGGCTGGATAGGCACGAAATGACAACCCGTGCTAAGGTTCTTCTGTTGCATGGCCTGAGTGAGGACAAGGGAGCAGATCTAAGCAATGGTTTCCTGAAGGTTTTGTCGGAGCGTCTGGAAATGGCCAACGTCGCCTCTAAAGATATAACAGCCTGTCACCGCCTTGGAAGCAACACCAGCAAACCTCGTCCCCTCTTAGTTAGATTTGAAAGCCGCATCGTAAGGAATGAGGTGTGGCGAAATAACAACCAAGCTGAAAGGCTCTGGTTTAACGCTGTCTGAGTTCCTGACTAAGCTCAGACACGATATTTTTATGAATGCTCGGAAGTACTTCGGAATACATAAGTGTTGGACGTCTGAGGGGAAGATTGTCATCCAGGTTTCCGAAAAATCGCGACGGAAGATTGAGTTTGCTTCGGAATATCAAGAACTTGTGGCTCAGTTTCCCGTTGCTGAGCCCTCAGCCGTAACTTCGAAGCCAGTGCCCGATAAGAGAATTTGCTAGACAGTTAAGTGATGAGTCTTCGTTGCGGGTCTTCCATTTTTCTGAGTATATAATATACTAGGTACTTATAATTTTTATGTTTTATGTCGTTCATGTGTCGGTCATTCAATTTTTTTAGTTTTTTGTTTTGATTTGATTTTTTACTTATGTTATTATTGTCATTTGACATTTAGACCGTTCGGTGTTACTCAAAGTTTTCGTTCGGAAACATACTAACGTGTATTTATTTTGTTTGGACTACAGGCTTTTTATCTTTTAATTATAAAACTAATTTAGCCGGCGAGTGCATCGAGGTTTGAGTGCTGAAATTATTTTTTTCTTGTTTATTGTTAGATTACTTAAATTTTTTTTAAATTATTTATTTATTTTTATTGTTATTTGTATTTAGTTAAAATGGAAATGGACTGGTCACATGATGAGATCAACAACAGGAAAGTGGACTAAAAAAGTAACAGAATGCTACCATGACCTCATTTACCTTTCCTATAAAATTTGACTTCCTCAACGCAAGGCCAAATTTCTCTTTCTTCGCAGTTTTAAAAACGTTGATTTGGAGCGTTTGAGGGCTGATGCGGGTGGGATTGACTGGTCTTCTGTGTTCACCGGCGAGAATATGGACTCTATGGTGTCAGTTTTCAGCAGTACTATATTGTATTTTGTATGATGCACCCCTTAAAAAGGTAAGTGTCAAACACCTTCCTGCACCATGGCTTTCCCCAGCTATAAAAAACCTGATGGCGAAACGTGATAAGGCCAAGCGTTTATACAGGAATCGGGCTACTGAGGAAAACTGGGACCTTTATAAGAAGATGCGAAATCGCTGCAGTTGTTTGTGTAGGAATGCCAAAAGGCATCACATTCACAACTCAATTGATAACTTCAACCCGACACAAGTATGGCAATTTTTAAAGACTATTGGTATTGGCAAAGCCTCTAGCAAGAGTTCTTCTGATAAAATGGACCTCAATGCACTTAATGCGCACTTTTCTACATCACCAATTATACTCGATATCGATGTTAAATCTTCGACTCTCAATGATCTTTCCAATCTTCCTTTACCAGCAAATACTTCTTTCACTTTTCACCCAATTACTGAGCTAGATATTAAGAAATGTTTTCAATCCATCTCCATTAAGGCGTTAGGTGACTATGGTCTTCAGTTCCAAATGTTCCTACCTATTTTGAGTGAAATAGTTCCTGTTGTAACTCTTATAGTAATTTTTTCTCTTTTCACTAACACGTTTCCTTCTGCTTAGAAGAAGGCTCACGTCTTACCACTTCCTAAAGTTTCAAATCCCTCTTCTCCATCTCAGTTCCGTCCAATATCCATCCTCCCAATCCTTTCCAAAGTTCTCGAGAGCGTTGTTCAGAAGCAACTGTCTTGTTATCTATCCTCTAATGGCCTGCTGAGTCCTTACCTCTGGTTTCAGACCTGGCCATAGCACTGTGACAACTCTTGTCAAAATAACTGACGATATAAGACTGGCTATGGAAAACAAATGCTTGACAGTGTTGGTTTTACTGGACTTCAGCAGTGCCTTTAATTCAGTGTACTTTGACATTCTCTTAGGAATCCTTTCCTCCCTTAATGTCTCTGCGCCAGTAATTGAGTGTTTCAAATCTTATCTTCGAGGCCGCTCGCAGTATGTTCGGTCTGATGAGGATTTCTCTGAATGGTGTGATTTGGCTGCGGTTGTACCTTAGGGTGGCGTCCTCTCTCCTCTTCTTTTCTCAGTTTTTATAAACGCTATCACTAAGGTCTTTACTTCTAACTATCATCTCTATGCAGACGACTTGCAGTTATACCGTCACTTTAGAATGGGTTAACTCGCTGAGGCTGTGGATGCCATCAATGATGACCTTGAAAATATCAACAAGTTGGCTAAATCCTTTGGACTCTTACTGAACCCAACTAAGTCGCAAGCTACATGCTCAGCCTTTTAGATCATCAGTCTCTCCCGCCAGTAGTGTATGATTCGGTGCCCATATTGTACTCGAAAAGCGCTAAAAACCTAGGCGTCCATATAGACACTAACCTCTCTTGGGAGGTTCATATTGCTGACGTTAGTAAGAGGGTTTTCTACTCTTTTCAGTCTCTTAAACGTCTCCAAAAATTCTTATTATTCTTCCATTTCACACTAAGGTCACTCTTGCACAATTTCTTCTCCTACCGCTAATAGACTATGCGGATGTCTGTTTTCTAGATGCAACGGAGGTACTTCTTAACAAACTCGAGCGGCTGCAGAACTTATGCATCCTTTTCATTTTTGGCCTCCGCAAGTACGACCATGTGTCGAAGTTTCGGACCAGATTGAGGTGGCTGCCAATTCGGCATCGCCGAGATACCCATATCCTATCTCTTCTCTATACTATCCTGCATAATCCTAATTCTTCTCAATACCTTCGTGAACGGTTTGAGTACTTCGTTCCGAGGGGTAAACCCTATCGCACTGCCAATTCTCTTCTCCTTCATATTCCGCGTCACACTTCCAGCCGCTATAATGGCTCCTTTTCTGTTACTGTATAATATATATTTAGAATTATTTATGTAGGTTTATAAGTATTGTACACTGAATCCTACCCTCAACAGTGATCTCTCTCTATCACTCAAAGGTTTGCTGGGAGAAAACTCAACATTTAGTTAAGCTCGCCTTTGTACATGTATTGTGTAACCATATGTAATATGTAAAATTTTTGTGTACAATAAAGAATTAAGAAGAAGAAAAAAATTGCAAAAATATTTCCAAGTGCCAAAGGATTTAGACAAATTTTCGGAGTTTTTTTTTTAACTGATTTCGGCTATTTTTATTGTAGCACTTTATTAACCTTGTCCATAGAAACCATTTAATTTAAGGTCTGAGAAGCATGGCCCTCCGACGCACCGTTTCCGAATTACGGGCCTCCAAATTTTATTTTATTTTTTAGAAAATAAATTAAAATTTGAAGGAAAAAGGAAGAAAAAAGGAAAGTCTAAACCACCACATCTAGTGGAAAATCCACTGAGTTGGCAACACTGTGATGTGATAACACTTTTAAAATGGCGTCGTTTCACGTTTGGTTTCACTTATCGGCAATAGCCGGTAAATTATTGTAAGTGTTAATTTAAATAACACTTATTTATATCAGCGAAAAATATGTAATAATAATAAAATATGCCTAAAAATTATCTAAATCACTAGATCTATACAAATCAGAAAGACAAAAAAAAAAACGAACTAACTGATGACTAGGCAGCATGGTCTCTGACCGTAGTCTGTTCCACAAGGAACAAAAGCCAAAAAAGTGACAGACGTCAAGACGTGACAGTTATTTTTTTCTTTCGGAATGGTAGTTTTTACTAGAAATAATGTTCCAACTATATAAAAATACTTAATAGATACTAATATCCGTGTATAAAGTGCATTTTTTTGTGTAACACGAGTTTAAAAAGCTTGTGAGAATTGAAACTTTGTGGTATGGATGAAAATAGAAGGAAATGTTTAAGTGTGACTGTTCACCAGCCAAACAAAACGAAAAACTGTTCCGCTTTCCTAAAACCCGCAGTTTGAAACCTTCGTATTCTGAGGCTACTGCAAACAGATTGTAAATAAATCATTTGAATACATGAACATAATATGCAACTTGGAGAGACTGGTGAGTGCCCTCAGAGATGTTGTTGTTATTGTTAGGTGACCTTAAAGAGGGCTGTTGTACATGGCTCTGAAGAGAGCTGTTTGGATTTACCATTGTGGTGAAAGGAATGATCAGCTAGACTCTGCGTTACCAGCTGCTAGCCGTCCAGGGTGTGCAGGGCGTTTGGAATGGCAAAACGATATAGTTAACACCACTCGGGAAGGCTCCTTTAATGCACCCCTGAAAACCATGGGAAGACCAATACCACCCAGCTCCTGACTTCTTAGAACCCAGGGAACACCTGCCACCTGGACGTGAACTGCAGTGGCCTATATGGAAATCACTCAATGGGTTGCAAATTTAGGTAGGCCGCTGCAAATACAACTTGGTAAAATTCATAGACTGGTCTGATACCCAATGTGAGTGCGGTGCCCCTGTCCAGACCATGAATCACCTACTGGGTATCATCAACGACAACAACAGCCCCGGTATCTGCACACCTTAATAATAAATGATTATTTTACAGATCGACTCTAAAGTCAGACAAAAATGTAAAAAGGCTGAAAGTAGATCGGAATTGGCTTCAACCGTTATAGGAGTAGAAACCGAAAAATGGACAAGGAAGTTCGTCCTTTTCAAATTGACAGTGATGGCCATCTGCTGCCAAAAATAATTTTACCACCAGTATGTACATCGACACCTAGTTCATCACCAAATCTTATACAAAATTTTAATGTTGGTAAGTAACAAAGTTTGTCACTTGTAAGAAAATATAAGATTTCAAAATATTTGTCAGCTAACTTTTACTATGGGACCAACCTCAAAATAAATAAAATCTATGCATTATAATATTATTTATTTATTTAATCAGACAATTAAATTATTATTTCAGTAACAATAAGTATTCACAAAATTATTACAATACATAGAAAAACTTAAAACTTATCAGCCCGGGATTGAGTCTGACAATTACTTGACCATTTTTTACCCGCAATTTTGAGGTTGATTCTTTAGCAAAAATTGCTTGTGTTGGTAGGTTATGTCACCCCCTAATATAAAATACGACAATCCTACATCCTACTAATATTATGTGAATGTTTGTATGTTTGCCTGTCAATCACACAATAATGGCTGAAGGGATTTGAATGAAATTTTGCACACGGGTAGGTCACAGCCTTTTTATTTTTGAAGTTATAATAATAATATGATTATGGTAGCTTGGACCCTATTCCCGATACCGGTGGGATACTGTTTTTTATATTTTTAAATGTTTTTTTTTTATCCTTTATATTTAAATATTTAAAAATGTAATTAATATGTTTAAAAAATGAATAAACGGAATAATATGATTATATTATATAATATTGATATGGGTATCGTGTAGGTTTTCAGGGGCGCCGATTGCAAATCTGACAGTCATTTTAAAATCAAAGATGGCGGATGCCACTTTTTCTCAAACATTCGATATGGGTATCGTGTAATAGGTTTTTGGGAGTGCCGATTGCAAATCTGACACTTATTTTGAAATCAAAGATGGCGGATGCAACTTTTTCTCAAACATTCGATATGGGTATCGTGTAATAGGTTTTTGGGAGTGCCGATTGCAAATCTGACACTTATTTTGAAATCAAAGATGGCGGATGCAACTTTTACCTAAACATTCGATATGGGTGTCGTTTAATTGGTTTTTGGGAGTGCCGATTACAAATCTGACACTTATTTTGAAATCAAAGATGGCGGATGCAACTTTTTCTCAAACATTCGATATGGGTATCGTGTAATAGGTTTTTGGGGCTGCCGATTGCAAATCTGACATTCATTTTTATATCAAAGATGGCGGCTGCCACTTTTTCTCAAAAATTCGATATGGGTATCGTGTAATAGGTTTTTGGGGGTGCTGATTGCGAATTAGACATTCATTTTAAAATCCAAGATGGTGGATGCAACTTTTTCTCAAAAATTCGATATGGGTATCGTGTAATAGGTTTTTGGGGTTGCTGATTGCAAATTAGACATTCATTTTAAAATCCAAGATGGCGGATGCAACTTTCTCTCTAAAATATGATATGGGTATCGTGTAATAGGTTTTTGGGGGTGCTGATTGCGAATTAGACATTCATTTTAAAATCCAAGATGGCGGATGCAACTTTTTCTCAAAGATTCGATATGGGTATCGTGTAATAGGTTTTTGGGGGTGCCGATTGCAAATCTGACATTCATTTTAGAGTCCACGATGGTGGATCATTGTTTTTCTTAAAATTGTGAATTTATTTTACTTTAAATCTATCAAAAGAAACAGTAGTAGGCATACTGTTTTTGAAGTTATACTTCTTTAGGTACGTTAGGGCAAAATGATGAGAGTAAATTTTTACGATGCTCGCGCACACCGTCACAAAAACCTACAGCCTGAAGTTAGCTAGAACCGACACCGTTAAGTTAGCTATGGTCTGTGGTTCATGAAGAATGATCGTTTTCGTTTTGTAAACTTTGTAACAGTTTGGTTTTTTATCTGGTTTTGCCAAAGAAGTATAACTTCTTACGTGCGTACATAAGTACACACACACTTTTTTATATTGTTTTGGAATCTTCTATCTAGGAAATGTATTACTTTATTATTATTATTACTTTAGATGTCATTGCCCAATGTCTTGGACACATTCAAACCGCAATGGAGGACCTGAAGCAAACTCAAAATGATATTTTACTGAGAATATCACTCTCCTTCAACACATGTGTCTAGTGCAGCCACTTTGCTGGTAGATATAGACATACCATTAAAATCACTTGACGATATTAGATAAATAGAAAATTGGCTTGAAGATGAAGAACACAAAGAACAATTTGGTAAGTACAATATTCTGATAGAAATATACAAGCTTTACAAGCAAGCAAGACCACTGGACGTACTGATGATATACTATGTAGTTATAATACTACTATTATATGAAATTTAATAGATAAACGAGTATACATACATTGTTTTACGTTTATTTATGATTGCTTATTGACTATGAGCCGATAAATGTTTTGGCCTATGTTGGTGGCAAAGGAACTGCCACAATTACCAGAAGAAATCTGGAACGGGTTTTCACCAACTCTCTGGCAATTCAATGCAACTGGACTGGATAAAATAATAAGTTTAGTTTGAAAAATTTACAATTATTGTCAAAAGTCATTGTAAGTAGGTATGACTATGAAAATTACAGATAATATTAGATATATTTATGTAACCATATTAGATTCATTTATTTATGGAGAAGCTCGTGGCTTAAGTAATAACAGCTGCACGGGCCGATCCATCAGTTTAAGCTACGTTTGCCGGGATTCATGGATGGGTGACCATCTTTACATACTGAGACTCCTCCGTGCCTCGGAAATCACGTTAAGCTGTTGGTCCCGGCTATCAATCGTGGATCTTTAACAGTCGTTACGGGTCGTCAGAAGCCCGAAAGTGACAACCAGTCTTATCAAGGGGTATCGTATTACCCAGTAATATTATTTGTGGTTTATTATTACTTTATCGATTGTGTTATTCTAAATGAAATGCTAAAGTACTGCTTCGTAATATTTACAGTTGCAGTGTGAAGAAACAAGTTGGCAGAGACAGCAACTGATGCTGGAATCACAGGTGTCATAACAAACTGGTTTAGATTTGCTAGAGATCGAGATGGCGGAAGAGATAACAGAAGAATATGATGAAGCTAATGACAGCAGCTCTAAACGACAATATTCTGGACTATCTGCAAGAACAAAGAGGCGTCATCTAAATGCAATAAAAACTGAATTAAGAGGTAAATTAAGGATCAACGATGAAAGTAATGTTACTAGTAATAATGCAGGTACTAATTTATCATTTATTAATGAACATCATAATAATTGTATATCAGAAAATTATACTGATGATTTTAATGCCGAGGAAATCACTTTCACGCGTAATATATCTACTGGTAAAATTGAAAATGCTGATTTCAAGGATACTGATCTCACCTGTTTGATCTATAATTAAGGAGGTGGTAATTTGGAGGTAAAATTAAACACTGCACCCGCGGGTTTTAATGACTTAGCGTCATATTAACAAATGGCAAACATACAAATGACTCATTGTCCTCAAAATTAGGTAGAACTAAATGATGCCCTAAAAATCTAGAAAAAATATATGTTTAAGTGTCAAATAGGTACTAATTTTTTAAAAGCGAATTGAAATTTTGGAGCCCTTACGTGGAGATTCTAAATGTGGGTAGTCATCTTGACATCAGAATGACTGCCCAATTTTTGAATTCATTTTCTCAGTTATTAATTAGGTACCAATTATTTAAACAAAAGTATCAAATAGTAGCAAATAGGCATTAGATTTTAGTAATATTTTAAAGCTGATCGGTCATTTTGGCCAGTAATTCTGATGTTCACAAGTGTCGTTAGTCACGTTTTGGTCTGTATTAGTGTCAGCCACTATTTATTTTTCTAATAAAAAAGTTTCTATGAATGTATGATTTTCTGCATTTTGTAATTAAACGCAAAAATAGCATTTTTTTCTTTATACGGGTAAGTTTATTTTTGTAAAGTGTCATTCTTATGATTGTGCTGTATTCGTTTCTGTTTCATTTAAAAAATACGACTATTTTGAAATTCAAAGTGACGTTTGTCAGTCACGTTTTGGTCTGTATTAGTGTCAACCACAATTTATTTTTCTAATAAAAAAGTTTCTATGAATGTATAATTTTCTGCATTTTGTAATTAAACGTAAAAATAGCATTTTTTTATTTATATGTTTATTTTTATAAAGTTCCTATGTTATGATTGTATTGTATTCGTAATGTTTCATTTAAAAATACGATTATTCTGAAATCCAAAGTGACGTTAGTCAGTCACGTTTTGGTCTGTATTAGTGTCAGCCACAATTTATTTTTCTAATAAAAAAGTTTTTACGAATGTAAGGTTTTCCATTTCAACACATCCCATTATTTTTTTTCATGTACAAATACAAACACAAATTACGACTACTATTACAAATTAGTTATAAAACATGCATCGAGAAAGATCTGTAGTTCAAAAACACTTCATCACGAGTTCATTTTGCATGAAGTGTCAGTCACATTTACATTTGTTTAAATAAACCTTAACTTTTTTAACCTGTCAAGCCCGGGACGTGTCACGTTTCAGCATATGTCAGTCCCCGTTGACAGGCGGCCATCGTGTAACTACAGACTTGGTCAGGTTCCGTGTGTATGAACCTTGTTACAGGTCTAAAGACCTTGGCTAATAGTGATAATAGCGGTTTAAAACGCGTGAATCGGGTTTTTGGCAAGGCAAACTAGCGGAAAACTAGCGGCACACATGAGAGCCACCGGGGTTATAAAGTACACATTTATTACCACGGAGGTTTAATTAAAGGATATTTATACAAAATTACTGAAATTAGTACTATAAAAATAGTGGAATTCGTAAAACAATGCAAAATAAAACTCAAATCGTGTCAAATGTAGAGTTAGTCACATATGGCATTACCCTAACATATTTTTTGGAACAGTGGTGGCCCAGTGGTGACTGTCGCGACTTACAAGTTGTAGGTTGTGAGTTCAAACCCAGGCAGGCGCTTTACTTTATGTAAATTATTTCATCACTACTGCTCTCAAAACGGTGAAGGATAACATCGTGAGGAAACTGGCAAGTCCTAGTACCAAAAATTTGAAGACATGTGACATCCATCAATCTGCATTGGGCCCGCGTGGTGGATTACGGTCCACACCCTCTCACAGAGAGGAAGCCTGTGTTCTAGCAGTGGGGACATTAAAATGCTGATGATGATGATTTTTTAATTCTAATTATATTTGTACCACAGCTGTAATTCTAAAATACTACACTTAAGGCTAGCTTCACAGCTATCCGGGAGACCCGTACGGGCCGCCTGTAAGGGATCCCAGAACGGAGACTTACGTAGGCGCTAGAACATCGTTTCACAGCGACGCGGATTGGTCCGTATGCGACCCGCTCCGCGTCGCTGTGAAACAATGTTTTAGCGCCTCACGTATGTCTCCGTTCCGGGTGCCAGTACGGGCGGCCCGTACGGGTCTTCCGGACAGCTGTGAAACCAGCCTAACCAAACCCTAACCATTTGTCAACTGTAGGATATATAACTGTCAATATTGTGTAAGAAGGCCGCACAATGCAAAACAACCAATGGAATAAAAATCTACAATGGCCCCCCCCAGGCCCAGTTGTTGGCCCCCCCAGGCCCAGTTGTTGGCCCCCCCCAGGCCCAGTTGTTGGCCCCTTTTTGGCCATTTTTTGTGGGCCCTTTGATGTAGGCCCTACCTCTATTAGATGGCCAAATCTAACAGTTGGCCAACCCACGAAGTGCACGTGGCCCAACTGAATGCCCACAATAAATGCTATTAGGGTACACAGTTGAAATTTTCACAGATTATGTATTTCTGTTGCCGCTATAACAACAAATAATAAAAATAAATTGAAAATGAAGGGGGCACCCTAGAGAGCCCCCTTTAATTTTTAATTTATTTTTATTATTTGTTGTTATAGCGGCTATAGAAATACACATCATCGTCATCATCATTTCAGCCGAAAGACGTCCACTGCTGGACGTACGCCTCCTCCAAGTGTCGCCACAACGAGCGGTCCTGTGCGTCTCGCATCCATCAGCTACCCGTGACCCTCACAAGGTCATCAGTCCACCTTATGGGAAGCACGAAAATACACTGAAAATTTCAACTGTCTACCTTATTATTATTACAACGGATTATGAGATACAACTCAAAAAAAACTCTGTTGTCCGCCTGTCTGTCAGCAGGCTGTCTGCAACCGTCCTAAATGGAAAACCCAACAGCCTAACTTAGAAAGGGGTGCTATGGTGTTACTTAAGTCTGATAATGTATACTGTTAGCATTGATCAGCCAATATTGCTCGTTTAAACTACTAATAATAATAATAATATGGCAATATCACGTTATATTGGGATCGATCTATCATCACTGACAGGACTATTGTTGCCAATAAGCCTGACATAGTGGTGATAGATCGACAAGAGCGTCGCACAATGATTGTTGATATAGCTGTCCCTCATGACGAGAACCTCGTGAAGGCTGAGAGAGATAAAAAAACAAAGTATCTTGATCTGGCTCGCGAGGTTGTCGACATGTGGGAGGTGGATACAGCAGTCATTGTGCCGATAGTCGTGACGGCCAATGGCTTAATTGCCAAGAGCCTCGACCAACATCTCAGGAGGCTCTCGTTAGGCAGTTGGATCAAGGGCTTGATCCAGAAAGCAGTACTCCTGGACACGGCTCGTATTGTTAGGAGGTTCCTTTCTCAGGAGCCCTGACCACCGGTAGCTTGGACCCTATTCCGGATACCGGTGGGCTACTACTTTTTATATTTTTAAATGTTTTTGTATTTATTTATGTTTTTATATGTAAGTACCTAAATATTTGAAAATGTAAAGTGTATGTATATAAGATTGAATAAATATAATAATAATATAATTTTTATTTCAGACCAGAGATGATGTCCATTTTGTTAGTAACAATGTTCTTATAGACTAGTGTTAATAATACTTAAAATTACCCACAACCAAACACAAAAAAAAAAAAAGACAGTAAACCCATCTATCACTACCTCGCCATTCCATGACAAATGGCGCAGCAATGACCGATGTAATCGCAGTCCAGCCGACTAGCAATCATGCTAAGGATGCTGTTGGCGCTGCCACGTACTCTACGCACCAGGGAAGAGAGCTTCTGCCCTGCATGCTTGAGTCTAATGTGTTCATTATGAATGATCAGCTTAGTCAAAGTTGACCTTTTAGGCAAGATAATGGGATGCTTTCGCTGAAATGTTAGGTATGTCTTTTGTAAGCGACCGTGCTCTTAACAGACCTTGGCCATCGATAAAAGGATTTAAACTACTCAAATAACAACTTAAGTTAGCCTTTGACTTTAACAATTTTAAATTTTGAGATCTTGCAAACTGAAAAAAAAAACCAAAAAAACACGTATCTAGAAACGTGTTTTTTTCAGTTTATTGTACGGAACCGTTCGTGTGCACGTCCGACTCGCACTTGGCCGGTTTTTTTTTTAAGTTATTAATTTGATTCTTTGGGTTTTGTATTTTCTGTAATATAGCAAAAAAAAACCACTGAAAATAACATGAGAAATTTTGAAAACCAACCACCAAGACCAAGTCAGGAATCCTAAATTCAAATAAATATTATTTTTCATACGAAGTAATCACAGTTGAAAGTGTACAGTTTCAAGAAACGGTAATTTCTTATGTAAAGACTCAATAATTGATTTATTTCAACTTTTGTGGCCAATAAAAAATAAGAATAGCCACACTAGTTTTGTCGTAGTTATACAATGACCATTCGTTTGGTAATTTACTTCGTGATAATTCCCTACATCGTAACTTGTGGCAACCACGACCAAGATTTGATAATACCAGTTCATGCTAGCTTTTGAACCTTCGGAATTGGATAGTTTTATTCCGCCAAGCCCGTTCCATCATCAGACTACTAGACGTACGACGATGTGTCAGTGGTACATGGTGGACATTTCATCCACACGCACAAAACGTTTTGGGAACACATTCATTATGCGTACAGCTAAGGAGATGAATTCCCTGCCTGAGTGTTTATCCTGATAGCTACAACCTGGGAGTCTTTAAGTCAAGAGTGAACAGGTTACTTCTAGGCAAGCGTGCTCCATCTTCGACCACATTGTCGCTTACCATCAGGTGAGATAGTGGTCAAAAAAGCAAGATAAAAAGACTTCCAAAAAAAGCGCAAAATAACTTTAATTTCGTTTTTGACACCGACTTCCGGAATTAAAGTTATTTTGCACTCTTTTTGGAAGTCGGTTCTATTTTTTTGTAAGAGAGTTTTTTATTTTTCACTTTTTAGTTGTGGTTCCCCATTAAATTATGTAACAATTCATAGACATAGGACTGTAGCAATCGCGGTTGATTCGCTGTCAATTTTTGAAGAGTTCCGTTGTCTGTCTCCGAAACCCACCAACAGATCTATATGAAATTTAAATGGGACTATTTCGAAACAAACCCCTTTCGAACAAAAGAAGAATTTTGTAAATCCGTCAATACATATGGCGCAGTTATGCCCGAACATACCTACACAAAAAAAAAAATTATAAACATTCGAAATGATAATACCTCCTTCTTTTTGAAGTCGGTTAAAAGGACGAAGATTTTTTGACACACAATTCCTGAAACTCAATCGATAAGAAACAAACTCCCTTCCTCATAGTTACTCTTAACTAGGTACCTACTAAGAACTTGGAGTCGTGTCCCACCTGCATCAACTAAACCCTTACAAGGTGGGAGTGTGACAGGCCGCCATGTTCGAGGAAGTGTGACCTCTGACACAGTTCGGGGCACGTTCGCATCGCAGCTGATACCTTATCGAGCAGCCGGCCATTCGCTAATATTATCGAGTATTACGAGCGAAGCAAATAATTCGAGGGTTCCGCACTTTATGATTGAAGTATCCAAAAATAAATAAATTTCTTTATTTGCCGGCTACTTTGGCCCATAAATTGATACCTTACAAATAACATATTTGTGTTAAAATACTTTTTGTGTAAGCATATAGAAACTTAAGTCTATGTTGGTAATCACTTTACTTATCACTACGTCATTGTGCGTTCTGGTGGCACTTGTCCGCGGGAGCGACGGAACACCACGTCCTGCGGCCAAAAGTCCTCTTCCATAACGAGGTGCAGAAAACATGTTGGTACACGCACCACAATTTGAAGTTGCGGCGCGATTCCAGCAGCTGCACTCTCGGCTTGTAACTTATCCTTTGGCGCACGTAATGCACGATGTCCTCCGCCTTAGTGGTGTATTGTAGGCGAGAGATGTATACCGGATGTTCGGCTTCGCGCACGTATATTTACTTTAGGCTCCGTGGGAGCCGTGCCGCAGCTGTTCCAGTTGGTTCGCTGACGGCGCTTCCTCCTTTGCACCATCACGAATCCGTCGTCAGTTCCCTTCATCATCATCGTCATTCATAGCCCGACTTCGCCCACCGCTGAAGAAAGGCCTCATATTGCTTGTGCCAATCTCCAGGTATACAGACCTAGTTGTTCTATCTCACCAAAGCGTGTTGGCCTTGGCTGTGTGTGTAAATTCACCGGCACATTGTTTTTTGTGTGCGTTAGCTTGGAGCGAGCGGTGTCAAAGAAAATAGCTTACGCACACAAAACAATGGGCTACACACACAACCAAGACCAACCCGCCTTTATGAGATAGAACAACTTTACCTGGGTCAGTCTCATCCTGGTTCCAACCGCGATGGCGATCAATGATTACCTAAGTAACATTCTATAGTTTTTTATTATTATTGATATGCACGCGTTAGACCACTATCTCACCTGATGGTAAGCGATGATGTGGTCGAAGACGTAGCAAGCTTGCCTAGAAGTAACCTATTCACTCTTGGCTCAAATAGCACCAGGTTTTAGCTATCAGGAAAAACATATTCTGGCATGGAATTCCACTGCTTAACTGTTGTTAATTAAAAGTTGCTATAATCAGTACAAATATGTGACCATGCATATGTTATGTTGTTTAGTGTCCCTTCAGCAAATTTAGCACCAGTAGCAAACTTGCTGAGTTGTTCTATTTAGCTCGTGCCGGCAACTGATAAGCAGAAGATATCATGTATGTGTGCATATTTGCATTTGCTTGTCTTCCATCTAGTCGATTCATCAACTTGATTGTTTAATTAGTTATTGTGTATCTAGATCGAAAACAACGTTATCTATCGCCACAGTTTTAATCTCGAGGAACAGCTAAGTCATTTTCGAGCCAAGAACAGCAATAATCCTAGTTTATCTGCCAAAAGGCTTCACAAACTCAGTTAGACAATAAAAAAACAGAGTTAGTTCTCCAAATATGGAACCCAAGTGCAAACAGACTCGCCCCTGATAACATATCTCAAGGATGAATTAAAAAAATATAGGGTTACGTAAGCACACCAATGTAGCGTAAACATGTTTTTTTTTATGCACATATATTCGATAACACCGAATTACCACTTTTAAATCAAATTACGATTGATGACATCTCTATGGTGATAACAATACAGTTGAATATAGCCTGATTTGTATGTAAAGCATTTGTCATGGCCCAAGGTCAGTATTAAAATTTTCTCACCTATGACACAATGCGGAGGAAAACAAAAGTTTCACGGTTATCACGCGATAAGAAAATTCGACACACTTGAAGAAAATTCTCGAAGCATTGCACTCACAGATAAATTTGAAATAGGTACAGTCGGAATCAAAATTCAAGGTCACCACCTCACCAAGTAAACTTCTGAGAAGTGCTAACGCTGGTTTCTTAACTGCATCCTAAAAGATTTGCCAGGGGAACATACTCTCGTGATAAATAGTTATTCTATGTCTCCAGCACTTGCTCTACCCGTGTGCCATGACTGCCATGTTTCATCCAAATCCATTACAGACGAACGGACAGAATTAATTTCACATTTTTAATATTAAATATGGAAGTATGGACATAATCTGTCGAAATGTCCCATGACTATAACTTATTTATTTTAGTTTGCCAATTGCATCGAATCTTCGGTAAATCGGGGACTTACGAAGTTTCTTAAATGAGCGATTCTTTTTTGTTTTATGTGGCATTTTTACACTGAGTTTCTTTCTATAGGTGGAGCAGAGTGATCCTTCTGTGCATTGTGTTTTCCATTGTATTCTACAGTTTTAGCATTCAAGACTTAGTGTCGAGAATTCCTATTCGTCTAGGTAATAAGTAGAAGTGTTGTGAAAAACAACTTTGATTGATGTGGAGTCGTTTACGTGATCGACTGCAGAGTAGGTACAGTAGTCACGTAGTACCAAGTGATTCAGATACAAATAAATTACTAACAAATTACATACATGTCGAATGGTAAACAGGTACCTGCTCTATAAACAGCTTTAATAGTATAAAACATAGTTTTTTTGCCGCGACTTCGCTCTTGTTCTATTCAACAGGAATTGTGCATTTCCAGGGATAAATAGTCTACGGCTCTCAGAGATTTCATAATCATTGATAGGCTCAAGTTTGAAAACTATCTCACCTGATGATAAGCGATGATGTGATGATAGACTACGCCTGCCTAAAAGTAACCTATTCTCTCTTGTTGAAGTTATATTTCTTTTGGCGCGTTAGGGAAAAATGATGAGAGTAAATTTTTACGATGCGCGTACATCACACTAATATTATAAAGGCGAAAGTTTGTGAGTGTGTATGTTTGTTACCTCTTCACGCTCAAATGGCTGGACTGCTTTGGATGAATTTTGGTATGTAGATAGCTTATACTGTAACGTAGTGGTGTTACAATCTTAATTGAAACATAAACGTGCGGAATAAATCCAGATACCAAAAGCCATTGTGATGGCTTTGGTAGGCATAGACAATTTTAGTTGACTGACAACACTATTGTCTTTGGTTTCTATGACATCTGTCAATGACGGCGTAGATATAAAAACCCTTCGAGTACAACGTGGAGGCCTTTCTATATATTATAATGTACTCTGTGTGGAGGCCTTTTCGAATCTTAATCCAGCTGCGGGCGTGAGACTCACACTCTTGTTCTGTCGAACACCCTTGAGCCGTGAAGCGATCGCCAAATCCTAGCAGTTGCACGTTTGCATTGGCAAATATTTGCCAATTTAATTACGTGTTCTTCAACCCCTGTAATTGGGTGAGTGTTTGAACAGCATACAGGTAGCTTTGTGCATTCTGTGTTCCTAATCTTGTGTAATTCTTTCCAGAACATGTCTTTCCTAATTTCTTTTCTTAGCATTGTATAATCAAGGCTCATAACCTACAAAAGATCTGTCGCAAATTGTAATCACGCCTTCCGCGGGATTAGCTTTACTATGCACATACATATAGCCTTAGCTATGTACATGCTGACTTGCGCGTGGCTGCTGCTGCTCTTGAATGTCATCATGCTTTTCCTCCTCACCTTTGTAAACTCCGTCTGATTTTGACAACCACACAAATTAGCGCACGTGCGGCCGCTTTGCTCATGCTTAGGTGTCAAAATCAGCGGAGAAGCTCATTCAGCCATCATTGACACGCTGGACATTGTTCCCAGGGTCCTAGATCCGGATTACCTGCTCCAGTTTTCCTGACCCGGCTTTCCAAAAACCAAAAAAATGGAGGGAGAGGACTTGGAGCCCTGCACTCTGGGCACGCACCTGCATCGTCCTCCATCGCGGCCATCCTGCCGCAGTGCCTCGTGGCGCGGCCACTAGGCCACTCATCACGGCGGCTCGCTCCACGCCGGGTTCATATTTACCCGCGTGGCCTCAGCAGGCCGTCTCCGAGCCGGCTAGACCACCTGCCGGCCGATCCATCCTGGCTCCTGTCGACCCTGCGAGCCGGCGCTGCCGCCTGCCGGCCAACACCTCCGGGGGCAAGCGCAACGTGGCTTCCCCGAGACACCAAGGCTGAGCCAGGGCAGTAGCGTGCTATCTCCCGGGGAATATTGAAAATTGTGACTGCAGACCTACCCACACCCTTTCTCTATTTAAAATATATTTATTTAACGTTGACCGAGTTACGTGTTGTTCTTTTTTCTATCCCACGAAGGCTCCTTGCGTCACAATACCCTGGGTTAACACATAGGCTACTTTTTATCCTGGTCTACGCGCGGTTTCCTACTTTTTATCCTGGTCTACGCGGGTGAAACCGCGGGGCGCAGCTAGTCGTCACTAAAAACCGACACCCTGAAGTTAGCTAGAACCGACACCCTGAAGTTAGCTATAGTCTGTGATTCATGAAGAATGATTGTTTTCCTTTTGTAAACTTTGTGACAGTTTGGTTTTTTATCTTACAAAAGTACACACACACTTTTTCTTAAAGACTACCAGCTTTTTTCCAACTATATTGTGTTCGCCTCCCAGTTCGGATACAGCTGGATACCAGTATTTTACATGGAGCAACTGCCCCACCAGTAACTGGGTAAATTGGCAAGACTAACCGTTACTACTGTTAAAGATCTCTGAATGACAGCCTGAATTTGAACAGACTGAAGGATCAGAGATCGCTCTATACATATTGTATACCTAATCAGCTTTAACAGGAACCAATGGTAAACAGATATTTATTATTTTCCAGAAACAGAACAGTTGGTAAACAATAATATTGACGCGGAAATTCGATAATCTATTACATTTACGTGGATAATCAATTGCAGCCATTTTATCTGGAAAAGTGGGTGTGTACCTACTCTCCACCGAACTGAACTAATCAAGGTTAACTAATCAAGATAATAATATTATTGACTGGGTTTATATGTACCTACAGTAGGCCGCACGTCACACTGGTAGGTAAAAAAACAACTGTCAGGGTCGCGGCGGGAGTGTTTTAAAGAGTCACCGCGCCCCTGGCACAAACAACGGAAGGAACACGGGTGGGTTATAGTCAGTAAGAGTCTGTGACGCCCTAAGAAGTTATTTGATGATTTCTCAACTTCAAAAATAAAAACCGGCCAAGTGCGAGTCGGACTCGCACACAAATGGTATCATAAACTAAAAACAAAAATAAAATATAGAAAAATAAAAAAATAAAAAAAATATTTTTTTTGGGTTTTGTTTTGTTCTCTCCATGATCGAAGGGTGAAACATTAAAGGTAGAAAATCCCCCCCCCCTTTTTTAAATGGGGAAGCCCCCTTTATTTTTTAATTAAATTTTATTATTTGTTGTTATAGCGTTGTAACTCGACATAAACGATTACATAAATAGCGGCAGCAAAAATACACATTCTGTGAAAATTCTAACTGTCTACCTATTACGGATCATGAGATGCAGCCCGCTGACAGACAGACGGACATCGGAGTCATAGTAATAGGGTCCTGTTGGTTACCCTTCGGGTACGGAACCTAAAAAGTAGCAAAACCAACCCAGAAGTAGCTGTCTTCTTCTCTTGGAACCCCAAAATACACATGACCAAGTCATGGTCAAAGTGTTACCTACGACAAGCGGTCGACTGTACTTCACACTCAGCTAACTTGACTAACAATTAAATACTATTTTTAACTATAGGTTTGATAAAAAACTGGCCCTTAGTTTGACTGCTGAGCGTGTGGAGGATTGAGAAATGTTATTGGGGTTTCGTCTGGGTAAGTTTCGAGTAAGTATCTGACTTTGTGCCTGGTAAGTGGTAATGTGCTGGTGGTCCGGCTAGTAGTAGTCCTCTCTAACATGTTGCATTATCTACGCTATATGTACATTGTGGGTAATCTATGCGTCTGTCTACCCTTTAGGTACATAAGCGTGGTGTAGTCGCTAAAAACAACGAATGGCTTGAGAAATCGGTCTAAAGTTTTATGTAAAACATACGTATTTAAAAAAGTTAATTTTTTTCTTTAGCGTCATATTATACAAGATAATAGGTTAGTAATTATAAATAATGACACCATTGAAAGATAATAATTCTTGTTACTAACCGAAAATCTCTCGTCGTTATTTAGCTATGAGTCATGGTTTGAATAAGTTATGTTTTTACATTATGTAATTATGTACATATTTAGAATATCAGTTGGTACATAAGTTAGTCATCATGAGTCAAAAAGAGTTCCGCCATCTTGAACATTTCTCTCTCTCATCTTCCAATTTTTCTTGAAATTTTCTGCGTTCTTGAATTAAGTTCTAAATATAATCGCGTTTAAATGTAATCTGTTACTAATTCAATAACAACTTATGGAGTAGGGACTAATTAAGTCTGAATAAAAGAAGGAAAAATTTCAAATAACCCGAAACTGTCAAAAAACAACTAAAAAGTTCCAAACAAGTCACTTTCCAAGCAGTCTGATGAAGTTGGTGGCAGTTATTTTAATTCAATCACAGATTTGGTGCTAGTGATTGAATGCTAATACAGAAAAGATATTTTATTAATTGAATCACTAGCTCTCTACTGCCAGCTGCTTCGCCCGCCTGAAATATATCTCTGCGCCAAATTTCATCCAGATCCATTCAGTCGTTCAGGCGTGATTGAGTAATAGACATCCATCCATCCACATTTATCCAATTTTAAGTAGGAATCGTCAATATTAGGATTACTATTGACGAGGTTTCAGGTATGTTTCAGATAATTTTGGTGACCGTTAAGTATCCTGATTTCCTCCATTTAATCTATTCTTATACTTAAGGAACAGTTCTTGCCAGGAAAATCATTTAATTTTCCACGAATAACAATGAAATTATTCCATATAAAATCACAGACAAGAGCTAGTTCAAAATAAATATACTTAGGTAAGTCTATGTAACCGTCTCTATTAGCTCTATTAAAAATAATAGAGGCGTTATCAGCGGCGACGTCGAGTCTACACCATATTCTTATCAGCGTATCGGTATCAGTGAGTAGTGACTAGTGACTAGTGACTCAGTAGGTACCACTTAGCATACAATAGGGTCGCGGGTTCGAGGCCCGCCGTAGCACAGCTGCGTTTGCGCAAATATGTAGATCACTGGGAAGGCTAAAACAGAAGTTGTGATAACCTTTTTTTGATGATTCAAGTATTTTCGTTTCATGTGTGATCCCGGATGAGATCTTTTTAAGATAGTTTAATAGGTATAATTAATTTTTGATAATAAATATTTTACTTTTTTAATAGGTATAATTACCTTATTTTTAATGATATTTGTTAAAACGTGACGGGTGACAACGTACCGTATCGCCAATTGTCGTGATAATAGTCGCGCAAACAAATTTACACGTGATAACAGTTATCAGTCGCCAATAGGACTGGCATGGCGGGGACTGGCATGCGCCTGAAGCGTGATCGAGGAAACTGAATGGCGATATAAAATTATGAATTAATGAAAATCTATGAATATGACAGTCATCTCATAGCCATAGTAGCAACCAGATATCGCAGTTGTCTAAAAGCTGGGATGGATGAGGTCCAGCCTAAGTGAAACTATACAGGTAACATTAAAAATCGAGCAGTTTTCCTAGGTGAGATTTCTTCAGAGATGTCGATAACTAAGGGAGTAACGATTAGCAGCGCAGGATGCTGTTGCAGGTCTTATCTTACCTTCGCCCACGTAACCACGATTCTGCATTGCTACTATCCCGATACAGCATGAATACAGACGAGATGCAGCATCGACACAGTCGTGCGCTATGGTGACTACATGTGAATGCCTATTGACGCTGTTGTTCGCAAATATGCAGTAGTAGTAGTAGTAGTAGTAGCACAGTCGCGGGTTAGTAGCGATGCAGTCGCGCGTTAGAAGCGATGCAGTCGCGGGTTAATAGCGATGCAGTCGCGCGTTGGAAGCGATGCAGTCGCGGGTTAATAGCGATGCAGTCGCGCGTTGGAAGCGATGCAGTCGCGGGTTAATAGCGATGCAGTCGCGCGTTGGAAGCGATGCAGTCGCGGGTTAATAGCGATGCAGTCGCGCGTTGGAAGCGATGCAGTCGCGGGTTAATAGCGATGCAGTCGCGCGTTGGAAGCGATGCAGTCGCGGGTTAATAGCGATGCAGTCGCGCGTTGGAAGCGATGCAGTCGCGGGTTAATAGTTATGCAGTCGCGCGTCAGAACGATGCAGTCGCGCATTAGTAGTGATGCAGTTGTGTGTTGTAAATAGGACAAACAGCCAAAAGCAGCGATGCAGCGGCGGAAACAAGTTACTAAACCGATACAAAAAGTCGTTGTTGTAAAACATAGTTTTACGTGTATTCTTCTGTATTGGCAAAAATATTAGCTGGTACCGAAGCTCTGCGAACCGCCGCTCATGGAGGCAATTTTATTGTGTTACGTGTCACAAGACGGCATAGCAACAACATGACCTGTGCAAATGCAGACATAACCGGCGACGCATGTCTGTTACAGTGTCACGTACGAGACACGCACCTCTTGCCAGTTTCATCACTAGTCACCAGTGCTGCGGTGAGTGTCTATACGTTTCTGTTTGACGAGCTGTGCTGGCGACGGGTAATTTGCTTGATTTCAAGCTGTTGCTGCAAAGGTATCGTGATTAAGATCTTTTTGGCTAGGAAATACTGTCTTAAGATGAGAAATATCTCAATCCTTTACATAGCAGTAGGGATTTTTTTTGTGAATAGGCTTTATTTTTTTAAGCATAGCAAAACTTCCGCAAGTTGGTGGGTATAGCTGAAAACCAAACAGAGCTTAGCACTAAGGCTGAAACAAAGGCTCCTCAATTTCAGTGATAATTTATACCTACCTATGTATTTTTAGTTGATTTCAGAGTAGGTACTTAAAAGAAAAACAGCAAGATCAATGTAATTATTATTACAAAAGTAGTAAGTACCTACTTTATCACATCCAAAGTAAGGCGAATCTGCTAATACTTGATCTAGCAGCAATTTCTGAATTCTTTAATCTAACACGAGTCAATGCTATATCAGACTTTGATCCAGGTATATACAGGGTGTAACGGAAAGGTGTGGTCATATTTTAGGAACTGCATCTGCCCATCGATATGAACAACTTTCTTCAAGAAAATCCGAAGAAATTAAAAAAAAAAAATTACCTCCCATACAAATATTGAGTGAGTACTAATGAAATTATAATCAGTATATAAATGCATTTCTTTCACATTTCATTTTTAATGTAGAAGAAATGAAGAGGGGGAGGGAGGCCAAAGAAAAGATGGATGGATTGTGTGAGGAGTGATAAAGAAAAGAGAGTCAGTGATAGCGTGACGACTGACAGGACAGAATGGAAGAAAAAAACGTGTTACGCCGATCCCAAGTAACATGGGATAAGGTAAGAGTCTGAGATATACAAAAAATGCATTATTTATGTTTCTGACGAGAACATATTATCATATTCATAAAAGCAAACAAGAATATAAAGAAAAGAGACACACTGGTCAAAAAATCACAGTACTTCATTGAATTTGGCATATTTAGAAGACGGAAAAGCGCGCTCAAAACGAAATGCACTTTTTGGCTATCTGAGCTGCTTGTTTCTTGCAAAGATTGCAACCAACATTTACGTAACCATTGCTCCTCATATTTTCTCCTCAACTACAAATAGAGAACATTTCCCTGTCATTTCCAGTGACTCCATATTTTCCTCGCAACACAATAGGTAACGCATACATTTGTCACTTCGACGAGCTTACGTAACAAGTTACAAACAGACACACAATGCACTCGTCTGTCTGTCTGTACTTCTGTGTGTGCATAGTGTTTGCTTAGACACGGAGCGTGTGTATGTGGTGCTTGTCTACAACTTGATATTTGCTTCGAAGCGGAATGGAGACATCGCTTTGTCTGACGTGACTTACAACTGATAGTGGGTAGTGTGACCATGCAGGCAGGCAATGCGAAGTGCTACGTCTCGGGCTTGTTGTTTATTTTTTGAGTGTGGGAAATCATTAAATGAATTGTGGGAGAGAGTGCTAGACTCTTACTGACTAAAACCCGCTCGTGTTCTTTCAGTTGCCCTTTACATTCCAGGGCACGGTAAGGGCTCAGATACCGGTATATTTTTTTAAACGGTTTTGTCTTATTTACCTAAAAACTATTTGTTTCGGTTACCTTCGAACGGAACGTTATAAAAAACGTTTTTGAAGAAGAAGAAAATTTAAATCGATTCGATTAATTAAATGTTTTTAACCGATTTTTTCAATATTTTTTGATTGTTCGATACTACGATTATTACGAATTTCATTCAGTTGTCGCCGCACGCTGTGCGCGGCTGCGCCATGCGGAATAAACCGGTTTTTGAAAATGTCTTATTTTGTTTTCGTTCCGAACAAAATGTTGAAAATGTTGTCTATAAAACTGTTAGAACCTTTTTAAAAACGATATTTAAACTAACGTTTCCGAGCCCTGGCGGTAACTCTTTTGAACAATCCCGCAGCCCTAGTGTTCTTCAGCTCTTGTTATGTCTATTCTAGACAAAACAGCCTTAAGTCATTATAAAAACACACTGTTTTTCTTGTGTTTTGATAGCCAAAGACAACTGCTTAGTCCAGGCTAGCGTAAAGCCTTGTAAAAACAAAATACTATTTAAACAAATAAAGGAGAACATTCTGGCACTTTCGCAAAATTAAAGAAAGAAAAACAAAAATCATTTCTTTAATAAACTTTTCATGTATCCTTGAGTTAAGTATTACCGCATGTTTTAAAACACAAACAGTAGTAAATGAGTGTCAGTTTACATATAATTTGCGCAATACTTATGTAAATTGTGGCAGTATGTTGAGAAGAAACATAATTGCATTCTATGTTTGTTTAAAATAGCAAATATTATTTATCCTTGTTCTTTGTATGGACCCATTTTTTTTAAATAGTTGATACTCGTAAGCTTGCGTTTGGCCACTATCTCACCTAATGGTAAGAGATAATGTGGGTGATTATGGAGCACGCTTGCTTAGAAGTAACCTATATACTCTTGATTTAAAGACTCCCAGATAGTAGCTATCAGGAAACACAGACTGGCAGGGAATTCCACTTCTTTGCTGAACGCAAAATGTTAAGTTTGTCTAAGATTAAGCGCATATTCTTAGGTGTCCAGCTAGATTGCATGCCTTAAAAGATGCATGCTTTAGAAAAGCGAAAGGATTATGTAAAGCAGCATTGTAGAGGACTGCCAATGCAAATGTTCTGTAGTGCAGTTTCTGATTGCTCTAGAATTGTAAACTAATTCATGTCGTTTCACTAGTGACTAAAATTTTTTCAGTCCTGTGACAGCATTGTATTTGTATTTGCTAAAATAAATGCTTTTTTATTCCTAACGGTTGTTATTTTAGGCTGAAACCTAAATTACGTTTATGTATTAGGTATGTTCATTGTTTAAAAAAATACCATTTTTACATTTTCGTCAATTTAAACTAGATGAGGCCGGTGTTTCCGAAATCACTACTCTGAGAAGTAACACCGTAACAAAATCAAAGGTCAAAGTCCCTTCATGGTTCTCTTATGATATGAACACTGTAATGGTGGTGGTGTCTACCCGGGCCTGCGGACGGCGAGTAGTGGGTAACTCGCCGTCCGAACAGCACCAGGCGTCGATGGCGCGTAATGTTCCACGCGCGCCTCAGAGTTGTCAGCAAACACGACAGGGCCCGTCATGGCCGATGCCTGCCCCGGGAGTTGAGGATAAATTCGAAAGAGTTACCTCGCCCCTGGGCATTCAGGGCAGGGAGGAACAGGGGTGGGTTTTAGTCATCAAGAGTCTGACACGCCCTTCCGCTACACCCTAGAGCGGGAGAAGTCATTGGATGACTTCCCACACCCCAAAAAAAAAAAATGGTGGTGGTGTCTTGAGGAAATCACCAAACAGATGTTATCTAGGAACGTAAAAGTTGTTTGGTTATAATGAGCATTTAGATTTACTTCAAATAAATTAAAGTAATTTTATCCCTTATTCTTCCACCACATTGTCGCCCTATTCCCGTATCTATCTCCGTCAAGTTAGTCTCCTTTTGGGCCGTCCGTCCGTTCGTTTGTTTAGCGGCAACTTTCTCCAGACCTGTCGGTTCAGCCGACGACCACGCTCCATCCATATGCGGCCATATGTTGTGGTCATCTGTGACTTATGTCGCGTGTACACGCATCTTTGATTCATCTTGTTTACTTGAGAGTTAGTGTTCGAGTTTAGAGCGGTTTGATAAAGTTTGTGGCTGTCGTATGTTGGACAAATGTTGTCATGAGATGTGCTGTTATTTCAACTATACGGAAATGCGTGGACATAATATACATTTCTTATTATGTATTTTAGATACCACTTCTGTGAAAAATTGGTCTTCATCATCTTCTTCCTGCCCTTATCCCATGTTACTTGGGGTCGGCGCAACACATTAAAAAAAAAAAAAAAAATTGTGTATTTTTTTGTGGAAAATTGGTCTTACCGTACAAAATTATTATCAGCTGATCAAAATAATTTTGGGAGGTCCAAATTAGTTTACAATTTCCTTCTTGAAGAAATTAATTTCGTTCATTTCTGTGGGTAGAACCCCATTGTATATATTACACCCTGTTTGTTGGAGATTGAGGAATAAGATCTTTTTGCTAGAGCGCCTGTGATCCAAAAATGGAACCTGTTTTCCATGGCATCTGTGAGGTCAGGAAAAGCGTCTTCATTTAAACGCCATCTCGAGTGGACAAGAGTCTGAGAAGCTCCGCTCCCTAGGTGGGAGTTGGCGATGCAGTTCCGTCAGAATACTGGTAAAGCAGTGCTGGACATGTTATTCTGGGCTGTCGGCGGACGTGCTGGTGCAATGGAAATCGGCCGAACATTTGCTCAGTTCGATACTTTAATATTTTGAAATGATTATGAAAAGATCATTGTAGTAAACGATTGTAATCCAATACCATCTTTGCTTGTCCGAGTTATAAGAACATGTAACGTTTCAAAATACATGTATATTTTGAAGAAACTTAAGACACTTTGAAGACCATATACCTAATAGTGGCTGGAGGACAATTGGCAAGAATCGAGACGAATACCATGCGACTGGAGAGGTCTATCCAGCTGTAGACTGGTGTAGACTGAAGATGCAAATGAATACTTAAGTGTTACTTTAAACTTACTTCAACTAAATTCACCTTTCGCAGCCCGCAGCTAGACTTGATCCTCACAAACTGTGTCACGCCCACAACACCACACGAGTCTTCAATCAATCAATGAACTCTTATTGCAGGCATCTACAACAATACTCAATCATGAAGTTACGAACACAAGAAATATTTAACCTGTCTTAAGTGCAGTTACACTATTGTAAGTCTCACCGAGGGGCATGGTGTTACACAGTAGCTAGATTAATCAGGACAAGTTATTATCCACAGCCCAACTTCGCCCACTGCTGGGCATAGCCACCCTAGTATACCTCTCTGCCTTGAACACCACTCAGTCACTGCCTTACTTCCCCTTCGTTACCGCGCCTTGCCATATGTCCTGCCCAACTCTATTTGAGTTTCACGATTCGTTTACCGATATCGATCATGGTCTTCGGATCTCGTCGTTGGGAACTCGGTCTATTAGACGTATGCCAGGCATAGAATGCTTAATGGCTCTCAGTGCAAATCTCTGCCTGTATCTACATGCGCTGCCTCCTGCGTGAGCTTCCATGTCTTAGCACTGTAAGTCATGGTAGACAGAACAAACTAATTCTAGAGGCTGATCTTCAGGCAGTAGGTATTTTGGCTGATATCAAAATGGATACTGGTAGTCAGTTGCTGGTTGTTGTTGGTTGCAGTGCGTCGGGAATGTTTGCTGAGGCTCGTACGGATGGCTTTCACGCCATAATGCGTAAGAAAGCGGCATCGTTACTGCAACGCTTGCGTAGCACTCGGAACAGCATCCTGAAAATGATTGCTGGCAGAGTGGACTGCCCCATCCAAAGACACTGGGTGGGGATAAGTTTAGGCATAGCTTAATTCATGTAAGTACTAATAACACTAACATAGCATGTAAGCACAATCTGTTACTAACCACTAACAACTTATGGACTGTAAGGTCTGAAATAAAGATACTTTTTTTTTTTTTTATAGCTAAAACGTGGTCGCTCAGAATGGGCCTCATCTGCAGAAGGCATACAGTCACCCAAAGGGCAACGGAGAGGGCAATCGGAGTTTCCTTGCGTGATAGAATCAGGAATGATGATATCCGCAAGAGAACTAAGGTTACCGACATAGCCCGAACAATCGCCAAACTGAAGTCGGAGTGGGCAGGGCACATTGCTCGCAGAACAGATGGTCGATGGGTCCGAAAAGTTCTAGAATGGCGACCGCATACCGAAAGACGCAGCGTTGGAAGGCCTCCAACAAGGTGGACCGATGACCTGGTGGCAGTCGCGGGTAGCCGATGGATGCGAGACGCACAGGACCGGTCATTGTGGCCTCCCCGGCCTATGTCCAGCAGTGGACGTCTTTCGGCTGAAATGATGATGATGATAATGAGTCAGTATAGTTGTGGAAAAGCTAGATAGGTGATGTAGATGAGTGGCATTAGATGGTAGTCACCAATTTACACCAGGTGGACCGATAGCCTTGTATCAAAATAACAGCAGGAAAACAAAAAAATGGCCGTCCATATCTATGTATATGTGTTGCTAACGTTAGGCAAGCGCTAAAAGATTATCTGAGGCTAAACCGCGTCATCACATCGAGGTCGCATCCGTATACTAAGTTTTTGAAATAAAATGTAGTTGCCATGCAGAGGAGTAAAGAATAACATTGAGAATTAAAAGCTTGACGAATCTAGCAGTTTGTTGTGGCAGGCCAGGGGTGGGGAAACTATGGCAAGTTGGTTACGTTTTCATTTGAATAACTTGTAAGTTTAGAATTAAGACGTGTTCTCACACGTTTTAGCGGTGTAGTAGCGTTTGAGGCCTTTGGTTTTCTAAGAGAAGACTTTTAGGTCTTGAAATATCCTAACAGTGATTTGGGACATTTATTTTTGCAGGTTTGTGAAATTATTAGACGACTTCTTCCGGTCTGCAGGTGGAGCGGAAAGGCGTGTCAAACTTTTACTGACCTGACTGACTGAAGCCCACCCGTGTTTATTCAGTTGCCCTTTGCGTTTCAGGACTGCGGGACTCTTTCTAACACTCCCGCGACCCTTTTTTTTGAGTTTGTGATATCAGCCTATGGCTTCTTCCGCTCTGGGTGTAGCGGAAGGGCGTGTCAGACTCTTACTGACTAAAACCCATCCTTGTTCCTTCCCTACCCTGAGTGCCCAGGGGCGCAGTAACTCTGTTTCGAATTTATCCACGACCCCTGGGCAGGAATCGGCCATGACAGGCCCCGTCATGCAATGCTGACATCTCTTTGAAGCTCGCGTGGAACACTATGCGCCGTCGACTCTCGGGCCTTGTCCTGATCGAACAGTGAGCTACCCACTACTCGCCGTCCGCAGGCCCGCGCCTACGGCGGCTGGAGATCGTTTCGCGACCCCCGACGCCCAGGGCGTCTCCTGCGGCGGCTTCTGCTGGAGGCATGAGGGCGACTCTGTTGAGTCTACCTCACCCGTCCCGCCTCCTCCTTCGCGAGCATTACTGCTTCGCAGAAGGTGGAAACTACTTACCATTCCCTCTCCCTCCGTATCATGGCGTGAACCAGAGCCGGGCGCGAGAGGTCGCTGCCGCCGATCACCTCCACGAGGACACGGCGGTGCTCCGCCCAAGCGAGTCAAAACTGCACCGTATGCTCCACCGTGTCCTACGGGCGATCCGCACAGTGGTGACACCTGGGCGTTTCCTCCCACCTTATCTGACACAGAAACCTCCCGAAACATCCGTGTCCGGTGAGGACCTGCGTCAGGCGGAAAGTGATGAGCTGGCGCCTCTCCAACCACTTCTCAAAGAGGTGCCTTACCGCCACAATTGCGGCGTGTCTGGTTTGTCTATACTTGGTTTGACCTGAACTTTGAAGGACAAATTGATAACTGTCTCTTCACAGGCTTGTTGCCAACTGCCAGACGAGGTCTATGGGCCATCTTACACGAGTTTGTAGATAAAATTACCCAATTTAGGTTACAGGTGTGTGTGTTTGTTCGTTTTCAAAGTCGTTAGTGACGTCATACCCACTTCCATATTTGTACCATGTACACAATGCATTGTACGAATTATAATTATGCTTTCAATTATTTCAGCCAATTTTATTTCAATGAAAATCGTTTTGTATGTTTTCACAAAGGTGTGTGTTTTCAGAAAAACTTAAACAATTAGTACCTAGTGGTAGTCTCTTAAACCCAAGGTTGACTGGTAGAGAATGCCTTGTTGCATTAAGTCCACCTATGTACCACTATTGTAAATGAAGTTTTCATCCCATCTATTCGAAAAGGACGACTTGGTTCGCCTTTAAGTGCATCCAAAGTTGGTGTTTTCTATAAGAAACTTTTAGCGGGCAGTAATGAGTTTTTAATCCGCTTTATAAGTGCGCTGCAATTATCTTTGCCGCGCACTTTTTGAGTTTGGAACATCTTAGTGTTCAGCGCCAAAGAAATCGAACGCAAATATTGTTTGAATAAAGACTGGCTGGTACGACGACCCATAGTCACACCGCCGCCGCCGGCTGAATATAAAAAAAGAAATCAAATTAAAAACGCGCGAACTACAGCCTGCGTTTTCGTCAATTTTCACGGATTTTTAGAAATTCATGGTTTTGTTTTGAAAAATTAGTTCTTCAAGTGACAGTAAAAGTATAGAATTAACTCCTGAAAGTATTAGAACTGACGCAAGAAATGTAATGGAAAATCTATTACCTGCAAAATCCCGGAAGAAATATATGAAAGCCTATGGTAATTTTATTGAGTTGTAACCTGTACTTCGATAGATACTTGTCTTATTCACATTCGATTTTGTTAAAAATGGCTATAATTTTCGGGAGTACATGGAGCTTGTCGTGGCAATGAAATTTTAAAAATAACTGTGGATGATGTCGAAAATCACTCGGATGATTTACTGTTAGTAAAGCTAACAGACACAAAAACAAAAATTGACCGATCCTTCGTTATTCGAGGAGGATAAAAAACTATTGTACAGAAATACCTGGACCTGCGTCCTGCTGATATGAAGACCAATCGGTTTTTCATCCGTTATCAAAATGGCAAGTGCTTCAAACAAGTTATGGGAAAAAATAAAATTTCTAACATGCCACAAGAAATCACAACTTATTTGAAGTTACCAGATATCAAGCTGTATACAGGACATTGTTTTCGTCGTACTTCCTCTACCTTTTCGGCACATTCTAGAGCGGACTTAACTGTTCTCAAGCGACATGGAGGATGGAAGTCGAGTGCTGTAGCAGAGGGGTATATAGAAGATTCCATTGAGAACAAGGCGAAAACATGTGAACGCATCGTGGAAAACATTAAATTGCAACCTTCAGTTAATCCATCCATGTCACTGTCGCCGCGCCCGTCTATATCCAAACAATGAGATTCACCTTCACGTTTTCCTCAAAATGAGCCAGATTCGGACATTATTTCAAACACGCAGAATATTAAATCTACAACAATCTCTAATCCTAATAATACTGTAACAATTTTTCATAATTGCGAAAATGTCTCAAATGTAATTTTTTAGTTCTTTTATTATTAGATACTATTTAATTTCAGTATAATTGTTACTGTATGTTTTATTAAATAATAATATTACAATAAAATATGAGGCGCCTTTTATTTTCTCATAGTGGGTGATGAAAAGTAGAGTGTATCACTCGGGCGCAATATATATATTTTTGGCTCGGGCGACGTATTTTGAATCCCTCGCTACGTTCAGGATTCTACTAAAGAATCCCTCGTTACGCTCGGGATTCTACTCTAGAATCCCTCACTTCGCTCTGGATTCAAAAAAGCGCCCTCGCCGTAAAACTATTATTTTGCTCCCTTATGATACGATATACTATTAAATAAATAAAAATACAACTTTTATGTATTTTAACCGACTTCAAAAGGAGGAGGTTATCAATTCGGATGCTTGTATTTTTTAACCGACTTCAAAAAAAGGAGGAGGTTCTCAATTCGGCTGTATTTTTTTTTTTTTTTTTTTTTTTTTTATGTGTGTTACCTCATAACTTCTTACTACGTGAACCGATTTTGAAGATTTTTTTTTATTTGAAAGCTGTTGCTTCACATTTGGTCCCATTTTAATTTGGTGAAGATCTGACGAAGAACTTCGCAGATACATAATGAAACTCTTCAATAAATGATAGCAGACCTTCCAGAATTGCTGCAATCGCGTGTCTGTATATTGTTTTCACCATTTCACAACATTACATCAGGCTGATGCGCTCTGAAGGGGTATACAGATTTGTCAGTTCACCCTGATACACCCTAATTTCACCAACTACGTTCAAATTCCCTATTTTTGGGGCTATCAATTCGGGCATGACTTTACTATTAATTTCGTTTTAGAATGGGGTAAAACAACTAAAAAGTGAAAAATAAAAAACTTTTTACAAAAAAAAATACAACCGACTTCTATAAATAATACTAAAAAATGCAAAATAACTTTAATTTCGGAAGTCGGTGTCAAATAACGAAGAAACCAAACTAGAAACACCGACTTCCGAAATTAAAGTTATTTTGCATTTTTTAGTATTATTTATAGAAGTCTTTTGTATTTTTTTTTGTAAAAAGTTTTTTTTGTTTTTTTTTTTATTACATTGCTGCTCTTTCTGTCCTGTTCTCTGTGTCCCAAAATATGTACAAGTGACCTCTGCGCTGCCACCGACGACACCATGGAAGTGCCAGAAAATTGGGCCAAAAAAAAAAAACACTGTCGAGAAGAAGAAGATTTTGACTAGTCTCACAGCCCAGCCCAGGTACCTATATGGAAGTTAGCTCCAGTTTCTGCACCTAAATATATATTATATTTTTATTTTGCACGATTTTTTATTTTGTTTTTTAATATATGTGTATGTATAGGTATATATATATATATATATAATTTTTCTATTTCACGCTATGTATATTATACCTACACATTCATTTATTTATTACTTGGGCTATTTATCCATACATACACACACAGAAACACACATATAAAACTGATTTACGTCCGTGACATGTCACAATCCTCAGGTCCAGTTGAAAACCAGCGCCAGGCACTAGCTGTCTGGCTTATATATGCTGAGCTGAACTGGACCTATTTGGCGCAGCCGTTGGGCGCACACTTCTTTTTTTTGTTTCCTACTTTTGTTTTTCTTTTTTTATAAATTGTTGAGTGTGCCTTTCGCTGTGGCAAATAAATGTTTTTTCTTTCTTTTCTTTCTTTTCTTTCTTTTCTTTCTTTTCTTTCTTTTCTTTCTTTTCTTTCTTTTCTTTCTTTTCTTTCTTTTCTTTCTTTTCTTTCTTTTCTTTCTTTTCTTTCTTTTCTTTCTTTTCTTTCTTTTCTTTCTTTTCTTTCTTTTCTTTCTTTTCTTTCTTTTCTTTCTTTTCTTTCTTTCTTTCACATTAGATCTTTCCACGTGAGCAAGTTCTCTTCAAGTGAGCAGTGGTGGCTCAGTGGTAATGGCCGCGACTTACAAGTTCTTTTTTTTTAAGTGTTGTCCCACACTAGGAATTATTCCTGTATCGTGGATGTGTTCACAAACATTTAAACTCACACAAGACACCCAGACCCGGAACAACTATCTGTAGGCATACAAATATTTACAAATATTTTTTTTTATTCCGTGCGGGGATAGAACTCGCGACACACAGCGCAGCAGCCGAACGCTCGACCACTACGCCTACCATGCCAGCCGCGACTAACAAGTTGCAGGTCGTGAGTTCCAACCCAGGCAGGCGCTTTAATTTGTGTAAATTATTTCTTCACCACTGCTCTCAAAACGGTGATGGAAAACATGGTGAGGAAACCGGCATGTCCTAGAAAGAAAAATTCGAAAACATGTGACATCCACCAATCCGCATTGGGCCCGCGTGGTGGATTAAGGCCCACACCTTCTCACAGAGAGGAGGCTTGTGCTTCAGCAGTGGGGACATGATGATGATGGATAGATATATGGATGATGATGGATGGAGATATAGATGAGCTAGGTACATTTTCTTAAAATTGTATTTAGCATGAAACAATGAAGAATTTCTAATATAGCTTAGCTCCTTTTTAAATTCAAAGCTGTTTGAAGTTCACTGCATCCTAGTAATAAATATCTACACATTAAGTTATAGTTCAGGTGACCGAGTTCCTTTTTCGTTTCATCACTACCAGCATCCATAGATCTCGATGGGTGAGGAACATGGAATGGGTGGACATTCTATAGAATATTGATGGATCTGGACAGATGGATGGTTGTTTGTCAAATTAACTACGTGGAACTTCCGCTTTCTTTCATTTAATCTCAGAAGGATTTCGACTTGATAAATTGCTATCATTCCTTCCTCAATCGATTTGTTAATAAATCCAAGCGAATCGTATCCGTGTGTTATATCATCATGCCAATATTCACTGATAAAAAATATGGCAAACATGCCAAGGTTGCTCCAGGATGAGCTCTGAGCTCTCCAACTCACCATAAACATTAAATTAAATTACTTAATAAAACAATAAACAGACTACATACGAGATAACAGCAAACTGGCTCGACCTCCGTACTGAATTTATATTATCACAAGAACTAAAATATTATTTGAATAGATTAATCTTTAAACCCAAAACATCCTAACTTGACCACACAACGCATTTAAAACTAAACTATTTGCAACAATAGATAAGGTGTCTATTTGGCTGCAGGCAATAGTTGATAGTGCGAGCGATTTGCAAAAAGGAAGATAATAAAGTAGGTTGATAGAACCGGATTGAGCTGGTTTTAGGCACATGTGCTTCATTACGTGTCGTGACGTGAGGCCTAAGGTACTGTTACGTAATGGCCTCTGTTCTTTATAATGGACATTTTACTGTTAAATGGATGCTGTTGTATAAGAATACTGTTAGAATTTGCATACGAGGAAATTGCGACAACTATCATGTAGGTAGATGTTAATGATGCACAGAATAACTGAGCATTATGTTTTTAGGGTTCCGTACCCAAAGGGTAACCAACGGGACCCTATTACTAAGACTCCGCTGTCCGTCTGTCTGTCAGCGGGCTGTATCTCACGATCCGTAATAGTTACACAGTTGAAATTTTCACAGAATGTGTTTTTCTGTAAATACACTCTGTGTGAAAATTTCAATTAATAATAATAATAATAATAATAATTGTTTATTGATCAAAAAGGTACAGATGGTGTGAAAAAAAAAAACTTAAACTAGTTACAAGTAAGTTATACAAAGTTATGTCACAAACATATGGTAGAACATGCTGGTGTATCTGTTGACGATTAACGTTACCCTGTCTCTTAAACTAGGGTATGCCTGTATCTTAAGAGACAGTGGACGGCCATAAGGTTATGTTCTAATATTACCTTTTTATTAAGTGAGGAGTTGTCGATCTACCCACAATTAAAGAATTGTCAGGAAATGAATGGTAAGTAAAACTGAATAAAATAAAATTACAATCAAATAAAATTAAAATTAAAGTTGAAATCAAATACAATAAAATTACAATCTAATAAAATTAAGATTAAAGTTGAAATCAAATACAATAAAATTATAATCTAATAAAAATAAAAATTAAAGTTGAAATCAAATACAATAAAATTACAATCAAAATAAAATTAAAATTAAAGTTGAAATCAAATAAAATAGAATAAACTTAAAATCTAATTAAAATTTATTTAAAATCAAATTACAATCAAATTAAAATAGAATTAAGACTAAATGAAAATCAAATGTAAATCAAACCTAAATCAAATTAAAATCAATTTAATATCAAATAATGAACTCAATTTTTTTTTTTTTATTCCTAAGGGTGTAAGTGTATGTGTGTGTATGTATGTGTGTGTGTGCATGTGCTAGGTTATGTAGGTTAATATTGATTCTGTGTGATTATAGTCTTGTCGAAGTAGCCACGCTGTAAGTTTTTGTTTAATATTCCATTTTGTCAGATCTAGTATGTTTAGTTGTTTATTTATTTTTCTGTAAATGTGACTGCTCAGAATAAGATACTGATGTGTGGCAAAAACTGTTCTATGAGGAGTACTTGGTGGGATAAAGGTGCGTTTTTTTCGGTTGGAAGGGGGTAGAGATGAATGTTTCTTAAGGACTGAGTAGAGCACAAAGAGTTGACGTACTGTGAGAACTTTACAGTCGGAATACAGTTGAGTTGTTGGGAATCTGTAGGGTTTTTTGGTCATAACTTTTAGTATAGCTCTCTGAGCTCTCTCTAGTTTGAGAAGGAATGTTTTACTCGCCCCTCCCCACACCGTTATGCAATATCCTAGTACCGATTGACACAGGCCAAAGTACACCATTTTTAAAGTGTCGACATTTGCAGATTCCCTCAGGGACTTAAAGATATGTAAGAGACGGAGGGTTCTGGTGGTGAGAGCATCAATTTGTTTATCCCATTTTAGTTCACTATCTATTTGTACACCTAGATATTTAACGCTGGTTGTTCTGGTAAGATTAGGACAAGAACACGACGTGGGCGAAGTAGAAGGGACCTGACATGAGTGAGCAGTAATCGAGAAAGTGTCTGGAGGTAAGTTATTCCGTTTTATGGCAAACGGTATGTAGCTGGATTTCCGTAAATTAAGTGTAAGTAGGTTTGAGTTTAGCCATGTCATTATCGTACTTAATGCAGACTCTGCTGCAGTTTTAACACTATTCCATGTAGGTCCATGTATTATTATCGCCGTGTCGTCAGCGTAAGTAATAATTTTACATTTTGGGAGCTTTAAATTACATAGGTCATTTATGTAAATTTGGAACAAACTAGGCCCCAAGATGCTACCTTGCGGGACGCCAAAGGAGACAATTTCTTCGTCACTGAGGTAAGTACTGATTTTAACACGTTGAGTGCGGTTACTTAAATAGTCTTTAAATATTTGTAGGGCAATTCCTCGCACACCAAGCAGTTCCAGCTTAGAGATCAGTAAGGAAACAGAAACTGTGTCAAAGGCCTTGGACAGGTCCAGAAATATGCCTAGACATTTAGTTTTGCTATCCAGGTTTTTCGCAACATGTTGCGTCAAGTCAAGTATTGCGTCTTCTGTTGATACTCTTTTCCGGAAGCCGTACTGATTCTCAGCGATTATTTTATACCTATCCAAAAAATCTTTGAGGCGGTTGTTGAGTATCCTTTCGAGAATTTTAGAAAGAACCGGTAGCACCGAAATGGGCCTATAATTATTGACACAGTCTCTGTCTCCCCCCTTATGAATAGGATGCACTATAGCTTTTTTTAAGGCTTCGGGAAAGACACCCTTTTGCAAACAGCAATTAAAAAGGTAAGTAATGTGAGGAACTAACACCTTTTTGCAGTTCTTTAACATTAAGGGTGATATACCATCCCAGCCAACAGCACTGTCATTTTTTAATTGAAGTATAAGTGACTCTACTTCGGCTTCATCTACATCTAGCAGAGCCAATGAATTGATAGGCGAGTTGGAGATGTTACAAGACGACGAACGCTGTTCTGGGATCAGGAGGGATTGTGCACCAGATTCGATATTTTCCGCCAGTTTTTTGCCAACGTTAGCAAAGAAATGACATACCTTGTTAACGGAAGAATAAGGATTATCACATAAACTCAGTAGCTCTTCAGGTATAGTTCGAGTTTTGGATGTGTTTGTAATATTCTTAATAGTTTCCCATAACTCTCTAGGATTATTTTTGGTTCTCTCCAGTTCACTTTTTTCATAGGAGATTTTTAGCTTTCGAAGTAAGGAATTACAAAAGTTTCTATATCGAGTGTAGGTTAGCCTAAGTATAACATTATCGGGTGCGTTTTTGGACTTAATATGAAGTTTATCACGGTTTTTCATGCATTTCAGAAGACCTGGAGTTATCCACGGTTTTATAGTTCGTTTGCGTCTGGGGATTTTAATTTGTACTGAGTTATTAGATATTGTAGATGTGATTATAGTGATGAATTTATTCATGGATACATTTGGATCGGTGGTTTCATAAATATCTGAAAAGTCCGTGTTTTGTAGATTTTGCACAATAGCGTCATGATTTATACGGGTGGTAGTGTGGCGTAACTTACGCACAAGTTTGGGGTCAGCAATAGATAAAAGAGTGGGTCTATGGTCGGTAATGTGGGTGTCCAGCACAAGTGTGCTTACGGGTAAGTTGGTTTTTAGGAGTGTGTGATCTAGGCAATTGTCTAACCGGGTAGGGAATAAGTGGGTAGGCAGAAGACCGTGAGAGGCATTAAGCAATAAATAATCCAGGCTTCGCTGGTTTCTGTTATCTTGACTTATATCTATGTTAAGATCCCCAACAAGAGCGATATTAGGAAGCGAGGGCATTTTGTTGTAGACGTTATTTAGACTTAGTAGAAAGTTATCATGATTTTCTTTAGAATCGTATGAGGGCGAGCGATAGACTGCCACCACTGCCAGTTTGTTATCCAATTGACACACCAGGCAATTTCCACACTCAAAGTCCGGTTCCCACACTGTAACGTTTAGGTCTTCTTTTATATAGAAAACTACGCCGTCATTTTGATTTGAATTTATTTTTGTACAGTACGATTGAAAACCATCCAGTTTAGGTAAATTATTTGTTTTACTGAGCCAGCATTCGGTCAGTATTATGATGTCTTGATTTATATCAGTTCGGCTCAATAATACTTGTAGTGAATCAAAGTTTTTATTTATACTGCGTATATTTATGTGTAAAAGATTTATATTGTTTGTGTCAAAATGTTTTACATATTTTTTGCAATTATCAGGGCTGCAGATAGACGCATCTCCTACGCAGATTTGGTCGAGGTCATTGTTTATGTTAGTGATGTTAGCCATTGATATATGTAGGTTATACTAAAATATTCTTTGACATAAGGTGACTGAAAGTTTATGAGAGAGCTACGAGTATGTGCTAGTAAGTAGTAATTACTTTGCTTTTTTGTGTGTGTTGGAATTTTGTGCGTGTGTTGAGTGATGTGAAAGATTGTTGTTGTTGTGGAATAATTATACAAATAGGAAAAATATGTTGCGTAGTTAAGCATGGTTAGTCACAGATTATTACTGTCGGGTACCTGGAGACATTTTTCGGAGTTTATTAATTGTTGTTTGTCACCTTCTGACTTGCGTAAGAAAATGTTACCATTTGAGGTCCAGCAGTATTTGTACGAGTTTTGTTTAGCGAATTCTCGAGCCTGGTAGAATAGTTTCTTGGTACTGGCGGAAAGTTGCTCTTCGATGTACACCGGTTTCCGTTCGCCCGTTTAATTTCATTTAAAAGTAAGCCTCTGTGAAATGAACTGAAAACCTAAAATTGGTTGCTCTAAAATTTACAAAGTGTTTTAATTCAAATTTATTCGGAAAACGTTATATCCTTCAAGTTCTGCCTTTAAACTCATTTCTTTGAGTAATTAATTAATTGAACTCCAGTTTAACTCATCTACTAAGTCACCGGTTTTCACGAAATTAAACTCCTTTAATTATGTTAAGTTGCTTCCAGGAAAGTTTCCGATCCTAGTGGATCGGAAACTTTCAATCAAGTAATTTTGATCTCTTTTTTGGGCAAAAGCCATCTTACTTTCTCAACACCATGAAATCTTTGAAAATTTCATATTTTAAAGGAAATAAATAAATCTTAAGACTATAAGAAATTAAATAGAACAATAAGCGGGTGTACTACTAGGTACATCTCATAATCCTTCGGAGAATACAATGATGTGATGTTATGTTATAAGAAAAACCAGCCAAGTGTGAGTCGGACTCGCGCGCAAAAGGGTTCTGAACGAAATAAACTTTATGTTTATTTTTCTAGAATGTTTATCTTTCTTTTTACTTCATAAAGAACCGTTAAGAACTATGTAATGTATATTTGTTCAAAATTTAGACAGTTTAGCAGTTTCGGAGAAAAAAGGGGGGAATGGTCTATTTTCATATTTTAATACTTTAAGTACTTTTAGAATTATGAAATAATTACATTTGAGACTCTTGAAGCCTTAAAAAAAGTCCCTCTTTCTCTTTTCAATAGAAATCAATGGCCACCCAAAGTCTATTGCTATACGCCTATTCAAACACGCAATTGACGCCCGATACAGCAAAATAGGTCAGAGCGATTAACAGTGCGTAAGAAATAGATTTCAATTGTGTTGCTATGGATATCCTACAAGCTGCATTTACGTCTCAAATCTAGAAATAATAAAATAACCTAGTACAGTTATTTGTAAAAAGGTCTGTCAAATAAATTCCTAACAGATTAATGCTAAGCAAACAAGATTGCTGTGTGTTTCAGGAGAAGGAAGGAGAGACTGCATTCTAATCATCTACAGGTGTTGTCGTGGTGACTCATAATGGGCTTCATCAGAAAACCTAAATTCACCAGGCTTGCAGCCAAAGGGCAAAGGAGTGGGACATGCTCGGAGTTTCCTTGCGTGATCGAATCAGGAACGATGATAGCCGAGAACTAAGGTTACCGACATAGCCTGAAGAATCGCCAAAGTAAGGTAGCGGTAGGCAGGGCATGGCACTGTACTGCTTGCAGAACGGTCAATGAGGCCGAAAGGTTCTGGAGTGGTAACCGTGTACGGGAAGAAGCTGCGTTGGATGACCTCCCTCCCACAAGATGCACCCATGACCTGGTGAGACAGATAAATAGAATAAAATGTATTGTACACCAGACAAAACAGTTACACTGTTCTTATATGTATGTAACAATGTATTTAAAATGATCTTGGGGCTCTTAAGCCGCAGTTATACGACTTTTAATGATTTTTAATTGAACATCACGACTAAACGACTAGTATTATTTCTTTGAAAAAAATATATGTTACTCTTAGACAATTTTTTTCGTAACTTAATATGTGAATATTTAAAATTATATTTTTATAACATATTGTAATTAATTTGTCAAGTTATGTGTAACGTGGATAAAAAATTGAGAATCACGCAAAAACTATAAAGCGTATTTTTATGCATTAATCCCGAGGCTTATATGCAGCTGTGAATGTTGGTGACGCATCAGCAAACCCTTTGATTCTTCAGCTGGCTAAAAGCAATGACCACCACTTTTCATGAGACAAGATGTTGGCATATTTGCCAACCTTCTTAAGAGAAAAAACTAAATAAATACAGTCCAAGCAAATGAACAAACATCAGGAAAAAGGGTATGATTCAGCTTACGAGCGGGGTCTTGAAGGGTCTTTACTTTCCTTAACCATTTGTCCACGATGTCATTACCATGATATGGATTATAGTCAGAAGCTGGAAAACCGCTGTGAGAATTTTTTTTTGTAAATTTTTAAGTTTTTATTATACACGAGGGTTAGTCAAAAATAACGCACAAAGCTAAGTAAAATATTATAATATTCTGATTCACTTTAGCAATACATTATTATGTATTTGAAGTAACAATGCAGTTGAGTTCAGTGCATGCGCCTGCATTTCCTATGACTCAGCCACCAAGGCTGATGAAAACAAAAGATGGAGGAACAATACGGAACACTTGTCTTCTTTATGTGTTTACTTGTAATTAATGTTATGTACCTAACTAAGTATATTGTCTACTTAATGAAGAAAATACTTGTTTAATGAAAGATAATGTTGCAGTTCGAGGAAAGTAAAATTTTTGTGCTATTATGTAATAGCAGTCGTCGGAAAATTATCTTTTCGAATCTGTGTAAACTGAAATAATACGAGTAGTATAATATTTTTTTGATGATTTTCCTGTTCATTATCTTAGAATAAAAGTAAAGTGGAGTCAATGAGTCAGAAAATTGAAAATTGTTTCTGGTTTTGTGTCTTCGTTTTTGACACCGACTGCCGAAATTAAAGTTACTTTGCATTTTTTTTGGAAGTCGGTTCTATTTTTTGTAAAAATGGTTTAATTTTTCACTTTTTAGTTGTGGTTCCCTTTAATTGTGTTAACACTACATAGACATACGATCGCAGCAATCGCGGTCGATTTGCTGTAATTTTTTGACGAGGTTCGTTGTCTGTCTCCGAAACTCATCTTTATATCTTTAGGAAATATAAATGGGACCATTTCGGAATAAAGCCCTATCGAAAAAGAATTTTGCAAATCCGTCTATAGGTATATGACGGAGTGTTATACCCGAACATACACGAAAAGGAAAAAAAAATACCAACATCCGAATTGATAACCTCCTTTTTGAAGTCAGTTAAAAACATAGATCCGTATGGTAAAGATTGTGCATGAAAACTCCATGAAACTCCATGGACGCTAAGTAACCACAACATTGCAGCATATCTGAATATTTGGATGACGTTACATATAAGTCCTACCTTGGCCGGTTTTTGAAAAGAAATGCTGTATAGTGCGTACAATACAGCATTTTTTTTCAAAAACCCGTATGTAATGAAACACATAATTTAACCGATAGAAAACTGTTGTCCCTCTACATCGACAGAGATCGCGGTCAGTTTACCAAAGTTTATGATCGCAAGAAAGGAGGAAATTGTATTTTTTTTCGTCATTAAAACCTGGTAAAAATAATAATTAAAAATCTGTTTTAGCTTGTGCTACTGAAGCCCTTTCATACGACACCACACACTTTAAAATTTGGTCCCGAATTGTTTGTATACGTTTTTTTGTGACGAAATTTACGGTTTTCAGATTTTTCCCTTACCACTTGTGTTATTATAAGACATTGCTTCTTGCCTTTCATGATTTTAGATCAACGGGAAGTAGCCTATATAGACTCCCTCCGACCATACGGATGTTGTGCTGGTGCGGGCAACTGCCCGATGCTTGATTTCAGACTGTTGTATATGTTCAAATCGCGCGGAGAACTCTGCTTGCGCGATGCAGGATTATTCGTTTGTGGCGTCATAGATGTCGGTACAGTTCCTTTTTTCCTTTTGAGGTAAAGAACCCTACAATGTAGATTTCCTTAACCTGATTTCCTGATGTCCCTATAACTTATCCACATGGTGTGGTCTTAGTGTCCAAAAATATCTGGTATAACTTATAAAATCCAATAAATGCCTTTTGAGGCTTCCATCCTGAAAGTCTTCAAATGTGACATGCCTCTGCTCATCAGCACAATCACCACATTCCTTTTTTCACAAGAAAAACATATGACTAATCCCCGAAGCTGCGCAAAATATCTGTCATATGTGCAAACGTTGACCACCTGAGCAATGTTGGCGCTGTAATCAATTTCCATTCACCAATGTTTGTTCTCTCCGACCTCTGGAGGTGTTGGCCACTTGAGTAAAGCCAGTGTTCGCTAAGCTGAATGAGATCATGTGAGGAGTGGTCTGCCGGCTGAGTCAATTTAGATAAGATGTAGGATCTGTGGCAGCGGCCGCGACTTACAAATTGTAGGTCGTGAGTTCAAACAAACCCAGGCGCGTTTGGTCGCGGGAAGGTTGGGAGGTCTGTAGAGGTCCTACCGATTAAAGCGGTAAATTCGGTTTCGGCCAGCAAATGCTGAGTTTGGTAACCTTGTTTTATATTGTATTTTTCTTTGTTGTACGTTTCCCTTCCTGTTGCCTTTGATTCTGGGTTCGTCGAGTTCTTCTATTTCATCTTTAAGTAAATGGGTATGAGATGACTAATATAAAAGGTACTTAAATATTTAGCTCCTGGAAAAACTTTCACGTTTCTTATTAACTAGAATGGATAGTGGTGCCGATTCTCTTGTGCACAAACTAAACTTAATTTACGCTATTCCTATCTTTTTCTCTCTAATAAAACAAGAAAGAGACGGACGTTAATTAGAGCTGTCAAATTTAGTTGAACTAATATTTCCATACAAATTAAGGATACACGTAAAAAATATGTCGACTGAAAACACGGTAAAGCGCAAGGCGTAAACTAGTTAAACATCTCTGAGTTCATAGCTATAGCCGTCCTTTTATCGCACTGCCTTTTAGTAAAAGATAGCGATTCTCTAATTCTAGTTAAGTGTCGCCCTACCAGGAGGACCGTAACTAAAACAATATCACCGAGGACTTGAATGTAACACTGAATAAACAAATATTAAAGACGACTGCATTGACATTATACATTTATATTTTAACTCCAAAATCCTGACAAGCATAATAACGCCAGTGTATATACCAGCGATATTAAATGTCAAATTAAAATCAATTGTGTAGTATTATTATTTATTTGACACCGCCATTATCGTGTTCCTCCGTTTAAATTGAGGCCAGGCTTTAATTTACGGCTAAATTTAATATTAACTGGCGGAGAATAAATTGTGACTTTTATGAGACTCTCTTCCGCCTGGCGATCGGTTTATGTCGCTTGTTACACTGTGAGCATGGCAGTGAGGCAGGTCAGGGTGTCAGCGGCAGCTTGTTAAGTCTCTTGGCAGGATACTTTGCAGCATTATTGTTACTGCTAAACATCGGCCACGTAATGACAGATGAAATGATGAGACTGAGGGGAATAAGCCGTTTGCTAATCGTTATAGTTACATTTACTATTGCTGTAGCAAGGTTAACGACATAGCCCCAAGCATCACCAAACAGAAATGACAGTGGCCAGGGCACATTGCTCTCAAAACTGAAATGGCAGTGGCCAGGGTACAGTGCTCGCAAAACAGACAGTCGATGGGGCCGAAACAGTTCTGCAGGCGTATTCGCTAACTCAGTTGACATAAATTAGATAGCCACTTTGCCGTACATGGCTGCTCTGACTTATAGGAAAACCGTAGTAAATAATAATAATAAATAAATTTTTATTCACAAAAATTACAGATAGTAAGTAAATATTACATAAAACCGCTGTTGCTAAATCTGTACAAAACAAGTTTATAACCCTGCCTCTTAAACTAGGATAAACCTGTATTTTAAGAGACAGTGTTCGTCCAATGGATTCTTAAATGCATATGATTTAATACAACAAGTTAACAGTCTTAGACCACGAAAGGCTACAGACAGAGCGTCAAAAGCCAGCAATCCAAAGTCCCACAATAAGAAGCCTGCTTGCATCTGTATACGCGAAATAAGCTCACACAGACAAAATGGGAAGCCGAAACGTCATCGTTATGTTCGCCGAGGTCACTCACACATTTTAACGACCCTGCTTCATTTAATGTCCAATGACGCCGTGCCTACAACCCTTCACAGTCCAAGTCAACAGTATTGAATCTATTCTTATACAATCGGTTTTTATTTAAAGTTGTGTAGTGCCTATTATAATCGATGTCCACCGAGCAATGTACTGCATAGTGCCTATCAAATTGATGTCCACTGAGTTAGCGAATACACCTTCTGGAGTGGCCACCGCGTACCCGAAGACGCAGCGTTGGAAGGCCTCCCACAAGGTGGACCGTACACCTGGTGAGGGTCACGGATAGCTGTGGAACGGTCGTTGTGGTGACACTTTGGGGAGGCTAATGTCCAGCAGTGGACGTCTTTCGGCTGAATTGATGATGATGTTGTTGTTGTAAAACTTGCATTTTGGAAAATGGTTGAAAACTGTACAACTTGGAAGTCTTATCAGTCGATACCATGAAGATTGGCCGCCAAAAATGCCGACAGTATTTTTCGAACTACAGGAACAAACAACTGTTTTTTTACAGAACAATACTTGTTGTCCTCACAAAGTGCCGATAATGTTCTAGAAATATAAAATTACTATTCAAATAAAAATCTTGTCCATGACATTACAAGATAATGATCGTCCTTTTCATAGCTTGAATTAAAAACTAAATTGCAGCTAAATAATTACATGAAATATCTACTCGTAGCTAACTTTCTAATGAGCATAATTTGATAAGTTACACTAACGACCTCTGCTGTCAGTATCAAGATATGAAGATATTATTATTTCCATTATTTCGGACAAAACCCTGTGAAGAGCATTGTGTAACCAAACGGTAGAAGTGATCAGAAGGTTTACTTGAAACTAGCTGCAAAGCAAACAATAAAGCCTTTTGGGAAATTTTCATGGACGTACTCCCAAACTCACAAACGGTGTGTGTGTATGACTGTGAACCCAAAATAAAAAAAGGAATTGGTAGCTTAGCTTTTGCCTACAATTACCCTCCTCGGAAAATAACGTTTAAATTAAAACCAAAAAAAAATTAAAAAGGTAATTTCAAAATTTTATGGATTCTATCCGTTTTAAATAGCAAGTAAGAACTTCACGGAAGTATTTTTTTCTAAGGATTTTGTGTTTTGTACGAAACCAAGTAAGTATATATGTATTACTCTTATAAGTTGGGCGACTATTACTCTTAAACTTACAAAGCTATAGCCGTGATAGTTTTCCTTCTAACATCAAGATTTATTCTGATTTTCAAGTCAACAGTTTAGCTTTTAGAGGGGCGGGAGGGGAGGGGGGGAGAGGGGGGGGACGTTTTAATCGAATAAAAACATCACTTTAAACTTTAATATTTCGAAAACGAATCCCTGAACTAAAAAATAGTCTTCAGAACCCTGATTTTGAAGGACCTATTCAACGATACCCAATACTATAGGAGAGGTGAGAAAAAAAAAATATACCCACTTTAATATTATTTAGTAAGTACAATTAATTTTATTTTTATTTTTTTTTTTTTTTTTTCTTTTATTTTTTAGTAAGTATAATTTTTTTTTTACCATAAAAAAAAATATTTTTCAAAATTTTATTATTTCGTTTTCATGGCGGCAACATTACAACGTTCTAGTACAGACTGTTGTCAACATTACCTGACCCACCCTAAAATCAAACGACTTTGGACCCTCTGCCTGTAACATTAAGGTTTATTTAATTTATATGACCTTATCAGACAACTGCTCGAGAATTTGATGAACAAATACAATAACAATATAGACACGCAAATTTGATCTTTAAAACGTTAGCATTAGGTTATATTTTATAACTATTTGTTATAATATGATTGAAGTAATTCTGGTCTCGTGGTCTGTGTATAAGACTGAGAAAAACAAGGTTCGAGATCAAATCCTGCGACAAAGATATTGTTTTGCTTTCAATATAGAATTTATATTCCAAAACTATTTCTTGTATTATTGTAAAGAACTACAGACTATACATAAACTTTTTAAAATGGTAATATTTTCACATAACTTGTAATAAGTGGGTAGTTGAAAAATAAATATTCGTATTCATTATAAAGAACTGTGAACTTAAAGTTTTTTAAATTACCCACCCGTTTACAAGATAAGTTATTAGGCGAAAATCATATTGGTCGTTCTTTAATATTGCAAGCAATATTGTAGAAATGAAAACAAATAAAAAAAGAAACTGATGTATAGGTGGACTGTGTTTTCAAACCCACATGCTGTTCGTCGTCAATCCAGCATCAAACCGCTAAGCCACAAGAACTTGTTGGGAATACGCGAAATTAAAGATTGTTGAAATTATGTAGTGTGACTTAAAAGCTTTTCAACTACAATGTTAACGAGATAATGATTAAAATAGCTTAACAAAAACATATATAATGCCGGTGGCTCCGATTATGTTGGGTGGGTTTACCTTAACGTTACGTGTTAAAGATCAAAATTGAGTGTCTGTGTTATTATTGTATTGTGTCTGTGTTAATGTTACAGGCAGAGGGTCCAAAGTCGTTTGATTTTAGGGTGGGTCAGGTAATGTTGACAACAGTCTGTACTAACAGTTTCTTTGCTATGCCTCGGACGAACAGACCAAAACTGTATGGGTTCCTTGTCCTTGTTAGGACTACGGAACCCTAAAAATGACTGCAAAACATAAGTTTTCATCTATATTTGTGCATTGTAATTACTAGCCCTCTGTTTACTATTATTTCGGGTGTCAGGCTCATTATGCGGCAATTATTATTAACGTGCAAAGTTGCAGCGTTTCGGAAATAGCACTGTAGGCCAGGAGCCCGCGTGCGCGTTGTTTATTTCATTAGTTTAAACAAAATTATGTGTTTAGTGTTAAATTCTGCCCGGACGAGCTCGTAGCTAAAGTAATAACAGCCACACGGGTCGATCCATCAGGTTAAGCTACGCTTGCTGGGGTTAGTCCATGGATTGGTGACCATCTTTACATACCAAGACTCCTCCGTGCCTCGAAAAGCACGTTAAGCCGTTGGTCTCGGCTGTCAATCGTGGATCTTTGACAGTCGTTACGGGTCGTCAGAAGCCCGAAAGTCTGACCACCAGTCTTTCCAAGGGGTATAATATTACCCAGTAACTGGGTTGTGGAGGTCAGATAGATAGTCGCTCCATGTAAAATACTGGTATTCAGCTGCAAGCGGTGAGACTGGAAGCCGACCCCAAGATGTTGGGAAAAGGCTAGGCAGATTGATTTTGTTAAATTCTGCTGTTTAAGTATTAAACTCATTGAGTGTAATATATAGGATTAAGGGTTTTCAATCAAATAGCGAAACTTCACTGATGTGGGGGGTTTTAAATACCTAAACATGTATTATTTGTTCATCTGACATTTTTTATTTTACCTTTGACATAGTATTCTCAATTTAAATTTATTTTGATTATAATAAATATTATGTAATGCTGTTTTAATAATAAAATTATTTTATTTGGGAAAATATTAGTATAATTTATAGCACACCTGAATAGGTTATGTTATGATACAGTGTATCTAAAATATTTAATTTTTAACACGTTTTTATACCAAGAAAAACGCTAAACTGAAGTGGCAGTGTACAGGGCACATTGCTCGCAGACTAGACGGTCGATGGGGCCGAAAAGTTCTGGAGTGGTGACCGCGTATCGGAAGACGCAGCGATGGAAGGCCTCAAGGTCCACAAGGTGGACCGTGCTCCTGGTGAAGGTCGCGGGTAGCCGATGGATGCGAGACGCACAGGACCGGTCACTGTGGCGACACTTGAGGGAGGCGTAAGTCCAACAGTGGACGTCTTTCGGCTGAAATGATGATGATGTTGATAGACTGATTTGATTGATTTTTAATGTCAAGTAACTACCACTGACTACGGTGTCAACAACCGCTAGCAGTGACATTAATTATGAAAACGTATTAAACTTTATCATTTCGAGCTATTACTACATCATAATGTTATAGATTAGCTATAATTAAAGCACACACATCTTTCATGTGGTACTGTGTTATACAAGCATTATTACAAATAAGAGGATTTTATTTAACCTATCAGGCACCGGGCGCAAAAAAACGTCAAATGGTCAAAACCCTTCAGGCACCGGTCCCCCGGATTTGACATGTTTACGATTGTGCTCACAAAAACGGTTTGCTAACGTTTATAAGTGCATGAGGTGCTTAAAGTATTTTTTTTTTGTGTTTTTTAATAAACAGACCCTAATATAAAATGTACATTTGTATTACGAGATTTGAATTCTAAACAAATGATGTTACGAGTATCATCGATTTGGCGAAAATTGTGTCTATTCCTGAGTTAGGTTGATTTTTTAATAAAAGTAGTGTCCATTCCTGAGTTAGGTTGATTTTTTAATAAAAGTAGTGTCCATTCCTGAGTTAGGTTGATTTCTAATAAAAATAGTGTCTATTCCTGAGTTAGATTGATTTTTTAATAAAAGTAGTGTCTATTCCTGAGATAGGTTGATTTCTAATAAAAATAGTGTCTATTCCTGAGTTAGGTTGATTTCTAATAAAAATTGTGTCTATTCCTGAGTTAGGTTGATTTCTAATAAAAATAGTGTCTATTCCCGAGTTAGGTTGATTTCTATTAAAAATAATTTATCAATTAACACGAAATTTTGCATGTTACACTATGAATAGACAAGTAATCTAATAACAGATTTTTTTAGAGTCCTGTATAATATTTTCATAATATACACACTCAGACTTTTTACTACGAAACCAAAACATGGTACCAATTTTTCTCGTCGTATTTCTGGCCAAATAAGTATAAATTATGATGGTTCTTCGTTATAATAATATCTAATACTATGTAATAACTAGATATTCAAATAATGTAATACTAGCGAGCTGCGCTGGCTCCGCATGCCTCTAATTAGGCTGCAACGATTCTTTGCAAGCTTGGAGGCTAAGCTAAATTACCATAAAGCAGTTCAAAAGTAATATAACGACTATGTCATAATAAACTGTATAATATTTTATATTTCTTATGTATTCACTATGTTGTCGATATGGCAGGCAGCTGCGTTATAAACTTATAAGCTTTGACCTCAACATTAGGGTATTGTCGGAAAATTACTGAATGTTTTTAAAGATATCTAGAACTTACAGCATTGCTTCTAGAACTTCCAATGCTATATGCAGATATGACTCATAATTTCAATTATATACAACGCATTATTTTCACATGTTTTTATTATTTGTTTGTTTCTTTTAAATCTGCATCATAAACAAAGAATGCTTCTAATTTGTTTAATTTAATGTTGTGGTCTAAATACTATATCTTTTTGTCTAATATTTCGTTAGAAAACACACAAAAATAAATTTAAAAAAACTATTTTGATTAAACACTTTCATTAAACTACCTTTAAAGGGGAATGTACATCAGCCATACAAAAACCTGAAATGGACAGAAACTATTAATCCTTCATTCTATTTAGAATAAAATAGGTTTAATGAGATAATTCATAGGTTTGTTAAACTAGGGTAAAAATATAACGATCTCTAAAATATTTAACTTGATGTCCGCCTTATGTTTTTATTGGGGGTCGTGTTTATTTGACATGAGTAAGTGACATTCAGCCAACCCCTTTCACTCGTCAAGTAATCCATATGAAGCTATTTTATGGAATTAGTGCACAGTTATCATTAATTTAGTACAATTAGACCTAGGTATAATGTACCGTAAATCTAATTATAATAATTTAGCATGTCAATTATAATTTAAAAATAAATTTGTTTTTAAATAGAAAACGTATCGTAAAGATCGTAGGCTGTATAAATCACATGTCCTTTGCTTTACCTACTGATATAAGTAAAACCAAAACCCTTAAAAAATGCCCACGGTCGTCGTTAAATAACTTAAAAAGCAATCTGTTACTCAAGTCGCAAATCCAAAACTATGAATCAAGTGAACAAAAACTTTTTACAAAAAAAATACAACCGACTTCAATAAATAATACTTGTATTTTTTTTGTAAAAAGTTTTTTATTTTTCACTTTTCAGTTACTTTACCCCATTCTAAAACTAAATTAATTGTAAAGTTATGCCCAAAAATAGGGAATTTGAACATAGCTGGTGAAATTAGGGTGTATCAGGGTGAACTGTACAAATCTGTATCTTCAGAGCGTATCAGCGTGATGTAATGTTGTGAAGTGGTGAAAAAAAATATACAGACATGCGATTGCAGCAATTCTGGAAGGTTTGCTATCATTTATTGAAGAGTTCCATTGTGTATCTCCGAAGTTCTTTATCAGATCTTCACCAAATTAAAATGGGACTACATGTGAAGTAACAGCTTTCAAGTAAAAAAAAACTTCAAAATCGGTTCACTTAGTAAAAAGTTATGAGGTAACACACATAAAAAAAGAAAAAAAAAACAGTCGAATTGAGAACCTCCTCCTTTTTTTTGAAGTCGGTTAAGAAATGCAGTAATGTCAATCTTTCAGTGAAGCAAAGGACATGTGATTCTATATGAATCACATGTCCTTTAGACTTTTTTGGGGAAATCATCCAATGACATCTCCCGCTCTAGGTGGAGCGGGAGATCGTATCACACTCTTACTGACTAATACCCACCCCTGTTCCCTCCCTGCCTGAGTGCCCAGGGGAGCGGTAACTCTGTTACGAATTTATTTCGACCAACGATACATTTTCTATTGACATGACATGCATCCACTAGAAGTTTCCCATTTCAGGCATTTATTGGGCGTTCCCCTTAACTTTGTGTTAAAATCATCCATCTGTTCTCTATAGGTCATTCATTGAGAAAAAAAATGATTGTGCTGCAGATGTAGGTTACCAAGTATCATGAGCATAATTTCCTATCTACCACTTTTCCCAATATTCGCGGTCGCCTTAGCTCCTGGCCTACTGCTATCGGGCAGCGCAGGCGCACACACATAAATCATCATAGCGTTATCTGACGTGCGCATGCGCAGCTTTGGGGCAGGTCAATGACCTTACTATCGGGGCTAAATAGGTGTATCTCTACAATAAAACGTTTGAAAGGGTTAGTAGAGATAGGTACTGTTAGTATCTGGTACAATGAATGATCAATAAGGAATAGATCAACAATAATAATAATGAACAGGTAGAGTCAACATTAATTCAGGCCCTCAGCTATCCGTTCCGAAACAATGTGCCCTTCCGACTGTCACTTTAAGATTGGCAATTCTTCGGATTTTGCCGATAGCCTGGATTGTCTGCGGGTCTCCTCATTTCTGATTCGATTAATTATGATAAAATTCGGTTCTAACCGCTTAGTAATACCAAAATAATCTTACATCAGCGCAATATTATATAAATGATAGCCCACCTCATTCAAGATCGTACATAATTACTTCCTCAAACTAAACGTTAAATTATACCCGTAACCGTCTACAACGAAAATATCACACGTCACATAAATGGTTGGTCTTTTTTAGACTTTCTTATTTAAAGACTTACTAACGCCTTCCCTTCTTGTTTGGTAAGTTGCAGCAGCATCATTAATTAGTTTAATATTTTCAGAAATTAGTGGGAGCTAGATAAATCCCACAACTGAAATGGTGGCATGAAATGTCAGTGCAAGATACGTCATTAATACTCTTTTCTCTAGGCCCCAAAAGTATTTTTAACTTTGATTCCACGGTGTTTTATTTATTTATATATTTATTAACCGACGAAAAAAGGAGGAGGTTCTCAATTCGACCGTATATATGTTTTTTTTATTTATTATTCACAAAATCCACAGTTCTTTGAAATTTTATCTTAAGGCGCTATTAGTTGCCAACGACCTTGAGTGGTTAGCTTGCGTGTTCTACGCTGAGCTCACGTAACGCGTCGTATGTCCACCCAGTAATAGGACTCGCTTATCAAGGAGCGCTGTCCGAAATTAGACGCATTATTAATTTATTACACATAAAACAACAAGTATTAAACTAAAACTTTGAAACTAAATTATAAATAGTTAAATGATCTTTAAAATGGTTAAGGTTTTATAAAAATACGCTTTATAGTTTTTGCGTGATTCTCAATTTTATATCCACGTTAGACATAACTTTACAAATTAATTACGCTATGTTATAAAAATATTATTTCGAATATTCTCAGATCAAATTACGACGGAAACAGTCTAGAGTAACATATATTTTTTTCAAAGAAATGAGACTAGTCGTTGAGACGTGATGTTCAATTAAAATCCTTTAAAAGTCGTATAACTGCGCCTTAAGGCGCAGATATATGACTTCTAATTATTTTTAATTGAACGTCACGTCGTCTTATTGCTTTGAAAAAAATATATGTTACTCTGGACAATATTTTTCATAATTTAATATGTGAATATTTGAAATTATATTTTTATAACATAGTGTAATTAATTTCTAAATTACATCCAACGCGGATAAAAAATTGAGAATCGTGCAAAAATTAAAAGCGTATTTTTATAAAACCTTCATAATTTTAAAGACCATTTAATTATTTACAATTTAGTATACGTTTTTTTAATCTATAATCTTTTATTTTATGTATAATAATGCGTCTAATTTCGGACAGCGCTCCTTGATGGGCGAGTCCTATTACTGAGTGGACGTACGACGCGTTACGTGAGCTCAGCACAGAACACGCAAGCTAACCACTCAAGGTCGTTGGAATTTAATAACGCCTTAAAATGTATAACTAATATAACTTACAGCCAATTACGGATTTAAGTACAATTTAATAGCAGAAAAAACATACAGCGTGAAGTGAACTGCTAGCACCATTTCTAAGCATTGCTAAGTGTAGTGTGTGTAGGCGAGTGTGTAATATTCAAGCTCCTTTTATTGTAGTTGTAATCACTTTAAATAAAAACAATTCATATAAAAGTACCTAACTAGTTAGTTGTTCGTAATCATTATTAGTCGTAATTATAATTAAATTGTTGTTTACCCGAAGGAAATATGCAAGAGATGGTTATCAAAGGTAAACTTATATTTACACGGTTTCTTCTTTATGCTAATTATCCTGCACCTATTTCCTTTTAAAATCATTACAATTTATAGCAGGATCGAAATCAAATCAAGACTTTTCAAAATGAAGGTTACGCTGTGCCTTTAAGCTGGATGGCATATTCAACTTCGTAATGGCTGGAATCCATGGATTAAAATAATCTTAACTATTATTATAACGAGGTTAAATCGATTTTTAGGGTTCCGACCGTTGGAATGAAAAACCCGAACCCTTATAAGATCACTCGTGTGGTCTGTCTATCTGTCTGTCCGTCTGTCACAGTCAATTTGATCCGAATTTACGGGACCGATTCAGTTGAATTTCTTGTACAATATGTTTTTTTTTGTCAGGAGTCATGAGAGCGCGCAGCCACGGAAAAAACTAGATACCTAGTAAAAATAGAGAAAGTATCTCTTTTAACAGGAATTGTTTCCAAAAACCTATTTGAATGAAACTATTTGATTGCGAATCTCACCATTTGTAAACAAACGATTCGTTAAACTTGAATTATGTATCAGCAATAAACCTACCTACACCATGACAAGAGCCCAAACCCTCAGCTCACAACCAATCAGGTCTCCACAAAGAGAATGTACCACAACACACGGCTCGCGACCATCACCTAGTTAGGGGCCGTGCACCGGCCAGTAAACATCGTGTTTATGTTCGTGTTTGTATTGTTTATGCTAATAAACACTCCTATCAACTCCATAGCTCACCTACTTACGCATTTTAATCGGTATGAGGAAAATGTGACTGTCAATTGTATTTTGAATTCGAAATCTGAATATGACAGCTGCGTTCATTCTGCCTAGACAATAGAAACATTTTGTTATCTGTGGCTCGAGAGTATAGACAAAAGTGACAGCGATTACGTTTGCGTTTGTCAAAAAAACAGAATTTAAGGAACTAACCACGTAAAATTTTGATCTACTTGACAATCGTTTTGTCTGATGTATTAACAATTTGTCAAGGATGGAACCTCATACCAGGGCCTGCGGACGGCGAGTAATGGGTAGTTCGCCGACCGATCAGCACAAGTCCTGTGAGTCGACGGCGCGTAGTGTTCCACGCGCGCCTCAAAGAGAATTTGTCAGCCACCACTGACGGGGCCCATCTTGGCCGGTGCCTGCATGCCTAGGGGTAGTAGATAAATTCCTAACAGAATAACCGCTCCCCTTGGCACTCAGGCAGGGAAGGAATAGGGGTGGGTTTTAGTTAGTAAGAATCCGACACGCCCTCCCGCTCCATCCAGAGCGGGAGATGTCATTGGTGATTTCCCACCCCACAAAAAAAAGGATGGATAACATTAATCCGTCAGGCCATTAATCAAATATGGTGGTCAGGGCAATTTCCTGAAAGGTCGTCATATAGATGTTACTGAAGGTGTACTTCTGTGATTTGAGACTTGACCAGAGGAGTCAATTTGGTAACTTCCAAAATGTATGAAATGGACAGCAAAAGTATTAAGATATTGTATGGAAAATAAACTATATGTGTAAACAACAACATTGTTGTTTTGTTCAACCATTACTTACTTAGAATTCGTCCACATATTGTGCAGCATATATTGTGTTTATCCACAATTTATAAACAAACAGTAAAATAATGCTTAATAATTAATACTTGACAAATAAATATTTTCCTTCCTCTGTAACCCACATATTATTACAAAATAATATCCGGTAATTATAGGAACTAAATGAAAATTTGTGTTCTTATCTCATCAAGATAAAATATAAAAGAACTATTAACTTAGACTACTCTTAAAATAACTAAAGTAAACTTTACACAACATTTTTCTCTCAATAGCACTCAAACTTTATATAGAAACATCCACATTATGGACAAGCAAAAACAATATTGATTATCAATAAAAAGACAATAAATTTTCAATTAAGAAAAAGAACATACAATTAGTTTCAAAGGGAAATTATTCTCAATTGTTTCCACAGTTTTTCATTTACCATAGCTAATTTATAAACTAACTAACCGACTTCCATTTTAAAAGCTACCTTGACTGTCTAGTAATAAGGTGTAATTTCGTATGGTGAAGCAAATCCTTGAGGCCGGTCAATGGCCCGAGGGATTGCAATATCCATGCAACGCTAAGTTCACGTTGAAACCTATATGTTGCTGCCTGATGCGTGCTGGTAACTGAAAAACGCTAGGTTCACGTTGAAACCTACAATATGTTGATGGTAACTGGCTACTAATAGATTTCAACATATTATATTGTTATGGAATTTTTATGTTATTGTATTCGAAGATTTGACGGTAGGTCATGTCACAATGGCTCTTGCTGGCCATGCTTTGTAGATCGTCGGTCTATTTGTATCACAAGGTAAATAATCAAAGGACAATATGAGGTCATCATCTGCCATTGTGCAGTTGTTATGGACTTTTCAAAAACACAGTAATGATTTTCAAGCAAATCCTGAAATCCAGTATTCTTTACATAGCCACAGCTAATTCCGGTTCTGCAGGAAAAGTTGAACTTCTTCGTTTTTATTTTCCTATTTCTTGGAAGTAGAGGACATTTATAAAGGCAAGTCAACGTTATCTAGCAATGGGTTACAATCTAGCACTTTCCGTCTACACTAAAAAAACTGATGTAAACTCTGAATTCTTATTTTTTTATTGTACACCAAACAACTAACATAGTACACAGTGATTAAATAGTTAGTGTACAAAGGCGAGCCCCTTCTGCCCCCGCGGCCAAATCCGGGTTGTCAAATTAAACCCCGACGACAACCCGGGTTGACAGCCGATTATTTTTTTTTTTTTTTCTCTTTAATATATTTTTTTTTGTCCGACTCACCAGTGAGTCGCAGGGCTTAACAGTAACTCAATGTTGAGTTTTCTCCCAGCAAACCTTTGAGTGATAGAGAGAGATCACATTCGAGGGTAGGATCCAGTGTACTAAATAAATACCAATATAATTATATCAACATTATGTCAATGTGAAAGGAAGTGCTCTTTAATATTCTTCTTGAAGACCTCCAGTGAAGGGCTGTCGCGTAGGGAGTGTGCTGGGAGAGAGTTCCAGAGACGCACAGCAGTTATAGAAAATGAGTCATTAGTACTCGTACTTCCTTTTTTATAGCCTACTAGCGACCCGCTCAAGCTTCGCATGGGTAAAAATTATATACCTAAACCTTCCTCATGAATCAATAAATGTGTCTATTGTCGAAAACCGCATAAAAATCAGTTCAGAAGTTTTTAGTTTATAGCGTACAGACACGGCGGTTTTTTTTTTTTTGGCGGGGTTTGAAATCATCCTTTGCAATCTCCCGCTCTGGGTGGAGCGGGAGGTTGTGTCAGACTCTTACTGACTAAAACCCACCTCTGGTCCTTCCCTGCCTGAGTACCCAGGGGTGCGGTAACTCTGTTAAGAATTTATCCGCTACCCCTAGGCAAGACACAGCGGTGGACTTTGTTTTACTTATAATTTGTCATTTTGATATATGAGCTATATTACTGTAAAGTTTCATCAAGATCTATTCAGTCATTTTTGCGTGAAAGTGTAACAAACATCATCACAAACTTTCACATTTATAATATTAGTAGGATAAGATAAAATATAGACACAAGAGTGAAGTAAACATCATGTAGGTCATCGATCACTAATAAAAAAATTAGTGATCGATGATGTAGGTATTAATATCGTCACAGCAACACCGACGTATACTCGTACGAATGTTTTTCAAAACAAATTGTAAAGTTGTTCGTATATTTATCACAGCTAACTAAAACATACGATGATACCCACTCTGTAGTCAAGTGGCAGTGACGTCAGAGATGGAGTACCTACTATTTACCACGTCATTGATGGGTCTCTTCTTCTTCTTTCGAATAACTTCTCTAACTAACTAACTTTTTAATAGCTTGGGGCTCAGAAGCTGGCCTCTGTATCGTTCATCAGGTCCTTAGAGTAGGTGTATGGGCACTTGAGCTATTCCAGTATGTGGGTCATGTTCTGGACAGGGGCACCGCACTCACATTGGGTATCAGACGAGTCTATAAAACCCCACTGGGTGGATCGCTATGTATTTGTTTTTGAAAGTCTTACCGAAAGTGCTGGTCGAGCTAAAGTTAAAAATAGGAAATAACTGCTATATTCTTACTGCTACCGTAAACCAATACCTATAGTTTTTAAATTTTAACAGTAGGTTATACCTACTTTTTAATGTGCGTTTTTTTTTGTGGGGTGGGAAATCATCCAATGACTTCTCCCGCTCTGGGTGGACCCGCTCCACCAGGGCGTGTCAGTCTCTTACTGACTAAAACCCACCCCTGTTCCTCCCTGCCCTGAATGCCCAGGGGCGAGGTAACTCTTTCGAATTTATCCTCCGGGCAGGCATCAGCCATGACGGGCCCCGTCCTGTTTGCTGACAATTCTTTGAGGCGCGCCTTGAACACTACGCGCCGTCGACTCTCGGGCCTGGTGCTGATCGGACGGCGAGCTACCCATCACTCGCCGGCCGCAGGCCCGGGTTTACAGTGGCCGGAGATCGTCTCGCGGCGCCAGAAGCCCCTGGCGTCTCTTGCGGCGGCTGCTGCTGAGGGCGTGACGGCGAGGCTGTCGTTGCAGCCTCTCCCTCACCCGTTCCGCCTCCTAATTCGCGAGCATTATTGCTTCGCAGAAGGAGGAGACTGCTTCCCATTCCCTCTCGTTCCGTACCATGGCCTGAACCAGGGCCGGGCGCGAGAGGTCGCTGCCGCCAATCACCTGCACGAGGACACGGTGGGGCTCCGCCCAAGCGGGGCAGATCTCCACCGTGTGCTCCACCGTGTCCTCTGGGCGATCCTCACAGTGGGGACATCCGGGCGTTTCCCTCCGCCATATCCTACACAGGAACCTCACGAAACTTCCGTGTCCGGTGAGGACCTGCGTCAGGCGGAAGGTGAGGACGCCGTGGCGCCTCTCCAGCCACTCCTTAAAGAGGAGCACTACCGCCGCAATGGAGGCGTGCTCAGCGCTGGGTTGCGACAGTCGCTCTCTCCATGTCGCCATGAGATCCTGTCGGAGCTCTGTCCGCCGAGCCGCGAGGTGTCGCGGTACATTTTAATGTGCCTGGGATGGCATCAGTCAGCTTATTTTTCATTTTCCGTTTATAGGCACGCGTTTGACCGCTATCTCACCTGATGGTAAACGATGATGAGATCGAAGATGGAGCACGCTTGCCTAGAAGTAACCTATTCACTCTTGACTTAAAAACTCCCAGGTTGTATATTACAGCATACCAGCTAATATCCTGTATATTGGCTGGTATTTCTACTGAAAAAGGAGCCTTTTTCTACAGGGTGTTAAGGGAAATGTGTGGTCATATTTAAGATATCTTCCCATACCCATGGAATAGAACAACTATCTTGAAGAAACACAGGAAAAAAAATTGAGCCTCCCATACTAATTTTAATCAACTAAGTCCATTTTTTTTGGGAATTGGCTATATTGGCTTCCTTGGAGAAAGTTGTTGATTTCAGAAGCAGTATCTCAAATTTGACCACCTATCTGTAGGTATATCAGTTGTCTCTGTTGGGTGTCATCATCATCAGCCTTTTAATATCCCCACTGCTGGGGCACAGGCCTCCTCTCTGTGAGAGGGTGTAGGTCGTAATCCACCACGCGAGCCCAATGCGGGTTGGTGGATGTAACATGTCTTCGAGTTTTGTGGTTCTAGGACATGTCAGTTTCCTCTGTTGGGTGTCACTTCTTTAAATTATTTTACTATTCCCGGTTGACACAAATTTCCACGAAAACGGGTAGTTAGAAAGTTAGTTAGTAGCTTAAAACTTGAAACTTGTCCACCTGTCGTAGGTGCAACTCAAACAAATAGTAGTCATGTACTTAGGTGGTTTAAAGGTTGCCGAGTGCAGATAGCAATTGCTCTAAGGTGGATAATATTCCACCGTTTCCGGTCAGATCAGAAGCCGAAATAACCAAACTTAGGATGAAGAGGAAAGAGGTGCTTGGATCAGAAAACTGGGATTCTGGGCCCGAAGATTTGTAGCAAGGCATTCAGATAGAAACAACAACATTGTAGTAGCGCTTCCAACTAATATTTGCCTACTTTGTAAGTAATTTATGTACTAATAACTCTAGAACATAGTTGCATTGTTTTATGTTGTGAGTTGCAAACTGGAATAGCATGTGGTAGGTCAGCCTCGTCTTTGTTGTTAAATGTTTTGTGGAAGCGGATCCTGGTCACATCTTCTGCTTAGGTTGCATTCACTTCGGAGGCGACTTAGATTCTGCACAGCACATGCTCGATGCTCGCTTTACTTTGTGTAAGTTTTTTCATCACCACTGCTCTCAAAACGATGCATGAAGGAAAACATCGTGAGGAAACCGGCATGTCCTAGAACCAAAAATTCGAAGACATGTAACATCCACCAATCCGCATTGAGCTCGCGTAGTGGATTACGGCCCACACTCTCTCACAGAGAGGAGGCCTATGAGCCAGCAGTGGGGACATTAAAAGGCTGATGATTATGATGATGATGATGATGATATGCTCGAAGAGTGTTCTGTATGGACCCCTAAGCGGCGGGTCTTGGCCGCTGGGGGAGACTTGCCTCTGCCAGCAGAAGTGAGTCCTATGCTGACGGAGACAGAAAACTGGAAGGAAGTTGCATCCTTCTGTGAGACCGTGATGGGCCAGAAGCAGACCGCCAAACGGGATCGTGAGAGGGTTATTACCTTATTAGTAATTACAGTTTTACCCCTTTGGGGTCGAAACGCTGGGGTCACGAGGTTCGAGTGCGCGTCTCCTTTTCTGGGATATTTCTTGCCGACTGAGCGACACTTTGCGTGACCAAAGGGCTGACTCGTTCTTTGCTTAAAGAATTAGCATTGCCATTCAACGTGGCAATGCTGCCAGTCTACTGGGCACGGTTCCAGATGACAGCGATGTGGAGGAGTACTTCGACGCTTGAACGTATTTTGTTTTTGTTTAAATGTACGTAGTTACGTTTAGTAAAAATAGTTGGTTACTATTTAAGTTTTTATTTACATATTATATTGTTATTTAATTTTACATAAACATAATGTTTATTGCTTTTAGTGAAAAAACAATCGGTTAGAAATTGTTTTATTTTTTTATGGTTGAAAATGCACTTTATCTACATATCCACTGCCAAAGGATACTTTGGTTACAACGTTGTATTTTACATCACGTGTGTAATGAGTAATGTTCAACGCGGAAGCTATTGGACACTACACAACAGATCATAATGACCATTGTTTTATAAGAAAACACGTTCATAAAGATTGTCCTAGGTCAGCCTTGACTTGGTACTAGAATAGTTGGTTACTAAGCCAACAGAATTTATAGTGACAATCCCACCACAACACTATTCATAACCACTGCAACTCCCGAAAGCCAGAATCAACAATGCCGACCACCAGATAAGCTCAAAGACAATGAAGCTCGACGAGTCCCAAAGAAAGACAATGACGCTCGACGAGTCCCAGTGAAAGAATTCAACTGTCTTGCACCCCGTAACGAAATTAAATCAGAAAATAACAGCAGAGGATATAGAAAAGCATTATTTTCAACTAGCTCCATATCAAGTAAGAGACAGAACAGAGCTGGTGATGGTGACAACGTCCTTTTGGGCTATATTCAGCAACAAGGTGGAGAATGAGACCTACTTATTAATTTGATACCAACTTTTAATTGTTTTAAATACCCTTACCACTGCAGTTTGGCTCATTCCCTTATTTATTTATTTTTAATAAAGCAATTAGAACACAAAAGAAGTGGCCATGGGCCTCAAACTAGGCTTAGCCTGTATACTGATGGGCCAGGACTATTAGAAATTTAGGCAGATTCAGTGTTATGTGTGACACAGTATAATTTCAAAATAACAACAGAAGAAAATTTGAAACAAAAACAGAATTAAAATGCCAAAACTATAAGAAAAATAAAAAAATATAATTTTAAAGCACAAAAAAAATTAAAATCAAATTAAAATTAATCAGTAAAAACCAAAATCAAAAAACTAAACCCGAGATTATCTATAGAATAAAATTATAAGTCAGACTTCAAAATTGAGGTAGCTAATCATAACATGTCCAAGTAATTAAAAATTACAATCAATTAAAACATAAAATCAAAATTGAAAAGTTATTTATGAGAAACAAGTAATCAATCAAAAATAAAGTCAATAAACATGAGAAATGGAAGATTGTGAATGTAGTATTGGGTGTGTGAGTGAATGTCGGGCTGTGTAAGTATTGTCTAGGTGAGGGTGTTTGTGTTAATTTAATTTGCCCATTGAGATGACCAGCATTATCTCAATGGGCAAATTAAGTTTTCGGTTTGGGCTTACGTCAGATCTTGTAACTTCAATGATGCAAAAGAATTACTGTCTAAGAGATTTTACACATTTTTTTCTTAATATTTGTAAGTTTACTTATTGTCTTGATTCAGATTAAATAAGGTTTACCGAAGTCCTATTTGAAGTAGATCTTATGTAAATATAGCATAATTATACCTTAGCAACTGAATCAGTCATATCAGTAAATAATTATGCTTGTACATAAACATTAATAGTTATCGAAACTTAGCTACATTGTAGTTTATGAGCATATTCATATTATTCATATCGTCCTCCGCCGCAGTAAAATATTGTTTTCAAACATTAATGAGCAAAGAAGCAGAAATAGATTGCGGTAGGTCAGCCTTGGGTTTAAGTGCTGTTTACTTCGCCAGGGCAAAACATGGCACCTACCTCACTACCTCACTGCTGCAATCAACAACGCACTCAAAGGATTCAAGGTATGGAAAAATCTATACTTAGAGTGTGGCTAGAGAGGGTTCTGAAGTGTTCAGCAACCGTGCCTAATGATACACTCAATTTAGAACATCTTAATTTATACCACATTAAGGTGGAGCGAACAAGTCAAATCCACGGTTGCAGGTCCTGTAAATGATTGATCCAGACTATCATCTACCAAAATCGGATGGCGAGAGATCGTGAGGCGAGTTATATAGACACCAGCCATTGGACAGAACTCATTGTGACCACGACCATTCTGTCAAGAGTGAAACGGAGAAGAAGGAGAATGTGGTATGCCCCGCAGTTCCTATGCAACCTGTTCCTATACCTAATTTGGTTCTCATCAAACGTGATAGTATATGCAGGTGTCTGTATTATGCAGCCACCGCAGGGGACGCCCTGGACGTAGGGGTCACCAGCCGATCTCCGGCCACCGTAGGCGCGGGCTTACGGACGACGACAAATGGGTCGACGGCGCGTAGTGTTCCAAGGGGGCCTCAAACAGATATCAGCAGGACCTGACGAGGCCCGTTACGGCCAATGCCTGCCTGTGGTCGCGGATAAATTCGAAATAGAGTTACCGTGGCCCTTGGCTAAAAATTCTAAAACCTCCCGCTCCACCGAGAGCTAGCAGTCAATGATTTCCCACCCTAAAAAGGAACTGTATTGTATAATCGCTCTAAACAAATTCTTTCTCAAAACTAGCACTATGGTAAATAATAACATAGGCAGCTGTTCGCTATTCTTCAGAAACACCCAGATTGACTGAAACTTATTGTTTGGAAGATTTACTTTATTTAAAATCAGTATTGTTCAGGATCATGAAAGAAGAGAGACAATACAAAACTGTACACCGTAGACACTGTTTCATGAACACTTTCCGGAATTGGAAATGTCGAAAAAAACTTTTTTACAAAAAAATAGAACCGACTTCCAAAAAAAGTGAAAAATAACTTTAATTTCGGAAGTCGGTGTTCCTGTTTTGTGTCTTCGTTTTTTGACACCGACTTCCGAAATTAAAGTTATTTTTCACTTTTTTTGGAAGTCGGTTCTATTTTTTTGTAAAAAAGTTTTTTATTTTTCACTTTTTAGTTGTGGTTCCCCATTAAACTGTGTTACCAATTCATAGACATACGATAGCAGCAATCGCAGTTGATTTGCTGTCAATTATTGAAGAGTTCCGTTGTCTGTCTCCGAAACCCATCATCAGATCTTTTTGAAATTTCAATGGGACCATTTCGGAATAAACCCCTTTCGAACAAAAAAAGAATTTTGCAAATCCGTCAATATATGACGGAGTTATGCCCGAACATACATAAAAAAAAAAAAAAAAAAAAAAAAAATACAAACATCCGAATTGATAACCTCCTCCTTTTTCGAAGTCGGTTAAAAATTGGTTATTTCAGTCCTGAAATATCACAATACCTCTTAGTATTTACATTACAATATTTCAGCTACATAGTAACGTTATTTATATGTTACTTCCGCCCGTTAGTAGCACATTGTTTCATAGTTTTATGTGCTAATGTGCAATGGTGCAGCGGTTGTGGTAGGTCAGCCTTGGTGTTTACTGCAGTTTGATGCCCATCACGCCCCCTTTTATGCCCTGGGCCATTCTTCTTTTCGACCTACAATTTTAAAGTACTGAAAACAGTCGTTTTTCAGTACCTTACTTTGTCCTTACCATAAAAAACAATGTTGTTACCGTAATATATTGGATACTTATTAAATTAATTAATACTACTAATATTATAAATGAGAAAATTTGGATAGATGGATGGATGTTTTTTACTCAGTCACGCCAGAACGGCTGAACAGATCTGGATGAAATTTGCCACAGAGATAGATTAGGTCAGGAATAGCACATGAGGTATTATTTATGTGGTTGAAGTAATAATACCACGCGGGCGACACCGCTGGCAGAAGTTAGTTAACTCATTAATTTATTCGGTTATAATTATGTTCATTAAATAAATGATCACCCGCATTCATAAAATATCTTAAGTTTATAATAAAGTAAAAAATTTAAAAGGAAAATTGTTACTTTCGTCGATAAGGAGAATGGCCCGCCTGCATCACCATGTTTCCACGTTATTCTAGAACAAAAATATTAATATTTTACTACTCTTGAATATATCTAAAACCAGGTATTTATGTGATAAGCTGTGTGTGTGTATCACGAGTTTACAATATTGTTTTTTGAAACCAGAAGTAGTATTTGCTTTTGATTTATTATAGTCTGTTATTGCAGGATCATTATCTTCAGGTGTGATATTAATTACACATGACGATTAAAAGGTAAAATAATACTTATAAATTATATTCTTTACAATATGATACTAATACTATCATTCTTTATCTTTCCTGGCATTTTTCAGCTCATTATCAACGAATGCATTTAAAATGGAGAAGAAACTAAATAATAGGCAGTACCATGATCGCAGCGTATATGAACAGTCGAAGTCTCTCGGTGGTCGCTCCATCAGGTCTGGGGGTTGTGGTCAGCATCAGGGTTGCATCTGGAGTGGATGGTTTGTCTCCACCGGTTTCTGTACAGCGTGTCTTTTACAACCGTATAGAATTTTGAGGAAAAAAAAGCTCGCCTTTGTACATGAATTGTGTGATAACTGTTTTTTTGTGTACATTATAGAATAAAAAAGAATTAAAGAGAGGATGAGTATTTCACTTGATCGGTTCATCTCGTTGGTGACCGTTTACCTTCGGTGTTCCCAACCACAATCAGTTTTCCCAGATTTTCGTCACCTGTGCGCATTGTGAGTCCGAAATACGAAAGATTGTATTTTTGGTATATTAAGGTGAGCAAGCGAGTTTTTATTCGGAGCTGGGTCAGGATTGATGCGTTGGTGCATTTTGCAGTCCAAGGTATTCTTAGCATTCGTTTCCAGCACCACAGTCAAAATTGGTACATACTATACACTAATTGGAAAAAACATATAGGTTGACGACAACAAAAGCAGGCATTGTAATCAAAAGTTATGGGCCAACATTTAACAGATCCTAAAAAAACTGCAATAACGTATAATCAAACACCATCACCAAAATTGTTAACTCTATGCACGTGTTTGTTTAAGCTGTAAGTGCAGAGAGTAATTGTTAATAAAGAGATGTCCACGATAACACTTTGCATTGAGCCTAAACAGCTTCTAAATCTTTAATTTATACACAAGGCTTTGCTAAACCTGCACAGTTTATGAACAATACTGCGATCCGTCAGATAATAACGTATGATCAATATGCTCATAATTCACCGTAAAGATGTGTAGATATGCACCGCGATGCACTGCTCTTCCCACACGAGTACTGCGTGAAATTATCTTGGATTTAACTTGAATACTAGCAGTAGGCATTGTTTTATTTCTAGACAAACCGATTGTTATTGAGGTAGGACCGTAGGTATTGCATGCCAAGTATTTCTATTCAGTTATTATTATTGGGGTAATTAAGATGCTATTTCTAAATGAGAATTATTGTCCTGCGTTTCCCTCCCGTCTATTATTTGAGAAATGTTTTCCCAACACGACACTTCTAAACTGTATTTCGTATCGTTTAGTTTATTGCAAGATGACAAGACAATATATACAGCTGCATTCTTATGCGTTTTGGTAACAGCTTTCCACAAATCTGGTCAGATTATGTTGGCAGTCGCCAGAGTCGTTATTACAGCAATTATTATAGAAAGTGGGCACTAGGAAGCTAAGAATATGCAACATAAACTTATTATATTTCTAAGAAATGCACTTGGAGCGGTGCAGTCGTCCCACACGACATGTTGAACAATATTAGACATGACATTTTACGTAAACACTAAACTTTTCGCCTGTAAATCGTTTAATAACAAGGGTTACGTCATTTGTTTGTTTTTGTGCCATTTCTAGGAATTATAAAACTGTTCTTAGGACATAAAATGCCCACGAAGCACTTTAGTAAGTAAGTACGCTAAACTTGTGAGTTTGACGTCATAGGTATGGTATCGGATTTGTTTTTTTCTAAGGAAGACAGCCTAATCAGCTTGTTAGTGTAAATCGTACGATTTTTTTTTTGCGTATTAGTGAAATTGGAGGACTGGAGATAGTGCGCAAGTAAGACACGTGTCTGAAATGCGCACCAGGTGCACGTGAGGATTGTGTGGGAAAACTTACAGCAAATAATAGTTTTTTTTCTGCAAGGAGAGTTTGCGTGACCTGTGATTATCCAATATTGATGATAGAGGATTATCTCTTTTTAAAATATGTATGACAGACTGCTTTTCAACAGACTGTTGAATGCAACGCATATATATCCCTACCACTGCACCACTTTATGACCGGCTAGAAAACTACAAAAAAACAACTAAAAAGTAAAAATACCATATCCTATTACCACTTAAACCACGTTAATAATTAGCCTGAACAAACATCGTGTCGTTTTACGGCCATTCTTCGAACTATAAAACACAATCCTTCCAGAAATACACTCCTTAAAACTGTAACTACGGATTAAGACGCCTGCAGACAAGCGTGACGCGACAACAATGTGACAAGATGTTTTTATAGAAATAGTTTTATTTGTAGAACAATTTCTGTAAACATGCGTTGTCTCAATGTCGCATTAAGGCTGTCTGTGGGAGCCTTCAAAAGTTACAAAATTAGTTTATATCACTTCTGAAAACATCGCCTTAGGTGACGATTAGGTAATTATAGTTCAATGACACTTTAAAAATGCATGAGGCCGAGGACACATGCGCTTGGCCGACCGCCAAACTGTTACATCTCGTGGTATAGGCGCTTCCCTATGGTAATGTGTGGTGTGTAATGCAGGCATGCTATGTAGGTAGGTAGCCTATCTGTTAGTTTGGTGTGGTGTGTAATGATTGCGGTGAGTGTGTTGCATGGTAATAAGAAATAGTGTTACTGTTTCCTAAGTCATGAAAGTCAAATACAACTTGGTAAATTGGGGTTTTTACAGACTTATCTGTTACCCAGTGTGAGTGCCGCCAGTGGCCCAAGTCCCCATACACCTGCACTATTGGAGGACCTGTTGAAAGCCACTAGCTGCAATTAATGTACTTGTGTTTTTAGATTTTATGTTGTTAAGCGGTAGAAGATGATAATGATACTTAAAATTTAATATTTCAATTTCAATTTATACAATATAATTTATTTTTAATCTAATAATTTAAGTTAATTAATCTTAATTTACTTTGAGTGCTTGCATGAATTTTGACTTTAAATCTGATTAGATTTAAAGGCAAAATTCATGCAAATAATTAAACTTAGCCATAGAAGTGTTTACTTCTATGACTAATTTGCACCCCGAAATTAATTGCAGAAAAGAGGTCTGAGGTCTGCGCGTTAGGGAAAATGATGAAAGTAAATTTTTACGATGCGCGCGCACACCGTCTCAAAAATCCTACAGCCTGAAGTTAGCTAGAACCGACACCCTGAAGTTACCTATGGTCTGTTGTTCATGAAGAATGATTGTTTTCCTTTTGTAAACTTTTTGACAGTTTGGTTTTTTATCTTGTTACGCCAAAGAAGTATAACTTCTCACGTGCGTGCACACATACTTTTTTATTTGGTCAGCGTCTGAGCCCTAAAGTATTTAAAAAGTTCGTAACCATCGATTTTCAATAAGAAGAACCACTCTCACGATGGCTACGGGATTTCATCTTCATGACGCAGCATATCTTTTTCCCTTTCCGGGCGTTCAAGGAACCCTATGCAAGAAGTGCAGAACAGCTGTTTGTCATGGAAATCCTTGACAGTGCCCCATGGCGGCCTTTGACATAGGTACATGTTCAGCTGATATGTTGACGACAACTACAACACACAGAAACAAGGACTTTTTTGCATGTCGGTACTCTGAAACTTGCCTTCTGTAAAAACAAAGACACAAATCAGTCCGGAATTTCAGTGCGAATAAGTAGGCATAATTATCTTCTTTTACGATGTCAGGGTGTAAGTAATTACAGTGCTGAACTAAACACGGAAATGCGCATACCAACCTTCAAAACTTAATCCTGAAATCGTTAGGCAACTGAAACAGTTCCTTATAATAAAATCTGAACTATTTGCGCTACTTTTGCCAGTTTACCAGTCTTTCTTAATCTCATCTGATTCGTCTCAATTACTATCAATACGAAAAAATCGCAATTTAAATCGTCGCAGCATTGTGCTGAGCGAAAAATGGCCATTTATTACTGTGTCACATATTTTCCCTGCTTGTGTTGTTGTTTTTATGTATTTTTTCTTAGGTATGTATTTCTGGATATGAGTCATCATCAGCCTTTTAATGTCCCCACTGCTGGGGCACAGGCCTCCTCTCTGTGAGAGGGTGTGGGCCGTAATCCACCACGCGGGCCCAATGCGGATTGGTGGATGTCACATGTCTTCGAATTGTTTCTAGGACATGCCGGTTTTTTCCTTCACCGTTTTGAGAGCAGTGGTGATGAAATAATCTACACAAAGTAAAGCGCCTGCCTGGGTTTGAACTCACGACCTACAACTTGTAAGTCGCGGCCAATACCACTGGGCCACCACTGCTCCTGGATATGAGTAACTTATATGTAATTAGGTGAAAAAAAAAACTTTTTTACAAAAAAATAGAACCGACTTCCAAAAACAGTGCAAAATAACTTTAATTTCGGAAGTCGGTGTCAAAAAACGAAGACACAAAACAGGAACACCGACTTTCGAAATTAAAGTTATTTTGCACTTTTTTTGGAAGTCGGTTCTATTTTGTTGTAAAAAAGTTTTTTTTTTCACCTAATTACATATAATTTCGGAAGTCGGTGTCAAAAAACGAAGACACAAAACAGGAACACCGACTTCCGAAATTAAAGTTATTTTGCACTTTTTTTGGAAGTCGGTTCTATTTTTTGTAAAAAAGTTTTTATTTTTCACTTTTTAGTTGTGGTTCCCCATTAAACTGTGTTAACAATTCATAGACATACGATAGCAGCAATCGCGGTTGATTTGCTGTCAATTTTTTAAGAGTTCCGTTGTCTGTCTCCGAAACCCATCATCAGATCTTTTTGAAATTTAAATGGGACCATTCCGGAATAAACCCCTTTCGAACAAAAAAAGAATTTTGCAAATCCGTCAATATATGACGGACTTATGCCCGAACATACATAAAAAAAAAAAAAAAAATACAAACATCCGAATTGATAACCTCCTCCTTTTTCGAAGTCGGTTAACAAGAAGTATCGAAGAAAAAGACATGCTGTTTCGACCCCAAATAAATTGGGATAAGGGCTGGAGAATGATGATGAGTCATCATAGAGAGATGAGAGCTACCCTAAGCCAATGGAAGTACTCTCATCAGATAAATTACAAAAACAGACTGGAAGTTGGTCAACCCAGTGGCTTATTGTTTTAGGACAAATTGCCACGGTGCAGAAAAGGACAAAAAAAAAACATAGGCAAAAAAAATGTCTTTCTTTAAATTTTCTTCATCTCAAACGTCAGCATCCAGGACTCGAACCCGGAACATAGTGTCACACAACAAGAAGGCGTGGCTTCAGTGTAATGATCGCTGCGTACGTGCGCGTGCACACGCTTCTTGCGGCAGGTCAATAACTTCGCCGCACTAGCGCGGCCGCCCGGCGCTGCCGCGAATGATGTATAAAGGTTTTAGTGCCTTCTTATTATGCGAAGATGTGACAAAAAGAGACGTCTTTAATTGTGTAAAATAGATGAAAACCTGTATTACCTAACTAAAAGGTTATGTTAGGTAATCATTGTGCTAGATCTTCATGTCATTGATATTTTGGAAATAGCAGTTAGATGAAATGATAAGCTTTCTCGATTATCTCTGTAATCTAGTCGCCTTATGATATTTGCAAGAGGCACAAAATAATAACGAATAGGTAGATATCTTTTTTTTTTTTGTATGGTCACTGAGTCTAAGGGTTCCGTTTTTCATTTGGACTTTCGGAACCCTAAAAAGTACATGGAAGTAGGCATTTTAAGACCTTTTGGTTCATATTATATTATCTTACCTAATAGAAACTACATGTACCTAATACTTCACTCGAAAAAAACCTGAGTGTTTGCCAAAATGCATATGAAATAGAGCTGTGTACGTGACAAGTGAATGTCAGTGGTTAGTGGTGTCAGTTGGCAACATTATAGCAAACTGTAATTTATTCGGTGATATTCATGCTCTTGAGTGTCGAGGTGGTTTAATCAATACATTTTATGAAACGAACTCTTACGTCACGTCTGTCTGTCTGTTCACGATAAACTAAAAAACTCCTGAACAGATTTTCATGCGGTTTTCTCCAATAGACAGAGTGATTCATGTGGTAAGTTTAGGTGATAATTTGTACCCGTGCGAGGCTGGAGCGGGTCGCTATTCCATTAATAAATAGATGCCTTCAAAAACTATGTTGCTGGGAGGTAGTGAGCTGTGCCAGTCCACGACGTTAACCCTATGAACTGAAAAAGGACGGGCTTTCGGGGACTGTACCCGTAGACCCGGTGTCACCGTAGACCCGGGCCTGCGGACGGCGAGTAGCGGGTAACTCGCCGTCCGATCAGCACCAGGCCCGAGAGTCGACGGCGCGTAGTGTTCCACGCGCGCCTCAAAGAGTTGTCAGCAAAGGACGGGGCCTGCCACGGCCAGTGCCTGCCCGGGGGTGGAGGATAAATTCGAAAGAGTTACCTCGCCCCCGGGCGCGTAGGGCAGGGAGGAACAGGGGTGGGTTTTAGTCAGTAAGAGTCTGACACGCCCTTCCGCTCCACCCCAGAGCGGAAAGAGTCATTAGATGATTTCCCACCCCCCAAAAAAAAAAAAAAAAAAAAAAGTGGTGTCAGTTGGCAACATTATAGCAAACTGTAATTTATTCGGTGATATTCATGCTCTTGAGTGTCGAGGTGGTTTAATCAATACATTTTATGAAACGAAGTCTTACGTCACGTCTGTCTGACACGATAAACTAAAAAACTCCTGAACAGATTTTCATGCGGTTTTCTCCAATAGACAGAGTGATTCATGTGGTAAGTTTAGGTGATAATTTGTACCCGTACGAGGCTGGAGCGGGTCGCTATTCCATTAATAAATAGATGCCTTCAAAAACTATGTTGCTGGGAGGTAGTGAGCTGTGCCAGTCCACGACGTTAACCCTATGAACTGAAAAAGGACGGGCTTTCGGGGACTGAATTTTTTTATTTTTTTTATTTGTTGCATTTGGAACAGGCTAAGGTCTGAGACCATACTGCCTAGTCATTAGTAGTGTATTTTAATTTATTTTCCCATTAGAATGCAGATGTAACACATTCTAATGATTTTTGCAGTATTTGGCAACATTGGGGACTGAATTTTGTGATTACCTTGACGTTTAAAAGTGCTAGTTGTCAGCATTGGGATATTAAGTACTACGTACATATTACCTCAATGGTTGTCAGCCTAATTTTGATTTGTTTTCAATTGTGAAATATACAATGTGGAAAAGGTGCTGAATGAGAAGATGAGGCGATTTCCTGTTGGACTTTTGACGACACCATGCTGTCAAGACACAGTGCTGGCATTGTTATTTTGATTGAATTTAATCGGAAATGCTGAAAATAGTTTTGCAATTGCTGTTTGTGGAAAAAATGCGAATTACTTACTATACGAATTTATAACAGCGGTGCCAGTTTCAATCTCTGAGGTTACAAAGAAAGAAAGAAAGAAAGAAAAAGAACGAAGGAAAAGCGTCGGCACACATCTTCCTGGTTTTTTTGGCGCCTAAAATGCAGTTTCTAATTTAAGGTATAGGCCTATGACAAGCATTAGTTTCCAAAATACCAATAAGAGCACCTCTATTAACATTTTCAATTCATTTAATATCTTGTAATAAAGTAGGAACAGAGAAGTGAAATTTTCTTTGATATCATAATCTTGCGTTGATATATAACCTAATACTGATTCGTTGCATATGTGAGGTAGGTACTCAGCTTAAAAAATGTAGCTTATTTATTTACTATAGCTGTAGCTTGTATTTATTTTTAATTTTAGTATTTAATTTCAATTGAGTTTTATTTATTTAATGTACGGTAAGTACATTGTTCGTTTTTATTGTTTATTGTATTTTACTGACATTTTATTTGATTACTCGTATCAAGATTTTATTAAATTTAATTTTATGGAAACACTCATCTTTTGGAAAAAATGGACCAAATTATTTGTATATTGTATATTTGTATATACTCTTACGTCAATTTTAAATGTGGCCATGGACGACCGAGCCTGGACCCAGGCTACTCTTCCCATCCGTATGGAAGGCCTCGGCGGCGTCCGCAAAATTACTAGTATTACTTTACCGGCTTTCATATCCTCGGTTCACGGCACTGAGAAATTAATCAGGAATATCTTAGCTTCCTCACTGATTGATTTTGATGTGCCGTGCTTCACCGAGGCTATGGATGCCTGGAGACTCGCTTGCCCAAATATAAATCCGCCCGACTGCCCATCTTCTCAGAGACGGTGGGATGGGCCGCTCTGCAGAGTAGTTAAGGAAAACCTAATTGCTACATCTGATACGACTGCGGAGTGTGCGCGCCTGCTGGCTGTGGGAGAGTGGGAGTCGGGTCTCTGGCTTCACGCACTACCGTCGTTGAACATAGGCACCTTGTTCGACGATACTACTTTTCGCCTCGCTGTTGCCCTACGTCTAGGCGCTCCCTGTTGTTCTCCTCATCGCTACCACTGTGGCGAAATTGTCAAAAGCCTCGGACACCACGGCCTGTCGTGCAGCCGAAGCGCGGCACGCGAATATCAACGACATCATCCGACGAGCACTTGTCACCACCGGCTTTCCGGCTGTATTAGAACCACATGGTCTGGCTCGCGACGATGGTAAAAGACCGGACGGGATGTCGTTATTTCCGTGGAAGTTGGTTAGGCCTTTAGTGTGGGACGCTACATGTGTCGATACTCTTGCGCCATCTCATCTTCCTAGTTCGTCGTGCTGTGCCGGTGCTGCCGCTGCGGCTGCGGAAAACCTCAAGCGGCGGAAATATAGCAACCTCGTCGGTAGCTACATTTTCGAGCCGTTTGTGGTTGAAACCCTAGGGCCGTGGGGTCCAAGTGCTCATATATTATTTAAAGATCTGTCTAAACACCTTGTTGACACTTCGCGTGACCCAAGGGCTGGTTTTTACCTTGGCCAGAGGTTAAGAATTGCCATACAACGTGGCAATGCCGGTAGTCTTTTGGGTACACTTCCAGTCGACAGCGATGCGGAGGATTTTTTTGACGCCATATTTTAAGTTTTATTTAGTTAGGAGTTTTTGTTTTAAATACAGTTAGTTAAGTATTTTATAAGTTTTTAAATAAATTTAATTTTACTGTTTCAATTTGATTTAAAATATAATGTGCAATTTTTATTTTTTTGATATTTTAATGATTTTATGTTATGGGTGTGTAAATTACCTGACCAAATAAATTAATTATTATTAAATATTATTAAACGCCATTATTAATGCCGCTGCAGGAAGCGATAAGCTGACCTAATTCCAAAAACCAGACAAAATAAACACTGAAACGATATTTTTTCATAGTGTTTTCAATATCTGTAACGCTGTATTTTATTCTTCATTATTTTGTATTGTAGTTACCGCGATACCAGCACCGATGTTGATAAATGTAATTAATAATATTGTATAGCGAAAATAACAACGGTTTAAATTATTATTATGGTTGAAAAACTTGTGCTGAAGTGTTATGAGCTCACTGAAAGGATAATTCGAAGTAAATAATATTACTGCTGATACGAATTTAAATAAATGATTTGATAAGCTTTGTCGTTTGTGGTAATAGTTTAATAACCTTTCGGGATGCATGGCAGACAGTTTTGCGATAGGCTGGTAGCGAATTACGTATCTGATGGAAATATATGTTGATATATTTCCATCAGATACGTAATTCGCTACCAGCATTGAATCATCGAAAAACCACCGGCCAACCCCACCCACCACCGCCCACCGGCAATGCTTAATGCAAGTTAAAAACACCAAGTGAAGCCTTTTTTAGGGTTCCGTACCCAAAGGGTAACCAACGGGGCCCTATTACTAAGACTCCGCCGCGCTGTCCGCCTGTCTATCAGCGGGCTGTACCTATCTCACGATCCGTAATAGCTACAAAGTTGAACTTTTTACAGAATGTGTATTTCTGTTGCCGCTATAACAAGAATTAATAAAAACAAAAATAAATTACAAATTAAAGGGGCTAATTTATAGCGGCTATAGAAATACACACTGTGTGAAAATTCAATTGTCTACCTATTACGGATCATGAGATAGAGCGCAAAAAAAAAACCCCAAAAAAACACGGTTCTAGAAACGAGTTTTAGTTTTTTTTTTCAGTTTATGGTACGGAACCCTTCGTGTGCGAGTCCTACTCGCACTTGGCCGGTTTTTTATTTTTTGGGAATTTTGGGAAAAAAACCAGGGAGAATGGGATTCTTACCTCACTAAAACCACCTCGGTGGTCACCATCAGCACATGGAAGGGGTCCTGTTACCTCTTAAAATACCACTCTGGAATCCCCTCCGTGCCACACCTGTTAGGGCACGTCTCTGGGAGACTGTAATTGTAAGTCTGGGAATCTCTCCTAAGCCTTGCTGTGCACGGCAGCAAGTGTTCACCTGACAGGGTAGCGGGTGTGTTTGAAAGAGTTACCGCGACCCTTGCACAGGCAACTGAAGGAATACAAGTTGGTTTTAGTCAATAAGAGTCTGACACGGAGAAGTTATTTCAAGAATTCCGTGGTACGTGGTCACAGTGCCACCGTATTCTCACCAAGCCAAGCCTACACCAAGTTTGAATACTGGTTGTAGCTGCATCCGGTTATTCTGGAAGGGGACCACAACAGACGGTTGTACCAGGGCTGGGCAGACTGACTCACGTTTTCTCATAATTTTACCTAAAAGACTTCCAGTGCTGGACAGTGGTCTAAAGGATTCACTTAAACATCGCCACAACGAATCTGTTTTTAGGGTTCCGTACTCGAAGGTCAGCCCTATTGCTGTCACTCACGTGTCCGTCTGTCTGTCGTCTGTAACTTTGTAAATTTTGTTCCCAAGAATTTTACTTCCCATTGACCTATGAACCTGAAATTTGGTGATAATGTTTGTTATTACGTATATTTTACTAACAAATACAAATATATCGATAAATCCGAATTTTTCTTTGAGAATTTAATTCCCTAATTTGGTACGGAACCCTAAATGTGAGAAGTCCGACACGGACTTGATCAGTTTTTTTTACCATCCTACACTGTTCCACTGCTGAGCAAAGGCCTCCCCCAAGTCCTTCCAGGAACTCTTCTCACGTGCTTCCTCGAACCAGCCCTCGCAGTTCGCGTCCAGGTTGTCTCACCAGTTCTTCCGTGGCCAACCTCGGCGACGCCGTCCATGTTCAGGCACCTATTGCGTGGAGACTTCTGCTCAGCGGTCGTCGTGCATGCGGCTGACGAAACCCAGCCCACATGAGCCTGTTTATGAATCTGTTTACAGGATAGAAATCTTGTGTAAAAGAGCCCTTCAGATAAAATTAACAAAACAACACATAATCGTATTATCTCATTTAATTACACAATTAGGAACAAACAAGGTGACATAAACAGAAATATAAACATTATTTGCTATCGGTACCGGGCCGGTACTCACAGGAAACTCACTCACACACTCGTGGACTAAACACAGTAAATTAATTAGCAACATACTATTATAATAATATACTTCCTTGGCTATATCACGGTGCTAATAATAATCTTGTTTATAATTTAGTTCAACCTGTTAGGTGGACCACATATGTAAGACTAATATATTTTTACCGATTAGAAGTTGGTTGTCTTAAATCGGAAAACAACACTTTTTCACAGAATAGTTCTAAAACTACTCTACAGATGGAATTATTCCAAAATGCGTCGTCCCTTTATTGTTAAATTTTCGCGTCGCACTTGTCTACGAGAACCTAAAATGTCTTGGATTTGCAAGATATCGGCTTATCACTTACTTCTTCCCGATGATAATGGACGCTCTGACGTCGGACATCCAGGAAGAGGCTCCCTGGTGTATGCTGTTTGCTGATGACATTGTGCTGGTTGCCGAAAGCGGCTTCGAGGTCCAGAGCCTATTGGAGACGTGGTGGCAAAGACTGGAGAGTGTTGGCCAGAAATTGAGCAGAACCTAAACAGAATAACTGTTCTGTGATTTCGGCGGTATCTCCAGTCCTATGCCTGTAGCTCTCAACGGAACGCCTATACCGATCTGCTCCGACTTTCGGTACCTCGGGTCGCTTGTTCAGGGGGATGGCGATATAGACCGAGACGTAACGCACAGGATCAACTCAGGATGGATGAAATGGCGACAGGTCACTGGAGTCACTGGAACAACTTGCGACCCACGGATGCCCATCAAGTTAAAGTGGAAAATCTATAAGTCCGTGATTAGACCTGTCGTACTTTATGGATCAGAATGTAAGGCTGTGAAAAAGACGGATGAAAAAAGATTACATGTGGCAGAGATGAGAATTTTGAGATGTGTGTAGTAACGAGAATGAATAAAGTAAGAAATGAGTACATTAGAGGTAGTTTAAAAGTGGCGCCAGTGTCAGACAAGTTGAAAGGGAACCGCTTATCTTGGTATGGTCATGTGAAGAGGAGGTAACTAAAAGAGTTATGAATATAAAAATGTGGATGAATGGAGAGTGAGAGGGAGGCCAAAGAAAAGATGGATGGATTGTGTGAGGAATGATATGAATGAAAAGTGACGCGAAGGATTAATGATAACGTGACGGTTGACAGGACAGAATTGAAGAAAAAAACGTGTTGCGCCGACCCCAAGTGAGATGCGATAAGGGCAGGCCGAACATGATGATTTGCAAGATATCGGCTTGATAGCTGAAATTTCTACCGTGGCAGCGTGCCCCCTTCGCAGGACTTAAATCAATTCCTAGCCTGCTCAGCATGCACAACCACCTACACCTTAAGTGATTTAAACGAAGCCAATGAACTAACCAGATGGCTACTGGTCGGACAAATCCAAAGTCAAAATCGACTCAGAAACAGCACAAACACATTTTCCTGAATACAGATTCTGTTTTTTTTTTTAACAAATAAGTACAGTTAGCGGTAAACCAACAAACAAGCAGGAACGGTGCGGAAAGAGAAAGAGTTTCCAACAACAAAAAATCGTGGACCGATTTATCGGTCGTCATCAACAATCCTAATTAGATCGGTCCTTTCAACTGATGTTTTTGTCCGCTAGCGCTCGGTGCGCCGGAAGTCATGATTTAATCAGTTTAACTAATTGTAAGTACAGTTTTTAACTGTTTTTACGCTTATTTTGTTGTGTTCATTTACGAAAACACTACTATGTAAATGCTTAAAGAAAGAAAGAAAGAAAAAGTATTTATTTGCCACAAATTAACGACATACACAACAATATAATTACTGACCTATTTTTTTGGGTTCCGTACCCGGTGGGCTGATTTTTTAACTTACATATAATTTTTAGTTTTATTATATAGGGTGACTGGTAATTAGTGACCGATATTTGAACACGTGATTGTAATCATGATAACAAACAACTTTCCCAAAGAAAGATTTTATTTATACTCATTCACTTTTATCACAATAACACAACAGCCGCATGAAATTCGCACGCGCAGGGCTGTGACCTATCAGCTGTTAGACGCGTGCGACGTCCTGTCTCACTATATGTTTCTTTGGGAAAGTTGTATCTTATCATGAGTACAATCACGTGTTTAATTATCGGTCACTAATTACTACTACTACTAGAGATTACCCCCTACAACCTCACAAACTCACAAACTTTACCTCTTTATAATATTAGTCTAAAACTGTTGGTCTCATTTTAGCTGTATTTATTATTATTCTAAAGTTATACTCGTAGTTAGTTAAAAGTTGCCTTATTTTAAAAAATAGGGACTTGTTTCGTTTAATTTATTTACTCACAATTTAGATTGTATCTGAATGTTTTATACAAAATTGTACTTTTGTAGGGATTTGATAGCCTTCTGTAAAAGTGTTACTATTTAATAATTCCAGCAGTTTACGAAAATACGCCCAACTATACGACTGGACAGATAAACTCATAGGTACATAATCTAAAATTAATTTCAGCGACCATTAACTGCCTGTGTAACTGTAGGTCTATTTATATTAAACTAGTTATGTATGACAGGAAGTATTTCAGGAAGTAGTCTATCAGTACCTACCGCACTTCAGGCTACACGTTTGTTGCTATCCAACACAGCTTCCGTGATTGTACATAAACATACCTACATATTTATAATCAACTGAATGTCAGCAGTATCTACCTGCAAAAACCACTCTTACTGCTATGCTGTAATGGTGCTATCCATGTCGAAGTGTTACCATGGACATTTAATTGACTGTACCTACAAGCCAGCTTTTGATTTCCTCGTGTGACTTGATATCGGTGCAAATAACTAATTGATTCGGATAAAAGTAGGTACTTGCCTATTTGGACATGGTTCAAAAATAATAAGGCCATGTTTGTTTGTTTAACATCAGAAAAATGTATACCTACCTATTAATTATGAGGATGTTATTAATATTGTCAAGTAGATCTGAATCATATTCGTGTTACTAGCCTATAATGAACTGACTAAACTACTTCATAAACTGCTGGGGCACACGCCTCCTCTCTGTGAGAGTTTCGCCCCGGCTCCGCACGGGCAAAACTTAAACACAAACCTTCACCGTTTCACGCTCTTTTTATTAGTGAAAACCGTATCAAAATCTGTTGCGTGGTTTAGGAGAAGTAAGCGGAGAAACAGACAGACGCAGACTTATATACTATTTAGAGAAGAAGATATGCCAGATACCGCATCGCGTTGTGATTAGAGCAGTGATGCCTGATACTGCATCGCGTCGTGATTAGAGAAGAGATGCCTGATACCGCATCGCGTTGTGATTAGAGAAGTGATGCCTGATACTGCATCGCGTCGTGATTAGAGAAGAGATGCCTGATACCACATCGCGTTGTGATTAGAGAAGTGATGCCTGATACCGAATCGCGTTGTGATTAGAGAAGAGATGCCTGATACCACATCGCGTTGTGATTAGAAAAGTGATGCCTGATACCGCATCGCGTTGTGATTAGAGAAGTGATGCCTGATACAGCATCGCATTGTGATTAGAGAAGAGATACCTGATACCGCATCGCGTTGTGATTAGAGAAGAGATGCCTGATACCGCATCGCGTTGTGATTAGAGAAGAGATGCATGACACCGCATCGCGTTGTGATTAGAGAAGATATGCCTAATACCGCATCGCGTTGTGATTAGAGAAGAGATGGCTGCTACCACATCGCGGTGTGATTAGAGAAGAGATGCCTGATAGCGCATTGCGTTGTGATTAGAGAAGATATGCCTAATACCGCATCGCGTTGTGATTAGAGAAGTGATGCCTGATACCGCATCGCGTTGTAATTAAAGAAGAGATGCCCGATACCGCATCGCGTTCTGCGTTTTAAATGAGGCACCGCGGCGGATAACTTTTAAATTGCGTGCTTCAATAGAACTGTCAGCGGTTTTTATGAATCTTGCATATTTACTGCTCCTATTTAAAATAATGCATTTTGAGGTGACGCAATAACCATCTGGCTATTTATTATGATCCAAGCAAAATATATGAAGCAAGCAAAATATAGTAGAGAGTGTTCTCTACTATATTACTCGACTGCGCGACGCAAGGGAGGGTAATATGTTTTCAGCCTATTTAAGTATGTATGATTGTTTCTTTTGTGGTGTTTTAGAGACTAAACGCGTGGGCTGATTTTGATAATTCTTATGTTAATTGATTCGTCTTAATCTTGCAAGTGCTACTAAAGACATGTCAATAATCAAAATACAATATGGCGACAACCAGACAACATATTATAAAAAAAATTAAAGTCGACGAATTATATTAAGTGTGGTATCAAAATAAAGGGTTCGAGGAGGCGATTCCCAAAATATACCTTACTCACTAAAATGTAGAAAATGAAAAAAGTAAAAAATATTTTCAAAAACCCGACTGTAAAAAACAACTAAAAAGTGCCTGCATCAGACTGCTTGAAAAGTGACTTGTTTAAAATAAAAATAAAAAAATAAATAAAAATGTTTATTGCATCAACTAAAATTCTTATTTCTATTTACAATATGGAGCATCCTTTTAAGCAAATATTTTGCTTGTGTTAGGAAGCTCTGCCATTCTCTTAGTTTTATTATAATAATGACTACAAGGTTGTCTCAAACTCGTTCAGGATTAATGTAAATATTATACAATTATAAGAATTAAACTACATGAAAACACCAATGAAAGCAAAAATGAAAATAAAAAGAAAATTAAATATAATAAAATGGAATGAAAAAAAGAAAACGCGCTGGGTTGTGTGTTTTATGTGTGGGGGTGAATGTGTGTTGAGCAGTGAGTGTGAGTGTGGGAGTGAGGGTTGTTCCATTAGCGGATGAAGTATCATAGCGTAATGTGGTACATGTATTAAATGCATACTATGTTCTCATCACTTGTACTATATTTTCTATTTCGTCATAGGTCTTAGACTTAAGCCATTTTGTCAAGACGTTTTTGCATTCGCGGTATGTTAGTGGGTATATTTCAAGTTCCTTATTAAGGAGATTATATAAATAGGATGATTTCCTAGGATATTGTCTTTTTGCGAATGTAGACTTTACTGAGACAGTGGGAGCAACCGTGTTTTTTCTTCTGCCTTTTGTTTGTTTGGAACTTTAAAGTTGTTTTTTTTTTTGGTGAGATTTTGAAAAAAAAAAATGTTTTGTACTTCTTACTTTATGTTATTTTTCTGTAACATGTACAATAACTCTGAGTCTCAAATCACTCTGAGTAACTGCGTCTTTTTCCCACATCAGAAGATAAACCCCAAAACGCTTTACTACTTCTTTGATACACAAATCTAATTCCACCAAACACCCAAGCTCACCTACTTACCAACTCGTTCAGCAAACAGCGGAACTACGCATAACCGTCTGGAACGCACAACTACCCGCCGGTAGTTCCAACTTTCCAACCATTCGTAGCTCGAAAGTCGAACCCCATCGGGGCACTTAGCGAGATTGTCTCAACACGACCCCGAGCCCGACCAATACTTATGAAATATCACAAGGTTACTGCGTTTTTGAGGAAGCGGGGAGAAAGGGGACAAACGGAACGTTGTTTGTACACCGCTTCGGGGATTACTTAATAATTAATTGGAAACGTAAGTGGAGGAGATAGGGGAAATTGAATCTATTTGCTTATTCCGGTTAGAAATAATATGATGGAGTTTCAGATTGAATTTTAAATTTTGAGTAAACTGAAAGATTAATTAATTAAAGTATAAAAATGTAATTTCTTAAAGCATCTCTTTCAGTTGTCTTCCTCTGAAACACATTTTAGAAAGAGATTTTAATTCCATTTAAACTACGGAGCACAAAACTACGGAGCACAAAACTACGGAGCACAAAACTACGGAGCACAAAACTACGGAGCACAAAACTACGGAGCACAAAACCAGATTTAAACCAATAGTGATGAATGTAAAATTGTGTGTGTGATGACGTAAAAAAGACAGCTATTCAAAACTTTCCAGACAAATCGAATCCTTACCAACTCGAGAACTAATCAAATCAATATAGTTAGTTACTAGGTCAAATCTGTTGACTCGGCATGCACTATAACTGTTACCAAGGAAAACGAGCTTATTTTCATAATTACAAACAAGTCTAAATATACCGCTGCGAGGCTCGACCGCTATACGAGGAAGAGAGACGGCAATAGTGTAGAATTACTATTGTAGAACAATATAAACAAAACAATTGGGTTGCTTACCCAACCGTGATGAGTTGATTGTTGGCTCCTATTTCGCGGAATATGGACAAAATGGTGGCAATCTTTGTCCTTAAAAGTAGCTTATGTAGTCCAGTTTTGTAAGAAAAGTAAGCGGATTATACTATCACTTGGCAAGCGAAAGTTTGCGCGCCGTCAGCGATGTCTTTTTCCTCTTGGAACCTTAAAAACAAGGTCATGTTTCTGCTGACTCCTCGTCTGTAATAATCCTGTGAATTAGCGGTATGTGGTAGTCTGAAAACAATCATCATATTTTAATCTTCCTTCTTTTATGTTTCATAATACCTGCTTTACAAAAATGCCTTCCAATAAATAAAACAAGGACGTCATAATTGTAAGGTTCCGCCGGAACCGTAAACTAAATTGAAATATCACTATGTCGCGGATATTGTCTCTATATCCGCCATTTGCATAAAGATCCAATTCTTGTTAGACCGAAATGCATTATCCATGCTCCGTCCCTTTCTCTCTTCTCATCATTCATATGTACATCTCTCTCTAACCAATCATGCGGTCCCTTCATTAATGCAAATACCGTCAGACCATAACTCATGCGAGTTACCCCAACGTAACGCAATAAAAGGCTTTTCCTCCGTTGCGCGTTGGTTGCAATACATTACTCGCTGACAAGCGTGCTTGCCTTCAGAATTTATGGCTTCACGCGTCGATGGACGGCGTCCTGTATTGCCCCCCCCCCCCCCCCCCCCGCACCACCTACTAAAATAATAAAGATGTACGATTTACAGCGTTTGAAGTTTGTAGATGTCCTTTTGACCCGATTTCACTCGAGTGTTCGTCTAATGAAAATTTATTGAAATGTCCTCTAGGAAGGGGTTGAAAGGAATCGGATCAGCTGATTTATAACTATTCTATGGCACTTACATGTCGAAACGTATTACGTCGAAATATTTAGTGGGGTATAAGGGAAATTGGGTTCTCCATATTCTCTTCGCTTCCGAATACATTGAGACAAGTTAATATTGACGTATATTGAGATTAAAGTCTTTTATCACGATCCTACATTTATTTTAACACAAAATCGATGCACATAAGGATATCATTATGCCTTCTTCAGTTCAAAGGGAAACAATAAAATATTTGTGTAAGTGTTAACAAATTATTATCGTGAGCCAAGGCAAAGTCGTTAAAGATACACCTACGCTACATGTTAAGATAAAGTAGCTCATTCACGACGCGATTGAGCAGGCATAAAGTGACGATTGTTTTTATGTCCAATGCATGGCGATTTTCGGGTACGGAAAATTAGCTTGTCTCTGAAATAATTTCATTTAATTGGTATTACAGTAATAACATTCAAGATAGTCATATCCTTTGATCGAGACTCGAGAGAGCGAGAGGTCATTATTCGCATTCAGACTCACTAAGAAGCAGGGCTCTATTTTAAGTAGACTAAACGTGCAGTTAATAGGCAGCTTTATATTTACGAGTGACCTCAGAACTGAGGTCAGTTTCATTATTTAACTTAAAGCTGAAAATATATTATTATTCTGTTTACTTATCGGATTTAAACGTAAACTTATGTGCAATAAACCTTTCTTTAATTAATTTTACTTGGATGTAAATGAATTCTTTTGTATGTTTTCGAGTTGCTGACTTTAATGGTCCCTGAGAGCTTGCCCATTATCGGTTCAAATACCTACCTAATTGGATTTTAAAATAAAATGTGTAATGTACTGAATTAATAAAAGTACATAAATTGTGATTTACGGTCAAACAGAATGAATTTTGATTACCTTAGCACTTTAATTCTGCTAAAAAGTAAAACTATAACATTAAACTGAACATTAACATCAACATTACATAATATATAATACAACTGACCGACAATGTTTATTATGCATGTGATTGGATTATGCAATGATTCACCTTCCACAAAAGAGATGCAGAAGTTCCACTCTACTTACCAGCTAAAAACTTTGCAGCTAGAGCCTGTTTGTCTTGTTTCAACGACTTACTAATGACAAGAGCTCTAAAATACTGGTATGATTCAGTTCCAGGGTCGCGGGAGTGTTTGAAAGGGTTACAGCGGCCCTTGAACGCAAAATGCTACTGAAGGAACACGAGGACACGGTGGAGCATACGGTGGAGGTCTGCCCCGCTTGGGCGGAGCACCGCTGTGTCCTCGTAGATGCGATAGGCGGCTGCGACCTCTCGTGCCCGGCCCTGGTTCAGGCCATGGTACGGGGCGAGAGGGAATGGGAAGCTGTTTCCTCCTTCTGCGAAGCAGTAATGCTCGCGAAGAGGGAGGCGGCATGGGTGAGGGAGACTCAATAACAGAGTCGCCCTCACGCCCTCAGCAGCAGCCGCCGCAGGAGACGCCAGGGGCTTCCAGCACCGCGAGACGATCTCCGGCGACCGTAGACCCGGACCCAGCGAGTAATGGGTAGCTCGCCGTCAGATCAGCAACAGGCCCGAGAGTCGACGGCGCGTAGTGTTCCACGCGCGCCTCAAAGAGTGGTCAGCATTCATGACGGGGCCCGTAATGGCCGACGCCTGCCCAATGGTTGAGGATAAATTCGAAACACCTCGCCCCTGGCCACTTAGGGCAGGGAAGGAACAGGGGTGGGTGTTAGTCAGTAAGAGTCTGACACGCCCTCCCGCTCCACCCAGAGCGGGAGATGTCATTGGATGATTTCCCACCCCGCAAAAAAAAAGGAACAGGGGTGGGTGTTAGTCAGTAAGAGTCTGACACGCCCTCCCGCTCCACCCAGAGCGGGAGATGTCATTGGATGATTTCCCACCCCGCAAAAAAAAAGGAATACGGGTGGGTTTAGTCAGTAAGAGTCTGACACGCCCTTCCGCTCCACCCAGAGCGGGAGATGTCATTGGATGATTTCCCACCCCGCAAAAAAAAAAGGAACAGGGGTGGGTGTTAGTCAGTAAGAGTCTGACACGCCCTCCCGCTCCACCCAGAGCGG